>CM053026.1:436292958-436892958 GCA_028564925.1 Lithobates sylvaticus
AAGGGGAAAACAAAAAAAAAATATATAAAAAAATAAATAAAAATAATAAGACCCACAACCTGATGTGGTCAACAATGAATGAGGGAACAGATCCCAAAGAATCTTGGGAGACAAAAACAGGTCATTGAAAATAAGACCAGCCAGGGTAAGTGGAAGGCCCTATGCCTTTACACCCTTGAACCCCTAGGATCAAGGGATGAGCGCTCCATGTCACATACAGGGGGCTGCACATACAGGGGGTTCTTCCAAAGAAGTAGGGTTCTTTAAATAAGTGGCACTTCCGCTCTTGCATCATCCATCTGAACATTTTCTTCTCTCTTCACAGGTAAATCTGCATTTATACCCCCCCCCCCCCCCATCTACCTTAACACTGACTGCTCAAATGCATATTTTGTAAATCTGCATTTGTCACTGCTGTTTCAGCTCCATTTTACCTAAATTATGGGTTCCTTTTCTTTACAATTTTGGCCTTTTGGTCCTGTTGTAGTTGGATTGTGGTGAGAAAGTCTTGCTCTGCTAGCTGTGTGCCCAATATTATTACCTCCTGAATTATTGCCAGATTCAATCCACACCCAACACAGTATAAAAACAAGGCCTTCTTTACTGGGGAACACGTACAGGGGGTTCGCCCAAAGAAGTGGGGTTCTTTAAATAAGTGGCACTTCCGTTCTTGCACTTCAGCAATTTGCACAAAACAAACCACAGCAGACTGCAGGTGACCTCATTTCCAACTTATCTCACCTTCCTCTCTGAAACATGCACGCTGTACCTCTCCTTACAATTACAGCCTCTCTCCTCAAACTCTTTTCCACCCCACAATCTGTACATATCACCATAACTTCTCCCCTCATTACTGCACTCAGCCCCTATTTCTAACTCTAAGCCCACTTGCTAACAAACCCCTCAGGATACTAAAGCATGTCCCCCCATACAAATCATATATTACCGCCCTTACACTTTTAACCGCTGGAGATATTTCCCTGTGCCTCCCTTATTTAACTGTACCCAACACACCCATCACCCTCACCCCACAACCTCTGGCACTAGTCGCAATCTACGCAATTTAGTTTCCATTCCTTTTCTTTCCAACGCCAGCCTCCCCCTCTCCTGTGCTCTCTGGAACACCCACTCTGACAGCAACAAACTCACCGCTGTTCATGACCTTTTTGTCACCAATTCTTTACTTTCGGTCACCGAAACCTGGTTACACAAATCTGACACCTCTTCTCCTGCTTCCCTCTCCCAGGGTGGCCTTCTCGGGACTCACTTCCCTAGGCCTAATAGACGCAAGGGAGGTGGAGTGGAATTCCTCCTATCCCCCAAGAGCACCTTCCAGGTTATTCACTCTCCTCCCGCATTATTTGAAGCTCATTGTATATGTCTATTCTCTCAACTGCCCTAAGAATTGCTGTGATCTACCGCCCCCCTGGACCATTATCGACTTCCCTTGATGAGTTTTCTGCCCGGCTACCCTACTTTCTCTCTTCGGAAATTACCACAATCCTTCTCGGTGATACCAACACCCCGGCTAATACCAACACCCCGGCTAATACCAACACCCCGGCTAATACCAACACCCCGGCTAATACCAACACCCCGGCTAATACCAACACCCCGGCTAATACCAACACCCCGGCTAATACCAACACCCCGGCTAATACCAACACCCCGGCTAATACCAACACCCCGGCTAATACCAACACCCCGGCTAATACCAACACCCCGGCTAATACCAACACCCCGGCTAATACCAACACCCCGGCTAATACCAACACCCCGGCTAATACCAACACCCCGGCTAATACCAACACCCCGGCTAATACCAACACCCCTGCTAATACCAACACCCCTGCTAATACCAACACCCCTGCTAATACCAACACCCCTGCTAATACCAACACCCCTGCTAATACCAACACCCCTGCTAATACCAACACCCCTGCTAATACCAACACCCCTGCTAATACCAACACCCCTGCTAATACCAACACCCCTGCTAATACCAACACCCCTGCTAATACCAACACCCCTGCTAATACCAACACTCCTGCTAATACCAACACTCCTGCTAATACCAACACTCCTGCTAATACCAACACTCCTGCTACTTCTAAACTTCTTAATCTAACCTCTTCATTTGACCTGAAGCAATGGGTACAGGATTCTACTCACTCTGATGGCAACACCCTTGATCAAGTATTCTACCTATGCACTCCATGCAACTTCTCCAACAATCCTTTTCCTCTCTCCGACCACCACCTTATTAGTTTCTCTCTCCCCCTGTCTTCCACCACCTCTCCCTTCAATTGCCTAACCATCACCCATAGAAACTTTCGCAACTTCAACTCTTCTCTTCTCTATTCTGCGACTGACCATCTCTGACAAAAATCTCTCCCCTGTCCTGTCCCAACCAAGCCACTTCGATCTACAAATAAATCTCTGTCCTCCACCCTGGACAAGCTCGCTCTCCTCACTACATGCAGAATCAGGCCTCGACCCCCTACAACCATGGCAAACGGATGACACTAGAATTCTCAAAAAACGTAGTCACGCTCTTGAGCGTTTGTGGAAAAAGACTAAGTGTCTCAAAGACTTCAACCAAAAATACTATTCTTGCCTCCATACTGCCAAGCAGACCTATTTTACAACTCTTATTAACACCTTCTCATCCAGTCCCCGTAAACTCTTCTCTACCTTAAACTCTCTACTTCGTCCTCCACTGCCTCCACCTACTGACTCACTCACTGCCCAGGAGATTGCTAATCCCTTCAAAAACAAGATTGATACAATCCGTGATGAAATCTCCACTCTACAGTTATCTCCCCATGTCAACAGGTACAATTTACACTCCCCTTATTCAAATCTGCTACTACAGATGAAGTTGCTAAACTCCTTTATAACGCCCACCTAACCAACTGTCCCCTGGACCCTATTCCCTCTCAAATACGACGGTCGCCCTCTGAATCTATCCTACACTCTCTAGCCCACATCTTCAATCTCTCCCTCACCTCTGGCATCTTCCCCAATGCTCTAACACATGCATTGATCACCCCCATACTTAAAAAGCCATCCTTGGACACTACCAATCTTAACCTACGCCCCATCTCCTTGCTCCCCTTTACCTCTAAACTCCTTGAATGCCTGGTTTACAACCAACTGAGTGACCACCTCATTAAGAATAACCTTCTTTAGAGTTTTATACCCAATTCCAAGAAACCCTTGTCCCCAAGCTATCTGCATTATACTCCCACATATTTGAAACTAGCACCCTCCCGCATTCAATGAAGGAAGCTCTAATTGTTCTAATACCCAAGCCCGGTAAAGACCCTCTATATCCTGAATCCTATCGCCCCATATCGCTATTACAATTGGATGTTAAAATTTTAGCCAAAGTACTCGCCCTCTGTTTAAATACAGTTATTTCTAGTCTTATCCACCCTGACCAAACGGGTTTTATGCCTAATAAAAATACAGCCTTTAACCTTAGGAGATTATTCATGAACCTCCAGGCCACCCATGATGACATCGGCACGCGTGTGGTGGTCAGCCTTGACGCCGCTAAGGCGTTCGATTCGGTGGAATGGGGATATCTGACTAGATTTAAATTTGGCCCTCGGTTCATAAAATGGCTTCAACTTCTATACCAAGCACCAACTGCACGTATTCGTGTGAACGACCAAATCTCCAGCCCCTTCCCCTTATCCCGAGGAACCCGACAGGGATGTCCAATCTCACCCATGTTATACGCATTGGCGGTAGAACCCCTTGCTATCGCTATTAGGGCACACCCGGGCATTCGTGGATTGCGAAAAGGCCCAATAACCGAGGTCCTCAGCCTTTATGCTGACGACATGCTGCTGTATCTGGAGGATGCTGGTCCATCACTGGAAGCAGCCCTCAACCTGATCCACGAATTCGCGGCCTTCTCTGGCCTGCATATTAATTGGACTAAGTCCCAAATCCTTCCTATGGATGTAACAGTCCCCACGAAAGAACAAGTGTCCCTACCTCTAATACGAACGAACCAGATTAAGTATCTGGGTGTTCACTGCTCTAGATCCCTTACAGACTATACTAGATTAAATATAGAACCCCTAATTGCCCTACTAAAATGCAAAACCCAAATTTGGTCCAGGCTCCCACTTGGAGTTATGGGCCGAATTAGCTTGGTGAAGATGATTCTGCTCCCGAAACTGCTTTACCTCTTTTGGCACGCCCCACTCCCCATCCCCATCCGACTACTTAAAAATATGGAGTCAATTCTGAACACCTTCATTTGGGGGCCCTCCAGGCACAAGTTGGCCTGGCGGACTCTGAAGTGCCCTGTCAACCTGGGTGGCACTGCTTTGCCAGACCTAGTGCTCTACTACCTTGCTTCCCAATTGTCCCACTTCTACTACTTAGATAAACATGATAGGCTACGGTACTCGGCCTTGGTGTGTTTAACGGTTACAGATATTGTGGCCCATCCCTTCCAACTGATCTTCTGTAGACATCAAAGCCTCTCATGTTCGGGGGGCAGGCGGGGCATGTTGGCACACCATAGCAGAATATGGCATAAGGCACTTACTGTGCTGGGATCCCCACCCCTACATACCCACACACCCCTCTGGGAAAACCCTGTGCTGCCCGAGCTGCTGAGCATCCCTGACCACAAAATATGGATCGCCAAGAGAGTTTTATATCTGTCCCAACTCTTTACCAACCGCGCCTTGAAGACATTCCAAGACCTCAAGGAGGAATTTGACCTCCCCAACCATGCCTTCTTCCGCTACCTTCAGGTTCGCTATGCATTACAGACACAGCTGGGTAACTCTCCACCTGTTCTGGAATCCCTAACCATAACAGGCCTGCTAGTGGGAGACGATCCCAAAAAGTTGATCTTTCCTATACACACATCGCCTTACCCCTGGAGCCACAGCCCACGCCTATCAACTGAAAACCAAATGGGAGGGGGACATTGGGGATGAACAATGGGGGGAGATATTGGAGACGCCAAAGAAAGTGTCCCCAAAACTTTCAGACAGACTTACTCACCTCTATATACTCCATAGATCATATATCACACCTGCTCGTCAAGCTAAATACAAACCTGACACGGACCCCGCATGCCCCAGATGCAGAGATATTGACTGCACATTTTACCACCTTATATGGGTATGCCCACCTATCCAGCAATACTGGGCACAGATCATCAAATTCTTACACGACCACATGGGTTCCCCCCTAACACTCTGCCCGCGCCAATGTCTGTTGGGTCTCCTCCCTCTGCCTGAGAAGTACCTTACAACGTTCTTACAGGAAACGCTATTTACAGCCAGGATGCAAATAGCCCTGCTTTGGCTCAGACCAGTAGTGCCCACTATCCAACAATGGAAAAGGGCCGTAAACAGTACGCTACCCTACAAAAAAACCCTATACCTGCACCGTGGGTGCCCGAGCAAATACCAGAAAATATGGGACATGTGGACCGAAAGCGCTCATACGTGCACAGACTAGTATGCATATTTTCTCATGATGTTATTTTGTGATCCAGATCACGAGGCTCTAGCTACCCCTACTGAGAGAGTGACAAGTAAGGTTATATACATTGTATAAATGTACAATATGTTCATGCCATGATAACTGCACTAAGACTCATGTACAAGACAAGCATTGTATGTTTACTTTGTATTATATTATGGTGCCTGTTGCACCTGATGCTTACCATGTTTTGTTTCATTCGGTTTTATATGCTCAATAAACTGTTTTGATTTAAAAAAAAAAAAAAAAAAAAAAGAATAACCTTCTTGATCCCCTTCAATCTGGATTTCGCCCTCAAACACTCCACAGAAACTGCTCTTTTAAAAACTCACAAATGACCTACTAACTGCAAAAACCCGCGGACACTATTCTGTACTCCTACTTCTGGACCTTTCAGCTGCCTTTGACATGGTTGACCACCCCCTCCTCAAAAAATAAATAAACTGAGGCATGCTGGATAAAAAGGTCCCTGCCGACAATTTTTTTTCTCAGTTTCCCTGTGTACGTGGCAGTTTAACCCAAAAGCATCAGAATTTGTGTCCATCAAAGGACAAGAAAAAATGTTAGTTACGTTACTACTTGAGTAGAAAGATACTGCTTTTCTGTTCCAGGGCAGTTTTAAAGTGGTGCCAAATCTTGGCAGTTGTGGTAGATACCAGTGCAAATTTATGCTAGAATCACTGGCTGTCAGATTTGAATAATTTAAGGTAAACCCAGAAATTAAATAGTTTAGCTCCTAGGCTTGCAATCTCTGAAGAATTAGAATACACGTTTTTACAAAGCCATGTTTTTTATAGCTGTAAATATCCCTGTATATTCAGGCAGCCATTTAAAAACCTCTGTAGTACACTGAAAAGGTAACAAAGAAACACCCTAAAATTAATATTGAACTGTGCCTCACAAAAATGCATTTATTGGATATAGCTTTAGACAGTAGATTATATTTTGGAGTAGCTATGGCTAAGAGGATTATGTTAAAGTTATGAGTTATTACTTCTAGTTTTCCCCTAGTTAAAGCTAATAAAAAAAATAAACACATGTGAATTCAAAAAAGACCAGCATTTAAATATATTATACTGGATTTATATATACAGCCGTTTCTTCAAACAGGTATTTCCAGTGGGTTCAATCTCAAAGATTCTTACCAGATTTTCTAACACATTACACCAATCAATGGGTCTAATAAAGCTTTCTTTCACGCCAATGTTTATCAACCTCTTCACAATCTGTTTTTTTTTTTTGTTTATTCACCAAGGGACACTGTGCAGTCAAGCACTTTAGCATTAGCAGCTTAGCGCTAGATTGGGGACAAGTGAGCACTGGTTTAAGACGGCAAAGAAAAAAAGAATACATGCAGTTAAACTGGTTACCAAATCAGAGCTGAAAATTAGAGCTGCTCTGGAACAAAAATGCATTACCACACCTACCAGCAGTGAAGAACTAAAAGTTGATAGAAACCAAGGGAAAAAAAAAAAAAAAAAAAGTTGGACTTAGAATGGACAGATTTTTACAGGTGTTTTTTTACAGGTTTACCTGTAAAATTTCTTTTACTTGGATTACGTCACAAGATATCTTAATTTCTATTATGTTAGAGTTATGTTGCCACCTTCAGGTGATTGGACAACAAGAACAAGTTAGAAACCTCATCAAGCAGCCCGCAAAACTCGCTGAACAAAAGGTAGAGTCCTTTGCAGCTTGAATATTCGTGCGGTAAAGCTTTAACTTTAAACTTGAGCTACTGAAGCCTGATAATAGCCCAAGAGACACAGACTCCTGGTAGAATGTGCCATCAACAAAATAGACCATAAACTTGATATAAGCGGGCAGATCAATTGAGAAATTGTAGATATGGAAGCTGTGTGCCCCTACTTTGGGGCTTCAGGAAGCACCAGGCGGGGAAACAGACTGATAGATTGCAGTGATAGACTTTAGGTAATATATGATAGTACAAACCTCCTCCAAGGTGTGATGAGCCTCCCAAGCCTGGCGTCAAAAAAATAAATAAAAACCGTGTCAAGGTTGAGATGGATCGAGCAAAAACTTCAGGTTAAAAAAATAAAATAAAAAAAACAGCTGAGGCTGTAGAATCATTTGTCACAGTGAAACACCAGGAAAGGTTCCTTACAGGAAAGAGCAGCCAATTCCGAAACTCTGCAAACTGAAGTAATGGCTACCAGAAAAATAACCACCTGATTAAGGAGTATCCTAGAAGGGAAGTGGGGAATTCTGCAATACAGAAAGTAACAAGTTGATGCTTGTACAAAGGCACACATGAAGGAATGCAAAGCAATAGGTCTCTGAAAGAGGACCACCAAGGCCGAAATCTGACCCTTGAATGTACTCAAAACCAGTACCAGATTATAACTTTATACAGTCACATTAGTCCCTGCCCTCAAGAAACGTCCAATCTAAGGTCCCCAACTCACATTCATACATACTAGGTCCAATTTGGACAGCAGCCTATTAACCTAACAGCATGTGTTCAGAGTGTGAGAGGAATGAACTTCAGACTGGAGGCCAAGATGCAACCCACTCACACCATACTTGCAAAGATTAAAGCATCTAGCCTCACACCAAGAAAAAGAAGTCTATAAGTCTTACACTAAATCTTCCTTGAATTCACCTTCTAAGACTTCAATAAGAATGAGAGAAGACAGACACTTCCTTTGTCTCTCAAAACTCTGACTTCAACAGCCATGACGTTAAAGCCAGTGATTTTTTTTTTTTTTTTTTTTTTTAAAGGGGGGGGGGGGGGGGGGTTGGAGGATTTGACCTTGTAACAGTCAGTCGACACGATTCAGAAAGCTCAAATGTCATCTGCCAACTGGGTTACAATGTGAGAAAAAAGTTCTCCAGGGCATGATGTTGAAAATCGCTTTGACGCAAACCCTGCAAAGCCAAGGTAGAAAAAAATAGATTAGGCTAAATTGTGGTGTCACCACAGCATCTGTGGATGCACAAGAATCCTTGGTCTTGGGGTCAACCCTGTCAAGCTTTGCAGTCACCCTGGACATCAAAAGATCAACATCCGGGGTACCCGATTGATGGCAGAGCTCCTCAGACACTTCTGGGAGAAGGGAAAACTTTCCCAGACAGTTGCCAACGACCGAGAATATATGTCTCCTTGATAATTTATGCATGCCACTGCAGTGGCATTGTCTGAATGAGGCCTTACCAGGAGGCCCTACACACTGACCAATGTAGTAGGGCAAGGCTAACTGCACTCAAGTCAAGATGGGCAACAACCTATTCTGAGGTTATCAAGATCCCTGGACCAAGAGACTGTCCAGAACATCAACCCAGCAGGCAGTTAGGTCATCCAGGCCCCCCCAAGTAAGGAGAATTTTTTTTCCCCCCCATGTTCAACCTGCATGAAGAGATCCACCAATCCAGACAGTCCCCTGCTGTGGAGTAATGGCATTGGGGAATCCTTTTCCATGCAATCAAGACATTCTGATGGAGGGACCTGGAATGGAACTGGGCATGGACACCGACTCAAGGAGGCTACCATCTTACAAAGTTCTCATTCGTCAAGGAAGTTGACGGTACCTTGAGCAAGTGCACCCGAGTTTTTAGAGAAGGACACTTTTTAGGAGTAGATTCCCTCAGCACATTATTAACCGTTAACAGGGAGGGAATGCTTCTGGTGGTCCAGGCCGGGAAGTATTCTGGAAAGCAGCTGCTGCTGCTAATCTAATATCCCTGTACTCAGGGATATCAGATGAGAATGCCTCACTGGAGGAAGGTGTCCCAGAAGCAGCGTTACCAGCTAGGTTGAGGCGCTAGCATAGAACACACTGGCCCAAGGGGATATATTGCATAAGGGCTGCATTCAGGTTCCTCACCACGTATAGGGTATTTTGGACCCCTTACCCCCTCTACATTCCCTCCTCTCTGCCGTCAGACATGGCTTGCTGACATGTATACAGGGAGCCTTGGTAGAAAAACAGAGGTCCAAGTCAGCTAGGAGGGCACTGTGTCAACAGACATCAGTGTGCTGGTTACCAAAGGAGATTTGACCCTTTCTAACCCTGTCAGTAGTGCACAAGAAAATTGTGTGTGGCCCCTTTAATATACTTTGTCGCTTGCTGTCCCACACAAGAACTGCTTTGCTGGGACTGGTAGTCCCACATAAAATGCACTTGTTCTGCTGTGAACAAAAAAAAAAAAAAAAAAAAAAAGGGCTGGCACCGGTGAGCTCTGCCTAACTCGTGATGTCATCAGGACGCTACTGCCAAGCACTCACCACCACAGCGATTAAAAACAAGCGTGTGCAGGCTACGCCAACTAACATGAAACCCAGAATAAAATGGTTTGAGAAGAAGCCAATAAAGGGTGATTTCCATGTGCATTTGGCTTCTCCTTAGACCGTGGTTTCTGTGTTTCATGCCTGGCGGCAGCTTATTCCACTTTAGCCATTTGAAGGCCAGGCATTTTCTGGCACTTTTGTATACATGTGAAAAATCGGTTGTTTTTTTTGGGCTTGAAAATTACTTAGAACCCCCAAAACAATATATAATTTTTTTTAAACGCGCCCTGTCCCGCCGAGCTTGTTTGCAGAAGCGAACGCATACGTGAGTAGCGCCCGCATATGAAAGCAGTGTTCAAACCACACGCGGGGTATCGCCGTAATCGGTAGAGTGAGAGCAATAATTCTAGCCCTAGATCTCCTATAACTCAAAACATGCAACCTGTTTTTTTTAAATGTCGCCTATGGAGATTTTAAAGGGTAAAAGTTTGTCGCCATTCCACGAGCGGACACAATTTTGAAGCGCGACATGTTGGTTATCCATTTACTCACCGTAACATTATCTTTCACAATATAAAAAATAAAATAAAAATTGAGCTAACTTTACTGTTGTGTTTTTTTTTTTTTTTTATTAAAAATTTTATTTTTCCCCCCCAAAAAAGTGTGCTTGCAAGTACGCTGCGCAAATACGGTGTGACAGAAAGTATTGCAATGACCGCCATTTTATTCTCTAGGGCAGGGGTCTCCAAACTATGGCCCTCCAGTTCAGGAACTAAAATTCCCATCATGCCTAGTCACGTTTGTGAATGTCAGAGTTTTACAATGCCTCATGGGATGTGAAGTTCCGCAACAGCTGGAGGGCCATAGTTTGGAGATCCCTGCTCTAGGGCGTTAGAATAAAAAATGTATACAAGGTTTGGGGGTTCTAAGTAAAGGGAAGGAGATGGGCAGGCAGTGAAAACAAACAGCTCCATTAGCATTGCTCGATGTCATACCAACGGGCACTACAAGAGGGCACCAGATTCTAGAAGGAACCACAGCACTGCACAAGGCCGCGGCCTCAATTACCAGCCGGCCCATCGCAATCGAACGGGGGGGGGGGGGGGGGGGGGGTGTTGAGCCATGGAGACAAGATACCCCAGCTGTGCTAATTGCAAATGCGACCCGGCGCCTGGGGTTTGTCGAGCAATTTTTGGGGCACAAATGCACTTAAAAATGTTATTGCAAAGCACAATACATTTACAATTTTCTGGTAGAATATAAAAAAAGGTCACGAGTAAATAGATACCAAACATGTCACACTTTAAAATAACGGATGCTAACGCAGCGACAAACAACGTAAATTCTTTCTTTAAAAGTCTCCTCCTGCTGCTTGTGATAGCAACGGCTAGTTAGCCGCTCCGATTGCCATCGCAAGAGCTAACCGTCAGCTCTAAAAAGAAAAAACGTCAGCACAACCACTTGAAGTTAAATTATGTACACGGTACCCGATTTGGCAGTAAGTGGTTAAAAGCAGGGACACACCAGAGACCCAGCAATGCACAATCGCAGCTGAAGGCATCCAATGCGTCTCCACGGCAAGCTAAACAAAAATAGCAACCACCCCAATTTATAAATAGTCTTTAAAGCAAGGTGCACATGAAAAAGGCTTTGCAAAGCTTCAATGCACAAAGCAAACCAAATAAACCCCCCCCCCCCCCCCCCAAAAAAAAACACGTTTCCAAGCACGATTATCACAAGTTACATGGTCCAAGGGAGTGCAATTAAAACTGATTTTAGTTGTACATTTCCAAATGAATAATGGAAGCTACAAATGTTACTCACTAAAATCCCTCTTTTTAAATGAAAATAGTTTGTTTTTCTTGCTCACTGGCAATTTTTCTTTTTAATTTGTACTGTGCAAAGCCCTTCCATGTGCACCCTACTTTAAACCCTAGTTAAAACATGAGGTGGTCACCATTTTAGTTAATTTGATGCGCATTGCCTGTGGGTGACTGAGTAATTACACAGGCACTGTGTACAGCATGGAATGGCAGAGGAGGAGTAGCCACACACAAATATATAACACTAAAGACCAGAGGTGGGGGAAGTGCTATGCCATACTGGGAAAGAGCAGAGATATGTGGTAGACGTGTCCTGAGGGTGTAAATGAGTACAAGTAGGTTAGGCTCGCACATGTGAGGGCTGCATTCTGCGTGTATCAATTTCAATGGGCTGCTCTACATGCAGAAATGAAGGAACGATCCTGACTCACAGAACTGCATCACCATTTCGTTTCACACATGTGAAAATGAGGACGTTTTGCTGATGCATGGGGATGCCATTAAGAATAGTAAATAGCAGCGCTTTTCAGACACACAATGTGAACCTAACTGTACTGCTGACAGCAAACAAGAGTGTGCTCTTCTGTAAAAAAAAGTGGTATTAGGCTTGCATCTCATTTCTGGACTAACTTCCAATCATTCCATTTATAGTCATAAGCCACTGGAACAGATGTATGCTTACCCATGCACTCCTCCTCTATTCATCTGTCCTGAGGCACCTGGCATACCACGGTCTCCTTTTAAAGAAGGCAAGACTTTGTTAATTTGTATTGTAAGTTTATGCATTATGCAAAGAGGCATGCAGTACTGTTAAAGTAGAATTCCTTCCCAACTCCCTCCCTGCAAAATATGCTAACCTGTGTGAAAAAAAATAAAATGAATAAATGTATATATTTTCAGTCCAGCCACGCGATCTATCCTATGCCAGTAAGCTGTGGCTACAGAGGAGAGGAGAGCAAATTGATAACTTCTGGGAAATCTGGGAGTGGTGAAGTTACCCATAGGCTCCCATCTTAGCTTTTGTCGGTGCGCCATCTCTCCCCCCCCCCACCCCCCCAGCCACTGCGGACAGACAGGGGAGCCAGATCTGACAGGGCCAGGTAAGAAATAGGCAAGTATTTAAACAGGTTAGTCAGCATAGGTAGCAGGATAAAAAGGAGCAGACATTTTTCTGGTACAATAATTTTGTTCAATTTTAACGGAGTAACATTAAAAGCATTCAATCTGCCCATGCAGGGGGTTGGGATGGCAACATAAATCAGTATAAAGCTCCATGCAGTGTTAAGCAAAAAAAAAAAAAGTAGCAATGGTTAGGTTTAAGTAGTATGAACTGAAAAACAAGATCCACATGGATTATTGTAAACGCCTGAACAGGTTAATTCCCCGATAATGGTGTGAACATTTTTAAGGCTAGTTTGTTAGGGAGGATTTTTATCTTGGGACCAGAGGCTGGCTTCGCTTTCAATTATCTACAAAAAGCTATCCCACCTAATATCAGGGTCACTTTTTCCAACTTTTCCATCTACTTTACCTGGTCTTGATCTATCAGATTCCATCTTGCGACCATGATCACCCCACTCACGTCCATCCCTAACAAAAACAATAAAGCACTTTCAAAATTTACCTATTAGAAGTATTTATATAGCAACAACAATTTTCAACAGTACTTTTTCCATTTTGTACACAATGCAATAGTTGTGAATCTCAAACCTGTATTTTATTCACAATCAAGAGGCAGAAAACCCAGCACCCAGGGAGACATGGGCCAGTGAGGAATCTAACCACCGCACTGCTGGAAGGTTGAGGGCATGTATATTTGAGTTTAGTTACGCTTTAAAGTAGTATTAAACTCAAAAACAAAAATGCAATATATTGCAGCCTAGATGTGGTGGCTGCATTTGTTTTTCATTCATTTCACTTGGTGATCTAGGCGGTAACACTTCATGTCTTAGGCCCCTTTCACACTTGTGCGACTTCAAAGTCGCACAATTTTACCGCGATTTTAAGGAATGCCTGTGTAAGTGGCATCAAAATTGGACCAAAGTAGGGCAGGGACTACTTTGAAGTCGGAACGACTTGAAGTCGTACTAATATGAATGGCTGTCATTGGAAATCATGGGGCACGACTTGTCATGCTACTTTGCAGTCCCAAATCGTGGGACAAGTTGTATAAGTGTGAAAGGGGCCTTAGGGTGTCTGCATTCTGGACGAAGTAGTAAACCCTAGAAACCCATATTTTATTCACAATAGAAAACATACCAACTGTTTAAACTGAGAAAATGTACTTGAAGAAAAAAAAAAAAAAAAAAAGGTAATAGTCTAAACTGATGGCAGCATGTCTCCCAAAAGATGGGACAGGGCCATGTTTACCACGGTGTAGAGTCTCCTCTTAACGCTCTGTAAACATTTGAGAACTGAGGAGACGATTTGCAGGAGATTTGAGTGTGGAATGTGGTTTCATTCTTGCTTAGAACCTAATTTATGCACAGGTTGCACCTTATCTCACGTTTTATGTGGCTCTTGTCAGTATAATTTATTCACTCAGCACTTTTATACTTCATTTAAACTATTGTACAGCGCAACACTTTTTATTATACACTTTTTTGGGTTTGACAATTCCTTCAGTGTTTTGCTGCAGTACTTGACCACTCCATTATACACCAGGCAGGCGCAGGGGTACCTACCGTAAAACTAAAGTATTCATTATTGCTTTTTGGCCTTGTCTGTTACACACAGATTTCTCCAGATTCTCTGAATATTTTGTTGATATTATGGACTGTAGGTAGATGAGGATATATTTAAAGTCTTTGCAATTTCACACGTTTTTTTTTTTTTTTCACGCAGTCATACTTACCTAGGTGGATGCAGCATTGGACCGATGCTGCATCTGTCCCCCGTCGCCTCTTCACTGAGAACTGAGCCATCGACCATCGCTGATGACTCTGTTCTCACAGACCCGAGTGGAGAGCTGCTGCCTGTCAGTCACTGGTGTGCTGAAGATGGGGGCGGAGCGGCTGCCTCAGTGGCTTGCTGAGAGGTCGAGATGCCCATCAGTGCAGGCACCTGGTGGAGCCAGACTTCTGAATCCTGGACTGATCCTGTTGTCCTCAGCAGAGAGCAGACTTCAAAGCGCTCTCTGCTGAAAAGGGGTCACAGGATTGCAAAAAGAATTGCACTCCTCTGACCCTTAAGAGAAGCCCAGCCGAATGAGCTCAGGCTGGACTTCCTTTGAGAACTATTTCTGGAATTGTTCAACAATTTTTAGATGCAGCTTTTCAGACTGGCTTACCTCTGCCGATCTTTACTTGTGAGAAACTGACTCGATACAATGCACGTTTTATGCCCAATCATGTCACTGACTTCTTGCCAATTAACCTAGTCAAAAGGTTCTTCCAGCTCTTCCTTGTTCATACCACAATCTCACAATTTCTGCTTCGCTGTCCCAATTTAAGATGTGTTGCGGCCAATTTTAAAAATTACCTGACTTATCTTAAAATGTCACATTTTTGTAAATATTTTTTTATTTTATTTTTTTATGTGACAAACACTGAAGAAATGACACTTTGCTACAATGTAAAGTAGTGAGTGTGCAGCTTGTATAACAGTGTAAATTTGGTGTCCCTCAAAATAACTCAACACAGCCATTATGAGTACACCCCTAAGTGAAAAATGTCCATATTGGGCCCAATTAGTCATTCTCCCTGTGGTGTGAATGGGGAGCAGGTGTGTTAAATTTGGTTTTATCGCTCTCACACTGGTAACTGGAAGTTCAACATACCACCTCATAAAGAACTCTGAGGATCTGAAAACAAGAACTGTTGCTCTACATAAAGATTGCCAATGCTATAAGAAGATTGACCCTGAAAATGAGCTGCAGCACGGTGGCCAAGAGCATACAGGGGTTCAACAGGACAGGTTCCACTCAGAACAGGACTTACCATGGTCGACCAAAGGAGTTAAGTGCACGTGCTCGGCATCATATCCAGAGGTTGTCTTTGAGAAATAGATGCAAGAGTGCTGCCAGCATTGCTGCAGAGGTTGAAGGGGTTGGGGGGGGGGGGGGGGGGTCAGCCTGTCAGTGCTCAGACCATACGCCACACGACCAAGATATAAACTTTTTTGGTTCAGATGGTGTCAAGCGTGTGTGACGGCAACCAGGTGAGGAGCACAAGGACAAGTGTGTGTGTCTTGCCTACAGTCAAGCATGGTGGTGGGAGTGTCATGGTCTGGGGCTGCATGAGTGCTGCCAGCACTGGGGAGCTACAGTTTGAGGGAGCCATGAATGCAAACATGTACTGAAGCAGGGCATGATCGTCCCCCCCCCCTCCTTTCGGAGACTGGGCCGCATTATAACATATCGACCCCAAACACACCTCCAAGATGACTGCTGCCTTGCTAAAGAAGCTAAGGGTAAAGGTGGTGGACTGGCCAAACCTCTCTCCAGACCGAAACCCTATTGCGCATCTGTGGGGCATCCTCAAACGGAAGCTGGAGGAACGCAAGGTCTCCAACATCCACCAGCACTGTGATGTCGCCATGGAGGAGTGGAAGAGGACTCCAGTGGCAACCTGTGAAGCTCTGGTGAACTCTATGCCCAAGATGGTCACACATACATATAACAAGAAGGTAGTCACTCAAGATGAGTGACCAAAAGATGAGGCTCACTGATGAGCAAAAACACAATTGTCTAAAGAAATCACTTATTTTATCATTGCAAAAAATGTGCGGTACAAATATAAAAATACGCTTAATGGCAGGATCAGCAGATCACTGTTGAGGGTATAAAATATACCCGAGTGAGTACTTCAGTCAGGATAAACACAGACACAAAAAGAGGAAAAAACATGACAACATGCAACATAAAAAAGCATCCGACACCAGTGAAATTAGTGATAGTTTTAATTGGCATAAAGTTGAGCCAAGTGATCCGGCCGGATCAAAATAGAAACGGTCACCAAGTTCCTCTGGGCTCGAGCCAATGGTAGGAAATTGGGTATGTAAACTGATATCTAACAAAGCTATCAAACTTAATTATAAATAGTATAGTATACAAAGTGAGTGGACAGAAGAAAAATCGAAATCAAAATTTGGCTTCAAACCAGCATCAATTCTTACACTTGCAAGATAGGGGTTTTAAAGAATTTGAGGAACAGCCAAACACGGCTACTAAGGTGAGATTGTGGACGACAGTTTCAAGTCACACCATTGCAAGACTGAGCACAGCAACAAGACACAAGGTAGTTCTACTGCATCAGCAAGGTCTCTCCCAGGCAAAACTTTCAAAGCAGACTGGTGTTTCAAGATGTACTGTTCAAGCTCTTTTAAACCACAATTTTTTTTTTTTAAACTGGCAAAGTTGAGGAAGCATAGATGCAGTTGTCAGCCAAGCAAACTTAAAGAGGAAGTAAACTTCCTCTGCAAACTTATCTATAGGTAAGTCTTTTTCTAGACTTACCTATAGGTATTAAAAATGCCTCCTAAACCTTCCGCGCCCGGCAGCTCACACGCAGGAGTGACATCATCGCAGCTCTGGAGCCTGCAAATCCGGAAGAAGTTCTGGGAAAGATATCGGCCTTGGCAGCGGTGTGCGGGTACCACTGCAACAGCTTTGTTTTAAGTTATTTCATAATGAGCTAGTATGTGATGCATACTAGCTCATTATGCCTTTGTCTTGCAGGGGTTTGTTTTTTTTAAAGAATTTTTTTCAGAGATTTACAACCTCTTTAATGCAGCAGATGAAAGAAATCATGTTTACTTCCATTCGACATCGGATGATGTCCAGCAATGCCATCAGCACAGAACTAGTGGAAACCAGTGGTACCCCAAGTACACCCATCTACTGTCTAGACGCCTGGTCAGAAGTGGTTTTCATGGAGGAATTATGCCCAAAAAGCCATGAACTCTGACATGGAAACAAGACTAAATGTCTCAATGATGCACGAAAACCTAGAAACTGGGGTGCAGAAAAAAAAAATGGCAGCAGGTGCACTGGAGTCAAAATGTGAAATTTGGCTGAAGCAAAAGGCAGTTTGTTCCCAAATGGCTGGAGAGTGGTACAATAACGAGTGACTGCAGGCAACAGTGAAGCATGGTTCCTTGCATGTTTGGGGCAGCATTTCTGCAAACTGAGTTAGAGATTTGGTCAGGATCAACCTTGTCCTCAATGCCAATACATGTAGATACTTATCCATCATGCCATACCATCAGGCAGGCGTGTGATTGGCTCAAAATGTATTCTGCAGCAGGACAACGACCCCAAACATGCAGCAAAAGTCAATAAGAACTTTTAGTGTACCACCCGATTCTCTAATAAAAGAAAAATTATAAAAAAAAAAAAAAGAAGAAGAATGTTCAGTGTGAAGCACAAGGAGTCCTGGAAGTGATAGTTTGGCCCCCACAGAGCCCCAATATCAAGTCTGTCTGGGATTACATGGAGACAGAAGGATCTGAGGCAGCCTACATCCCCAGAAGACCTGTGGTTGGTTCTCAAAGGTGTTTTTATAGGAACTCCGCAGGTAGGTTGTTTCAAACTGTGTGCAAGTGCACCTAGAATAATGCTGCTTTAAAAAGGCAAAGGGTGGTCACACCAAAAATGGATTTAGATTTCTCTTCAAATAATTTAACTCTTGATTTACAGCATACCGTTTGAGAATAGGACAAGACACACACACACAATGAATCTCATTTAACACTGTCCCACCCCCTCCCGAGGAATTTATTTAGGGCACAGGGTGATTACTTTTGCATGTATACATTTTATAAATATAGGCCCATTTGTAGCCATATAATAACCACCACATTATTTGTGAGGTAAAGCAACAGCATTTTTTGATCAGCATTTCCACAGAGTTCTATCCGACCTGCTTTGACTTATCTCCGCTGCAAAACCTGTGGGTGCTTCTAGCCTTTATACCCATTTTGGACACATACTGGGTAAGAAATACAAAAAGCACTTTATCTAGAGCAACCCCACCTCTTTCAGAGATCCAAAACATAATGCAATAAAAGCTGTATGAAATTGCAATGGTTGTATAAAATTCTCTGTGGACTGTTGTCCAATTGAAGATTTCAGTTGTAGCATATTCATCCAGATGTTGCATTTTTATTCAGTGTCCACAATGAGCGATATGACAGATATTCCCAAATAATTATCTACATCCATATCCAGTATGTTACAACTGTGGGAGCAATGGAACTCAGGCACAGTTCAGTTCAGTTCAACAAATCCCAGTGTGAGTGCACCCTAAATTCATTAGACTACCTAGAAAATATTTGGTGCATTTGATTTTTTTCAAACTGGCCTTTCATACAAAACTACAGAATAGTATCTTATTGATGCTGCTGTTTGACAACAAAAAAATGCAATCTGATTGGATCATCAGGCAAGCTAGTTTATATGTGGTCGGTCTGCTTTAGTGATCCCACTAGCAAACTGCCCGTGCTATGTAAAAATTGCTAAATGACAAACCTTCCTGGCGGTGGCACAGCTCTTCCATCATCGGCACGCCTATCATAATCTCCCCACCCATCACGCTGATCTCTCCCATGCCGATCTGAGTAATTCTACAGCATGAAGGGGAGGAAAAAAAAAAATATTAGAACACTACTAAAGAGGGGGCGGGGGTTGTCAGGGCAAAAATTCTCTCATAAAGTACACTTACCATATCTCTGCCACCCATGCCAGACCTTGAATCATCCCTCCTGTAGAAAAACAGAGGGTACAAAAGCATTAATGCAGGTAACCACCTAGGGTCTTGTTCACAAGGGCAGCGAGTTTGCAGGTGTTTAAAAAGTGATACTGTTGCCTCCTGAAAGCCTCCCCCTCCCTCCCCTTTCTTACCCCAAGAGGGATACTGCATTGCAAGAATGCGCCACAATCTCGGGTGCCTTTGACTACATTTTGAAAATTGCACTGCCTCCCAAATGTGACATGCCTAATTAAACCTGCAACACTGCCAACATTGGCAGTCAAAACACAGATCAACACTCTGTTCTTACCATCAAATGATCCATATGATACGAAGTACTAGTGAGTAACTCAATTAGGGGTCACATGTACCTTAGTCTTCAAATACATTTTCACTTAAAAAAATGAGTCTAGTTTTCTATCAAAAAAAAAAAAACTAGGGAAATCCCCTAGTCTATTTAGTTCCTGTCACTTAACTAAACAGACTTCAGAAAAAGTGAATTTATTCTTTCTGCGCATGTGCTTTGACCTACATAGTCCCACCCTAACCATCCACAGATTTGTGATCCGTGGCCTTAGTATGCCTACAAGCCACAGAACAAGTCTCTCTCTCCTGGCCAAGCTCATCCAAGTCTGTCTGGCTAGGTTGACAACACCATAGAAGTCTATAGGAGTAAAAACGCACAGGCCCAGCCAACATGGCTCTGTGGAGGGTAAGACAGTTTAGGTTAGGGCACGGCAAAAAAAAAAAACCTCTTTAAAGCAGCCTGTAGATTATGGATTTGTTTTCATTCAGCCAGCAGGCTAAAGAAAAAATAAAATAAAAAAAAAGACTCAACTATCCCATCCACACATTCAAGTTGGATGGGGGAATCCTCCCGCTGAGCCTTTGTATTCTGACAAGCACTATACATACAATACTTGTATTCTGACTGGAGCTCTGTACATAGGCTTGAATAAAAACTCAAATACTCCCCAGGCAATAAGGCACACTACTGTGTGATGAAAAAAAAAAAAAAAAAAAAGATATGGCTTTCTGAAGAGAAAGGAAGATCAAAATATTTAAAACCAAAAAAAAAAAAAATTAGAAATTAAAGTATTTTGTGGACATCTGTGACCCAAAAGAAGAAAGTAGTTACCAAATATTTACCTGCTCCCCACTCTGTTGTATAGAGGTTGCCCTTTAAGCTGAGAAAAGTTAGTAAAGGACTAGACTGGCCAGGTTGGCCTCTGGATTGAAACTTGGACTTGGCCCAGAAAGCTATTACATTGCTCCTCCTGAAAATGTGGCATTTACCAAGTAAAGTTGGGTACACAGTTTTTTCTTCATTCAACCCAGCGTACTGAATAAAAAAAAAACAAAAAAAAAAACCTGACAGATCCCCATTCTAACACAAGCAATGTTAGTACAGCGATCTCTCCAGCTGTGCCTTAGTGTTCTGACCCCTGTCAGAAAACATTGATCGGATGACAGTCGAATGATGGTTTTCAAGCATGTCCATTAGAGAGAAGCTGGTCTTAAGACCAGCTTCTGAAGATCAGACAGCTGTACACAGGCTGAAAGTAGGCTGGATCCAACGGTGTTCTGCCAAGATCTTCAACCATTGTCACTTCCTGTGACTGTCCAGCAGCAATAATTGGAGTTTGAAGAGTTGGCGGTTTTCAGAGAACACCAGCAGTGTATACTAGGGATCAACTTTTTTCTCTGTGCCGATACAATACCGATATTTGTCACTTCTCCTGCCAATATTTGCCGATATTTTGTACATTAAAAAAAAAAAAAAAAAAATGGACACTGTCCTTTTACATTTTTGTTTAATCACAATTATTGCGATCATAGGGAATGTAAACATCCCTTTTGACAGTAATTAGGTATGGGCAGGTACTCTTTATGGAGATATTGGGGGTCTAAACCCCTCCTCTGCACTTGAAAGTATTCAGAACGTCAGGACCAGGCTTTGAACACTATTTTTTTTAAACTGGCACCTTCAAGATGCCAGTAATCAGCCATGCCATCGCTTCCTGGTTACAAGATCCGAACCAAGCATTGGCTTGGTTCGGGTCTTCGGCTAGCCTGCGGATATGCTGGCTGGTTGCTCTGGCCTCCCAGTGGGACGGAATAGCCGGGGCGAGCAGCGGGAGGGATGTCCTGTCCCACTGCTTGTAACAATACAATAAAGCAAACGCCTTGAAGCAATATCGGTCAGTTTTTTGACCGATACTTCTGAAAAAGTGAACATCGGCTGCACTGATAATCGTTCGATCCCTAGCATATACACTACAGTACACAATATCAGTGGACATTGTTAGTCCACCTGGTAGTAACCAACGTGTCCACCTCCAAGGCGGCAACTTTTTTCCTCCTTACCCGGTGTTCTGTCTAAACAGCCAACTCGTCGTGTACCGTACTGTATGCGCAGCCAGTGTTCTGTGAAAACTGGAGAGTCCCCAGAAGTGACATGGTTGGAGAATTTGGCGAGTTAGAGTTTTTGGCACAACATCAGTCGATTTCAGCCATGTGTATAACGCTTAACAGAGGGAAAGCTTTTCAGTGCAAGAGAACTTTTTTTTACACTTATGGGTAAGATGTGTTCAACATGGCATCCAGGAACCCCTTTCCCTGTAAAGGGAAGCTAAATAAAAGATTTTTTTGGATGGTCTGCAGACCAACATTTTAACCACTTCAGCCCCGGACCATTTGGCAGCCAAAGGACCAGAGGTCTTTTTTCAATTTCGCACTGCACTACTTTAACTGGTAATTGCGCGGTCATGCAATTTTGTAACCAAACGAAATTTGCGTCCTTTTCTTCCCACAAATAGAGCTTTTTTTTGATGGTATTTGATTGCCTCTGTGATTTTTATTTTTTGCGATATAAACGGAAAAAGAGCGAAAATTTTGAAAAAAAAAGAGATTTTCTACTTTTTGTTATAAAAAAAATCTAATAAACTCAATTTTAGTCAAACATTTGGGCCAAAATGTATTCAGCCACATGTCTTTAGTAAAAAAAATGCCAATAAGCGTATATTTATTGGTTTGCGCAAAAGTTATAGCGTCTACAAACTAGAGTACATTTTCTGGAATTTACACCGCTTTTAATTTATGACTGCCTATTTCATTTCTTGAGGTGCTAAAATGGCAGAGAAGTACAAAACCCCCCCCAAATGACCCCATTTTGGAAAGTAGACACCCCAAGCTATTTGCTGAGAGGCATGTTGAGCCCATTGAATATTTTTTTTTTTAGTCCCAAGTGATTGAATAAAGACAAAAATAAAAAAGATTTTTTTTTTTTTTCAAAAAGTTGTCACTAAATGATATATTGCTCACACATGCCATAGTTATATGTGGAATTGCACCCAAAATACATTTTGCTGCTTCTCCTGAGTATGGGGATACCACATGTGTGGGACTTTTTGGGAGCCTAGCCGCGTACGGGGCCCCGAAACCCAAGCACCGCCTTCAGGATTTCTAAGGGTGCAAATTTTTGATTTCACTCCTCACTACCTATCACAGTTTCGAAGGCCATAAAATGCCAAAATAGCACAAAACCCCCCCAAATGACCCCATTTTGGAAAGTAGACACCCCAAGCTATTTGTTGAGAGGCATGGTGAGTATTTTACAGCTCTCATTTGTTTTTGAAAATGAAGAAAGTAAAGAAAAAAAATTTTTTTTTTTTTCTTTTTTCAATTTTCAAAACTTTGTGACAAAAAGCGACATCTGCAAAATACTCACAATACCTCTCAGCAAATAGCTTGGGGTGTCTACTTTCCAAAATGGGGTCATTTTGGGGGGTTTTATGCCATCTGGGCATTCCATGGCCTCCGAAACTGTGATTGGCAGTGAGAAGTGAAATAAAAAAATTACACCCTTAGAAAGCCTGAAGGCGGTGATTGGTTTTTGGGGTTCCGTACGCAGCTAGGCTCCCAAAAAGTCCCACACATGTGGTATCCCCGTACTCAGGAGAAGCAACAGAATGTATTTTGGGGTGTATTTCTACATATGCCCATGACATGTTTGAGCAATATATCATTTAGTGACAACTTTTTGTAAAAAAAAATATATATATATATTTTTTTTTTTCATTATTCAATCTCTTGGGACAAAAAAAAAAAATATTTAATGGGCTCAACATTGCTCTCATCAAATAGCTTGGGGTGTCTACTTTCCAAAATGGGGTCATTTGGGGGGGGTTTGAACTGTCCTGGCATTTTATGCACAACATTTAGAAGCCTATGTCACACGTCACCCACTCTTCTAACCACTTGTAGACAAAGCCCTTTCTGACACTTTTTGTTTACATGAAAACATATTTTTTTTTTGCAAGAAAATTACGTTGAACCCCCAAACACTATATATAATGTTAAAGCAAAGGCCCTACAGATTAAAATGGTGGGTGTTGCATTTTTTTTTTCCACACAGTATTTGCGCAGCGATTTTTCAAACGCATTTTTTGTGGAAAAAATACACTTTTTTATTTTAATGCACTAAAACACACTATATTGCTCAAATTTTTGATGAAATAAAAAATATGATCTTAGGCCGAGTACATGGATACCAAACACGACATGCTTTAAAATTGCGCACAAACACGCAGTGGAGATAAACTACATACATTTTTAAAAGCCTTTAAAAGCCTTTACATGATACCACATTAGATTCACGGAGGAGGTCTACTGCTAAAATTACTGCCCTCGATCTGACCTTCGCGGTGATACCTCACATGCATGGTGCAATTGCTGTTTACATATGACGCCAGACCAACGCTTGTGTACGCCTTTGCGCAAGAGAAGGGGGGGCAGGGGGGCTTTTTTTTTTTTTTTTGGTTTTTTTTTTATTTATTTAGCTTTTTTATTTTATTTTTAAACTGTTCCTTCCATTTTTTTTCTTTGTTATGATTTTTATTGTTATCTCAGGGAATGTAAATATCCCCTATGATAGCAATAGGCAGTGACAGGTACTCTTTTTTTGAAAAAATTGGGGTCTATTAGACCCTAGATCTTTCCTCTGCCCTCAAAGCATCTGACCACACCAAGATTGGTGTGATAAAATGCTTTCCCAATTTCCCAATGGCGCGGTTTATATCCGGGAGGGGGGACATTCCCTCCCACTGCTTGTAAAAGCAGTCTAGAGGCTAATTACCCGCTAGAATTGCTTTTACATGAAAGCCGATCACTGGCTGAAAAGAATGATACCAAGATGATACCTAAACCTGCAGGCATCATTCTGGTATAACCATTCAAAGTCCAGCAACATACTGGACATATATTGTAATCTTTTTTTTTTCATGCAGCCTCTTGGCTGAACGAAAAAAAGAGATTGATTGGTGGGTATGCCCACCATTAGAATACCTCCCTTCATCCACCCACTTCTAATGATGGGCATACATGCACCATTTATATATGCCGATGCATGGGGGCATCCTCCCGCAAAAGTTATGCCGTGTACACACGGTCGGAATTTCGACCGTATGTACGTGGCATTAGGAGCCAATCGCTCCTCCCCCCCCCTGCTGCCCCCATGCTTCGGCATATATGCTCTTTTTTTTTTAACTGTGGTGGTGAAATCACCTCCTACAGTGTTGGAGTCGCGTCTTTATGTATCGTGGGAGCAAACGCTGTTGCTGTCAAGATAAATAAATCCGCGTTGCAACTGAATGGCGCACCTGAAAACAAAAAAATGCTTAACACTAAAACACAGTAAACAAAATTACATACCTGAAAAGCAAGCATGATAAAACATGATAAAACATAATAAAACATTGCAGAATAGAATGGAGTAAAAAAAGAGCAACAATAGAGAGAATAGAGTGAGAGAGAGAACAATAAAACGACAACTATTTTATTTTTTTTTATTTTTTTGAGATTCACAGGTAAAAAAGCTCCTGACTGAAGCGACTGAATCAAAACGCTACCACAAAAAAACTGTTAGCGATCGCAGGGATCAGGCCTGACTCTGCGAACGCTGCAGTTATGTGTGCTTAGTGTTTTGTAAGTGACAGTGATCGATCGATACTGCACTTGGGTGGGCTGGGCTGGGCGGAGGGGGAAAACACAGGTGCTAGCAGGTATCTGGGCTGATCCCGCTAACAATGCGTTTTTTTTGGAACCCTAAACTGCTGGGACGCTAGTATAGATCTGATCAGATCAGATATTGATCTGTTCAGATACTGTGCCACTAAGGGAGGTGTATGCTTTGTGCGTGGGTGTTTGCGGTACTGGCACTAACCTGGGGCGACGCAGACCTTATTTGACCCTAAAACCTAATTGATATCACCCGCCGGGCGATCAGGGGGTTAAACCGTTATTGGGTAATAAATGGCGGGTGCCCTGACAGTATAAAAAACAAGCTAACTAACCAGCGTCACCCGTAACAGTAATACAAAAAAAAACTGGTTACCTAGCGACACTAATGCAGCGATCAGAAAAACGATCGCTTAGTGACACTGGCAAAAGGGGGTGAAAGGGTTAACTAGGGGCAATCAGGGGGTTAAACCTTTATTAGGTAATATATGGGGGTACCTGACGCTATATAAAAACCTGACGGGGAACCTAAATAACGAAATAACTAACTGGCTAACCAGCGTCACCAGTGACAGTTATACAGTGATCACTGGTGAAAGGGTTAACTCTAGGGGCAATCAGGGGGTTAAAACCTTTATTTAGGTTGTAATATGGGGGTACCTGACCTATAAACCTATTTATGAACCTATATAAACATGGCGGTTACCTAAAAAAAAAACTGGTTACCTAGCGACACTAATGCAGCGATCAGAAAAACGATCGCTTAGTGACACTGGCAAAAGGGGGTGAAAGGGTTAACTAGGGGCAATCAGGGGGTTAAAACCTTTATTAGGTAATATATGGGGGTACCTGACGCTATATAAAAACCTGACGGGGAACCTAAATAACGAAATAACTAACTGGCTAACCAGCGTCACCAGTGACAGTTATACAGTGATCACTGGTGAAAGGGTTAACTCTAGGGGCAATCAAGGGGTTAAAACCTTTATTTAGGTTGTAATATGGGGGTACCTGACCTATAAAACTATTTATGAACCTATATAAACATGGCGGTTACCTAAAAAAAAAAAAATGGTTACCTAGCGACAGCAGTGACACTAATACAGCGATCAGAAAAACGATCGCTTAGTGACACTGGCAAAAGGGGGTGAAGGGGTTAACTAGGGGCAATCAAGGGGTTAAACCTTTATTAGGGGGGGGTAGGGGGCTACCTTGGACCTAAAACTAACTGCCCTGACAGTTATTACAGTCACACTGACACTAAATGCAGTGATCAGTAAAAAAATGATCACTGCAATTAGTGACACTGTGACTGGGGGGGGAGGGGGTGATCTGGGGGGTGATCAGGGGGTGACAGGGGGGTGGAATATGTGCCTAACTGTACTGGTGTCAGTGTAGTGTTGTGCACTAACCTTAACATGTTCGCCGCTCGGCGTCTCCGGTCACATAGACCGGCGCACCGAGCGTGACATCACTTCCGCCTTCCTGTCTATACAATAGACAGGAAGGGGAAGTTTCTCATTGGCCAGGAGCGATCGCGAGGGGGTGGCCAGAAACCACTGGCCGTCCCCTCGTCCCGTATCGCTCCTGAAGCGATCCCGACCGTCCCCGCCGGCGGAGGGGGGTCCGATCGGACCCCCCAACCGCCGGAAGAATGTCACGTACAGGTACGTGATTCTGCCTGTACGTGCCATTCTGCCGACGTATATATACAGGGGGCGGTCGGCAAGTGGTTAAATAAAGTAAAAGAGCAGCTGAACTGATGCAGGTTTAACATACTTTCCGCATTAGGCATCAAAAGTGAATTTCACTATCCATTCTAAATGCTGCATCAACATTGCTTAAGTTTAGGAAGCATGTAAAACCAGTCAATGCCATTTAGCCCTAGGAGACAGTGGGCGATTGGTCGGTGATACTCTGATCGTAGACCATCTCCAGTATGATACTGAGCCTGGTGAGGCCACTGCGCTAATATCTTGGAAAGCAATATGACGTGCAAAAAGTAGGAAAGTCATACAAGGCATATCCGTATCTGGGAGACCGGCATATTATAGAGACACAGATAGGCCACCGCAATGAATATCTGAATCTGGAGCCCAGTACGGCACTATGCAAAAAGATAGCTGCTGGGTTTAAAAAAAAAATTCAAATTTAACTTGCCTGTCTACGTGCATATGATCCATATATCGACCACGATCTCTATTCTCAAAATCATGAAATCTGTCCGGTCTTCCAAAATCTCGATTCCGATCATCCAAAGCCATTCGTTTTGAATCCGGCCAGTATGGCTCATCTCTCCTAAACACGCGCAAAAAGGAAGAAAAAAAAAAAAATCATAAAAATGTAAAGTAAAAAATAAATAAAAAAAAAGCCTAATGTTTTGATGCATCACAGTTGTAATATTACAGGCTTGCTCTCTTTTGGACAACTATACTGAAAAAGATATTGGACTTTACCGGTACCAAGAGAAGGACAGCCAAGTTTAGTTAGGATAAAACAGCAATATTTTATTACAAAAATTTAAAAACATTAATAAAACCATGTATTCATGTTAACATAGGACAATATCCGCCATAGATATGGCGGCTATTGTCCTATGTTAACATGAATACATGGTTTTATAATTTTTTTTTATATTTTGCAATATTGCCATTTTATCCTAACTAAAACGTGACCATCCATTCGGTACCAGTTAAGTCCAATATCTCCTAGTTTAGTATACATTTCATATGGATGAGGTACCCCTTATATAGTCCCATTTTCTTCTTGATTTGGACAATTATAGTTAACTGAAAAGGTAGTTTGTGTGTAATTTAAAATAGAGTGTTGGGGTGGTTGTGCATGATCAAGTGACAAAGTAGGTTAACCCAAAAACATAGGCTAGGGATAAAGGAAAGGATTAGAGCCGGCTTTTTACAGCTACCCAGGGTTCTTTTAGGAGAGATTTGCCCATATATTGTCCTGCCAACAATGGTTTTAACAAACAGGAAATTACAGTCTCCAACAGGGGCGCAGAGAGAAAAAAAAGTAAAAAAAAAATAAAAAAACTTTACAAGGGCTCTAGCCTTGTCCTTCACTACTAAAGATTGCCTCAAATCTCACCTGGCAAAAGTTGTTAAAGTTTCTAGCCCTTTCCAAATCCAAGAAAACAGTTTTGGCTGCACATGCATTATGTTAATGATCGACTATTTTCATGTGGCAGGCATTCCAGTATTTATGGAAGTACAGGCCTGACTCCTGGCTTCAAAAAAAGGCAAGGACAGATGTAATGTGACATTTAACCATTTCAATACCGGGCCTATTTTCTGGCACTCCTCTCCTACATGTAAAAAATATTTTTTTTTCCCAGAAAATTACTCAGAACCCCCAAACATTATGAAACCGTAAAGTTAGGCCAATTTTTTGGTATAATGTGAAAGATAATGTTACGCCAAGTAAATAGATACCCAATATGACACATGTTAAAATTGCGCACACTCATGCAATGAGTAACACGATTTTTCTGGGTATAGACAAATTTCGCCCTCATTGGAGAGGTAGTGGCCTTGTTAACAGCATTTCTAAACTAGAAATGGCCTGGGTCCATAAAATTAAGTTATACCCCCTTTGGACTCAACATTGATGTCGATATAAAGTGCTTTATTGACAATTCCTAGTGACCTAGTCTCCTTAGTGTTCTCTATATGTAGTCAGACCTTAATAGGCTATATATGATACATTTCTTTATTTTTATTTTCAACTATATATATATATATATATATATATATATATATATATATATATATATATATATATATATATATATATTTGTTTTTAAGTTCATATGCATGATTCTGCTATGTGGTGTGAATCTCTGATAATAGGATAGGACTGTTTAGATACTATCTAATCTTTGACAGTTAGAGTACACCATCTAGACACAATCGACTTAAATAGATATATATCATGTCTGTCTCCATACATTATATTATGATTCCATATATACATAGGTGGACATTACTAAATTGTGCCCTTTATGTTCGAAATGTCGGTTGACATTTTGGAAGGTGTAAATGGAATTTTTTATTATTTACTTTTAAGTTTAAACACTACTCCGTTATGGAGATCACATAACAGTAAACTTATTTAGTTGTTTGCTATGCAGGCATAATAGCAAATGATTCCTCGTTTTATACGTGCCCTTTTTGATTATTTCTAATCTGTTTTATATGTGCCCTTTTTGATCATCTCTAACCTGCCAAATAGGGGTCCGTACCTTTTCCCTTACTATTACAATTAGGGCAGAGAGGTTTACCACAGTTAAGATGGCGAACGCTGCCTTGATGTCCGGGATTCACATCGAGGCTTGGTTAAATGTGTATACTATTTAATGCGGTGCGTCATAACGCCGCCCATTCCCCGTGACGACGTCCGCATAGTGACGAAACGCGTAGGGAGGAGGAGCTACGTCCTGACGTCACCGCTGTTTATCGTGGTCCCGGAACCACGGGCTGCAAGCGAAACGGCCCGGCTCGCCTATTTGTCCTGACTATTTCATGCTCATGCAAGTGCGCACTCTGTTGCCTTTTTAAAAATTAAAATATACTTGAGGATTTTACACTATGCGAGTACTTCTTGTCCTTTCCGGTACGGGTTTGCTGCATGTTATTCCCATTGATCCTGAGTTGACCTCACATTGGAGACTCCCCCGATTGGTAGCCATAGGAGGAGAATACTGCCAGTAAAGTCCCAGGATTTCATTTCCATCCCTGGCTGGGGTTAAGAGCCATCTGCCCATGCGGGTCCCCTGTAATAAGGGACCACGTATTTCTGGTAAGAAGACAAGTGTGCTTTCTGGTGGAGGTCCTTCTCACTTTACAGTGTGCTGTGAAAATCACCCCTGTCTTTATTATCAGATGATTCTTTGAACATCCAAGTCTCTGCTGTCTGGTGTGACTATTGGACATTATATACTTCTAACTTAGACTCCTTATATGCATCTTTTTGAATGCCAAATTGGGACTATTTTGTGACCATTTTCACAATTTGGGTTACAATCCTAGCCTGGTATTGACTATAAGATTGTGTATTTTTTTGGGAACCTTTAAGCTACTATTGTGGTATTTGTTTATTTCTTATATAATATTTCGATCCACCCTGTAGAATCCTGCTTTACAGGGCCATCTGGTTGGTGGTGCAGACTCAGCCAGGTGTTTACTAAGCATTGTATATTAATTATTGTGCACTATGTGGGCGGGACGTGTGTGTTCGATTCTGAGCGCGAGTCACCGGGGAAGGGCGTTTAATTTTTTTTATTTTAACTTTATTTTTACATAAAAAAATGTTTTGATCACTTTTATTTCCATTACAAGGGATGATGCCTGTAGCTGCAGGCATCATTCAGATATCCCCGCACAAAGTCAAGGACATCATATGACGGCGTGTGGTATTGAAGTGGTTTGATTACCCTGAAATTGAGTGAAATGAACAAAAAAAATAAAAAATGCAACACAAACTGGAAGCCAGCCCTGGCCATCAACGATGGTCCAAAGAAATAATCCCGCATATAGGAGAACCACCAGGTTTTTTTTGGAGGCCTATTCTGCATCCTAGCACTTAAGACAAATCGCCAATTTGGACAGTCTGAAACAAGATATTAAAGGACTAGCATTTAGAGCCATGTTACAAAAAGTTAAGCCTGCTAATCATCTGATCAGCATATTCAAATTGGAAGTCAGCATTTGCAGCAACCAAGTTCTGACTGGGGATTCTGCTAAATACATGGAATTCCAACATATTGTCAGTAAGATCCTTAAAAAGGAGGAGGAGAGTCTTCCACTGGGACAGTCATGGCCTTGCTGTGGCGCAACACCTGTGGGTCCATTGCAGGAGAAAAGGACTGCTATTTGCAGACCCGAGTTTTTCCTATCCTTGTAAATAAAAATCAAAGAAAACCCCTCTGCAGAGTGCTTGGATTTATAGGAGCCAAGGCCTGACACCGAGGTAGGTGCAGGCAAATGCTTTAATTTCATATTGTGAACTGCCTCAGTGAGAGTTTTGATAACAATGCCGGTAACTGAAAGTCAGATTGGCTGAGCACACCCAGCAAGGGTAAGGAGTCAGTCTTTGGCAAAGGTCCAGGCGAGATTAAGCAAAATTGAACCAGCTTGACATACGGGAGTTAGCTTCCAGATTTTTTTTTTTTTTTTGTGTGTGTGCGCGCGCGCGCGCGCGCAGTGTCAAATTTTCAAATAGGCAGCAAGATACAGTGGGGAAAATGATTTGATTCCCTGCAGATTTTGTAAGTTTGTCCACTTTCAAAGAAATTAAGTGTCTATAATTGTTATATGTGTATATGTGTAAAAACACATGATACAAAATGTTATAAATGGAGTTCCAGTTCAGTGAGTAAAATAAGTATTTAATCCCCTACCAACAATACTGGCTCCCACAGACTGGCTACAGTATGTGGTACACAGATAGCACCTTCTTAAATTGACAGGACTATTAATGACAACTCGTTATGTGTATAAAAGACACCTGTCCACAGAATCTTTCTTCCATTCAAACCTCACGATCATGGGCCAAAGAGCTGTCAAAGGATCCCAGGGACAAGATTGTAGACCTGCACAAGGCTGGAATGGGCTACAAGAAAATCAGCAAGAAGCTTGGTGAGAAGACAACTGTTGAAGCGATTATTTGAAAATGGAAAAAATAGAAAATAACCATCAGTTGCCCTTGGTCTGGAGCTCCATGCAAGATTTCACCTCATAGGGTATGGATGATCATGAGAAAAGTGATGGATCAGCTCAGAACTACACGGAAGGGGCTTGTGAATGATCTCAAGGCAGTTAGGACCACAGTCACCAAACAAACCATTGGTAACACATTGCATCACCTGGTTTGAAGAAAAAAGGCTGACTATGACCCCAAGAACACCATTCCTACAGTCAAGCACTAAGGTAAAAACATTATGCTTTAAGGCAGTTTCTCTGCTAAAAAGGTACAGGCTGACTTTGCCACAATGCAGGGGACGGGCCATGTATTGTAAAATCTTGGATAAGAACCTTCTTCCCTCAGACAGAAAACTGAGGCTGGGGCTTCTACCATGACAATGAACCAAAACATACCGCAAGGCAACAAAAGGAGTAGCCCAAGAAGAAGCACACTAAGGTCATGTGGTGGTTTAGTCTCCAGACTATAATTCTATGGAAAATTTATGGAGGGAGCTGAAACTGCGAGTTGCCAAGTGACAGCTAAGAAACCTTAAGGATTTAGAGAAGATCTGTAAGGAGTGGACCAAAATCCCTACCAAGATGTGTGCAAATCTGGTAACCAAATCCAAGAAACATCTTACCTCTGTGCTTGCCAACAAGGGTTTCTCCGCCAAGTACCAGGTCATGTTTTCTTGGGGTAAAAATAATTTTTAATCACTGAGCTGAAACGCAATTTATAAAATTTGTACGATGTGTTTTTTTTTTCTGGATTTTTGGTTAATATTCTCGCGTTATCGTTAAAACTACACCTATGATACATATATAGACCCATCATTTCTTTGCAAGTGGCCAAACTTACAATATTTGCAGGGGATCAAATAATTATTTTCCCCACTATTTTTCACTGGAATACTGGTTCCCCTCAATGAAAAATAGCAATCTTCCCAAAGCTTTACATATGCTCTCTAGGTTGGGAGGATATTAACAGAAGTCACAGAAGATAAATGTAGAATTAGTAAGAAATAGTTAAGGCTAGCTCGTCTAAAGCTTTGATATCTGAGATATATGAATAAGTGGGAAGATTAATGGTGAAAGACTGGCTAAAAACAGATGGGAGGAAGAGCTGGGTGAAAAAAAAAAAAAAATGAGGAACAATGAAAAGGGATAATGGAAATGAGCTCCCAAGTGTCAGTATCCCCCTCACAAAGAATGTCACAATTATTTTTGATACATAGGGCTTACTATACCCCAAATAAACTTTTCCGGTATGATATAGAGTAGATGATAAAATGTCCAAGATGTCATGGAATAGGGGATTTGGTTCACCTAATGTGGAGGTGGCCAAAACTATTTAGGTACTGGAACATACTTGAGGAAATTGATAGGACCTTTGGGACCAAGTTGGAGATGGATGCCACATTGTTTGCTGGGGAAAATAGGAGGACAAACAGCATATCTAAAAATATCAATAATCGCTGTAATAAGAGGCTTATTTCAAGAACGAAAGATAATCGCTGAAAATTGGCAATCCGTAAGGCCACACACACACACACACACACACACACACACACTGGAAGAATGGGGGAGGGTTATGGATGCTAATGTATGGAGGGGAAAAGTGGTATTTACAAGGCGGAAGACATTTGATAAATTCTTAATGTGGAAGCCCTGGCTGGATAAAATGGGGTGCCCATTATATAGGTGAAGGGAGATTATTCCTAAAGAAAAATGTGCGAGGAGAGAGATGTAAAGCAGGGCATGGCGAGGACTGGGGTGGGATGATAGGTGGTAGAGAGTAGGAAATTAATACACTATTTTTATTGAAACACAAACAACGAATAATGCGATATATCGGAAAGTTTAGGAAGCACGGGAAGGTGGGAGGGGCTAACAGGGAGGGAGGGATATAAAGAGGAAATCGTCACTAACTGTGGGAAAAGGAAACACGACAAGAGCAGCATATACATTTTGGTTTGCCATCCCTGTTCAAGGGATCATCTCCTGATATGCTTTATAACAAATTGCTCCTTGCATCGGTTGAAGGAGGTTGGGCAAAGAGCAATTAGTGTACCCCAAGGTATAGATGGTTTGCCCAGCTCCGCCAACTGATGGAGGGGAGGCAAAAATGGTCTGGTCAAATGTTTTTTTCTATATTTCTCTGATTGAATTGTAAAACCTTTGGAGAGGCGATGTATTTTTATGTATGGAAAGGAAAAAAAAAAAAATAAATAAAAGCTTAACTTATACCCACAAGAATTTCTCTGCAGCCAAGCAGTAGGAATTGTATAGTTACAAAAAAATACAAATACCCAACAAATGTGGACTTGTAAGGCTAGAGTCACCAAGTCGAATCACACAAAATCTGTAGTTCAACTGAATTCCAGGAAGTCAGCCACATTGAAATATAGGCTGGCTTACTATGGATGGAAGTCCCCCCTCATTTACTTTATAACCGACAGTTTTATGGAGCCCCACATACTGCTGGAAATTCTGGTCTCGGCTCCTATAGCTGCAAAGTTACTTGCAGCTGCTTCACTTCCTCCTACCCAATCACAGAATATGTGAACCCATTCACTTAATGCAAAGCCTTCAGTGAATGGGCAGCAGAGGGGAGGGGTGGGCAGAGCTGCTGTATAGAAAAGACAGCATCTCTCCTCTCAGAGCCCCAGGAGTGTGTATTTTAAATCTACAATAAAACCGTCAGATGCAAATAAAAAGATAAGTCCAGGAGGTGGCCTGCAGCTGAACGTAACCCCTAGTATGCCTGCACATATTACAAAGTGGCCGAATTACTGAAGTTCAGCTTTAAAGTAATAGTAAATAGACAAGGCTCAAGCATATAGCCGTTCCAAAAAAAAAAAAAATAAAGTTTTAAAAAAAAACAGGGTAGCTATTAAATCTTTTTTCTTATAATTGTATATTAAAAAAAAAAAAAAAAAAAAAAAAAGTACCAGCCTATAGCCCAGGGTCTATAAATACGCAGCCTATGTCCTGTACTGCATGACTAAGATACAAGGATTGCATTATTACTATTTGAGGTCCACCACAGTGGGTTAACAATGATATGGAAAATATAAGACAAAATAAAATTAACACTTTGATAACAAAGCTTAACCTCCTAACTCAGCGTTGGCATCAGTTATTTCTAATTCATTGCCGGTACCAATGAATGGGGCAAAGTAAATAAGATACCAATACTTAAAAGGAACAAGAAATGCACCCAGTAAGTACACACCCGTAAGTTTAGGGGATAAATAAATAAAAAAAGTGTAATATATTGCAGATTACATGGTGGCTGCTATAATTTGCATTTAAACTTAGTACATTTTCAGCAAAAACAGAAAATGCTTATTGATCTTGCCAGAAATGTAGAAACTTTCTGTGAGCTCAGTTTCTGTAAACTACTCATCCCCAAACTCCTATATACTGAAGATAAAGTCATGCTTGATGACCAGCTTGGTGACTCAACGATGGCTACAGCTACAGTAAAGTGAGTGAATGTAGAACCACACTAAAAAGAGGTAGTGTGATATACGCAGGATTAGCAAGTGCAAAAAAGCCTAAACAATTCTAACGCAACCACCTTATTTAAGGACTGGTAGGCTAAAATAATCAGTTTTGAGGTTCAGATTTTAGATTTTGAAGGAGATAATGAAAGAGAAAAACATGACCCTGCAAAAAAGTTGTTAAAATCTCTGCAATAAATAGAATTTAATTTAGGAAGAAACAAATCTAGCCATGAAATCTCTTGCTATAATAGATTTTCCAATACAAATGATCCATTTAACTAGTAACTTAGTAAAAAGAGGTTAAAGTACAATACTTTAAAAATTTTACCTTCCATCCACATCATAAGGCCTTCTCACCCCTCGACGGTCCTGCTCATAACGCAAACGCTCCTGCTGGCGTCGCAATTCTTCTCTTTCTCTTTGGATACGCTCTTGTTCAATCCGCCTCTCCTCCTCGATTCGCATTCTCTCCCTTTCCAATCTTTCCCGCTCCATTCGCTCTCTGTCAAGTCTTTCCCTTTCAAACTGAAGTCTGACACGTTCTCTTCTTAATCTCTCTCGCTCTTCTCTTTCACGCATCATGAAAAGTCTCTCTCGTACTCTTCTATCTCTTTCTCTGTTGTAAAAAATATATGAAATAAAAAAGTGAATGCTCAAAATGTTAAAGGTTACTAATAAAAATACAAATGTAAAAATCTAGTACTGGCGGGTTCTGCCCAGAAGGGTTTAATATCCGATCTATAAAATACTGAACGCATATCCCTCGGAATCTATGGGCAAACACGCTTATATGGTCAAATGGGAAAAAGCCCTAGACGAGGAGATCCCCGTGAAACAGTGGCAGAGGATTTGGTCCCAGGCAGCAAAAAGCTGTCTCTGTACACTCTACAAGGAAAATATCTACAAAATCCTGTACTTCTGGTATATGACCCCCCAGATGTACTACACACCATCTAGCCCACTAGCTCCGATCGCTGCTGGTGCTGTCTGGGGGATAAAGGTACCCTCCTCCATATATATTGGAGCCGTCTATTGATGGCCCCATCCTCACAGTGGCCCGCTGCCTAGTGGAATTAAATTGGAAGCAGCGTTCATCCCCCCTCCAGAGGCCTTGCATGCTAGGATTAAGGAAGTGGAAATGATGGAAAAAATTACCGCTAGAATGCAGGATAGATTGGAAGCCCATAAGGTCTGGGAGCTGTGGCACCTCTGGGAGGATTCACCATAAACAGGCAAGATAAGCCAATTCGATGATCTTATTCTTCTTTCCCCCTCTTTAGTTCCCTCTTGCTACGAGTCCCCTAGACTATGAGACTATTTATGCAAGTTATTACACTTTGTTGATAACTGTATTGGCACACTTTCAATGCCTCAAAATGCTTATACATACCTGTAATGCACTGCACTTATTCATGTCAAAATGTGTATAAAAAAAATAAAAAAAATACAAATTTAAGGGCAGTAACACATGTTCTGGCGAGGCTCTCTACCTGAAACATTTAGACGCCTTTCACACCGAGGGCGTTTGGCAGGCGCTATAGCATTAGAAATAGCACCTGTAATGAAGTGCGCTGGCAAGACGTCAGGCAAAGTCCTGCCAGCAGCTTCTTTGGAGCGGTGAAGGGGTGGTGTGTGTACCGCTCCTCCACCACTGCTTCCCATTGAAAAATCAATGGGGCAGCGCTGTAATACCACGGGCAAAATGCCGCTATTGCATGCAGTTTTAACCCTTTCTCGGCCGCTAGAGGGGGTAAAAGCGCACCGCCAGCAGCCTAAACGCGCCACAAATCAGACTGTAAAACACCGCTAGAAATAGCGGTGTTTTACCACCGATGCTATAGGCGGCTTGGTGTGAAAGCAGTCTTAATAAAGGGTTTTCTTAAGTCTGATGTGTTTAGTTGTAGGTTTAAATTTGAGCTATTGAGCTGTTAGCGGGCATCTTTCTGCAAAAGCAAAATCGGAAAGCCTGGAAAAAGTGCATTTTATTGTTGCTTCAGTGTATTTACATGCACACATACGAATACATTTTTATTTTATAGGCAAGTACACCGAGAGCCATTTTTAAACTGAAGACCCGATTACTTGTATGCCTGTACTACTCTTGGGCAATAAAGCAAAGATTGGATACTAAACACGTATCAAGGAACTTAAGGCTGCAAGTGCTGGTTAAAAATACAAAAAAAGGGGGGCACATTTACCAACTCTGTCACAAAACAAGGCTAAGGAGATAATGGAAAGCATTTAGTACAAGGTTAACCCTTTCATGCCTAAGCCTATGTCTGACATTTGTTGCTTACAAGTTAAAATCCTTATTCTTTGCTCAAAAATTACTTAGAACCCCCAAAACACACATACATAAAAATAAAAAAAGTTAGCCCAATTTTTTTTGTATAATGTGAAAAAGGTTTAATTGGGTAGCTAACATGTCATGCTTTGAAATTGCGCAATTTAATGGTTACCAGTTACCGTTCGAGGCGTCTAGAATTATTGCTCTGACGATCGCGGCAAGAGATTGTGTGGTTTGAACAGCGTTTACATATGCGGGTGAGATGCGTTTTTTTTTTTTAAAGCAAGCTCACGCAGCAAAGAAATTTGCTTTTTACATGGTCTCTAACAATAATTAAAAAAAAATGTATCACTTATTGCGGTCACATCCCTTGTGACAGGTATTGTTTATGGAGGGATCGGGGGTCTAAAAGACACCAAATCCCTCCTTTGCACAAGTATTCAAAGTATTCAGATCGCCAATAACCGCGATTCTGAATACTGTTTTTTTTTTTTTTTTTTTAAATTGCCACCATTAGCAGCCGAGTAAACCGAAAGCTACATTGCTTCTGTGTTTACACATAGGAGAGACTGGAAGGAAGCCGTTTTTGAGCGCCTGAAGTGGTGACCACCCGCTCTAAAAAAATGGTCCTGGGATGATGCCTGCAGAGCTGCAGGCATCACTCTGGTATAATCCCTTAAAGCTGAGGCCGTATTGTGCGTACGGTCAGCGCCAAGGGGTTAAAGCCTAAATAATAAATTCCTCCCTAAGCCGCTATAACGTAGCACCGCAACAGAATACAACCTGACCAATAATACAGTGAGTTAAAGTGTATTGTTTTTTTCTTGGAAAGATCTACTGCACATATCTGTCATCACAGGTCTGAACCATGCGTTCATAGTAAAGAGGGAAGCTGGTGAGCCAAAAACTTTTGCAAGCCACATTAGTTTAACCACGTCAATACCAGACGCTTTCGCCCCCTTCCTGCCCATCAAATTGTCACTGACAATTGCGGTCATGCAACATTGTAACCAAACTAAAATTTTATAGGTTCCTTCCCACAAATAGTGCTTTCTTTTGGTGGCATTTGATAACCTCTGGGGTTCTTATTTTTTCCTAAACTAAAAAAAGAAATTTTTGTTGGTTATAAAATTGTTTTCTCCTTCACCGATGAGGTGGCACTGGTTAAGAGGCACAGATGGGCACCGATAGGCAACACTGATGAGGAGCACCTGAAGGGCACTGATCGTGCCAATGTCCCCTCCGACAGGGAGAGCCGACAATCGGCACTCCCTGTGAGCGCTAACCAAGGAATGCTGTTTACCAGCACCTCCTGGTTCACGCTGTGATCAGCAGTGATTGGTCACAGCTGATCATGCCGTAAGGAGCCTCAGTCAGAGGCTCCTTACCACAAATCGGAGATGTGATGTGTCAGAGTGACACACAGCACCGATCACTGCGGGCGTACGCCGGCATGTTATCCTGAAAGAAGTCACCGCCTGGCCACCATTCTGCTATAGGCCGGGCAGAAAGCTGTAAGAAAAAAAAAAAAAAAGCTTACATACTGAAGTTAAAAAGGCAGTTCAAAAACTAGGGCTTTTTTTTTTAGAATTACATAAACACTAAGGTTTTTAAGTGCTCTGTCATTTTGGTAAACAGGCAACTGAGCAAAACATACCTCTGCCTCTCCATTTCTCTTATCTCTCTCTCTCTCTGCCTCTGACGCTCACGTTCCCTCTGCTCTTTAATTTTTTCAAAAGATAGTATTTCTTTCTTTTCTTTGCTTCCAGATTTTCGGTCTTGACTTTTGGAACTCTAAAATAAAAAAAAATAAAAAATAGTAAGATTAAAACCAATTACTGCACATAAAAACCAACAACCATTTGTCCATGCGGAGCCTTTCAGTAAAACAATGACAGCAGGAAAATGTACTTTATTACTATAGTGTAGAGCAGAACGTGTGTCGAAAGTTTTGTTTGAACTAGAATTTGAAAAAGATCATTTTAATTTGTGCAAATCACATGTAGGTTTTACATTCTTCTTGCCCCCGTCTTGGCAATCTACCTAATATAATAGGCTTTAACTAGTTGACATTTGGGTCCTGTTGTGACCAACACAGGCACATCCTTCACAGGGATGGTTATCACTTTGTTAAAGTGATGCTGAAGCCTGAACATTTACCTTAATGCATGCCTCCTATGGTGGCATACTGAGAAGCGGAGGAGCCAGGAGCATCGGACCAGAGAAGTGGAGTTTCAGGACTGCTATCTGCACTGTGCAGTGAAATTGCAGAGGAGTATAAAACAGTTTATTTAACCACTTGAAGACCAGGCTTTTTCTGGCACTTTGTTTACATGTTTAACCACTTAATGCAAAAATCACCCCAGTACTGTTTTTTACAGATGGCATGTCAAGTGATAACAACCGATGCAGCTAAACAGCCGCTCGGCCGTTATCACAAGCAGACATCTCGCCCCTCCCGCGGCTAAGCCCAGTTCTCAAGCGACCAGCCGGCATATTCGTCGGCTGGCCGGAGTTCCGAACTAAAGCAAGAATCGTCTCCGATTTGGTCTTCGATGTAGTAACCTGAAAGTGACATCACATTGCCACTTTCAGTTTACTCGGGACCCAACAGCACCAATTTAAAAAAAAAATCCAAGTTATTCAAAAATGCAGGAAGGGTAGGAGGAGTGTGGGGTCTTTTAGATTTTACATTTAACTCTTTTATCGCCCAATGTGAACCCCTTTTGCTGACAGTGTCATTGGTACAGTGAGTGCATATTTTTAGCACTGAGAACTGTAATAATGTCACTGGACCCCAAAAAAAAAAAAAAAAAAAAAAAGTGTCAGTGGCCGATTTGTCCGCCACAATATCACAGCCCCGCTATAAGTTTCTGATCGCCGCCATAAGTAGAAAAAAAAAAATCCCAGTTTGACCCTAGAACTTGTGCAAACCAATCAATATACGGTTATTGGGATTTTTTTTTTTTACCAAAAATATGTAGAATACATATTGGCCTAAATTGATGAAGAAATGTGTTCACTGGATGTGTTTTAGAGCAGAAAGTTTAAAAAAATATATTTTTCTCTTCAAACTTGTCAATCTTTCTTTGTTTCTAGTGCAAAAAATACAAACCACAGGGGTGATCAAATGCCAAAAGAAAGCTCTATTTGTGAACAAAAAAGGCCAAATTTATTTGGGTACAGTGTAACGCAATTGTGAGTTAAAGAAACTTGTGCTGTATTGCAAAAAATGGCCAGGAAAGGAACGGAAGTTGTTAAAGTTGTACATTAGGTCAATAAAACAAGACCGGCGGGGGGTGCATATGTGTGTATGATGGTAGGTTGTCTGAATTAACGAGTCAATAGCAAAAAGTAATTTGGAGTTCTAAATGTTTTTATTGCTATAGGAGCAGCTATAGTTTGGATATTGAAGTGTAAAGAAAAAAAAAAAACCCTCCATCAAGAACCGATTTGTTTGCCTAAAGACATCAAGCAGGTGCTAAAGATCATTAACACACTTGACTGAAATACAGACAGTGAATACAAAATAAAACTGGGTCATGATGGACAAAGTAAAAATGTGAGGCTACAACAGATATGTAAATTTTGCACCATGGTATATCTGCAAGACAAAACACAGCCATCCTGCAACAGTAAGGTCTCTTCCAAGCAGAGGTTTGCAGATGTGCTACAAATCTCATAGCTACTGCTTTGGATAGCATACGTTTCAAAAACTTGAAAAAGACGAACAAACTGAATTGCGATTGTATAACCCATTGTTGAAACTGCTGGGGACAGAACTTGCATTGTCTGCAATTCAGTTAAACCTAAAAACAAACACCAAGGGGGGGGGGGCAATTTTGTAGCATCTACAAAATCCATTGCCCACAGGCAAAAAGCGAGAGAACAGAAAATCCCAAATTTTACACTAGCAATAATATGCCCTTTACATATACATACCCTTTCCTTTGAGTCAGATGTTTTCACACTGATTACAGGCTCTCCCTTTGACTTATCCATAACAACGGTCCTTTCAGTTCCTCTACTCCCTAAAATATTAAGCGTAGACATTAGAGAAACTGAAATTGTCATTATAAACATACGGGGGAGAGGGAGAGGGAAGATATAGATGTAGATATAGATATATAGTAGACCACTTTACTGAACATTTTCAGGCTTAGAAAAGGCTTGCAACTACATGCTACCATTGTTGTCCTTATTTGTCTGTCAATTGACCAACACTTGTGCTTCATATGCTTTAGCAAAAAAAATTTTTATAATAAAAAAAAAAGTTTAAAAAAAACAAAACGTTGGTGACTGCAGCAAATTAGAAAGTGAAGGCAAGTGTCCTTGAGATTAAGGCAAGGAAATCCCCTTGGAGGATATCACAACGTACACATTTGCTATTCCCCAAAAAAAATAAAAACACAACACACCTGTATTCATCGGATTCTAAACCAAACAACTTTGCACACCTTAAACAGGTTGGAATAGAAACCCCTGAAGGTTTTCGAAGATCGATTTGGAACAATTCTGATTGGAACTAGAGCTAAAACTGAAAGTTTAACAAAAAGGCAAAACTTGTTTTAGCATTGGATATGGTGGAGAGGGATCAGAACACCTGTCAGGGAGATCTACCCTATTTGTACAGTTTACCATTACCAGTGAAAGTGGAAGAATAACCCAAACTTTGGGTTGTCCCCAGAAAAAAGGAGAAGTCTTCCAATGGGTACACTAGTTCTGTTGGCCTAGGGCAGTGATGGCGAACCATGATCCATGATGTCCACAGAGACCAAAAAGGTCGAAGGGAAGCAATGACAGACTTGCAAGATTCCATAAAGGATTTTTAAAATTAGAGGGAACCTGAGAATCTTCAGATAGAGAATTGAGGGAATACCTCCCTTTGCCTTGGCGACGGTAAACAGGTTGGGGTAAAACCCGTAAACCTTCCAGGTTTCTGAAACTGGGGCAATGACTCCCTTGCACAAGGAGCAGTTTGATGATTTGTCTGCTTCTGTAGGTTGGGCAGCAAGTTTAACATGAATTAAGGTTGAGGCAAGGACTGAAGCTCTATCCTGTAGCCCCAGGAGACAACCCAGTCTGAAAACGTCCTGTGCCCAGACCACTGTGAAGGCTGAAAAGTGGCCCCCTACCCTGTCAAGTGGAGGCACCCTCATTGTAAGAAGGCTTGTTCCCAGACCTGGCAGGCTTTGACATCCAGGTCTCACAGAGGAAAGGGTAAGTCAGACCACCACCTCTTAGGTGAGGATGCCATTTGTAGAGATGAGTAGGCTTTCCAGAGCTAGAGGGAGACGCTAAGCTCTTTTTTGGGGGTATTTCATCCCCCCCCGCTTCTGACCATAGCCCGATGCACAAAGCAGAGCTACTACCAGAAGAAAATCGCATCCACTGCTCGAGCAATAGTCCAGCTACTGCCGCTGCCATTAATGCTTAGCCTGATGCAAATAGTAAATGTGTCAAATAGAAAATGCCTGCATCACCAAAACCTCTTTCATGCTCTTTGCTCTTATGTCTCCCTGACAATTTTGCAGCCAGCATAAATTGAGTTTTTCAACTCCCGCTTCGGAGGATGCCAAGCTTAGCCCCATTTTTTTTTTTTTAAGAGTTTTCCTGCGCAAGAACGCGCCTCCGATCCGTTGGGATTGGCTTAGTGAGGGAAGGATGTCGTGGAGGAGACCTGGAAACCGCCACTGTGTAGGGTTGGTGAAAGAAAACCGCATTGCCGATAATTTTTAGTCCTCCCTTATACTCAGCCTCTTGAAGAGGGGAAGAGTTCAGATCAGGTGGGGGTGTCTGGAGGAAGCAAGAACCCCCAAACTTAACGGAGGTCTGCCTGCTAGCCGGAGGAAAAAAGTCTGCCGCTTCTGTGACACAGCGCGACTGAGCAAAGCATGAGAAGGTACTTGCTCCATACAGCCCCCAATGGCGACACTTGGGCATGTTAACATTTATTTTAAAGGAGACATTTCATAAGAAATTTTAAAAGTTCCTTAGAAAAACTCCACTTTTCCCGCCGCAGGGTTTTCTGTGGTAAAACCACATTGGTCTGTACCCAATCTTCACCCTTCACGTGGGTTCAGTTAAACCTTCAGGAACCGGGGACCTTCAGGAACCCACAATCCTGGACCTGTAAAAAGCACCCCGCCAGTAAAACTTTATGGCCTTAATACCAAAAAGTACTGGATGCCGGGGTCCAGCTCTCTAAAAAGAGAAGCGTTACAGGCAAAACCTTGGTTTCTTCAGATACAAGGTCCAGGTACCATTCGATTGGGCATAAAAGACACTTTGAATGGATCCAGCTGCATAGCTAGCACCAGCAAGGATTGCTCCAGAGGAGCACAGCACAACTTCACTGTTGACCAACACCTTAGACACTGGCGAAAAAACAGATACTCCCAGTAGTGGGAGGGGTTATATAGGGAGGCAACTTCCTGCTTAGGGCGTGCCAGTGTCCAGCCCCTGAAGGTGGACTATCACCCACATAGTAATTACTATGGCTTGGTGTCCTGTGATGTACAATTAAAGAAAATCTTATTTTCTTAATCGTACATCACAGGACACAGCCATAGTAATATGTGGGATGTCCCAAAGCAATGCCAACTGAGGGAAGGGAGACAACAGAATAAAAAGGTAAACATGAGACTAGAGAAGTTATACTGCTGCCTGCAGCACACTACGCCCAATGCGATATCCTCATGCCTTTTAACATTCACCTGATAAAATCTGGTAAATGTATGGACTAAAGACCAAGTTGAGGCCTTGCAGAATTGAACCATGGAAGCTTGGTGATGCACCCCCACGAAGCACTAACAGTCCAAGTGGAGTGCGCTTTTGATTGAGGGTGGAATCCTCTTAAACCATAAGCCTGAACAATTGCTTGCTGAATCCATTTAGAAATAGATTACGATGCTGCCTGTCCTCTTTTAGGACCTTCAGGCAACACAAACAAAACATCAGTTTTTTCGAATCTGAGCAGTAGCCTTTAAGTAGACCTTGACTGCTCTCACCACATCAATAGAATGTAGCGATTTTTCTTCCATACAACAGGGTTCTGGAAAGCCAAGTTACCCCATGAAAAAAAACTAAATTAAATTGTGTTTGTAAGGAAGGATGAAATACCGGACCTTGCGAGAGAAGGTCTGGATGTGGTGGTAGGGTCCATGGAACCCCTACCACCATTCTTATGATCTCTGCATACCAGGATCTCCTGGGCCATGCTGGGAGCCACAGGAATCACCAAGTTCCCTTCCTGCTTGATCTTACGAAGAAGTCGTGGATGCAAACAGAATAGGAGGGAAAGCATAAATCAGTGAACTAATTCCATGGGAATAGCAAGGCATCTGTTCCGCATGCTAGCGGATCCTTTGTTCTTGACACAAAGTTGTCGATTTCTTTGTTAAACCTGAATGCAAACAGATCTAAGTCTGGGATTCAGGGTAATGCGGAGTATTGATTGGCAGTCACCCCGATATCTTTGACATATTGACAGGAAGATATCGGGGTGAAGGAACCATTCTTCCGGGAACATCTGATGGCGACTCAAGTAGTGCGCCTGCCAGTTTTCTATTCCTAGAATGAAGACTGCCGATAGGATAGGATACACCTCTCTGGGCGGCGCAACTTCTTGTGCTACCTTGGGGATTGATGGCATTGTCGGATTGGATCCGGCAGGACAATTCCGTAAACTGAACGTTCAGGCCCTCAGGACCGAGCGCTCTGCCCGAATCTCTAGAATGTTAATGGGCAAGGCCATTTCTGATCTGGGCCACTTCTCTTGGACAGTTGCCTCTTCCAGGACTGCTCCCAACCCAAAAAAGGTCGGCATATGTTGTTACCACTTCCCAGGTAACTGAAGGATTTTCCCCTTTGCAGATTTTTGGTTATTAACCATAAACTGAGGCTCCGGCACACCTTTGGAGTCAGACACTTTGGGAAATCTAAAGCTTGAACCCTTTTGTTCCAAGCCGATGCGATACTGTTTTGCAGCAATCTCGAATGAAACTGAGCATAAGGAACGGCCTCGAATGAAGCCACCATCTTTCCCAACAACCTCATGCAAAGCTGAATAGAAGAACATCTTGCTTCGACCACCTGAATCAGTTCCTTTATGGCACTGATCTTTGCCTGGGGCAAGAATACCCTTTTCTGGGTGCATCTATGATCAGACCCAAGTATTTTAGCCATCTTCATGGTTTTAAGATAGATTTCTCTAGGTGGAGAAACCAACCTAGGTATTCCAGGTAGTTGAATGTGGTGACCATACTTTGGTCTAAGTGGGCTACCGACTGGACTCAAGAGCAGATCGTCTAGGTAAACTATAATAGTTATACCTTGGGCCCTTACTCTGGCTAGAGGAGGGGCCAGAACCTTTGTAAACACTCAAGGTGCAGTAGCTAGACAGAAAAGCAGAGCTACACACTGAACATGAAGATTTTCTACCCTGAAAAGTAGCTATTACTGGTGAGCAGGGAAATCGCACATGGGAGGTAGGCATCTGATGTCATTTGACGCCAGAAGTGCTCCTCCTTGTAGGATGGAGACAACTGATTGGATTGACTCCATGCGAAAAAAGCAGATATTCGGGAATTCCATTTGATTTTTGAGATCCAGAATGACCATTCGGTTTTGGCACCGTGAAAAAAGGTTTGACACAAACCCCAACCCCTGCTCTTACATGGGGACCACCATGATCACTTTTTTCCAAAAGATGGTCCAATGCTTGAAAGTAAGACTTTTTTTCTCTGGATCCTTAGGAACATTTGATCTGAGAAAACGAGGCGACGGGAACTCTTGCAACTCCAGTTTGTGCCCTGGAGCCATTGAGGAAGTCCCCCATCTGTCTCAACACTCTTCCTACCAGACCCTTGAAAACCACAGAAGTATTTCCCCCTACTCGAGCGAGCGGGGGTGCCTCCTCATAAGGAGGCTTTGGTATTTTGTAGGTTTCCTCCACCAAGCCTTCTTTTGTCCCTGGGGTTGACCCTGAGGATTACCTTTTAAACTTGATGGCGGAGGCCGTCGTGACTGCCTGGAGGCTGATGCCTCTGGCACATGAGAAGGAGCTTGATGCGTATTCCCTGCATCGATACGCATTGGGGAGGGGTCAGGACGGCACAGCAGGCATCTTGTGCACTGAGGACGCCTGCATCATCCCGATAACACCATTGGTATACACCAGTATAGGCTTACTAAAGAGCGGTGCACTGACGCACCTAATCTGTGCGAGTACCCCTGAAGGGGATCTTTTTTGCTTTATTTAATAAACGGTTCAAACTGTACTTGCACTATCGAGTTTTTTCTGTTTCATATCCCGGTTGGTGTATGCTGAGGAATCCAGGAGCCCAATATCTTTAGAGCCCAGAGGCAGTTCACATGCGTGTTTTGACTTAGCTTAATCGCAAAGTTGCACGCTCCAAGGTGAGTCTTTATAACCTAAGGGGGCACCTGGGTGATGACACCTTAGCACGGCTTGGATCATAGCTTTTGGATTACATGGACCTTTATCAATACTGGATTAGTGATGCAATTGGTTGCTACTTACATGCACATGAGCACTTTGTTATATGATTTAAAGAGGATGGCCACCTGCACAAAAATTATTAAAAGTCAGCAGCTACAAATACTGCAGCTGCTGACTTAATAAATGGAAACTTACCAGCAATGTCGGCAGAAGATGACGAGCAATCGCTCGTCTCTCGGCTGCCCCCACCGCCATCCTCTGTCAGGGAATCAGGAAGGGAAGTGTTGCGGCTTCACTGCTCGGTTCCCTACTGCGCATGCGAGAGTCGCGCTGCACGTCTTTACTGGTCCCCGTTGTGTCCTGGGAACTGTGCGTTTCCCAGGACACGGGCATCTGCGGCTAGCTAGTCCCGGAAGTGGGTGCAGATAACTGGATTATACAGGTATCTGCACCCCCCTGAAAGGTGCCAATTGTGGCACCGGGGGGGGGGGGGGGGGGGTCATCCGATAAGCAGAAGTTCCACTTTAGGGTGGAGCTCCGCTTTAAATTACTTACACCACTGACATATTTGGATACTGTATGGAAGCACTGTCATTATTGAGTTATTTGGACACAGTATGAAAGCACAGAAGAACTTTGATATAGATATATATTTTTTGGCTATAATACACAGTTATGCCCTAGGCACGCTAACTATATCCATAGCAAGATATATGTGTATTAAATTAATGAACCAGTGAATTATAAATGTTATCTATTTGAGATCATTTACTGTGCACTTATACATACATTTTAGCGCAGCGAATATTTAGAATCGTTTTTGCACGATATGTGAAACGCTAGCAGCTTCATTTACGTTTTAGCATCTAGGAATTGGTGGCCCACAGGATTGTCTATTTTTGTACACTTACATCTTCCCCAGTCCCGCTGACCTGTAGCGCACGATCTCCCGCACTTACACATTGGGTCACCACAAATCCCCAAAAAACAGCCGTCAGGAGGTACATGAAGGAGCATTGTAATCGGTCAGTGCTGCGACATGGGCGGCGCCGAATAATCAGAACCCACGTAGCTCGTCCTGTCACCGCAGGGGAAGAGGTGAGAAATATTTCAAATCCCCGGACCGGTACAGCGGCAATACGATCTATCAGTGCGGGGGGGGGGGGTGTGTGTGTGTGTGAGAGAATCGCCGGACTCCAGATTTGTGGGGGGGGGGGGGGGGGGTGGGGGTCGGGTGGGGGGGGGGGGGGGTGGGGGGGTGGGGGGGTGGTGGGGGGTCGGGGAGGGGTCGGGGGTGGGGTGGGTTTTGGTGGGGGGCGGGGGGGGGGGGGGGGGGGGGGTGGGGGGGGGGTGGGGTGGGGGGGGGGGGGGGGGGGGGGGGGGGGGGTGGGGGGGGGGGGGGGGGGGGGGGGGGGGTGGTGGGGGGGGGGGGTCGGGGAGGGGGCGGGGGGGGGGGGGGGGGGGAGTCGGGTCGGGGGGGGGGGGGGGGGGGGGGGGTGGGAGGGGTGGGGGGGGTTTTTTTTGGGCGGTGGAGGGGGGGGGGGGGTGGGGGGGGGTCGGATAAGGGGGGGGGGTTTTTTTTTTTTTTTTTTTGGGGGGGGTCGTATTGTTTTTTTTTGTGTTTTTTTTTTTTTTTTTTGGTGGTGGGTTTTTTGGTGTGTTGGTTTTTTGGTGTGTTTTTGGGTTTTTTTTTTTGTGTGTTTTTTGGGTTTTTTTTTTTTTGTTTTTTTTATTTTTTTTTTTTGTTGGGGGTTTTTTTTTGTTGGGTGTTTTTTGTTTTTTTGTTTTTTTGTGTTGTGTTTTTTTTGTGGGTTGGTTTTGTTTTTTTTTTTGGAGGGGTGATTTTTGGGGTGTTTTTTGTTTTTTTTTTTTTTTTTTTTTTTTTTTTTATTTTTTTTTTTTTTGGTTTTTTTTTTTGTTTTTTGGTTGTTTTTTTTTTTTTTTTTTGTTCCGGACTCCAGATTTGTGGGGGGGGGGGGGGGGGGGGTCCAGTGTAACTTCACCTTTGTTTACAGTGCAAGTTCACCTTAACAGAAAATCTAAGATCTTTGTGCTTTAGTTCCCATTATCAGTTTTAACAATTTAGACAAAAAGTACAGGTTTACTTTACTAGTCAAACTTGCAATGTATTGTATTTAATAAATTAAAATGCAAAAAAATATACCCGACTTGCTAGTCCTAGATCGATCACTCCTGTGGTCATCCTTGGCTTTTTCCTTATCAGCCGTTTTATCATCCCCTTTATCAGAAGTTTCATCTTTTAGGCTTGGGGAAGACCTGTGCAAAATGTTTATTTTTTAAAGTAGTCACAATACACGAATTGCTTCAATCACAAAAAAATTACACACTTTCCTTTAACAAAAAAAAAAAAAAGTATAATACTTCTGTGCCACCACCTACCAGCAATATTAAATGAACCCTGTGATGCAGGTAGCTGCAGACATCAATCTGCGTTCCGGGAAAACAAACAAGGATTATAATAAAGGATGCCGCGCTACTCATCTCATTAGGCGTGTTAAAAATGACAACTACTATATGTGAACATTAAACATACGTTCAATTTTGCGTTATTTGTATAATAAAAAAAATTACACCGTACATAAATTCAGTGCAACATCTAAATTCCACATTAACCACTTCAATATAGGGCACTTTAACCCTGTTCCTGCCCAGGCCAATTTTCAGCATTGTCACACTTCGAATGAAAATTTAAAAAGTCATGCAATGCGGTACCCAAACAAAATTTATCTTTAATAGAGCTTTCTTTTGACGGTATTTAAATCACTGATTTACCGATGGCACTGGCAGGCATCACTGATAATCATTGCATTATCAGTGAAAATCCCCCCATGGGGAAAGAACTGTCAGCGCGAGTAAAGAAATGCCTATAAAAATATCGGCACTTCCTATTTACACCGATCAGCTGCAATTTGGACATAACTGATCACATGGTAAGCCTACATCATAGGCTCTTTGTGATCAGAGATGCGGCGTGTCCAAGCAACACACTGCACCACCTATAGCCAAGCTGCAGGGGGGGCCCTGGGGGCACTCACGAGTGGCTTGTTCAGAAGGACAGTCATATGACTTCCAGTCAGAACAATTAAACCACCACCCAGCTGCCATTTTGCCATGGGCTGGGCAGGAAGTGGTCAAACCATACATAAAAACATTTTTCAGGGAAGGCAAATCAATTTATGAGTCCACACCGTGTTGCTTTTGTGAATATAGTCAGCTTATGATAGACAAGTCCACACGGTGTTGCTTCAAGCACAAACTGTGAATCTTCACCCAACTTTATCCTTTACCATTGTCCGTGGCTATCACCATCTTATATATTGCTCTCACCTTATAATGTAGGCCCTATACCTATTAGGTCAAATCGCGCATTTTCCTTTCAATGGGATGAATGGTTCCTCCTTTTACCTCTGAGAGACAGTATGGGATGGCTCTAGGGGTGCAACCGATCAAAAAAAAAAAAAAAAAAACTCACGGATCGAATAATTTTTCGGATCAGCAAATTGAATTTGCAAAAACCTGTGAAAATTCCACCACCATATAGTCCCCACTGTAATATCCACATAATCACCCCCACTAATATTGGCCGAGTGTTGGCAGGGTAATGCAGAGTATTGATTGGCAGGGTAATGCAGAGTATTGATTGGCAGGGTAATGCAGAGTTTCTTACAAGTAAACGCTCCTTCATTTGACGGAGCGATCACATTGTAAACGGCCGCCGGGTGTACTAAGATGGCCGGCGCTCCGGAGCTAGGCTGAAGCCGCAGCCTTTCCGATCGTGGGGTGTGCCGATCTGAACAGGGTGACCCGTTAGTATCGGTGACGATCCGTTGCACCCCTAGATGGCTCCAACACACAACATTCACTGTAGAGGTGTACCCCTTTAAGGGGCCAGGACTTTACTTGAACATGGTGAAAGGCTCAAAAAAAAAAAAAAAAAAGTATTAATACATGTCCTCCATGATGCAGTATGTATATTAAGGGAACAATTACAATATTGCACTTACATGTAATCAGACTAAACGTGCTTTACATAAAAGTACATCAGCGGCAAGCATCCGCTCTCCATGTCTGGCATTAGCACAGACTGATGTCACACAGCTGAACCTAGGAACTATGCTGTGTCTGGTAAGGTCTCCTCTTGCTGAGCAACCTGGGATGCTGGGTGATGTCAGCCTGTATTGATGCCTGAAGTGGAGAGCAGCTGCTTGCCACTGATGTACTTTACATTAAGTAAAAAAAGTGCATTATAATATAATAAATGTGCTAATTTATATACATACTGCACCATGGAGGACCTTTGCTCTGCGCCTTTCACAGTACCCAAGTGAAGACTCGGTGTTCTGCCGAGAACTGTCCACCCATCGGATAGTATCCGCCCCGTAATGCGCAGGCGCATTACTTGCGCAGTACAGAGGACAACGAGACTTCGAAAGTCTGACGATGAACGGCGCCTGCGCACTTGCTTGTCCCTTGTCCCTGAGTCCAGGTTCAAGCCCCACCATGCAAGTGGACATACGGTAGCACTTAGTAACAGGGCCCCTCACAGGCACGCTTTACTAGCCACGCTTCGGGCATGGCCTCGCTTGCCAAGCGCAATGCAGGGCGGACACTATCCAACGGGGGACCGTATTCGTCAGTACACCGGCCCCTTAAAGGGCTACACCACTACAGTGAATGTTGAGTGTTGGAGCCATCCCGCAGGAGAAACGAGGAGAACCAATCACCCCATTAAAAGGTTAAGTGTGCAATTTGACCTAATGGGTATATTGGGTCTCCATTATGAGAAGTGGTGGTAGTCGCTGAAGAGGTGAAGGATGGTGTTGGATTGAGAAGGATAAAGTTGAGGAAAGATTCTCAGTTGGTGTGCATGAAGCAACAGTGTGAACTTGTTCATTATAAGCAAACTATATTCACAGAAGCAACACTAGTCTCCTCATAAGCAGATTTACATTCACTGAAGAATAGTTTATGTATGGTTTAACATGGAATTTAGATGTTGCACCAAGATATACAGTATAGCTTTATTCTATTACGCAAATTTGTATTTGCTTCAAATTGAGCATGTTTGCAGGTTTAGAGTTAATGTTTACATAATTGGTGTATTTTTCACACATTACATGAGGTAAGTAGGGTAGCATTATTATAATAAATAATCTATTAACACATGCTAAAAAAGAATTACTACAATGGGCCCTATTCGCTCTTGGTATTGCCAAATCACAGCTATCCCGGGAGGCAGTGTACTAAACCTCTGTGCACACGCAGAAAACTTTGCTGGCAAATAGTGACCATATAAACAGAACTGGCAGTACTGTGCACAGATGCGCTACCAGTCTGTCAGGTCATTTGGATCTGGAAAAGACTGGCGTGTGCATCTGTGCATGCACCGGAATTTGAGATGGATAGTTCCACTTTATGCAATGCCTGGAGGAAGAGTTGAAAGTGACTGAAAAAAAACAAACAAAAAAAAAAACAAACAGAAAAGATAAGCCTATTCTAGTCAGTACACAATAGGAAAGTAATATGAATGCGCATATAGCAAAGCACTCAATGTTCCACCCAAAGAAACAAAAAAGTGTTGTGTACCAAATGTGATGAATCACTTTAAAATAGTATTACATGAAAATTAATGATTTCAAGGCATGAGCACATATGAACTGACACCATATGCATGAATTAGTTGATTTAACAGTTGCAAACGGTTACAGATGGGGCCGAAAAAACGAAATTGATTATTCAACCTGAATAAAGAATGCATCATTTGTTTACTACATTTCAGGAGATACAGTGCAGCACACATACAGCTCAGTACACCATCCATGCATGTCAGTAAGTGCCTGAGAACTTGTGAATGTGTGAGATGCAATGCCTCATGGCATGTAGTCCTGGGCAGGAAGTTAGAGGTTCTAAAGGCAGAAGTTTTACCTTGCTATAGGGGCACTCTATACTATACTTAGCAGCTTGCTATTAGGGCACTCCTTAGGTAACACATTTTAACCCCTTGATTGTCCTAGTGTTAGCCACTTCCCTGCCAGTGACATTTATACAGTAATAAGTGCATATTTAGAGCACTGATCGCTGTATAATAATTGTCAATGGTCCCAAAACAGTGTCAAGTGTCCAATTTGTCTGCCGCAATATCACAGTCCTGACAAATTGAAGATCGCCACCATTATTAGTTAAACATTTTATTTTTTAAAAAGCCATTAAATTGTGATATTATAGCAAAAAGTAAAAAAAAAATAAAAAATGTTCTCTTCAAAATTGTCGCTCTTTGTTTATAGCGCAAAAGATAAAGACCGCAGAGGTGATCAAATACCGCCAAAAGAAAGCTCTATGTGTGAAAAAAAAAAAAAAAAAATGTAAATCTGGTTCGGATACAGCGTTGCACAACTGCGCAATTGTCATTCAAAATGTTACAGCGCTGAAAGCTGAAAACTGGTCTGGGCAGGAAGGGGGTAAAAATGCCCTGTATTGGTAAGTGGTTAATCTGTCCAACAACAAATAGCATACAAAAGCAAAATCGCACATGCAAAAAGCAGTGTATAAATGGATCAAGAGCAAACTGCATAGGTGTGAACCGAGCCTTAGAGGGCTTTCACACCGAGCCGCCCATAGCGTTGGCGGTAAAACACTGCTATTTTTAGCAGCGTTTTACCGTCGGGTTTGCAGCACATTTCGGCCGCTAGCGGGGCACTTAATCTCAGGCTCACACTGGAGACAATGGAGCAGCTGTTTGAGGGCGGATTGCAGGCGCTATTTTTAACACTATAGCGCCTGCAAAACAACCCTCGGTGTGAAAGGGGTCTTGTATATTCATACAAAAAAAAAATCATTGTACATCCACTAAAAGAATGTCATTTGAAAATTTTGCTTGCTTTTAACACCGTTTTAAAAATGAATGCAATTTCTGAACGAAAACCACATACATTGAAAATTCCTTTGGACCAACAAGTTTTCTATTCTGCTCCTTCGAATTTTCTCATCACTGGTTGAAAAGAACGTCGATTTGACCCCACTAACAATTAGAAAATCAAAATGGACGTTCTTAAAACTACATTTACAGGCAGTCCCCGGGTCACAAATAAGATAAGGTCTGTAGGTTTGTTCTCAAGTTGAATTTGTTAGTAAGTCGGAACAGGTACATTTTTTTTAACCACTTCCGGACCACCCGCAGTCGTTTTACATCGCTACTTTGAAGAGGAATACCATTGTTATGGTAGCAGCTAGCTACCATAACCCCCGGTATCCTATTCTTTTAGTGGGCGGTCGCTTCAAGATAAGTTTTCTCTGTAATTGAGTGAAGTGGCTGTGTAGGAGGGCAGAGCCCCACATGGCCATGTTCTTTGAAGATTCTCACAGAGCGGGGGTAGAAGATCCCGTCGCCTGTGACATCAGGGAGCCAGTGGATTTGTAACATGTTACATCCTAAATATGGGTGTAACATGTTACATCCTAAATATGGGTGTAACATGTTACATCCTAAATATGGGTGTAACATGTTACATCCTAAATATGGGTGTAACATGTTACATCCTAAATATGGGTGTAACATGTTACATCCTAAATATGGGTGTAACATGTTACATCCTAAATATGGGTGTAACATGTTACATCCTAAATATGGGTGTAACATGTTACATCCTAAATATGGGTGTAACATGTTACATCCTAAATATGGGTGTAACATGTTACATCCTAAATATGGGTGTAACATGTTACATCCTAAATATGGGTGTAACATGTTACATCCTAAATATGGGTGTAACATGTTACATCCTAAATATGGGTGTAACATGTTACATCCTAAATATGGGTGTAACATGTTACATCCTAAATATGGGTGTAACATGTTACATCCTAAATATGGGTGTAACATGTTACATCCTAAATATGGGTGTAACATGTTACATCCTAAATATGGGTGTAACATGTTACATCCTAAATATGGGTGTAACATGTTACATCCTAAATATGGGTGTAACATGTTACATCCTAAATATGGGTGTAACATGTTACAAAAAGGTGAACTTGTCCTTTAAGGGATATATTTGGACACTTCTGTAGTATTTAGATTCATTACATATTGGTTGCTAAGGGAAACTGTCTATTGGGTTTTACATTATGTATATTTATAGGTCATTTTAAATTGTGAGGGCACCAATGAAATAAGAGTGCTAGTTACAAAATTCACATAATTTAAAAATTTTCAAATAGTAAGCGTCACCACATTTAGTACACAAGTTATTTTCTTTTGGTGAAACCTTGATTGTTATGCTATATGCAGATAATCTGATATATCAATTTAGTTGGCATTTGAAACAGCAGCTATTCCATTATAATTAGGTTTGAGGTTAGAGATAAAGCCAGAGTTTTCTGAGTATTTAATGGAGAAGCAATGAGTTCATGTGTAAAGCAAGTTGAAGAAAAATAACTGGAAGTGAAACGAGCCTAAAGAAAAGTAAGGGAATTACAAACAGCAAAAGAGAAGAAAGTCATATCAGAAAAAGTATAAAAGGGTTATAAAGGAAGCAAATACACTTACAAGCTGTTTCAACCCCCAGAAATCATGCAGAAATGCTGATAAGCAAAATATGCAGTAGGCACCAAGAAAAAAAAAAAAAACCCCGAAGAACCAGTGTTTAGGGCACTTTGACATGGGCGGTGTAAGTGAACAATTCCCCTGCTGAATCAAAACAGAACTTTTGTGACTTCGTGTCCCACAAGGTTCTTCCCCCAGCCTGAAACTGGAACAGACTCATCCTATGTTATCCTTGTACCTTCAATCTCATTTTTAGGGACTCTGAGGTAATCAAGTATAAATTGAAGCACTTCTGTTGCCATCTGCCTGCCCAAGGTGAAGAGAAAAGAAAATCTTACTTTTCATACTTGTCTGTTGAACGCCGCTGGTCGCTGCTTGATGACTTTTTTGGTTCACTTTCTTTTTTTTCTGAAGGTTTCTTACCAGCAGGCTCATTTTTTGCCTACAAAGGTCAAGCAATACACATTAACAGAGAAACCAACATCTAGTTATTACTCCGATAAGTAGAGCGGATTAGGGCCTCTACTGCAGACATTGAAATCAAAATGATAAATGACACACAATTATGTTAATAAAATGCAGACAAACTAGTCTACACATACACTGCATGTCGGTGCAAATTTGTGATTCCCAAGAAAACCACTTTTAGATTAGGGGGGGTGCTTTTGAGGCTGGAACCTCGTTTTAAGTCAGTCAGCAGCTACAAATACTGCCTGTTGGGGCTGATCCAAATGCCTAGATGACATACCAAGATAGAGCAATTAAGACCTGGTTTCAATTCAGCCTGAAACACAGCTTTAACCACTTCAATGCTGCAATGCACACGTGTATATGTACGTTGCAGCTTTGAAGTGGTTTACCGGGATTATGGCTAAAGATATCAGCTATAACCAATAGCTGGCAGCTGTTTCTAATGAAAGCATTCTGAGGGGAGGGAAGGGGAATGGCATCCTCGAAAATACATGATTGGGAGAATTCTCTTTACTGCAGTCAGCTGTGGAAATCAGATTGGCTTGGAGTACAATCAGAGGTCAGATTTCAGCCATCCGTATTCTTCCAAAGGCCTTTAGCCTCCCATTTGCTGGTCCGAACATTTATCCCATTCTATGTGAAATTCCATTAGACTTGCTGTCACGCAAGCTAGCCTTCCTAAAGGCCATCACCTCCGGCTAGAAGGGTGTCCGAGTTGGCTGCCCTTTCATGCAGGGAACCGTACTTGATCCTTTACCACGACAGGGTTGCGTTACGACCTGCTCCACCTTGTTTGCCAAAGGTGGTGTGGGTCTTTCATTTAAAATCAGGTTATTTTGCTTTTTCCCTCAGCCTTGTTCGGCGGAAGAGACGACTGCATTCCTTGGACATTGTCCAGTCAGTAAAGGTTTATTTGTCGAGATCTGCGGAGATCTGAGGATGAGACTCTTGTTTTACCAAAAAAGGACCCAAGAAGGGGCATGCAGCTTCTATTGCCAATTGGGTCCGTCAATTGGTTATTCGGGCCTTTGGTCTGAAAACGTAAAGCTCCTCCCTTTAGAGGAAGAGCTCATTCTACCAGTGTAGGAACCTCCTTGGCTTTTCGCCATCAGGTATCTGTGGCTCAGATTTGTAAGGCTGCTAACCTGGTCTTCAGTGCATATGTTCACCAAATGTTATCAAGTGGATGTACGAGCAGCCAAGGAATCTGCTTTTGGCTGCAGTGCGGGCTGCTGTATAAGGTCTGATGGCCATTGTTTGGCAGGGTGTCTTCCTCCCCTCAAGGCAATTGCTCTGGGACGTTTTTTCAGGTAATGAATATTAGCCTGTTTTTTTCCATCATACTTACCTGTAAAATCCTTTTGAGTACATCATGGGACACAGATGCCTCCCCTCCCATACAGGAAGTACATCAGTTTTATATTAAGCACCGAATTCTTAAAAAAGGGGGGAAGGATCCCTGTGCCCCATGATGTACTTAAAGAAAAAAGTATTTTACAGGCAAGTTTGATGAAAACAAAATCCTATTTTTTTTTTTAAAAGCAAAAACACACACCACACCTTAAAGCGCCCCAATTCCTCCAGAAGCAAAGGATACAAAAACTCTTGCGCACCCCTATGTAAACTGTATTCACACCATACATTTGAGGCATCACCGTGAACGTTGGAGCGAGAGCATTAATTCTAGTGCTAGACCTCTTCTGTAACTAAGAAGATAGGTGACGTTTTAAACGCCTTTACAGGCTATGGAGATTTTGAGGTACCGTAGTTCGTTGCCACCCCATGAGTGTGCGCAATTTTAAAGCATGACCTGTAAAGCATTAACATCTTTCATATTGTACAAAAAAATTGAGGTATAGTTTTTTTATCCATTAAAGCGCATTTTTTTACCACTTCAATACTGGGCACTTTCACCCCCTTCCTTCCCAGGTTAATTTTAATAGTTAATAGAGCTTTCTTTTGGTGGTATTTATTCACAAATCAGTTTATTTTTTGGGATACGCGGGGGGGGGGGGGGGGGGGGGGTTGGGGGGGGGGGGGGGGGGGGGCCCCCCCCACATTTTGAAAAAATATTTTCTAAGTTGTTTTAAAAGAAAATCAATTAACATCTAATTTTGTCATAAATTTAAGACAAAATGTATTCTGCTACATGTCTTTGGTAAAAAAAAAAAATCCTATTAAGTGTATAATAATTGGTTTGCGTGATCACGTACAGATGATCATGGACATGTGTGCAGATGATCACTGGGACATACGATTTTACTGTTATGTGGGGGATAGGCGTTTTTACTGTGTGGATACAGTGTTTTGGGGACATGTGTGGGAACACTGGGCCGGTGATCAGTGTGTAAAAAGCTGTAAAAACAGCTCATACTCACAGATCACTGGCTGACTGCAGCAATCTGCTCTCCTCACTGACAACTTGTGTGTGAGGAGAGGACAGCTGATCGCCTAGCAACCAGCTCTTTATTTACATCACGACGGCTGCGATTGGACACAGCTGTCATGTGATCAGGAGGGACAATCAGAGCCCTCCTGCCGATCGGAGATGTGATGTGACCGGGTGACACGAGCGCGTCAGCACCATCCTGCTGCACGGGTGTGGGAACCCCTCTCCTTCTGAGGGACATTCCTGAACGTCCACTCAGAAAGAGGGAGTGCCCACCCAGCCATATATGTGCAGTGGCCGGGGGGGATGGGGGAGGTGGTTAAAGCACTTGCAAAACTGCTGTTCAAATACAGCATCATTAAAATAAAAAGTGCCAGAAAAAGCCTGGTCTTAAATTGGTTAATGCAAGGTTTTTATAACCACTTACCGCCCAGGTGATTTTGACTTTCCTCGTGTTCAAATCTGCATTTTTTTTTTCTTGCTAGAAAAATGCTTTGAACACCCAAACACTGTATATATTTTTTGAAAGCAGGGACCCTAGAGAATAAAATTCCAGGGTTGTTGCAATTTTTTTCTGCTGCAACCATTTTTAAAAACGCACATTTTCAGGGAAAAAAAAAAAGGAATTTAATGAATTTTAGTGCACACAAATACAATATAATGACCAATATTTTTGTGAAATATAAAAAGATGTTACGCCAAGTAAATAGATACCCAAACATGTCACCAATTTAGAGTTTAAAGAAGAATTTTTGCTCACCGTTGTTCATGACGATACCTCACATGTGTGATGCGATCATTTACTTGCGTTCAGGACCTATGCATGCATTTGTGTAAGCACAACAAAAACCTGCACTGATGAGGAGGCACTGATATGCCGCACCTATTGGGCACTGTTGGGGCTTTACGGTAATCAGGCCCTGATTAACTGTCCTGGTGTCCCATGAGAGGAGATGCTGCTGATCAGCTCTCCTCGCCACACTCAGAGGCGAGAAGAGTCAATTACCGGCACTTGCACATTTACATGCAACTGGCTGCGATTGGACACAGCCGATCACATGGTTACAGAGCCGTGTCATCGGCTTTTAACAGAGATCGGGGTCGCGCCATGTTCTAGGGGCGATGTCATAGGACGTCGTCCCAGAACGAGAGCAGCACCACTCTGTCATTTGACGGTGGGAGGGCGGCAAGTGGTTAAACACTAGCCCATTCAATTATTTTTTATTTTTTTTAAATCAACTTTATTGCTATCACAAGGGATGAACATTATCCTCCATCATATCATGGGCAGTGATGGGTATTCTTTACTGAGAGATCTGGGGTATATTAGAATTAGAGATCAGCATGATCAGATGCTTTACAAGCAGTTAAAGTGGTTGTAAACCCTTACAAACCACTTGGACCTACAGGTAAGCCTAGATTAAGGCTTACCTGTAGGTCAAAGAAATATCTCCTAAACCTACACGGTTTAGGAGATATTTGCCAAAGAACAGGCACCGCTGTCTATGGCGCATGCGGCGTAGACAGTGGCGCGCAGGCACACTGAGAAAGCCGCTCTCAACGCCGATATGCCGCAAGTGGCGGCTCCCGTGCGCATGCACGGGAGTGACGTCATTGCGGCGCCGTCGAATGACAGCACTGGAGTCGCGAGACCCACCAAGAAGATGGAGGCGCCATACACAAGGGGACAGCGGCGACTTCGCTGGCTCGTGTCAGGCAAGTGACACATAATGGACTACTATGCGATGCATAGTAGTCCATTATGCTTTACCGGTAAACAAAGCGGAAGTAAACCCATTAGGGTTTACTTCCTCTTTAACGGCTTGTAAACAGAAGTGACTAAATTGTTGCTTCCGGGTTCATGCTTCACTAAAAGTGGGCGGGAGGCGAGGGATCAGCACGGATGTACCTGCCTGTGCTCAGCCGCACTTAGAGGTCACAGTCCACATCCACACCAGAGAACCCAGGAATAGCTGCGGAAGGGGTCCCACTTCCTGTAGAACTGATCAGGTGCCTGTACAGCTCTTGGATCACTTCTACAGAAAAGCCCATCACCAGCTGCAAATTGAGGACATATGTGCATCCTAAGGACATGAAGTGATTAATATAGATGAGCTATTGCTACCCACTCGCTGAATATTCCCAATTGTGACAGACAAAGAATAGCAATAGAGAATACCAATTGTCCCAGGCCACATAAGAGATAAGTGAGGGTCATTGTCACAAGCACATTGGTAAGTACTGCTGAAAACCACATAAGCTAGAGGGCAATGAGATGCAGCGTCAATGCTTAAGAGGTATTTTACCCCACCTGGAACACTGAAAACTGAAGTTTAGCCTGCTTCCATTTTGCCTTCTTTGATTTCTCTTAAGCAATTTCAGTACAGAAGAGGATCCTTTACAATTGTGGAAAACTGAAAGGCTGGATCTTCAGCTTTAAATGACCAGGGGGAAATGCAAAGCATTAAATACATACTTTTTCCACGGAAATCATCCTTCCATGAAGCTCTGTTCTGTGTAGATGATTAATACATTTTGTTGCGTCCTCTGAAGATGACATGGTTACAAATCCATAGCAGCGAGCACCAGGGCTGCGAGCATTAGTTACCACCTTTGCACCAACAACCTTAAAATTTTAAAGACAACTGTTAGTATGCACAATTTTATTTAATGTTGGAAAAGACTGCATCAACTAATACTTCTGAACATAAAAGCCCTAAACAATCATTGTTTACAAGTTTTTACACATCTCTCATTGGCTGTTCACAATCATGAGCAGAAATGGAAAAATGGACAGCTTTTTTCCAAGACAGAAGCTAAAACAAAAAAGGCATATACTAGGGTCAGACAAGATACATGACATTTAGGATTATACCTTGCCATACTTGCTGAAGAGATTTTTTAAGTCTGTTGCTCTTGTGGTAGACGAGAGGCCACTAACCCAAAGATTCCTTCCAGAACTGTTGGCTCCAATTTGTCCTAGCAACAAAAGACAAAAAGTTAATGAAACTGTATGATATATAGACGCTACAAAAAATATAAAAAAGGCAGGTGTGAAAAAAAAAAAAATTGAATTAAGAATGTTTTCAGAAGTGTTCATTTGCATAGTTGTGTTGCTTAGCCTTGTTTCCACGTCCAATACATGAAAACATAGAAACCGAGGTGCAGAAATATGGCAAGTGTTTTGGACTGATGGGTCAATATTTTAAATATCTGGCTGTAGTAGGAGTAGTTTATTCAAAGGGCTGGAGAGCAGTACATTGAGCGGCTGCAGGAAACAGTGAAGCATGGTGGAGGCTCATAACAAGTTTGGCGCTACATTTCTGCAAATCAAGTTGGAGATTTGGTCAGGATCAATGGTGTCCTCAATGCTAAGAAATACAGGCAGATACTAAAGCACGATACACAATATACAACTTTCTTTAGATTTTTATCCCTTTAGATGTACCAAAACCACATAATGAGATCAAACCTAAAACACTTTCACTTTGTATACAATCAGGCAGGCCCTTGCACTATATAGTTGAAGGTGAATCTAAAGGGAAACCGAACAAAAGTTTGATATGGCATGATGAATAAAGCGGGATTCGCAGGAAGGTGTGTGATAAGTCCAACATTTATTCTGCAGCAGGACAACCCCAAAAATGCAGCAAATGTCATGAAGAACTATCTTCAATGTAGAGAACGAGTCCTGAAAGTGATGGTTTAACAAAACCCAGATCTCAATATCAAGTCTGTCTGGGATTATATGGAGACCGAAGGATTTGAGGGAAGCCTACATCCACATAAGATCTGCAGTTAGCTTATTCCAAACTTCTTGGAAAACTACCTACCGAGTGCCTTCAAAAACTGTATGCAAATGAATTAGGAAAAAAATAAATAAAATAAAGGGGGATTGTGCTGAATGTGTCAAAACTGTATCCACATACATAAAGTGAACGAATAAATCTAACGTGTTCCATTATCCAGATAAAGTGCTAGTACATCAATACTATAATCTAATGAAAAATAGTGTTCATCTTTGGGGTCTTACCTGTCAGTAAGCGGCTTGGGAGTGGGGTGTGCACCTGGGTGTGAAGTGGTATATACACACACAGCGTCATTGGATTTGGGAGTCATGCAAATGAATTGTTTTACACTATTTCTATATGAATTTTCTTTGGATGGCTATGAATTTTATTTTGCATGAATTTTTCTGGTTTAACCACTTGCCGACCGCTTTCGGTACATATACGTTGGCAGAATGGCACGGCTGGGCAAAGTAACGTGCCCGTACCTTCCGCAAGCTCTGTGACCGGGGACTCGATTGCCGCGGGGATACCAGCGATTGTCACGAAGCTCAAGAACGGGAAGATGCCCATGTAAACAGCATCTCCCTGTTCTGCCTAATGACCGCACACTGATCGTCTGCGCCGTCATCGGGAGCAGCGATCAGTGTGGTGTCACACCGCCATGCCCCCAGACAGTTATAAACCTGCCCCTAGAATACACTTAACCCCTCCCCACCCTTTAGTGGTTAACCCCTTCACGGCCAGCGACATTTTTACAGAAATCAATGCAATTTTATAGCATTGATCGCTGTATTAATGCCAATGGTCCCAAAAATGTGTCAAAACTGTCCGATGTGTCCTGCATAATGTCGCAGTCACGATAAAAGTCGCTGATCGCCGCCAATACTAGTAAAATTGTTGCTCTTTTGTTTATAGCGCAACAAATAAAAACCGCAGAGGTGATCAAATACCACCAAAAGAAAGCTCCATTTGTGGGGAAACTTTTAAAAACTTCTAAAAACTTCAATTTTGTTTGGGAGCCACGTCGCATGACCGCGCAATTGTCAGTTAAAGCGACGCAGTGCAGAATCGCAAAAAACACTCTGGTCAGGAAGGGGGTAAATCCTTCCGGGGCTGAAGTGGTTAAACACTATTTTTATTTGAATGTATTATTGATGCACTAGCACTTTATCTGGATAGTGCAACACATTTTTATGTTTATTTACTATATATGTGTGCCAGTGTACCTAGAAGAATCAAATCGCCCCCGAAGTCAGACCGCATTGCCAGTTTCAGCTGAACTCACACAATGTCTAACTCGCAGCAGTGTGAACCTGGGCTCAAATCTAAACTGCAGGCAAACAGCTCTTGAAATATTTAAGGGATGCTTTACCTGCCAAAAGATTTTAAATTTCTTTCCATCCAGCCCTGAGTTAGTTTTGTCTGCTACATTTAATTCATCTTTACAGGTCATGACCCAGCCTATAAAATTGGACAGTGAAAGAAAAACTGGAAGACTGATCAACTGATAACCCTGCTCTCTTCCCATCAGCATGTCCCTTGTTTGCCATTAGCACAACTGATCGAAGCAGCACAAGCAGTCAACTTCTCCCAATCTGAGTACTGCAAGAGGCAGCCACCATGGTAAATTCAGGTACTTACACTGCATTTCAAAATCACATTTAATGATAGATTGACAATCACAAATTAGCATTATTGGCGTTTTATATGCATCTGGACTTCTGCTTTAAAAGAAGCATACTTTTTTTTAATCATACTTGCCTAGCTGGATGCAGCATTGGTCCGATGCAGCATCTGTCCCCCGCCGGGTTTAACACTGAGAACCGAGCACTCGGTTTCTAATAGCTCCATGGCGACTGTTACAGACTCTCTGCTCTGCACGCCACCCCCTGGTCTACGAGTTGTCAGGAACAGCCGGGTCAGGCTCTCAGCAGCTCGCCGAGAGGGTGCCGGTCCAGGCATATAGGTGGATCCACCCATATGGTTGCAATCTTCTCCGAGCCTGGACCGACTTAGACATCAAACGACAGCAGGCTTCAGCCGGCTGTCTGCTGCAAACGGGTCACAGGAGTGCAGAACAAAACAGCACTCCTGTGATCCACAGAAGTACAGTCAAACTAGCTTTGGCTGTACTTCTTTAACAATCGTATATACATGATGATTAGCATACCGTTTTATAAAATAGTTTACCATTTTTCACTTACAAAATTAAACCTGTACTTTAGACAACAACGAGACAACTTTATGCAAAAGGAATTACAATGATCGCTTCAGTGTCAAGGGAAAACAAAAAAAAAAAAAAAAGCTACATTACACATACCCTTTTCGTCGGTTTTGATGCTCCCGTCAGCTTCCTCTTCAGTCAAACTAAAGAGAGAGAATACTAGTCAAACCGTTGTTTAAGACCTTCCATACAGCTGGCCACAAATGTTTGTGTAAGACATGCAAAACATTAAAATTATGTTAAGTAGATTTTGTTTCAACAAAATCAAGTATAAAATGACATGAAAGGAAAAATCTCAAAAGTCTAATTGGCTTTACTATAGAAAATATGCCAAAGAAAACCATATTTCAAAGTACCTTTGAAAAGAAAAAACAAAATCTGGTCTAATACTGAGAAAAAAAACAAACCTCATTCTCTGATCGTCCTCTTTTGCAGAGGATACTTTAGTAGATGCTGCTTCTGTGTTTTCATTCTTCAATGCTTGCTCACCATCTTTAGCTTCCTCCTCAGCTTGCATCTTCATCTCATCTTCCAAGTTATCATCAAGAATGGGTTCCATTTGGCTACTCTGACCACCTGTGCTATCTATGGCTATTTCAGAGTCCGTGTCCTTTATCATATTTTGTTCTAAACACTCCCTATCATCTGGACCTAAAGGAATAGTTTCTTCAGCTTCACAATCTTTATTTGTTTCGTCATCTAAATCTAATGTGTTATCAGCAGATTCAATGGTGACAAAAACCTCTTCCTCGGTCCTCTGGGATTCATCGCAACTGTTATCTTGATCAACTGACTCCTCCACTTCTGGAGCCTCTTCTTTAAGCTGTTCAGATTTATCACTTTCCCCCAATATCTCGAGCACTTTCTCATTTTCTATAGATTTAATAGGAATAGAACGGCACAATTTAATGACCAGGGAAAAAACAAAAATTACAAACGTGGAACTGGCATGACTGCCAAATTAGAAAACTAGGCACAGAGATTGGAAAATTGTGTTAATTTTTTTTTTTTTTAAATAAATCTATATATTTAATTAGTTATTTCACATATTTGCACACTAAACCTAAAAGTATATCGCCAACTAAACACCGAACGTGGCCAAACCTATAAGAAAAGCTGCAAAACACCAAAGATGCTTCTGGTCATCTTGAACTCCGTCCCAACTTGACATGTGGATGTTCTGTGTTCTTCTAGACTGCCGAAATTGTCCATTATTTTGGTTTAGTATTGCGAGAAAAGTTCCAATTTCAGAGAAAATCCATTTTTGTTTGTGAAATCCATTTTCAGTATTTAGTGATCTTCCAAACATCCGAAATGCAAGAAATGAAGCAAATAAAAGCTCAATCCCAAGACAGAAGAATGCTTGTTCGTCATTTACCTCTATCTTCACGCAGCCACTGATTTGACTGTCAATGCAACTGTAACGCAGTTCGGTTAACTAAAAGCTTAATACACCTTTAATCTCCAGATCTATGAAGTCCAAAAGGTTACTTTACTTAAAAATTACTATAGTTAATATAAGTAATCAAGATGAATTTCACAGATCTGGCAATTTACATTTCCAATCTCTGTGGCCCATGCCTCAACCGAACTGCAGGCACATTAAAGTGGACTTATGCCAAAGGTTAGATTTTCAGAGATGAATACATAGAAACAGAAGGCTTGAAATATTGTTTTTCTAAAAGAAAACACTGCTCTTTTCCCAGAGCTAAACACAAAAGCCAAAGCCTATGTATCTGATAACTGCTGTTGGGGAGGACCTAATTAAAACTTGCCTTCAGCACAGATAAACATTGCCAAATATCTAGGCTTGTGGTTTTGTAACAGCATTTTCTCTAGAACTGCCATTTGAAATCACTTTCATTACATGCCAGCAAGGCTGTTAAAATGTTAACATTTGCGTACAAGTCCACTCTACTTGTGAGGAACCCCACCATGAACTGTAGGGTATGGGTGTAATAATATTAGTACCTTGCTCCAAACTTGTCTCTTCATTTTCCTGTTTAAAAAAAAAAAAACAAAAAAAAAAAAAGTTAGAATTTTTATCTTGCTTAGGTCTAGGATCAGAATATAAAACAAGTTTGTCAAAAGGGTGGCCTTTGATGGTCATCTTGTATAATTAAACTTCAAGATCATATTGTGCGTACACAGAAACCCAAAATTATTGGCATTTCAATGGGGGGGGGTAAAGGTTGATGCAAACAGCCACAATTTCCAAGGGAAAGCATAAAAAAAAACGGAAACTAAAGCCTCCATATATAGAATCCTACATCCAAAGTTGATCCAGGGGAGGGCAAATTAAAAATAAAAAAAACACCATGGTCCAATTTATTCCAGCAAGGGAAAACTTTGCACCAAAGTTCACGGTATGGGACTATTTATGTATTTATAACTGCCTCTTAAGGGCAAATGCATTCAGTTTAACCATTGGTGTATACTAAAGCGCTGATATATAATTTAAAAGCCCCAATACTAAATGAAATGCTGCTACCAAAATTCATTCAGTTTAACCAAACTCTTCATAGTTGAAGTCCTCACAATGTCTTATTAAAGACTATCTGGGTTCGCCAATATCATTTTTGTGAACTGGTGCCCAAAAATGAACAGAATTTTCTAGAAGAGATCTTACTATTGTTTTGTACAATGTCCTTGATAAAACTAACGTAGAATTTCAGCCCAACAATAACCAGTTAAGACCCTCCCCCCTATTTTTAGTCCACTCTGGTTCAGTCATATGATTCAGTGTTAAAGAGTGGCAAATGCAGGGGAGGTGACGAAGTGCTCAACAGAAGCTGGGAATGTCGGGAGCCATGACATCACTCACAGGTTCCCTTGTTGGTGCTCCCTCCTTTCCTTTGCAGCATTAACTGACACAGAAGAGACAGAAACGAGGACCACGACTGGACTAAAGTGGATGTGTCTGGACACATCTTTATTCAGATTAGATGGCATATGAAGCAGGATGTAGAGGGAACATTTTTAAGACTAGTGTTAGGCTGAAAATCCTTACAAATGTACCCTTACATTGACATGCTTGGCCCACAAAGTGGAATTAGACTTTTCTATTTAGCGCATTTCCAATTTGCAGAAAAACTGGGATAACACCTGCTTAAGGCTCAATGCACACTGTATTGACGCTTTTTTCCTCCAAGGGTTTAGCAGCAGCAAAAAAGACCCATTTTTGCAATTGCATACATGCATGGTCCTGCATCTGGTGTCAATATATTAGATTGGCCAGAATTCTGGGCATTAGAATGCATTAACGTGGGAACATGCCTAGCATTATTGTACGCCTATGTGTGCATGGACGCATAGGTTGCCATGAAGGGGCAGTTGGAGTCAGAAATAAAAAAAAAAAGCATCTGAAAAGCAGTGCTTTAGAGCTCGTGTGTATGAGGCTTTACGTTTGTTACAGGTTCTCACTTACATCGCATCAAAAAAAATAAATTGCTGCTTAATTACTTGCTTATTTCAGAACCTTCCAAAATGAAAGGTTTCCTTTGTTATGCAGTGATGGAAGTTAACTTAATGTACCATAACTCACTATAATTAACCCCGTCTGTGCTGTACTGGCAGATCTCAATTGTAAACTAGAATTTAAAATTGTTGGTCCTAATAAAGGGTTAAAGATCTAGAGGCTGGTATTCTGCATAGTATGTTAGTGGGGTGAACTCAGCGAATCCCTCTGTCAGTGGGGACACAATAGGTTTCCACTCATTTCAAATTTTTCAGGAGCAGCTTGCCCATGGCCTGCTACCTATGATGTGTGAATGGAACAGTGGGGTTTTCCCATATTTGACTGCAGAAGTGGAAATAAAATTAAAGTCCTACCCCCCCCCCAGGTTTCACAAAGATGTACCATTAACTATTAGGACAAATATGGGATTCCACAACAGCTCTCAGGAACTCCGTCAATTGAGGAATGTAAAAAAAAAAAAACTCAGGTGTTTATTTTGAATATGAAGAGTAAATTGCATAAAACTACACGTAAAGCAGAAAACACATGTCAACTATTTTGTAGCAACACATCTATCCACATTCAAGATATACTACCTGGCCATCTCCTGAATCTTCTTCTAAGCCATTATCTTCTGCTTCCTCCTCTTGTTTTCGAACTACTCCAAACAAAACAAAATATGGCATAAAAATGACTTGCTTCCTTACAACTGCACTTAATGTTAGGTGTTCAAAAAAAAAAAATGCAAGTTGTCTGTGCTAAAGATGGAAAAATAAGAAAAACTGACTACCAAAATACAGTTTAACAATATTTTAATACAATTTGAGGCATAGACTGTTTAAAAGGTAAAATGAGGCAGAGATTAAGTTTAGTTGCACTGCATGCAACTCAATAGGATGTGTACTGTTAAAATGAAAGATGTGGGGGGGGTGTGGCCTAGTGCATGGCAAAATAGGACACGATCTCCTTCAGCTCCCTCTCCGACCGAGCTTCTCACTGCGCCTCCGACACCCTACCGCCTTCACACTGGCAGCGCACCCGATTGCTCCAGAACTCAGAACTTCGTTCTATCCGCTCCAGGAGTGATCCCTCACCAGTGTCCCAGGGATGAATGGGACATGGAATCCTATATTAAAGCACTTCCAACCCACCAAGCTATCGAGGCCTATGTAAACAGGCTGGAGCGCTCTTACAAACAGGAGCTCACAGACCTCTGCATAGAGGAGGTAGAGCAAATAGTTATAGGTTGGACTTGGACTGGTCTTTTTTTCAACTACTGAGTGTGTGATTATATGTCAGTATTACATTGTTTATCCCTGTATGTTGTGGTCGTTCAGGTGCTTATCCAAGTTTCAAAAACTATTGATGCTCCCCGCTGAAACCACAGCCTGTGAAAAGGGAATTCCACATCCTTGCCGCTCTTCCACTAAAGAAACCTCTTTTCTTCTAATGAGTGGCCACGTGTCTTATTAAACTCCCATCTGTGGAAAAGTTTTATCCCTTTTGTGGGGGTCACTAGTATGCAATTTGTAAATTGAAAATCATATCCCCTCGAGCGTCTCTTCACCAGAGAGAATAAGTTCAGTGCTTGCAACCTTTCCTCATAACTAATATCCTCCAGTCTCTATTAGCTTTGTTGCCCTTCTCTGTACTCCCTCCATTTCCAGTACATACTTCCTTAAGACTGGTGCCCAGAACAGGACAGCATACTCCAGATCAGAGTCTTGTAGAGTGGGAGATCTACCGCGTTCTCTCAAGTTAATCCTTTTTTAATGCATGCCAATATTCTGTTTGCTTTGTTAGCAGCAGCAGCTTGGCATTGCATGCCATTGCTGAGCCTGTCATCTACTAGGACCCCCAGGTTTTTTTCCATCCTCGCTTCCCCCAGAGCCCCCCGCAGTGAGTATATTGCATTCATATTTTTGACACCTAAATGCATTTTACATTTTTTTCCACATTAACCGCCTTCCGACCAGCCACCGTCATACTGCGGCAGGTCGGCACCATTCCGTGAACCGCTGTGGCTATACGTCTGCTCGCGGGATTGGGGTAGCAGGCACACGTGCCCACTGCACAGCAGGGGTGCTGATGCTCTTGGCCGGCGGTCGCTGGCCACAAGCGATAGCAAGCACGAGAGGACAGAACAGGGACGAGTGTTTGTAAACACACACTTTCCTGTTCTGAGAGGAGTGACAGATCGTGAGTTTATATTAGCTTGGAACCACGATCTGTCACTTCCTCTAGTTCGTCCCATCCCTCTTCAGTTAGAATCACCTCCCAGGAAACAGGGGTTACCCTTGATCGCCCTCTAGTGTTAACCACTTCCCTGCCAGTGACATTTTTATAGCACTGATTGCTGTATACAAGCCAATGGTCCCAAAAATGTGTCAAAATTGTCCGATGTGACTGCCGTAATGTCAAAGTCCCGATGGGAGAAAAAAAAAAAAAAAAAAAAAAAAAAAAAACACTTGCGATTTTTTTCACCAAGCTTTTTAAAAAAATTATAGCAAAAAAAAAAAAAAAAAAAAGTACAAAAAAAGTTTTCTAAATTGTTTTTTTTTTTTTTTTATAACGCTAAAAATTAAAAATGCAGAGGCGATCAAATACTTGCGGGGAAAAAAATAAAAAACGTAAATTTTGTTTGGGTGCAGCGTCGCACGACCACGCAATTGTCAAAGCGACGCAGTGCCGAATCGCAAAAATTGGCCCGGTCATTCAGCATCCAAATCTTCCGGGGCATAAGTGGTTAAACCTCATTTGCCATGTAGTTGCCCACCCAAAGTTATTGTTCTGCTTAGCATCATCTGCAAATACAGAGATTGAACTGTTTACCCCATCCTCCAGGTCGTTTATGAACAAAATTAAAATAGTATTGGTCCCAGCACAGAACCCTGGGGGAACCCCCACTTTCAACCCCTGATATTCAGAGTACTCCCCATTTATCAGCACCCTCTGAACTTGCCCTTGTAGCCAGTTTGCAATCCATGGTCCATGACAACGGACCCTACTTTGACACAGTTCCCCATAAACATTTACTGTACAACCAAGGACATGGTTATCAAGTTAAATGATCATGACGTCATTTTGCAAGAGCACACTACCCAGATCCAACATCTTTATTAAAACTTGGATGATCAGGAAAAAGTCAAGTTACTTACCGGTAACTTGTTTTCCAGGAGTCTTTTCAGGATAGCACCTGAGTGGCTCCTCCCAATTGCCAACTGGAAACACAACTTCCACCGAACTTTAAAAAAAGGAGGCTTCTGCCTACATGTTGCCAGTAGTAGAGAACCTCCGGCCCAGGCTGGAACACATATGATTAGACAGCATAAATAAAAAAATAGGATGGGTCGTTTGTCCTGAAAGACTCCTGGAAAACACGTTACCGTTAAGTTTAACTTGAATTTTCCCTAAACGTCTTTCAGGACAGCACCTGAGGAATAACGAGATTTACCAACTAGGGAGGGACCACAGCCTGCAGGACCCTTCTGCCACAAACCTGATCACCTGCTGACAGAAGATCCAGTCTGTAATGATGGACAAACGTTAACTTGACCACGTAGCCGCCTTACAAATTTGATCTGGGGTGGTACAAGCTTTTTCTGCCCATGTAGTGGCTAGAGTCCTTGTAGTGTGCTTGAATTCCCAGAAGGGGAAGATAGTCCCATCTGAGAGTAGGCTACCAAAATAGCCGATTTAAGCCATCTAGCAATTGACCTCTTTGATGCTTGGTGGCCCTTTTTGTTTTCAGAAAACAGAACAGAGACCGAGGACCTAAAATCTTCCGTTACTTCCAGGTATTGTAATGGGTTTCTTCTCAGATCCAAGGTGTGCAACTGATAAACCCCCCGAATGGTTTTTCCGATGGAATTCCACTCACGCTTGGCTTGCATACACATGGTCACACAAAAGTTCTCTGAACTTTCAACCGCCATGAACAGACGTACAATACTACGACGAGCCGAGAAAAAAAGTGCTTCCGAGCATGCAGCGAATTGTTTGAGCATGCGTAGGAATTTCGTGCGACGGAATTTCCGATCGTAACTTTTTCCATCTGAAAAATAGAGATCCTGCTCTAAATCTTTTGCTGGCGGAAATTCCACCAGCAAAAGTCTGATTAAGCATACACACGGTCGGAATTTCTGACCAAAAGCTCACATCGGACTTTTGCTGGCGGAATTTCCGATCGTGTGTACGAGGCACAAGGGTGCTGACTGCAAGACCCTTGTCTGTACCATTTTGCAAGAATTCCAATACTGAGACAATGTCTTCCACAGTTCTATTTGCTGAACACCATTAAGAATTGTAGACCTTCCAAAACCTTGGTGTAAATAGTTCATTACTTTCTTCCTACTTGAAAGTAAAGTGGTTATTAAAAGGTTCTGACAAACTCTTGCCCCTTAACAGCTGCTCCCCAGATACCAGGCAGTGAGGCTTAACCTGGCTACATCCAGGTAATGCATTGGACCCTGAAGAAGCAAATCCTGTCTGAGAGGAAGATGCCAAAATGGTTTGACTGCCATTTGCTGAATGTTGGAAAACCAAGCTCTTCGGCCAGAATGGAGTAATCAGGATTACCGACACCCTTTCCTTCTGTATTTTCTCAATACTAGCGGAATTAGAGGTGAAAATTCCAAGGGTGTGACAAGGCGTCTATCCCGAGAACGGTCGTTTCTGTGCAGGGAAACGAAATGGGGGAGCTGTGAATTTTCCTTTGATGCAAATCAGGTCCACCTGTGGATGGCCCCAGGTCCTGATCAATGCAAAAATCTCAAAAAAGCTCAACTGCCTCCTGAATTTTCTACCCGCTCAAAAAATCTGTCACTTCGTTTAGTTTGCCTTGGAGATGGACTGCAGACAAGGACAGCAAATTTTTCAGCCCACTCCAGATTTTGATGACAGCAACTAAAGAGCTCTGCTTCTTGTGCCTCTTTGTTCAGGTAGGCTACAGTAGTGGCGTTGTCCGATCGAATCTGGACATGGAATCCCAGGAGGTTTGGAGAAAAGTCAGCCAATGCTAAGGCGACTGCTTTTAGCTCCCTCCAATTTGAGAACTTTACTGCTTCGGTATAATACTCAATGTGCCAAATCCTGATCCAGGTGGGCCACCCCATCCCCTAAACTGGCGTCTGTCACAATTTTTTGGAACGGGAATGACCAAAGTAGGCCTTTTGACAAAACAGACTGATTCCTCCACCAAAGTGTCCGTTTGACCCTGATGGGGATCTTTACCCTTGTGTCTAGAGTTTCCGGCCTGTGGTTCCATACCTTTAGAAGGAACCTCTGGAGTGGCCCGAAATGTAGCCTTGCCCATTGGATGGCATAGTCGAGGTTAAAGTTCCCAGGGTTGATATAACCCTTCTGACGACATCTCCTGATTTGTCTGTAGCATAGCTACTACATTCTGGGCCTTGATTCTTTTCTCTTCCGAAGGAAAATTCTTTGCGCTATTGAATTTGATAGCCCAGAAATTTTACTTACTGAGCTGGATTGAAGTTTGATTTTTGAATGTTCACTAACCAACCCAGGGATACCAAATGACTACAGGCCTTGCCAAGGTCTTCTTACAATTTCTCCTTAGAAGGGGAAAAGAAGAGGTCGTCCAGATACGGGATTACTGCAATCACCTGAAGGCGAAGAGGGGCGAAGGCTTGCGCTATAACTTTTGTAAAGATTGCGGGGCAGATGTAAGGCCGAAAGGAAGGGCCTTGAATAGCAGATGCAGCATCTCCTTCCCCATATTGACCACCAGCCTCAGGAACTTTTGGGACTGAGAGGCTATAGGAATATGTAGGCAAGCATCTCTCAAGACAATCAATGCCATAATTGCCAAGCATTCCTTGGTCAGAAGAGTCGACCGTGAAGATCTAGTCCATACAAAACCTTTTGTATAGACTGACCTGTTCACTGGTTTCAGGTTGAGAATCAAAAAAACTTCCGGGTGGCTTTTTTTTTTTTTAAATCAGGCATATAATGGGAATAGAATCCCCGATAACATTCCTCTGGAGATATGAGTTGCAACCCTTTGATGCATCAGATCCTTTAACAGGTTCTTCATAACTAGGGCCTTTGATGGATCCCTGGGAATTTTTTTTTTTACAAAGTATCCTTTCTGGGGAAAGATCCGAAAACTAATTTTGTAATCCTGGGACAGCATACTCAGAATATTTTGGGTTTTCTGTCACGCTGGCCTTAAATTCTTAAGTCTTCCTCCAACTAGCAGTGAAGAGTCATTGCGTTTTGCTGGGTTGACGCAGGAGGATGGAAAAAAAAAAAAAAAAACACATTTCCTTTGCCTTTTCCCTTCTGCGATGACCAATTTTTTTCTCCTGGGGTTTGCTACTTTGTTCCTGAGCCCTTTGAGATCGAAAAAGCCACTTAAACTGGCAGCTTTTTCTTTGACAGGCAACGACTTCTTTCTATCTGCTGTCCCCCAGCCAGGTCTTAAACCACAGCGCCCTCCTGGACGTTAGTAAGGGCTGCAGATCTTGCTGTCATTCTTTTTTTTATAATTTAAATCTTTATTCAACTTTTTGCACTTTACAATTATAACACATTTTGTTGCAGGAGCATACATTAAAGCATTCTCTTAAGAGCCGTTGGGCCCGGTCTATTGCTACGGCTGACTTGTATACCTTATGCATCGTGGTTTTTTCTTCCTTCCCTTCCCCCCTCCCTCCCACGCCACCTCCCGCTCCACTCCCTCATCCCCTCCTCCCCCCCCTAGTGTATTAATGCCGTGTATTTAAGTATTCTCTATCACCTTTTTGCTGCAGAAGTGGAGCAGAGTCCACAAGCACTACAATAATGTGCCTACTACTGTCTTGGCGAGGTGTTGTCATTTCTTTTTCTCATTGATTGCCCTATTTACGCTGAACATCCTTTTTTTGTCAGCCATGGGTTCCACATCCTCCCAAATTCTTTAAGATTTCCTCTTTTTAGGTATGTTGTTCTTTCCCGACATAGGGTCTCATTTATTGTATTGATCCAGCTATTCACTGTGGGGGGCTCTTTGGATTGCCAGTACATTGCGATCAGTTTCCTGGCCTGGAACATGCTTCTTAGGATTGCAACCGTGGTGCTCTTCCTCTCTCCCCTTTCTCTTCTAAATCCCAAAACACACACCAGGGCCTCCTTTTCTAGGTTAACTGCATATACATCTCTTAGAGTATTGGTCACCCCTTCCCAATATCGGAATAATTTTGGGCACTTCCACATCATGTGCAGTAGGTCGCCAACCCCCTGACATCTTGGGCATTTGTCATCTACTCTCCTACCAAACTTAAACAACCGTTTAGGCGTGTAGTAGGCCCTATTAACCAGCATCAAGTGGGATATCCTTTGCGGGGGGGAAACTGATATGGCAGGAGCCATTTCCAATATTCTTTTCCACTGATCATTTGATATAGCCCCCATATCTTCCTCCCATTTCTGTTTTACATTATGAAGTACACTCTCTGAGTTCATTTTATGGGTTATCTGCCCGTATATCTCTGATATCAGTCGCTTCGTGGAGCCTAAGTGTAGTATATATTGCCATAGGTGAGTCTCGTTCCATATCGGAGGAGAGCCCAGGAACTGAGCGTCGAGAGCATGTCTTATTTGCATATAGAAGAAAAACGTGTCCTGTGTTATGTTAAATTCATCTACCAGCTCGTTGAATTTTTTAATTCTATTGCCGTTATATAGTTGTCTTAATCTTTTAATTCCCTGTTGTTCCCATACTCTATTTTTCCCCACCTGGAGGACTTCTTTTAAGTTTTTGTTATCCCATAGGGGAGTATGGTCAGACATCCCATTATAGCCCATTTTTTTTTTTAATTACTGTCCAGAGTTTTACTAGCATTTCTATTGTGGGGTATCTAGCTCGGAAAGAGTCCGCCTCTAATGCTTCTATAATGGTGCTATGTTTGGACTCCGCCACTATTATTTTCCCATTTGGGTCCCCCCCCTCTAAGTCCCCACATCCCCTGAGTTGCTGCAATTGGGAGGACCAAAAATAGCATTCTGGGCGTGGGACGGCGAATCCCCCTGCCCCCACCGGTAGCTGAAGGGTACCAAGTCGAATTCTAGCCTGGCCTCCCTTCCAGATTAATTCCCTAAATAGGGTCTCAATTTTTTGGAACCACTTTCTGTCTATCCATATCGGGGAGTTGTGGAGTATGTACAGGAGTTGTGGCATCCATATCATTTTGATTAGCCCACATCTCCCCGCTACCGACAAAGGAAAGTGCCTCCAAATCGAGATTTTCCTCTTGAACTTGGACAGTAGCGGTACAAGATTTTTACATAGATACTGATTGGGGTCCTTTGTTAACGTTATCCCTAAGTATTTCATCGTATCTACAACCTTTATCTGTGGTGCTCCTGATATTGTTGGATTACCGATAGCATCTATAGGCAGGATTTCCGATTTGTCCCTGTTTGTAACTAAGCCGGAGAACCTGCCAAATTCCTCCACTACCCCAAGGGCGTTTGTCAGTGAGTTATCGGTGTCTCCCAAGAACAGCAGAACATCATCTGCGTAAAGTGCGATTTTTTCTTCTTTCCCTGCCTTTTTGCGGAAGCCGCTTATATCTGGGTTTGTTCTTATTGCAATGGCCAGCGGTTCCATTGCCAGGGCGAAGAGCAGGGGTGATAAAGGACACCCCTGTCTTGTCCCTCTCTCTAGTTCAAACGCCTCTGATGTTTCGTTGTTAATTTTTAGCCTAGCTATGGGTTTCTCATACAGCATTTTTATCCACCTGGTGAATGAGGGACCAAATCCGAAATCTTCCAATACTCTCCACAAATATGCCCACTCTATACTATCGAAGGCCTTGGTCACATCTAATGTCATTATCACCCTTGGTCCCCCATTCACCACCGGGTCTTGTATGTTCAGAAAAGCCCTTCTGATATTGATACTTGTCGAACGGCCTGATATGAATCCTGTCTGGTCTGTGTGGATTATTCTTGTCATGATTTTATTTAGCCTGGTTGCCAGGACCTTGGCCAGAATCTTTGCGTCAGAGCAAAGGAGAGATATCGGTCTATATGCCGCAGCTTCCAATGGATCTTTTCCCTCTTTTAACAGGACTATTATTGTTGCCTCTAGCATTGATGCTGGTAGACCTCCCTCCCTGAACGCCTCCTCCAGTGTATTTAATAGTTCAGGTAGCAAAACTTCCCCATATTGCTTGTATGTCTCTATTGGGAGACCGTCCGGGCCGGGGGATTTCTGATTAGCCATATTTCCCACTGCCTGTTGTAATTCCGCTAGGCTTATTGGAGTCTCAAGTTCTTCTCTCTCCTCTGGTGTAATACATGGGATCTCCAATCCCCGCAGGAAATCGTCCATCAACCTCTCTGCTCCAGCCTTCTGAGCTGTGTAGAGGTTTTTATAAAAGGCTCTAAAATGCTGGACTATTCCTGCGGTGTTGGAGATAATTTCTCCACCCTCTCCTCTTATAGCCTGAATGGTTGATGGTGGTGCATTGGACTTTACTAACCGCGCAAGCATCCTCCCCACACTCTCCCCCTCTGCGAAGGACGCCTGCCGCTGAAGGAGTCTATTTGTTTCGACCTTCCTCATAATTACCAATTTATGTTCCTGTTGCTTATCCAGCCACATTTTTTTTTTTTACGTCCGTCGCATCTATTATATATTGGTGTTCTGCACTTAATGTCTCCCGTTGGACTCTTTCCTCCTCTGCTCTAGCGTCTTTATTAAATTTTGCTATTTGTTGGATCAATGTCCCTCTTAAAAATGCTTTTAGGGTGTCCCATATTATTCTTGGGCGTGCCGTACCTGAATTAAATTCCAAAAATTCTCTTAATTTGGGTAACACCCCATCTGCATCTTTAATTAGTTCATACCAGCTGGGGTTTATTTTCCACTCTCGCCGATTTTGTTTTTCCCCTATTTTTACTGTCGTTATTATTAGAGAGTGATCAGATATTCCCCTAGGCCGGAATACAATGTTTTCTATAATTTGTGACGCTCTCTCGTTCCCGAGGACCAAATCTATCCTCGAGAGAGTAGAGTAGGTGGCGGAGTAACATGTATATTGCCGGGCTGTGGGATTACGTGTCCTCCAAATATCAATTAATCCCATTTCCTCTATACATTGGGTCAACTTACATTTTTTTGTAGAGGCGGGAGTTCTATGTACAGGGAACCTATCTAGGTCTCTATCCGGAGCTTCATTAAAATCTCCTACTACCAAGACCGGTACCTCGCCTTTATCCAAGAGAAAATCATTCAGTTTAAGTATAACTTCTAATTTAAATGGTGGGGGAATGTAAACATTCGCCAGTACACAGGTAACCCCCTCTATCACAAAATACAGGAAGATATACCTCCCATGCTCGTCTATGCTGGTCTGTCTGCAGGTGAAGTTCGACCCTGCCCTCACCAGTATGCTTACCCCTCTGCTGTATGAGGAGTACACTGAATGTCATTCTTAGACTCTGCAATATAAGCTACAGCCGCCAAGGTCAAGAAAGAATCAAGAATTTCTTGCTTGGGTGAATTTTCTATAATATGGGCCTTAAGTCGATTTAGCCAATATTCCTGGACACATGTAGTCGCCATGGTTGGTTTGAGATTACCCATAATGGATTGCCAAGCCCTTTAAGTTTTTGATCCATCCTTTTGTCCATGGGATCTCTTAACACTCCCATGTCCTTGAATGCTAGGTCAGTTGACCTTGAAACCTGAGAGAAAGCTGCATCGAGTTTTGGAACTTTATTCCAAAGAGCCGCTGGGTCTTCAAATGGAAAACTACTTATGGGCCCTGGGGGGGGGGGGGGGGGCTGGTTCTGTCCATTCCCTTTTACTGGCCTCAGAAATTACTTAGTGTGCTGTAAAAGTAAGATTTTTATGCTCACCGAGACCTGCGTACATCCTGTCATGCAGACAAATTCTCTCTTCTAAGCCCAAAGTAGTATAAATTGCCTTTAACAGGCCATCTATTGGTTCTAAAGATAGTTTGTATTTAGAAGGCATATTTTCCATTCCTTCCTCCTCATCCAATTCCTTAGAATGAGAGGGGGGAATGTCCCTCTTGGGTATGAGGACCTACTTTAGCCTCAACCGTCAGGGCCAATAGTGAGCCCTGAGAGGATTGTGAGGTAGATAGCTGACAATTTGCCGGTGAAGAGCGAAATGATTGAATGGTGGCATCCAGTTCTTTAACTGATGCAATTAAATCGCTGCATGCGGAAGAAGCTTCCTCTTTAACTAGAGAGTCAATACATTTTACAGTTCCTCCAGTCTTCAGGTAGTTTCGCTTTGCATGAAGGCCACTGGGTCAGAGCTCGGTCTGCCGTGACACAAAAAAAAAAAAACACACACACACACACACACACACACACACACACACACACACGACAAAAAACCATCCCGGTCAACCCAAATCCTTCCAATATGAAGCGCCTCATGTGCCCAGACAGGCCCCTGCCACTGGGGGGGGGGGGGGAATACCAGAGAGCGAGACCCCAAAGTAAACAGGGCAGTACACACCTTACATGGGCCTTGCTGGTACATGTCCCACGCTAGGCTAGGATGCCGGTCCTGGACTCAAAAAGCGCTGCTTCCGGAACCAGCATACATGCGGCATTTCAGAGAGGTGGGCGGGGTACACACACTATGTTCGCCTAGAAGCAGCATCCCCTAAAGCAGAAAATCGGCACCCCCGAGCACTCAAAGAGGGAGAAGGAGCCCACCCAGCAGATCACTGTGGAATGGGAGGAACAGGCTCTCTGAGGTAGGAAAAGTGGAGCAGGAAGCCTAGGCTCTGAGGACAGCACCTAAGAGCCCCCGACTCCCCACTAGGTGTTCCCTGCCAGAGGAAACAAACGGGCAACATGTGGGAAGGAGCTTCCTTTTAAAGTTTGGGGGAAGTAGCGTTTCCTGTTGGCAAGTGGGAGGAGCCACCCTCAGGTGCTGTCCCGAAAGACGTTTAGGGAAACCGGAGCCGCAACAATATTCGCATAAGCGATCTCCCTGAAACAGCAGAACCTAAAAGATCTTACTCCCCAGCCACTACCATTTTAGACCACTTACTGTAGTTGCCAAGGGATTGATCGCATACATAGAGCCTTGGGCCCCCACAATCATAATCCAGCCTTCCCAAGGGATGCGATATGCAGGATCCACTCCTTCAAAGTTAAAATTATGCAAGCTGCTCGCAGGATACCATCTTATTCAATGAAACCCTAGTGTGATTGAGAAAATTACATACATACAGTATCCAAGCAAACATTGGTGATGCGCAGAGCACTACAAGCTAAATGGATTAAGTATCACGTCAGGTTTCCGTTCCAACTATGCTAAACAAACGAGCATATCTGTAACCTTCCGTACCCTTGGAGACCTAGCAACCTTCCTTGGGACCTTTGAACTTCAAGTTGCCATTCTTGAGTGGCCACTGAAATCTGTGACCCCCATGCCTTCCACTCACCACAGGCTGGAAACCGCACTCGTTCCAACACCTCCAAATCTCTGGCGGGACGAGATCTTCAATCAAGCTCATTGTGCCTACTTCTGGACATCTCGTCTTTGCTGGCGCCTGCCAAATTCCATCGCTGGTGTTGTGATATTGCCACCATGTTTTGTTACTTTGTTTAATGTCGATTTTGAGCATTTATATGGTTGCCCCTGGGGGGGCTCTCGTGGGCTGGACCATCCTGTAAGTACTTGCCCGTGAGCACCCAGTGGCTAATATTTAAAGCACTTCGCCTTCGTGATTGTTTTGAGCGGGTTGCTTTAAGTGCTTCCCAGAGCATTTCTCAGCTTCGATATATGTATTGCTCTATAGTTGTATTTAGCAGGCTTCAAAAACTTCTTAACCAGGCCACTAGATTGAGTGGTTGTACCATGTCCCTTTTAGTCTTAGCTACAGTGTCTCAGCACTATTATACTACCATAGCTGGTTTTGCATTACAGCGTGCTGGTACTAAACCTAGTCGTCTGGCTTTAAATCATATAGTTTTAGACCAACATGCAAATGTTTCCCTCAATTGTAGGGGGTGCAATACTCCCGAAAAAGCAGAGACAAATCCTTTACCACTTTCATAAGGCCAAAGTACAAACTCCTGTTACTACAGGAAACACATTTTTGTTCCGACAGTTCCTTTCTTACCAAATATATATATATATATATATCTATATCTATCAACCCCCTCAGGTTGCTGTATATTCTTAAAGTTGAGACTGCAAAACAGTGTTCACAGTGGCTGTCAACTTTCCCAACCAGGAGCAGCTATGGTTCCTCTTGTCTGACATTCTGCCTGGAATCTTTTTGTACAGCCAATTTAATCCTAGAGGGTGATCTCAACGTGCCATTACTTCCGAGATTGGACTCCTCTATGGGCAAGTCATCTTTCGCTCCAACACTGACAAATTCATTCTCGCACAATTGACCCTGTGGAGTGTTAGACCCTACAGAGAGACCACACATTTTTCTCAGCAGCCAACGCTTCTTATAGTAGGATTAACAACAACATCTTAACATCTCAAAATTCCTTCTAGACTTCAACCCGACATCCTAGATTGGTCTTGGGTTATGGTCCGACCACACTCCTGTACATTTATCAGTCGCTTCGCTAAATCTTCTAGTAGTTGGACCTGGCGTCTGAATGATAATCTTTTGACTGACGTAGCTCAAATTACACATCAAGATATGGAGAAAGACTTTGTCCGAGATCATGCCAATGACCAGACACACCCTATGACTAAATGGGAAGCACTAAAATGTATTCTATAGGGCGATTTTATACAAGGCTCCAGATTAAACCAAACGCACATTAAATGCCTACTATTCAATCTTGTCGCTCGAATTCACGCATAAACGCACATGAAAAATTTAACTTTCAAAAGGCACATCAAGACCTTTTTCGCCCGTTTGCGGACTGCTCCATTTTAGCAAGGGATAAAGAGATGTACACTATACACAAGCTAATAAATGGGGTAGACATTTATCACGTATCATATACCTGAGACAATAGTCTATTCCTTACCTCATCATGACTTCTAATAACAAAATACATAAGAGCTAATACTGGCCATACACTATACAAAAAAAAAAACGGCCAAAATTCGGTCATTAGACAGTTCGTTCGTTTTTCCGGCACAAAAATCGATAATGGTTTGGACGTTTTTGAGCCGAAAAGGACAAGTTTGGAAATTTTATGCCGAACGATAAATTGAAAGGTTAACGTGTTTCCCGTCTGACCTGTCTGCACTCGGTATATGTAAAAAATTTATGTCCACTGAACGATTTGTCATTACATGATGGCACTATCGTTTGGGTTCGGCCGATTTTTTGTATAGTGTATGGCCAGCATAAGAAATCGTTTAGGAGTTGAGGCATTTCCATGTCCCTTTATACAATTTACCCTCCCCATTGAGCTCCATTTAAATTCCCAATCTAGAAACATTGGATATGCCCACTTATATTCAAGAAACATCCTTACCTACCATTCCGGAACACGATGCAGAGGACCTAGAAGATCCGATTCAATCTACAGAATGTTTACATGCCATTAAAGGCCTTAAAAATGGGAAGAGTCCTGGCCCAGATGTACCCCCCCCCCCTCCCGCTTTTATAAAACCTTTACCCCCCTCAGTTCAGATAAAGGTGAAAGCTTTTGAAGCAATTGACGGTTCCCACACTATTTCTTCATCGATTGCAGCAAGCACAGACCGCGGTTATACCCAAACCAGGGAAGGATCACGCCAGCTGTGGGAATTACAGACCTATCTCTCTCAAATGTGGACCTCAAGCTATTCTCAAACATACTTGCAAACCATATAACCACACTTACCAGCTTTGATACATAGGGATCAGGTCAGCCATGTACCATGTCGAAAAGCGAGGGACAATACAACCAAAACCCTCCATCTCATTTAATATGCCCATCAGCATCCCATTTCAACCTGCCTTTTGGCTTGTGATGCCGAAAAGGCATTTGATAGGGTTAACTGGACAGTTCTCTGCCTCTTTACATCCGATGATTTTGGCGAAAAATCTAGGGCCCAAACCTATGTCATACTCCTCTTCCTCAGCAGTGGTTCTCGCCAAAGGGATGAAGTCCAACACTTTTTCTATCACTAATGGCACTAGGCAGGGCTGCACCCCATCCCTGTTTGCCATAGTTAATGAAAATCTAGCGCAAGCCATCTGACAACGCCTTTATACATGGAATCCAAACAACTTTCAACCATTGCAAATTATCCCTATGTGCAGATGACTTGTTACTCTGTCACTTAACCTCACATTAGTATCCTCAGTTTTACAGGAACTTCACAGATTTGGCACTTTTAGCAACTTTAAATTTAATAGATCCAACATCGAAGCCTTGAATTTCGCACTTTCCAAACACGTTTTGGCTACTCTTCAAAAAATAACTTCCACTTTCATTGGCAAGCAAAATCAATATTTAGGCACAGATTCCAAATCGTTTACAGGATCTTTACTCCCTTAACTTCAGCCCTTTACTGATAAAAAAATTAGGAGATCACTAGAGTCTTCTTATAACTTAAAAATTCCCTGGTTTGGCTGTATAAATATTCTAAAAGATGGACATACCGTATATACTCGTGTATAAGCCAAGTTATTCATCCCATTTTTTGGGCTGAAAAATCCCTCTTCGGCTTATACTCAAGTGAGTTAAAAATAAGTCTGAAATGGAGGAAAAGGGGCAGGGTCGTGCTGCTGGGTGACGCTCGTGAATCAGCCCGGCGCCCCTCCCTCCCATGTTTCAGATCACCGTGCAGCCAGCCCAGCATAACAATGTCCCGCCTCCTCTTGTGACAGACGGCACAGTGATCCAATGCTAGGAATCATTGTGTCATAGGAGGCGGGACATCGTTCCACAGCTGCACGGCGATTAAGATCCTCTCCCTGAAATCAGCGCAGCTCTTTCTCCCAGCTGAGCCAGGACACATCCTTGAGTGCCAGAACGGAGCCCCCACTGGGAACCCCGATCTTCAGCAACCCTGCAAAGGCAAAAATGCGCATGGATACCTCTGCAGTCAGCCATGTGGTGAGTCTCAGTGTTGCATTAACCTCTTCCCTGCCGATACAAAACCCTCAGCCTGACTCCATAGCTGCCTTCCCCACTGTGGGATAACCAGCATGACATCTCATTACCAGGCACTGATAGGCTGTACCTGATGGGCACTGGCAGGCTGCATGTCATGGGCACTTTTGAAGTTTACCAGTAGCTGCTGCATTTCCTACCCTAGGCTTATACTCGAGTCAATAGGTTTCACATTTTTTTGTGGTAAAATTAGGTGCCTCGACGGAGCTGGGAACATTTATGCACGTGGTATGGGAGTGCCCGCTTATGCAACACTTCTGGAAGGATGTGGTGGGAGTGACGAATGCAGTGGGGAACCTCTCTCTGGGACTGGACCCATTGGTCCTGCTCCTGGGAGTGTGTGACAAAGTGGCACCTAAAATACACAAACAGCTATTTGTTTTCTATGCAGCATTTTAGGCCAGGAAAAAACTATCCTCCTGAACTGGAAGAAGAGGGACCCTCCTAGTGTGTCACAGTGGAAAGCACTGGTCGATTCTGTCCTCCCATTGTACAAACTTATATGAGCCGAAAGTGCCCCTCAAAATTTGATAAGATCTGGGGATGCTGGGTTGGAGAATAGGATGTATTTTGAAAGAATGAAGAGTCAAAGATCGTCTGGATTTCCCCTCCCTCTCCACTCGGGATCCTTTATTTGCCCTCCTTGGCACTTCCCCCCCTCCCCCGTGCTGGATAGGATATTATTATGTATTGGATATGAATACAGTGATGAAAATTCACTCTAAGCCGTACCAAGTATGTTTATTGACTTGTCTCTTCCATTCGATGTCTAAGATGTTCTAGGCTAAAGATTTATGCTGACAGAGAAAGTGAATGTACACCTACTGTTATTGAAGTTGTAACATAATGTATGATGCACCGTTGTATTGTACTTAAAATTTTCTCCTTTTTGGAGATCAATAAAAAGGTTTCTTTAAAAAAAAAAAAAAAAAATTAGGTGCCTTGGCTTATACTCGAGTATATACGGTATCTAAAATTACTATATTTATTCCAAGCCATAGCAATCTCCCTATAGCATTTTTCTGCACCTTACACTCTAGCGCTTTGGTTTTTATGGCAACGATGTCGATCTAGGCTGAAACAAACTTTTGGTGCATGTCATAGCAAATGAGAATCATGAGGTCAAAGTAACTGCCTGAGGAGGCTCAATGGGACCGCTATGATTTCACATTTACCTCTTCCACTTCGTTTTGGGGTCTTTTTGCTTGGAGTGTCGGAACATATTTCATCTGGGTTTCCTCCCTCCTCTTCAATAGCCTTTAAAGAAATCAGAATACAAAATGTTGTTAAATACAAAATATATATCTTCTGGCTGTTATTCTCAGAGTGGATTACATATTTCTTCCCTAAACATATAGCTGGGTATTTATATTTACCACTGTATAATACATATTGTAGAATACATTTGAGGTTTTTAACCAAAACAATAAAAAAAAAAAAAAAAAAAAATCGGCCAACTAATTAATTATGAAAATAATTGTTAGTTGCAGTGCTCTGTAGAAGCATAGATCTTGATATGCAAAAAAAACACTAACAAACAAAGTGGGCTCTACAGCATGGCCTGCATTGTATGAATGAGTAAAATGCAGCAATAGCATAAAACAGTAAGCACAGCAGCGTTTTGTGGATAGCACCACTCTGTTGTAAATGGCCTCCTACCTTAGCTTGTGTTGAAGCTTTAATTGGATGTGTTAAAGTAAATTTGTCTAACTTGGGTGTCCTCAAAACTATGCCCCGATTTAGTTTATGTTCTGACCTGCTGGATGAATGAGTAGGCCACACAGCTGTGATGTAAAGTGGAAATGTTTTAGGCAGGTGTGAACAAATGCTGTAAAAATAGGGTACAGTGTTGCATGACTGCGTAATTGTCATTCAAAATGTGAGCACTGAAAGCTGAAAACTGGTCTGGTTAGGAAGGGGGTTTAAGTGCCCAGTGGGTAAGTGGTTAAAGTGATTATTTTAAAACAAAAACATGTTATACTTACCTGCTCTGTGCAATGGTTTTGCACCGAGCAGCCCTGATTCTTCTCTTCTGTGGTCCCCCACCAACGCTTTTGGCTCCTCCTGCCTTCAGAGTGCCCCTAAAGCAAGCTACTGAGTATAATAGAGTGCACCTAAAGCAAAGTTTTTATTTTTTTTTAAAAAAGGACTTTTGCAGTTAGCATGGAAAGCATTGCACCAGCGATCAGCAGATCGTGGGAGCAATGTAGGACTCCTGCAGAATGCCAGTGTCAGCAGTTTCACAGCAACGGGAAGAATCAATGAACTACCACAGTGCCATGGTAGTTCATTGAGGACTACAAGCCGACAGCCGCAAAGGATGTCGGTAGTCTATTCATTCACAGTACTCTGAATGACGCGGCTGTGTAAGTGGAGCCCCGCACGGTGGCGTTTTCAAAAAGTACCAGCTGGTACCGGGGAACTTCTCCCCCGTACTACTGTCAGAGGGCTGCAGGAGTATGTCACATTTTCCACCCTAAAATGGATAGAGCATGTAACCTGCTCCTGAAGGTGAATTTATCCTTTTGCTGCCAGAGCCGTTTTTTTTGCGTTTTGCACACGTTTAACTACTTCCCGCCAATACAACGTCCTAGATTTTGAGTGGGGATATCTGAATGATACCTGCAGCTACAGGCATCATCCAGATAACTTTTTCAGCTGGGGATTCCCTGCACGGTAACAATCATATCGGCAGTTCAGTCACTTAATCTTTCTGCTACCAGCTTGCCCTTGCAACCGGCGGGCCAGAGAAGGAATCCACCAGCGCTAGAAGCATAGGTGGTCCGCAGCAATCTCTATGACCTTCGGAGGCCCGGGCGCGATGTTACGACATCACGTCCGGCAGAAGTAAACATTGACAGGGACTTGGCTTGAAAGGCCAAGTTTATTTACTTCTTTTGATCTCGGTCTTATAGACCCAACATCTCTCCATAAAGAGGACCTGTCATGCACTATTTCTAATTACACAAGAGGTCTCTGCTAAAAGAAACATACATAATGTTTGGGGGTTCCGAGTAATTTTCTGAGTGGGGGGAGACGTCTGGATATTACAGCAGTGGGGACTAGATGGTGGTGGAATTTCACAGGTTTTTGCAATTCAATTAATTGCATTTTGCACATTTATTTAAATTGACTTTTAGATTATCCATATATATTTTTCAAATTTTTTATAGTTTTGGTGTTGTCAATTCATGTGTTTACATTTACGTCATTCACTATTGTAATATTAGTTTAGCGCAATCCTATTTTTTCTATATTTTATTCACTGTATTGGGGTTTTGCAGAAGGATTGCCGCTTCCAGAGTTTTAGGTGATTTTTGTGGTCGGCAGCACAAGATCACTTCTAGGTCTTCAGTTTTTTTTTCCTTTTTTCCAGGTGAGCTCCCCTGCCTGGCGACCAACTGCCCACTGTTCCATCCTCCAGGCTACCGAAGCGCCTCCACAGCCTGCCTCTACTTTGGGGGAGGAATCAGTCCACACACAGTGTGGTCATGGCGAGCGGAGGAACTTGAACGCCCCGTGTCATTTAAATCCCCTGTATGGGAGTATTTTGGCTTCCCTGTCAAATATGAAGGAAAGACTAGGTTAGTGGATAAAACAGTGACAGTGTGTATGCACTGTGGCACAAGAAAGCCATATGACACTGGAAACACATCAAGCATGGCCACGCATTTGAAGCGACGTCACAACCCGGCGTTTCACTAACAGGAGTGAAAACGAAAGCTGCTCAACCACTTATTACCGTGGCATTTAAGCAGCCCCTTTTTGCACAGACCGGGCTAAAGCCATCACAAAAGCCAATTGGTGTGTTTATAGGTGCAGATATGAGGTCATATTTCAGTTGTGCAAAATGAGGGCTTTAAAACACATGCTGAAAGTGCTTGAGCCAGGTTACGACATCCCGTCACGCACCCACTTCAGCGAAAAGATTGCGACAGATCTTTATGAGCAGGAGAAAAAAAAAAAAAATAAATAAAAAAAGTTGTGGATGAACTATCCCGAGCATCCTGTTACACTCACGACAGATGGGTGGACGTCCAGGGGAACGGAGAGCTATGTGCCGAAAACCGCTCACTTCATCACAGCAGACTGGGAGATGAGAAGTCCGGTGCTGCAGACACGCACCCCCCCCCCCCCTCTACGAGAGTCACACAAGCACTCATCTAGCGCAGGTACAGACACAAGCAGTGGCGGAATGGAAGATGAAGAGGCCCAGTTACAACTGATGTCAAAAAACAAATAAATGCAGTGAATAAGGCAGGACTGGGCCCACAGATAAGATGCTTTGCACATGTAGTGAATTTGGCATCACAGAAGGGAATCTCAGTCAATAGGACGGACCGCCTCCTTGGGAGGATCAGGAAGCACAACCGAAGCACAACAGCTGCTCATGTTCTTAAGACAAAGCAAGAAATGCTAAAGCTGCCTACTCAGAAGCTCATACATGATGTCCCAACAAGGTGGAACTCCACTTATGATATGCTGGAGCAACTATATACTCTGCATTGACTGACAAGACCCTGAAGAAAAATTGTCAAATATGTCATTACCCTGTCTGATGGAGAGTGGCAGAGGAGGTCCTCCAGGTGCTTAAACCCCTCAAAACTGTTACATCTCTGCTGAGCACTGAAAGTTCACCATCAATGTCAATGATCCTGCCGCTGAAAACAAGGATTCTACAATCCATGTCTCCAAGTGTGGAAGACAGCACCATCACTCGAGATGTCAAGACTGTCACATTAGAGAGGACCTGCAGCCCAGATACACTTCACCCCCTACTCTACAGGACTACCTTCACAGATCTACTGTCCTGGATTCGAGGTTCAAGTCCCTGCCCTACGCCAGAGGACATACAGTGACCTCCCCACTGAGATTGTGAGCAGTCTGGGTACTGAAGACTGATGAGGTAAAGAAAAAATATTTAAAAAAAATTAATTTAAATACATTTTTTATTTTCATAATAATGGCTATTAAATGTTATTGTCATGTTTCATAGACACACATTTTTCATGTCTATTAAACATGAAAATAGGTTTAATCAACCAACAATTTTTTTTCCTGCAGGGTCAAGCTGCAGAGCCAACAGGAGCAAACTTGGACTCATCTTCTCCTCCACAAAAGAAGTCGGCGATGGCAGAGCTTTTTGAAGAGACCTTTGCCAGCAAAGACAACAAGACTCCTGCTGACAGCAAAGAGGAGGTGGCATCCTACCTGCGGGCAGCAAGCGACATTACAGTGGATGGTGATCCGCTGACATGGTGGAAAAGCAATGAGTGTAAAAACCCTCATATTGCCAAGATGCTATCTCGCTGTGCCAGGCTCTTTAGTTCCTTCCGAGAGTGGTTCTCAACAGCAGGGGACATAGTGACTGCAAAGAGGTCCACACTCTCCCCAGACAATGTAGACATCCTTGTCTTTTTGAAAAAAAAAAATAAAAAAAATTTAAATTATAAGCTCAGGAATGCTTTGCTTTTTTATTCTTCTTTGATGTGGACATACTAGGCTTTCACTATCCATGTTTCAAGGAAGATGTACCTTCTTATGTTGCACTTTAAGTTGTTTTTGGCTCATTGCCCATCGGTCCATGTTTAAAATGAAGGAGATATGTTTTTTTATGTTGCACTTTAATTTATATTTATTTAATAAGTCATTTATATTTACCACTGCATAGAGATATTTGAGAGTAAAAAAAAAATTGCCTTTTTTTTTTTAAGCTTTACATATTAAATTATACACCACACTTTCTTTTAAGGTTATTAACCGATCAAAACAATAAATCGGCCAACTAACCGATTATGAAAATAATCGTTAGTTGCAACTCAGTACACCATTCATACGTGTCAGTAAGTGCCCAAGAGCTTGTGAATGTGGAGGAGCCATGCCTCTGGTCAGAAGGAAGTGATTTAAAGCGATTCTAAAGGGCAGAATTTTTTTTTTTATACTTTGGACTTGCTGCTATATGGGCACTCTGAAGGCAGGAGGAGCTAGAAGCGCCAGCAGGGGACTCCAGAAGAGGAGAATCATGGCTGCTCAATGCAAAACCATTATAGAGAGCAGGCAAGTATGACATTGTTAAAAAATAAAAAAAGTTACTTACTGGTAACGTCTTTTCCGGGAGTCTTTCAGGACAGCAACCTAAGAGAGACCTCAGCCCCTCCTTTCTTAGGGAAACACCGCCCAGCCTAGATTTAAAAAAAGGCATGCTTTCCCGCCAGCTCCTCAGTTCTTCAAAAGCAACTCCGGCCAGCTGGTGAGACACAAGAACACATCATACACCTTAAATTGTTTTGATGGTTCCCGAGTCAGGAACCCAGTGGGCAACGGTGCTGTCCTGAAGGACTCCCGGGAAAGACATTACCAGTAAGTCCAATTTTCCCATATTGTCTTTCTGGACAACAACCTATGATGAGGATAAGTGAGCACTTACCCTTAGGGTGGGACTATGGCTTACAGAACTCTGTGTCCAAAGAGCTTGATCCCTTTGCTGACAACAAGATCAGCCTCTAGTGTCAAGTAAAAAGGTAGGAGAGCTGAATCACGTTGCCGCTGCACAGATCTGGCACGGAGTAGCGTCAGCTTCTCTGAGATCTCCCTACATATAGGCTTGTTCGATTGTTAGCTAATGTCATCTTGCCCAGGGTACTGCTAGAGATTTTAACCCTTACTTTTTTGGAAGGAAACCCCTTATTGACGCATGAACTAAAGTTCAAAAGGAAGATCCCACGAGGGCCTACAATGATTAAAGTTTGGTCCTACTTTGAAACTGCAGACTTAACACTGGTCCAGCTGCTGCAATGCCCCCAAATCTCAGGTAAGTTGAGCATAAAATATAAGGGATTCCTCTTAGCAGCCAGACCACTTGGTTCCCAGAGCCTTCAGGACAGAGAACGTGGTCCTTTAAGCCAGTGTGATACAATGAGTAAGACTGAAATGTTCTATGCCCACCAGTAAGACTGTGGGTGGGCAAGATGGCATAGCACCTGGGGAAAATGCCAGTGATGGCATCTACCCAGGAGTGCCAACCCTTTACTGGTTTAGGCCGAAAGAGGAGGAAACCAGAGTTCCCGGGGGAAACTAGAGATCCCAGGGTTAACCGCCCTATAGACGGTTCTTATGGAAGTGCCTGCAACTGCAAGAGGACTCCACTGAGTTTAGTCATAACTTCCGTCACCAGATGAGATCGGGTGCATTGAGGGTGCTGAGGCCATAGCCCAGCCTTCCTACCTGGGTCACCCTTTATTTTCACAGGAAGGGCTCTGTTCCTGTGTTATGCAATTTAAGAATCGCCTCCGGCCCAGGACAAAGAAGTCTTGGACATGCTGTTAGTTACCCATCACTCGGGGGATTGCCCGTCCTCCTACTGACCGTGCATTAATGTGTCAGACAATATTCTGAGATGCGCGACACCCCTTTCAGAAGAGTTCATTCTCTTGAGCATGGAATCTAACAATACCCCCCGTCTCCCAGGGCTAGGTCGGTAAGTCTGGATCTGTGGAAATTTTTTTTAAATAAAGCTGCGTCTGGAGGGAGCAGAGTGTACTGAACCAAAGCCTTCCGAGAAGCTGGACCCTAGACTTTCCCGGCTTCCAATGGACCTAATGAACAGGAACGCCCTTTTCCACTGCTCTATCCCTGGTCGTGGAGCAGAAGTGTTTTTTTCTTATCCTCCTGCAACCACATCCTCCAGAGAAATTTTGTAATGGGGGGGGGGGGGGGGGGGGTCCACTGGATTCACCATCCAGGCCTTCGCCCACTTCTTAACAAGTGTTATAGAAACTAGGGTCTGGTCACCTGAAGGCCTTTAACCCTCCGTGATGCCATACAGGGGGCCACCCCCTGATATCGGACACCAGAGATCCCATTTAGTCTCCTATATCAGGTGATGTGGCCATCAGACACCATCCGGCCTTCAACCCTGTAACAAAACACTAGTGAAACATGTAGGGTGCTAGCTTGGTTGGGATTCAAACTCATGACCTCAGGATTTAAAGGCACAGTGCCACACCTTCAATGCAAGCTTTTTCCTCACTGCCTGAAAATTTTAGGCAAGCTGGTTTGCACCAGCTTTGTCCTACACAGGCAAAGTTTTCACTGCAGTGTCTATAGTGCAGACTCTGAGGTTATCCTTCTGGTCATGAGTGGATTCTACCCAGGCAATGCGACAGGCATATCAAATGCCAGCCTGAGTTTGGGGCATGCAAGATAACCCACACAAACACAGGGAGAATCCACAACTTGATGCAAGCACTAGAATGTTAGGGCGATCTAAACTAACCACCCCAGTGTTGCCAAGCAGAAGTGTCAGCCACCCAGGCCCTCGCCCCTGGCTAGACATGCCCGAGTCACCAGACCGCTCAGGGAACTGACTCTCAGCCCCATCAAATCAGTGACCCAGAGCTGAAATGTTAACCGCTGAGCCACTTCATAAAGTGACTTGTCAAAAGGTCAGTAGGAGCTGACATGAAGACAAGACCCTAGGTCTACAGGCAGACTCCCATTGCTGCACTGATCGTGAGCCATGATTTGCCTTTCAGCGGCCAGCCTCATGTTTTCCCACACAGTGCGATTTCAGCCATACCCACTCCATACACCTCGTGCAGGAGGGAGAAGAGAAAAAAAAAAAAAAGGGGGGGGGGGTTCCCCTTCACCCAGTCCCTACTGGTTACAAGGGGGAAAAACACTCAAAGGATGTGCATGGAAAGTACAAACACTTCAGGCTTACCTGTGAGGTGCTGGGTCTGCTTCCACTGCCTGTGCAGGTGTCACAGAAGAGTCCATCCCACCCCTTCGGTGGTCCGCTGCTGGGTCTTCCCCTTTTGAAAACCAGACCAGTAGGGATGCCAAGCCAAACGTTCTCACATCTAGGCCACAGAGCTGCCACATGTCCAGCAGAAGGTGCAGGTGCTGTGCAGTACCTAGGATACGAACGGCTTTTGAACTCAGGTCCCAGAATACAATCAGAGCCCTTAGCCTCTGAGCTACCATTCATGCTCCTTGCTTGCGCCGTATGGAGACTAACCTGCATCTCCGGCGCCCGCTGATGACATACACCCTGGAAGTGACCCCGCTGGATGCTTCCTGTGGGCCAGCTTGGACCGCAATAGCTCCGCCCCCTCATGCGCTGGACATACCCAGCCAAGCTGTCGGAAGGGAAAGTATGCCGCCATGTCGCCTATGCGATCGCGCTAATGGGGCTACTTGTATGCAACAAAAAAAATGGAAACCTCCAGTCCCTCTTTCTCCCCAGAGGGGATGACCGGAAGAAAAGGGTACGGTAAACTACTACCGCTGGTGAGGTACAGACTGGGGCTGTGGGATTTACCACCCGCCCCTCGTTTCTGAGGCAGTCCAAAACCCTGGGACTTTTCCCCCTCCACCAGCCAGACCCATAGGGACCACCCCCAGGAGAGCACATAGAACCACCAGCCCCTGGGTCCCATATGCCTCCTCCTCTCGACCACCAAGAGGGAACCCTACCTGTGGAGCTACAGATGACAGACAGGTAAGGGACCGGCTTCAGCATCCGCGGCTGGAACCAGAAACCGTGGCTCAAGGAGAGGTGAACACCCCCTGCCGAAAATGACTTCACCCATCACCTGGCCCCGATGTGAGCTCCATCGCAAGAACTCTGTGTCCAAATAGCCTGATCCCTTCGCCGACAACAAGATCAGCCTCTAGTGTCAGTTAAAAGTAGGCGAGCTGAATCACGTTGCCGCTGCACAGATCTCCTCCCAAGTCTCCACTGAGAACCTGAAGGCGGGCCCCCGAAGCATCCCGCGACAACTTTCGGAGAGCTGGGGTGGCAATAGAAACAACAGTGTGGCTGCCAAGTAACCCCTCTCCGAGGCATAGCACCACTAGTCCCCAGAGACCTCTGTCTCCTACCTGGACATACAGGCTTCAGCCTCCCTGGCTGTCTTTAGCCACGGCTCCTCGCAGTGTCTCCTTGCCAGAGGAAACACCAAAACTGAGGAGCTGGTAGGGAAGCAGGCTGGGCAGCGATTCCTAAGAAAGGAGGAGCCGAGGTCTCTTCGGTTGCTGTCCTGAAAGACCATATGGGAAAATTTAAATCCAACATTTACAATCACTCGTAGGGTTCTGTGCAGGGAAGATCAGCATCTGAACCCAGTGAAGCTGTAGGAAATTTAAGGCATTAAAATTACATTTAGACCCCTTTCACACTGAGGAGCTTCACAGGCGCTACAGCACTAAAAATAGCACCTGTAACGCGCCTCTATAGTGCGAAAGCCGGGAGGTCCTGCAAGCAGCATCTTTGGAGCGCTGTATACACCACTCCTGCCCATTGAACTGAATAGGAACTGCTGCAGAACCATCTGCAAAGCCGCAAGCAGCCGAAAACCCCTGCAAAAACGATGGTAAAGCGCTGCCAAAAATAGCGGCGCTTGACCGCCGATGGCCCTGACACCCCAGTGTGAAAGGGGGTCTTAAAGAAAAAAGGTTACCAGTATTGTGCACTATACATACATACATCTACGTTGCGTGTCGTTAGTGAGCCTTATATTGTCACAATGCTTTGTATTTTCCTTATTACTTGGAAAAAGAAAACAATAACGATTGAAACCGAAAATGGATTATATCCATGAAAAAAAAAAAAAAAAAAAAAAAAAAAAGGCTCAGCCTTTAGTACTACTTTTATATTAAATATGTATACACCTCCTCCACCCTTCATAAAAGCTTCATGTCCAACGATAGACGCACACATCTCAAAATTATCAAAGTTATTTTCAGTAATTAAATTCAAAAAGTGAAACTCATATACGGTAGAATCATTACACACAGGGTGATATATTTTAAGCATTTTTTTTTTTTTTTTTTTTACAATTATGGCTTACAGCGAAGTGAAAACCCCAAATTCTGAAAATCTCTGAAAATTTGATTACATAAGACCAATAAAGGATTTTTTATACAGAAATGGGCGTACTGAAAAGTAGGTCCATGTATAGTATGCAAACTTTTCCACAGTCCGTGGTTATTTCAGGAGCCAAAGTAATGCAGTGCCGTATCACAAAAAAAAAACGCCTGGTCATGAAGGAGGGTAAACCTTCCAGAGCTTAAAGCGGTTCTGCACTCATTTTTTTTTTTTGGGCTATATGCCAAGGGCATATAGCTCAATTGGGGGACTTACCTGTTCCATCTTCCATCTCGATCGCCGCCGGTTTTCATCTTCTTCTTGTCCTCTTCTTGTCTGCTGGGGTCCATCTTGCCTGTGGGCATGTGAAACCCCACAGGCACTGTAGATGGCCCAGCATGCACCGCCGTTACTCGCGCGTGCGCAGTAACGGCACATCTGCCGACATCTCACGAGATTTCGGCAGATGTGGCCGAAATCTCGCGAGATTTCGGAAGATGTGGCCGAAATCTCGCGAGATTTCGGAAGATGCCCGCACTGACTCCTGGGATCAATGACACCAGATCCCAGGAGACAGTGCGGCGTGACGACGATCGACGCAGAGACCCCGCCCGCCGCCGAAGAGAGAGAAGACCGGAAGTCATCAATTACAAGGTAAGTAAAAAAAAAAAAATAAAAAAAAAAAACATTTCATTTAGTACTCTTTGCCTGATTTGGAAGGCAAAGAGATTTACTAAATGAAATGGGTGCAGAACCGCTTTAAGAAGTGGTTAAAGTGACAATCAACACTCCCATTAGGATCTGGGTTCAACATTTACAAAGTGGAGCTGAAATGGTAGAGTACTTTAAAGGCCTTATGCACACTGGACATTCGAAAAACACAAGTAACCATAGCTTTAGAGTTTTGCAGCATTTTTCAGCAAAACTATACTCCCACAGAAAGGTATAGCTCAAAAAAGCTGCTAAACGCAGATGAGCTGCATTTTTCAGTTTTTTTTTTTTTTAGCTTTGATCAGAGAGCGTTTTTACAGCCGAAAAACTCCTAAAACCCACTAGTACTAGTAGCAGAAAATGCCCCTGCCAAAAAATACTAACAGCCTATGTGGGCATGGACACATAGAATAACATGCTTTGGAGTCTACAGGCGAAGAAAAAAATAAATAAAAACACCTTAAGCCATAAACAGCAGCTGTACAGTGTGTATGAGGCCTAAGTCACCACAGCTTGCTAAAAGCTCTGCAAATGCTTTGTTAAAGCTTGCTGTTCCCACTGCTCTTATACAAACTGAAGCCTGCGTGAAACAGGCCTAAGCCAGGAGACAGATGCTGCGTGCCATCCAATGGTGAAGAGACAATGATTTTATGGACAGTAAAACAAAATCCTATTCTCACTTTCATTCATTGGAGGGCAGCTTCTGCTTTAGATCATCACCTACTGGGACATCCCAACGCAGTGCCACGAAAGGGAGCACTAAAATAAAATGGGAAAACTAGACTAACCACTTTTAATTACTGGAGCCCCCTTCATCTCTTCAGTGGGTATTGTCCCGCTCTCCACGGTGTCCTGGCTCTTAAAGGGATAGACTGATAGAGCAACCAGGCCGGGAATGAGCCACTTCTCTCCAGGAAAAACATCAGGAACAGATATTCTTCAAAAGGTACAGGGATTGGACTGCTGAGGACTGGGGTAAAGTCATTTTCTGTGACAAATCCCCTTTCTGATTGTTTGGGGCATCCGGAAAAAGCCTTGTCTGGAGAAGAAAAGGCAAGCGCTACCATCAGTCCTGTGTAATGCCAACAGTAAGGCATCCCAACCATTCGTGTGAGGTTTCTTCTCAGCCAAGGGAGTGGGCTCACACACAATTTTGCCTAAGAACACAGCCATGAATAAAGAATGGTACAAAAACATCCCAATCATCTATGAACAGTTTGGTGACGAACAATGCCTTTTCCAGCATGATAGAGCACCTTGCCATAAGGCAAAAGCGATAAGTAGCTTGGGGAACAAAACATCGAAATTTTAGGTCAACGGTAAGGAAACTTCCCAGACCTTAATCCCAATGAACTTGTGGTCAATCCTAAAGAGGCAGGTGAAAAAATTCTCAAACTCCAAGCATTGATAATGCAAGAATGAGCTGCCGTCTGAGTACCCCCCCCCCCCAAGCGTTTCCAAGTGTTTACCACGATACTTAAATCCAATGCTCACCCGATATGTCAGTTCATCGGTGCACCGCTGTCTCATGGGAGTGTATGAAGGTTCAGGTAGACCCCCCATGGGAGGTTTGTCTTTATCCGGGCACAGCTACATGCAATCCCATTTGCGATTATGGGTATTTACAACCACCCTTCTGCTAACCTACAGGTGGTTAAAGAGGCGATGGTTTTTGCTTCAATGTATCCAGAAGCCCATGTTTTATGTTAAGGTGAATTCAACCTGCTCTTGAACCCGGTCATGGATAGACATGGTGACCCTCCGGCCATGCAGTCCCAGACATTGTCTGCTTTCGGTTCCTTGGTCTCCAAGTTCGGTTGGAGTGACTTATGGTGGGTTTCCAATACCAGGGCATATTCATGGTTCATCCCCAGCAGAGGCCGTCTTTCAAGAATTGATTTGGCACTTAAGGACCGATTCCTGCACATTTACGTCGGCAGAATGGCACGGCTGGGCACATCAACGTACAGGTACGTTATCCTTTAAGAGCCCAGCCGTGGGTCGCTCACGCCACGCTCACGACACAGTCCTGAGCTCCGTCTTCTCAAGACCTCCTACTCTCAAGCTCTCTCGTCTCCCATGCTCGTCTCCAGGATTTCTCCAGAGCCTCTCCCGTCCTCTGGAACTCGCTACTTCAACCTTTCTGGCTATCCCCTACTCTTGCTACCTTCAGGCGAACCCTGAAAACTCATCTCTTCAAGAAAGCCCATCACGTCTCCAACTAATCTTTTTACCACTTCCATCAGCTCAGCACAGTTACAACCTTTTATACCACCTGCCCCACCCTATTAGATTGTAAGGTCTTCTGAGCAGGGCCCTCTTAATCCTCTTGTATTATAACTGTATTGTCTCCGTTTTATATTGTAAATTGCTGTGTAAACTGTTGGCGCTAACTCTTGTATAATATTATCATCAATAACCACCCAATGTTCCTCCATTTATGGCAATTTGTGGACTCTGCGAGCGTAGGGGAATGGTTTCTCTGGGCAACATCTATGATGGAAATGTATTGACTTTTTTTTGAGAGATTGCAAAGGAAATATGAATTGCCCCAATCTTCCTTTTATAGATATTTACAACTTCGACATGTGCTACATACTCAATTTTGTATTTGTAACACTGACTTCTCTGAATACCCACTGATAGGAGTGCTTCGATGTCAGGGCCCTAGGGGACTTCTCAACTCTGTATCTACATTTACTCTCTGCCACGACTAGTGGGGCTCCACTGGAGGCGCACATCAAGTGGCAACAACTTGTCCCCGATTTGGCTGATGAGGATTGGGAGGAGGCATGCTCGGCCCAGCTAGCTCCCGCAGTCAACAATAAATGAATCCACCTTTATATGCCACATTAAACATACCTGTCCCCGGTCAGACTGCACGCAATGCACCATATACCTACCTCTGCCTGCACTAGGTGCAACTGTCCGCGCATGTTATGTGGCTCTGTCCAGTTATAGTGATATACTGGCAACAGAGATATTGTCAATTCCTGTTTCATATACCCCACTGGTGTGTCTGCTGGAGGTCCTGGATGAGGAGCAATGGCCAAGACATATTAGGACCATGCTACTGGAGACATTTGTGGCCCGTAAAGCTGTAGCACTTAAGTGGATCCAGCCCACACCTCCATCCTTACATGGCTTTGGTTAGTGAATCAGGTATTCCCCTATGAAAAACTCATTTGAACACAGGGGTTGCCCAGCTAAGTATAATAAACTGTGGGATGCTTGGTGTTCTTCTGCCCTTACTGTAACCAACACGTAACTATATCACTAAAAGATTTGAGAAATTGCTATTGTACTTTAGTGTTTCTATGGTGTTTTCTATAACATGTGTATCGGGATCAATATGCTGAGAAATGCAGTGTACTTGTAAAGACATTGACATTTTTGCACTTTTTTGTTCGCTCATGTCGAGCGCATTTGATAACGGTCATTGTCATGTACCTTTTCAATAAAAAAAAAAAAAAAAAAAAAAAAAGGGCTGCCATCAGTCAGGATGTGGCCCAGAAGTTAATTGACAGCATGCCAGGGCGAATTTAAGAGGTTTTGAAAAAATAAGGCGCAACACTGCAAAGCTTTGATTTGTCAACAAAAGCCTTTGACACTTACGAAATGCTTGTAATTATACTTCAGTATACCATAGTAACAAACAGATCTAAAAATAAAAAAATACTGAGGCAGTAGACTTTGTGAAAACATGTCACTCAAAACTTTTGGCCACAGCCGTAGTTTAAGAGAGGCTTCAGTTGCCTTTAATTTTGCCCCCTCCCCGCTCTCCGGTACGACCATCTTTAATAATCTGGTATGGGTAAAGTGTTTTTTGTAGCCCTCAGGAGTGTTTGTATATGACTCGCACTTAGGCTGGTGTTCACAATGAGGCCGATGATGGCCATGGATACCCTCCCACCCCATATCTACTTTGTTTTTGTTTCACCTACCCCTCTTTCATCTTACACTTGTTTGATGCTGTATGCTACATTTTTTTTTTTATATTATATACTTTTGTCAGAGCCTATTGCTCCTCCATGTACTATCAGACAGGATCTAATCTTTAAAATACTATAGAGATACTCAGGGGCAGTTATGCATTTAGTTGCTTGTTTGTTAAGTATTCTGACTCCTACATAAATTTCTTTACTGCCATTTTAGTCACGTTTTCTTCCCCTGTAATTTTTGCTCCTCACACGCATGCTTTTCTCCATTGTTTGTGTACTCTAAGAGCCAGCCCACACCATACCCACACAGGAATGCACTGTGTGTTCCACATGTGGTTCTGTGCGTTGCAATTTTAGCCCATTCGTTCCGAAAGGGATAAGATCACTGCAAAAGCAGTGCATGCACTACTTTTTATAACTCGCTGTTACCAGATGACAGTACAAAAGTACCATGTGATCTGGAGTGGGCAAATGCAGCGTGTTTGCGGCCTGCATTTGGGATGTTCGTTTTTTTTACCAAGACCTGCTGCAGAAAGCAAACGGAGTGAAATTTCCATGGGGTCTGAAATGCACAGCGTGTTTCTGTGCAATACATGCACGGACATGGTGTGTACCAGCCCTCAAAGTGGAACTAAAGTGAGCAATACTCACCTTTCCTGCAACAGTCCCAGACACTCATCAACATCTTGTGTGCCATCTTCATTAGTTGCTGCATGACGACGTCACAAAAATTAAGACTGCATGTTGCTTACACAATAAAACAAAAACTGCCCGCTTGCAATTAACAGCGGAACTTCAGTTCCGCTTTAAATTGTACGCACAGATCCAATGCTGTTGCATGGCAAAAATGTACATTTGAGATTTTTTCTGTGTACTTTTGTAATGTAACCTATACAGTACAAACTTGGTTTGAGAGCGTTTTGCTTGATATACAAGTTGCGTCATGTCACAAGTGAGTATAAAAAAGAGAAGAGGTGCCTCCAAGTGTAGCAATATGGTTACATTAAATAAAAAGGTACAACATATAGAAACTCACATGGTTGATGATTAAAACCAGCACATCTAAGTATGCAGGCATCCGGGGTAAAGCTGTCCATGCAGACCATCCTCCACACAGCCATTGACATCGTCACTTCCACACTGCACTCCATGAGCGCTTCAAGCCTTGCTTTCAGGTCGCTCTACTGCAGGTTAGTCTTCCCGTCATGATTGCAGACTGACATCGGTGAGAGCCGGAGGTGCAGAGGATGGTCTGTGGACCACTTTACCCCAGATGCCTGCATACTTAGATGTGTCTCTTAATCATCATGTGAGTTGCTAAATGTTGTACCTTCATTAAAAGGGTTGTAAACTCCTGCGTTTTTTTAACCTTAAAAAAGGTAAAAAAAAATACACACCTGGCAGTGACCAACAGTCCAGCCCCCCCCCCCCCCCCCCCCCCCCCCCCCCCCCCTTTTTACTTACCTGAGCCCCTTCAGTCAGCGGAGACGCGATCTCCCTCTCTCAACGGGGTCCTGGATAGATAGCAGCGCAGCCATTGGCTCCCGCTGCTGTCAATGAAATCCAATGACTCGAGCACTGGGGCCGAGTCCTAGCATTCGCGTCTATGGAAATAAATGCTGGACTGAGGAGCGTGCCCGCAAGGTAACCCTCGGAAGAGCGCTTCTAGGGGGTTTTTCTGATTCGGGGGAGAAGCCGCCGAGGGACCCCAGAAGATGCGTTTGTGGGCCACACTGTGCAAAACAAGCTGCACAGTGGAGGTAAATGTTTATTTAACCACTTCAATACCGGGCCATAGTCAAATGACGCCCACAGATGGGATCTCCCACCCTGGGTGGGCGTCATACGACGTCCTCGGTATTCTGCCACTCGTGCGGGCCCCCGCAGTGTGGCGATTGTGGATGAGCTGTGTCCCTCACACACAGCCCATCCCCGATCCGAGTGATAGGCATCCCCGATACACGTGACCGGCCGTGTCCAATCACAGCCGGTCACATGTACTGGCTACACGAACAGCGCTCGTGCGCGCCCCTAGGGCGCGTGCAGAGTGGCGATCGGGGGCGGGGGCTCTTTACCACGTGACCGGCTGTGTCCAATCACAGCCGGTCACAGAATGTCAACAAACCGCAGTAACGAGATGTTACCGGGTTCTCCTCCTCACACACCGATCGTGTGTGAGAAGGAGATTGCGGTAATATCTCGTTACCGCTTAGTGTACACCAACACACACTGATTACCCCCCCTAATAAAGAGGACCTGTCACTAGCCATCAAAGTACCTGTCATCACCAATCCCAGCCAAGTACCCGAGTACCTGTCACCAGCCCATCGGAATAACCAAGTACCTATTTGCAGCCCATGCCTCATAGAATACCCATTGGGGTGTTTGCTTTCCAAAATGGGGTAATTTTGGGGGTAATTCCATTGTCCTGGTGCTCCAGGACCTTCAAAAGTGTGATAAGTAGGAATGAAAGGAAATGTGTAATTTATGCTCCTAGAACGCCTGAAGGTACTACTTCAGTGTTGGGCCTCTGTATATGGCCAGGCTGTGTAAAAGCTTCACGTGGTATCGCCATACTCAGGAGTAGCAGAATGTGTTTGGGGTGTAATTTTTGCTATATACATGCTATGTGTTAGAAATATCTTATAAATGGACAACTTTGTGTAAAAAAAAAAAAAAAAAAAAATACCAGTTACACTTACCGGTAACGGATTTTCTAGGAAATCTTCCAGGACGGCACACCTGAGAGGATGACTGGTCACACCTGGCAGGAAACACAATTAACAAAGTTTAAAAAGCCCCACCCCTCCCTCTGACCCTCAGTTATGACAAAGTAAACACCCACACCAGTGTCAGAGGGTACATTCTGTGAAGAATAAAACATCACCAACATTTAAGGGTAGGGAAGTAGGCCTGCCGTCCTGGAAGATTTCCTAGAAAATCCGTTACCGGTAAGTGTAACTGGTATTTTTCTCTAGTCATCTTCCAGGACGGCACACCTGAGACGATGAGCAAGAAGTTAAGGCCTACCTTAGGGTGGGACCACCGCCTGTAGGACCTTCCTGCCAAAAGCCAAGTCCTGAGGGGACAACAGCTCCACTCTGTAATGCCTCAGGAAGGTATTATGGCTCGTCCATGTTGCTGCCTTGCAGATCTGATCTATGGAAGCACCTGCCCTTTCTGCCCAGGAGGTCGCCAGAGATCTGGTTGAATGAGCCTTAAGGTGGGATGGAACCGGTTTATCCGAGTGTTTATAGGCTAAAACTATTGCCTGCTTAATCCACCTGGCTATCGTAGGTTTTGAGGCCTGAAGACCCTTTCTTTGGCCCCCAAAAGTAACTAGAAGATGATTTGATCTCCTAAACTCCCTTGCCCTTTCTAGATAGACTAAAAGACAGCGTCTAACATCTAAAAGGTGCAATCTTTCTTCCTTCTCATTCTTCGGATTCTGGCAGAATGATGGAAGAATAATCTCTTGTGACCTGTGGAACCCCGAGGTCACTTTTGGTAAATAAAGAGGATCCTGTCTAAGGATTACCCTGTCCTCTAGGATCAACAAAAAAGGCTCTTTTATTGTCAGGGCCTGTAGGTCGCCTACTCTTCTAGCTGAGGTGATGGCTAGAAGAAAGGACATTTTAAGGGAAAGAAATTTAAATGAAATTTGATCCAACGGCTCAAATGGCCCTTTCGTCAGGGCGTCCAGAACCAGGGACAAATCCCACGGCGGGAAACTAACTGTCCTTACCGGGGTTAACCTTTCCCTGGCTAGCAAGAATCTCTTAACAAGAGGGTCTTGAGCTAACCTTGTGTCAAAGAACACTGACAGGGCTGCTACCTGGACCCTAAGGGTACTGACCGCTAACCCTTGGTCTACCCCTTCCTGGAGAAAATCCAGCACGGTTGGAATCGTCTGGATAGTTCTCTGATTTGCTTGAGCCCATCTAGAGAAGACCTTCCAGACCTTTGCATAAATCTGTCTGGTAACCTTCTTCCTGCTAAGGAGAAGAGTGTCAATTACCTTCTCCGAGCATCCCCTGTTCCTGAGGATCTCCCTCTCAAGAGCCAGGCCGTCAGGGACAGAAACCCCGGGTTGGGATGCAGCACTGGGCCCTGGCAGAGAAGATCCCGCCTGACCGGGAGATGCAGCGGAGGCACGACTGACCACCTCCACATGGTGGGGAACCAGACCCGCTTCGGCCACCAGGGTGCAATCAGGATAAGGTCTCCATCCGACTGTGACAGCTTTTGAAGCACTCGTGGGATGAGTACCAGGGGAGGAAAGGCACATGCCAGGCTGAAGTCCCAATTCTGAGCGAGAGCGTCTACTCCTGAGGATCTCTGTTCTCTCATGAGAGAAAAGAATCTCCGCACCTTTGCGTTCCTTTGACAAGCGAATAAATCTATCTCTGGTACTCCGAAATGACGTTTTACCAGAGCGAAAACTTCTTCGTTCAGCTCCCATTCTCCCTGAAGAATGGGCTGTCTGCTGAGGAAGTCTGCTTGTATATTGAGGGATCCCTTTATGTGGACCGCAGAGATTGAGAGAATGTTTTTCTCTGCTTCTCCCAGGAAATCTTGGGTCAGTGCCCTTAGACTGACTGACCTTGTTCCCCCTTGACGGTTCAAATAGGATACTGCCACCCGGTTGTCCGAGAAAATTTGGACTTCCCTTCCTTGGATCAAGTCCCGGAAGACACTTAATGCCTTCCCGACTGCCAGAAGCTCCCTGAAGTTTGAGGAAGCTCTGCTCTGACTCTGATCCCAGGGACCCTGGGCGTAGCGGTCTCCTAAATGAGCCCCCCAACCCCAGGCACTTGCGTCTGTTGTAATGCCTATTGGGTCTAGCTGTGTCCACGTCCGACCTCCCGATAGGTTGACGGGATCGAGCCACCAAACTAGGGAGCTTCTTACCTCCTCTGACAGAGGAACTTTCTCCTCCAGGGTTTCTCTTCTCCCGCCCCAAGAGGAGAGAAGGAAGCCCTGGAGGACTCGTGAGTGGAGCTGAGCCCAGGGAACTGCCGGGATGCAAGAGGCCATCAGGCCCAACACCCTCATGATGTTTCTCAAAGATACCTCCGGGGCTTCGAGACACACTGTCACTGTGCCCCGAATTTTTTCGACCTTTTCGGGAGGAAGAAACACTTTCTGGGCTACTGAGTCCAACTGATACCCCAAGTATACCTTTGACTGTGAGGGATCCAGGGAGGATTTCTCCTGACTCACCATCCAACCTAGGGAATCCAGGGTCGACAAGACCAACTCTCGATCTCTCAGGAGCTGGTCTCTGGATGGACTGTAGATCAACAGATCGTCGAGGTATGGTATCAGAGCTACCCCCTGAAGGTGTAGAAAGGATACTACCTCTGCCAGGGCTTTGGTAAAAATCCTTGGACTGGCCGCAAGGCCGAAGGGAAGTGCCCTGAACTGCCAATGCTGCACCCCCTGCTCTGTCCGTACTGCGAAACGCAAGTACTTCTGATGATCCGGGGCAATGGGTACATGCAGGTAAGCATCTTTGAGATCTAATGTGATCATGAAAACTCCCTTCTGGAGGTGTTTTCTGACCGTGTAGATGCTCTCCATTCTGAATCGCTTGTACAACAGGTAGTGGTTCAGTTTCCGTAGATTGATAATCAACCTGAAACTTGCCCGATGGCTTCGGGACCACAAAAATGTGGGAATAAAAACCGAAAGCCCTCTGAGTCACTGGGACCGGGATAATCACTTCCTGTTCTGCGAGCATGCGAACGCTGTCTAGCAAGCCCCTTGCCTTCAGAGAATCTTTGGGAAGGTAAGTAACCAAAAAATTTTGAGGTGGGAGTGACCGAAATTCCAGCTTGTAACCTAGTTTTATTAGGTCTAAAATATAAGGGCTCTCTGAGATCTTCTCCCAATGGGGAAGGAAATACGAGAGCCTTGCGCCCACTTTTATGGCGTCATTTAGAATCCTTGCTGGACGGTCCGGACCCAGAAAAAAGGATTCCACCTTTTTCTTTGCCCTTTCCGATCCCCCATTTCTTCCTTTGTCCCCCTTTGCCCTTGAACTGGCCTTTTGCCGGGGGGCCACGAAAAAATTTCCTCCCTTTTTCCTTCTTGGGTTTGGAGGGAAATTTCTTACCTTTTTCTGTGGATCGGGAAAGGACCTGTTCCAGACCCGAACCAAAGAGTAGGGAGCCCTCAAAGGGAATACCACAGAGTCGGGACTTAGAGGTGAAGTCTCCGTCCCAAGTCTTAACCCAAAGGGCCCTCCTGGCTGAGTTCAGTAATGCCGCTGACTTAGCAGTCGTCCTTACTGTCTCTACTGCCGCGTCCGCCAAAAAGGCAATAGCTCTCCCCACCACTTCCAGGGATTCTACTACCTCCCTGGATTCCTTCTTACGTGTGAGATGGTCCATCAGCTTGTTGAGCCATGCATCCGCATTCCTGGCTACACAAGCTGAAGCTAATGCAGGGCTCATGGCCGATGCATTTGCTTCCCAAGCTCTACGCAACAGGATCTCAGATTTTTTATCCATCTGATCCTGAATGTTACCCGCGTCCTCAAAAGATAAGTCCGACCGTTTAGAAACCTGCGCCAAGGACGCATCTAAGCGTGGGACTTTGAAAAATTTTTCTTCCTCCTCCTCCTTAAAAGGACATCTCCGTTTCCAAGTTTTAAGTCTGAGGAGTTTACGCTCAGGTTCCTTCCATTCCCTCAAGATAATATCTTTCAGGGACTGGTGAACTGGGAAGGATCTGGCCTGTGGCTTACCCAAACCTCTATAGACCTTATCCTGAGCTGACACTTGGGCGGAAGGTAACTGAATGTCCTCTGACGCATATACTGCCCTGAGGAGACCCTCCATATCCTCTGCTGAAAAGAGGTGTCCCCCAGATCTGGTCTCTACATGGCTATCCTGATCTGAGTCCTCCCCCTCCTGGGAACTCAGGTCAGAGCTGCAAACCTCCTCCTCTGAATAGTATGGGGCAGGTTCTTGAGACCCTCCTGTAAAGGTAGATCTATCTTCCTGTGAGGGAGAGCTTTCCCTTACTGATCTGGCATCCCCCTGATGCTGATCAAGTACGGCTTTAAAAGACTGAAGGGTAGCTAGCATCTCAACCTGAAGTGCCCTGCATTCCTTCGCAACTTCTGCTGTCTCTTTGCCTGCCAATTTGTAAATACATTTGTAACAAAAAGGCTTGCTGTGGTCCTGTGGGAGTTTAGAGCTACAAGACCCACAGCGTTTAGTTTTGGATGTGGCTTTCCCAGACCTACTGGCTCTCTCCTGAGCAGGGCATTCGGTCTCTGTAAGAAAGGGACACCCCATTAGCCACATCACATACACATACAGTGTGGGGGACAAGGACAATAGGGCCACCCCAAATGTCTGCCCCCCCTCGCTCCAGCCGAGTCACTCACCCCCTGTGGCGACCTCTGATGCCGCGAGCTCTGGTCCGCCTTCCATCCTCTGCCTCTACACCGGTAGATGGATCGACTGTGAAGGCTGTGGACCTTGGGCCCCCTCTTTCCGAACAGCCGCCTCGTGCTCTGACCGCCGCGCTCGCCGCCATTTTGTTGAAGCCCCGGCGCGCCGGATATGACGTCACACCGGCGCCCGGCGGCTTCCGGACATGCGCACTAGCGGCTACAGACGCCGCTCTGCGCCGCGGTCTATCCCTAAGGATGGCACGGCCCCCTAAGGGGAAGAAAACGTTCGGCCATTGGAGCCCAGCTACCGGCCGACGTGGGGTGTATCAGCGGCCCCCCCCAACCGTCCACCACTGTCAGGTATGAGGGGAGGAAAAGAGGGAAGGTTAGGTGGCCCCTGGGGTTATGGACAACTCACCTGTCCTAGTGCCCCAGCCTCTCCCATTCAGCTTTCTAGGGAGAGCAGAGGGAAAACCCCTTAATTTAATGGCATTTGAAAAATGCTTGAACAGAGAACCCCACAGGCACCACTGACTGCTCTGGGTTTGTTCATTAAGGGGGCGACCATGGTCCCAGACCTGAGGTCTTAGAAAAAAATAACAAACGGTTTCGCAGCCATCAGCGTGTGGGAAACACAATCAATAACTGAGGGTCAGAGGGAGGGGTGGGGCTTTTTAAACTTTGTTAATTGTGTTTCCTGCCAGGTGTGACCAGTCATCCTCTCAGGTGTGCCGTCCTGGAAGATGACTAGAGAAAAAAGGATTTTCATTCCACGTATTCTGAAGACTTGTGTAAAAATAATTAATTAAAAAGACTCATTATGCCTCATAGAATAGACGTGCTTTCCGAAATTGGGTCATTTTGTGGGTAATGCCATTGTCTTGGTGCTCCAGGGCCTTCACAAATGTAATAGGTCGTTAGGAAATTAGGTGTCATTTATGCTCCTAGAACCCCTGACGGTGCACCCTGCATATTGGACCTCTCTGTGTGGCCAGGCTGTGTAAAAGTCCCACACATGTGGTATCGCCATACTTGGGAGGAGTTGCAGAATGTATTTTGGGGTGTAATTGGAAGTATGCATATGCTTTGTGTGAAAAAGGGGTCATTTGGGGGGTATTTGTACTTTCCTGACATTTCAGAGCCTCAAGAAATGATAGGCCGTCAGTGCATCAGATGTGATCAATTTTCAATGATTTGCACCATAGCTTGTAGACTAACTTTCAAAGAGACTAAATATCCACTCATTTTGGTTATTTTTACCCAAGAGATGTAGCAGTATAAATGTTGGCCCAAATTTATGAACAAAAATGACTTAATTTGCAAAATGTTGTCATAGAAACTAAAAAAATAAATAAAAAAAGTGTTTTATTTTTTTCAAAATTTTCGCTCTTTTTTTCACTGTCCCAAAAAAAAAAAAAAACCCAGTGGTGATTAAATACCACAAAGAGAAAGCTCCATTTGTATGGGACAAAATGATAAAATTTGTTTGGGTACAGTGTTGCATGACTAAGTAAATGGCATTCAAAGTGTGAGAGCACTGAAAGATAAAAATTGGTCTGGGAAGGAAGGGTGTATAAATGCCTTGTATTGAAGTGGTTAAAAAAAAATAAGGGTTTACAACCCCTTTAAATGTAACCATATTGCTACACTAAGGCCCCTTTCACACCGGGGCGTTTTTCATGCGGTACAGCGCTAAAAATAGCGCCTGTTCACCGCCTGAAAAAATCCGGCCCCTTTAACTCCAGTGTGAAACCCGGCAGCAGCATCTTTGGAGCGGTATAGGAGCGGTGTGTTCACCGCTCCTTCCCATTGATTTGAATGGGAAACCGCGGTAAAACTGCGGCAATACCGCCGCAAAGCGCCGCTACGGCGGCGCTCTGCGGGGGTTTAACCCTTTTTCGGCCGCTCGCGGGGTGTAAAACCGCACCTCGAGCGGCCGAATACCGCGGTTAAAACGACGGTAAAGCAGCGCTAAATATAGCGCTGCTTTACCATCACCGCAGCTCCCCGCCCCAGTGTGAAAGGGGCCTTAGGAGGCACCTCACTACTCTTTTATACACACTAGCTCCTGATGGATTTTGATTCTAATCCCCTTGTGGGATTGACATTTTATTGTTACACAACCTGGTCCCATTGCTATAAACTTTTTATATGGACTATAAAAACTGAAGGACTTATGAATAAATGGTTGTGGAACTAATCACTTAAGTTTCCATTATTTCTTATGGGGAAATTTGCTTTGATATACAAGAGCTTTGTATTACAAGCATGCTTCCAGAAAGAATTATGCTTGCAATCCAGGGTTTTAGTGTATTTATTCAATAGAATTAGACAAAAAACGGTAGATGGGTGGCAGGGATGGTCCACAGATGGGCAGACAGCCTGAGAACCTGTGTGGATGTGCTGCATGTCGCGGGGTCGTCTCAAAGCCCTGCGGTACATGTGAGGAATCCGGTGAGCACCAATGTGACATTCTTGCTTAGGCCAGAAAGGGTGAAATGCTGCTCTGCAAAATGAAAGCTAGAAGCTAATTGGATGCTACACACAGCTGATCCGGTCTATGTAATTTCCCCTCTAATAACAGGTCATAAGCGACGCAAATCTTTAGAATATGGCTGAATAAGCAGCATGGTAAACTCGGCCTCCTAATGAGGAACAAGCCGCTTTCATGGTCCCTGCACACCACGCGGCCACCAATGCAAGAACGTCCCTCCATCCACACCCTCACCTTTCTCAGCCTCTCCATGAGGGCACTCTTGTTCCCGCCGATATCCAAATTCCGCCTCTTCAGCTCGGCCTTCAAGTCGATAACCCGCAGCTCGCTCAACTTCTTGGTTTCAACGTCGGGGATAACGCCCGAGTCCGCGATGAGCTCTGCCATGATACCCGGACGCTACCTTATCAACAACGTCTTATCGCGGCACCCACTACGAGGGACTCGAATGAAGACAATGCGCATGCCACGCCTGCGCAGTGACAGCTCCGGAAGTGCATCAACCCGCATGTCCCACCGGAAATGATTTGTGGACATTGTGCGCATCGGCTATAGTGCTCCGCCTTCCGCGATGGTTAGACTTAATTTTCAGCCTTACATTACTGTTACTGCGCCATAAAACGGCGGTGTTTTCTTAGGTTGTGTAGTAAACGCCCGTTGTATGTTTTTTAAGGTGGGTTTTTTGTTCGGCATAAGTAACGCCCAGTTTCCATGGACGTTGTAGAGTAAATGTGTCATTATAACAGCAATTGACGATTCAATATATTTTTCCCATTTTTTTTACTGATAAGTAAAAGCTGTATTTCCCCTAAAATAATATGATCACAAATAATGTTCTTTAGCAAGGAACATACATTCCACATTTATAATTATACTGCCAAAATTGTGTGTGCTGCAATCTGCCTCCAGCAGTGCTCCTGTTTCTTCTTGCCAGGTGCTTCCATTTTGCTGAAACCCAAAGCCCCTGAAAAGCCATAAATCATGAAGCCAAACTAAATCTAGCAATTTAATGGTTTCAAAAACAGTTACATTCCTGGAATGCCGGGATAGCTAATTGTCACATTTGCTTGTGTCCTCAACCAAACCATCAAATGGGTGGTGTTATAAGTGATCGCATGTGCAGCATCATGGCAGTTGCAGATTAAACAGAAGCAGCTTCCTGTAAAGGATAGGAGGGTTTAATTCCACTTTAGGGCTGTCAGCAGATTGACCTCTACAAACTTGGTGTTCTGTCAAATTAGCCAACTTGTCAGAAACTCCAGCCACGTCATTTCCGGTTTATTTAAACGATTAGTAATTGGAGATTTTGCCGAATTGCTGTTTGGACACAACACCGGCAACCGTTTAGCCGGATTTAGACATTTAGCTGTTTTGACAGCACAGCGGCTAACAAGGACAAAGTTGTCGTCACCTCGGAGGCAGCCATTTTGTTGGCAAGTATTGGAGTTACAATCTCAGCTCCTAATATCGTGCACCGGACTGTATTCAGTTGCTGGTTTTGTGTCCAAACAGCAGTTCGTTAAAATCTCCAATTACTGATGGTTTAAAGAAACCGGAAGTGAAGTGGTTGGCGTTTCTGACGAGTTGGCTATTTTGACAGAACACCGGCAATGCCTAAAAATGGAGAGCAACTGAGCATGTGCAGAGTAGGGTGAGAGAGTGTACTACTAAATTTTAAACAGTATAGACACTTATGCCCCGTACACAAGGTCGGACATTCCGACCACAAAATCTTGTCCGAAACAATGAATTAAACCCATGATTGCTGTGCAATGCACAGGATTGCGCCTCGGTTATACAGCAATTATACGTTTAAATCCGGTGTCAGGAGGCGACACTGTGTCCAGTAGTCTTTGACTTCTCCCATGTTGTTCAGGTAGATCTCCACCTCTTTAACCAGTACCCGACCGGCTCACACCTATATACGTTGGCAGAATGGCACAGGTGCGCAAAACCACAAACCCGTACGTCGCTTGTACCAGCGGCGATCAAATTAGTTTGCAGAAGCGATCAGTCTTCAGGTTCTGGCTTGGACCTGCTGACTGGTATTGACCAATGAAATGCTTTCCCTGCCTGTAAGTGTAAACACAAGCAGGGGAAGTGATGTCATCTCATGATGTCATCGTGGAATTATTTTCGGTTCCAGAGAGAGGACATCTAAAAGTGAGTTGCACCAACACTACACTGACACAATACACGTAGGCACACATTTCACCCCCGATCGCCCCCCAGTTGAACCCTACCCTCCCTGTCACTGTGTCACCAATTGCAGTTTTCTGATTTTTCCTGATCACTGCATTGTGACACTAATCAGCGTTAGGGCAGCTAGTAGTAGGCCCAGGTAGGTCTAGGGTACCCCCCTAAATAAAGGTTTATCCCCGGTTAACACTTTCACCCCCTGTCACCAGTGTCACTAGTAGATCTATTTTCTGATCGCCATATTAGTGTCACGGGTGACGCTAGTTAGTTATTTTTTAATGCATCAGGGTACCTGCCGTATATTACCTAATAAGGGTTTAACCCCCTGATCACCCAGCGGGTGATATCAGTTAGGTTTTAGTGTCCGTTTGGGTCTGCGTCAGCTCCAGGCAGTGTCAGATTAGTGCCAATACCCACGCACGCACCATACACCTCCCTTAGTAGTATAGTGTCTGAACGGATCAATATCTTTGATCTGATCAAAACTATACTAGCGTCCCCAGTAGTTTATGGTTCCCAAAAATGCAGCGTTAGCAGGATCAGCCCAGATACCCGCTAGCACCTGCATTTAGCCCCTCCGCCCAGCCCACCCAAGTGCAATATCAATCAATCACTGTCACTTACAAAACAAAACACACATAACTGCAGCGTTCGCAGAGTCAGGCCTGATCCCTGCGAACGCTAACAATTTTTTTGGTAGCGATTGAAGCAGGCTCTGACAATCAGGTGCTGAGTCGCACTAGTTGTACCTATAAATTTATAGGCCACAATGTCCAATCGGAGGTACACTAGTGATGAGTCCTGCACATTTCTGAGCATGACAGATGAGAGGGAACAGGAAGTCACCCATCTGTCAGATTCAGGCTCAGAATACGATCCAGTAGACAGATAGCTCTGACGACGGATTAGTGGTCCCTGCTAAGGTCAAGTGTACCCGACCCCGTTCTTCTTCTGTTGTTGAGGTGCAAGAACCGCAGGGCTCTCGTATGGAGCAGAGAGCCAGTACTAGTGCCGCTTGTCCTGGTGAACTGGCAAGCACCAGCGGCCTAGTACACCCTGGTCGTACATCCAGCACTGCAGTATCATGTGGCGATGTGGCAAGTCCCATAAGTGCAGTTCAAGCTGGTGCGGTGGCTAGCACAAGTAGTGTCCCACAGCCACCAAGAAAAGAAACACAGGCCCGTCGAGCCCATAGTGCCCTTCCTGCAGTATATGCCAATCCTAATTGGGAGTCCACCACTTTTGCAGCACCCCCATTCACTGGCCAACCCAGAATTCAGGTTCAAACAGTTAATTTTACGCTAATTGATTTTTATTCGCTGTTTTTGGCGGAAGATCTCTATAGATCTATTGTGGACCAAAGCAATTTTTACGCTGGTCAATTCATTGCTGCTAATCCTTAGTTGACCCTTGCCAGAGGTTGGAAACCTATTACGGTTTCCGAATTTAAGACCTTTCTGGGCCTATCCCTCGACATGGGCATAACCAAAAAGAGTGAGTTGCGGTCATATTGGTCCACTGATCCAATTCACCATATGCCTGTGTTCTCTGCTTCCATGGCCAGGGCACGATACGAGCAGATCTTGCGGTTCATGCACTTCAACAACAATGAACTCTTTTGTCCTCGTGGAGACCCTGCATACGATCGGCTCTACAAAATTCGCACCCTCGTAAACCACTTCAACCAACGTTTTGCAGACTTGTTTACTCCCCATCAAGTTGTCTGCGTTGATGAGTCCCTGATTATGTTTTCTGTCCGTTTGTCATTCAAACAGTATCTTCCCAGCAAGCGTGCCAGATACAGGGTCAAGATGTAAAAGCTCTGTGACAGGGCCACAGGCTATACATGTAGTTTTATGGTTTACAAGGAAAGAGATAGTCACGTAGAGCCGACAAACTGCCCTGACTACATAGGAAGGACTGGCAAGTTTGTGTGGGACTTGGTGTCACCCTAATTCGGAAAGGGGTACCAGTTGTACATGGACAATTATTACACGAGCGTGCCACTTTTTAGTCACTTGTTTGATCATCAGATTGGAGCATGTGGCACCGTGCGATCTAATTGCCGGGGCTTTCCCCAGCGGCTTGTAGATTCCCGTCTTAGGCTGGGGGAGAGAGCCTGCTTCAAGTGTAATAATTTGCTTGCTGTGAAGTGGAGGGATAATAAGAATGTTTCTCTTATATTCACCGACCGACACAGCTCCTCTCTGTAACAAATGGGTTGTTAGCCTTATCACTAGGAGAATACTAGGCATAGTTGTAATACAACACTCAGAACTCTTAGTTCCGCCCAGGGGGCGGTCCCTTGGGTAACAACCCCCCTGTCTGCAGACAGACCTCAGTTTTTTTTTTTGCCTAGTAAAGGAGAAAGACCTAGGAACCCTGCGGGCCCATCGGTCCGTGTTTTTTTATGCAGAAGCTTGGCTTTTTGCGCAAGAGGACTGATCCTGTGATCTACTATCAACAGCCGGCTGGGTGACAGGCTGGATACCCTTATCCTTGTAGTCTCCCCAGTCCGGCCATCGAGCGTGTGCAGGTCGCAGCTACGGCTCGGCAGGCCACGATGAAACCTCAGCTCCAGAGGTGGTCGTGAGCTTTTATGCTCCGGGGCGTACATATGACCGGGCTACTGATGTCTGAGTCACAGTATGCCGAGGCCTAGCAGCTACCCTATACTGATTAGTGAGTAGTCCTGCAGTGGAATGTCTCCCAGCTCTTCAGGACTGGTAAGTACAGTTCTCCCTGCCTCGGTGGGGCTGAGCAGCTGGGCATTCCCTGGGAGGTCGATTCGGAGGTTCCTCTCCTCCCTTTCTAACCTCTCCAGTCCCTATCTTCCCTCCCCCCCTCCCTGGTGGGGTGCTGCATGTGGCTGCTGAGCAGTGTATGTCTGTATATACAGGGATCTTTGCGGGCTCTCACCTGAGATGCTGGCTGGCTGGGGGTGTACTGGGTTCTGTGGGTTATGCTCCCGGAAGGTGCCTGTGAGGATCTGCTGTGGTCTGGTGCGGTGCTGTGTTTCTGCTATCATCTTTGCTTTCTGTACCTCATGGAGCTGCTGGCGGCCATTTTAGGTGTGGGCAAGGGCAGATTGCCTTCCTGGACTCCAGCGGCCATTTTCCAAGTGATCTCCTATTCAGGACACTGGCGGCCATTTTCTGGAAGTCTGAACACGTTCTCAGTGTTCTCTAGCAGCAGCATGACTCGTGTGTGCTCACAGACATTTTCCCTGTGTTTCCTGTCTGTGTACTGGATGCTGGGCAGCCATTTTATTGAAGCTAAAGCACATTTCTAGAACCTTTTAGCACTCATTCTAGCAGCTGACACAGACACAGTTTTTGTTTCCTCTGCACTTGGGAGCACTCAGGGACTACAGGCACTACTTGTGGACAGCGCAGAACTCCTCAGGGTGGTGAGTCCGGCAGAAAGAGCCCCTCAGTCAGCGGTGGCAAGGAGGGCGTGACTGTCACTGTCCTAAGTCCACTTCGGGTGGCAGACAGGATAGGGTCAGCATGGCTTCAGAAACTGGTGTTTCTTCCCCCGGAATCCAGGCAATTGTAACCGGGTCACCTGCGGATTGCGCAGTACCCATGGACACCCTGACGGCGGTCCTCAATTTACTCGTTGCCAAGATGGAGGCGGTGCGTGGGAAGAAGGTGCACTAAAGAGGCCCCTTCCCCCCCCCCCGTCCGTCCTCTGGGGAGAGCGCTGATGCAGACTCGGGTCCTGCTGAGGCTGGTGACCCCTGTTCTGTCTTGTCAGATGACGCTGACCAGGGCCGTTTCGGACCGGAGGATGAGTCCCCGTCCGGGTCCGGGCGCGACAAAGCGCTTGTTGGAGCACTTATCACAGCTGTGCGTGATTCCCTGAAGATTCAGGAGCCAGCAGATTCCTCTGCTGATGTACCGGTCCCTTTTGGGTCCCGCAAGCCAGCATGTTCACCTAAGGTGTTCCCGTATCTGACTTATTTTGACAAGTTTATTTACAGGGAATATGGTCGCCCGCAACGGACCTTTGGTCCCCAAATACATGACGGTGCGTTACCCTTTTGAGGAGAGCCTTCTCAAAGATGGTCGGCTCCTCCGGTCGTGGACCCCCCAGTATCCAGGTTAAATAAAGTAACCACGATCACGGTTGAGGGGACTCCTGCATTCAAGGATCCCACAAACAGAAAGGCAGAGGCAGTGGCTCGTTCCTCGTTTACGGTGATGGGGTCAGCCGTGCGACCAGTACTGGCATCCGTACTTGTGTCGCAGACACTGACTGAGTGGGCAAAGGTTTTGCACCGCGAATTGGGAGAGCAACAGGCTTCTCCTGTCTGCGTGGAACTAGCAGACCAACTAGTGCAAGGCCTTAAGTACATCTGTGACGCGGCCCTGGATACTCTCCCTCTGTTATACAGGGCTTCAGTGTCAGCTGTGGTGCTGAGGCGCCTGATTTGGCTAAAATGCTGGTCTGCTGACCAGGCATCCAAAAAAGCCCGGACGTATCTTCCCTCCCTTGGCAACCGGCTCGTTGGAGCCTCATTAGATGACATTGTTGAAAATGCCACCGGGGGTAAGAGTACACTACTCCCACAGGCCAGGAAGGCTAAGGAGCCACGCCGTAGGCAAGGGCCCTCCTTTTCCGCTCACAAACGTTTTTTTTCGTCCGCCCGGAGCTTCGACAAAGCGTCCAAGCCTGACAGGACGTCCACGGACGATCAAAGTCGTCCCAGGAACCGCAAGCCTAACAAGCCTGCGAATAAAGGTGCTACCGCACGAAGATTGCCCCCACCCATATCTCGGGCGGGGGGTCGCCTTCGGGAGTTTGCAGCACGGTGGTCCTCACGGTTGTCCGACCAATGGGTCTGCGATCTGATTTCCACAGGCTACAAGATAGTTTCTCTCTTGGCCGCCAAACAGTTTCTTCCCCTCCAGCATGCCCGTATCCCCGGCTCGCCGGGAGGCCCTCTTGGGGGCGGTAAGGGATTTGCTGAAGTGCGGGGTGATTGTACAGGTTCCGGAATCAGAAGCTTCCAGGGATTCTACTCAAATCTGTTTGTAGTTCCCAAGAAGGAAGGGGTACGGCCTATCTTGGACCTAAAAGCCCTCAATCACTTGTAAAAGTGTAGAGGTTCCGAATGGAATCGGTGCGCTCAGTAGTCGCTGCACTCCATCAAGGGGACTCCCTGGCGTCCTTAGACATCCAGGATGCGTACCTGCACATACCCATATGCCTTCAGCATCAAAAGTTGCTGCGATTTACAGTCGGGGAAGCCCACTACCAGTTGTGGCTCGTCCCTTTGGTCTGGCTTCAGCCCCCCGAGTCTTTATCAGGGTATTGGATCCAGTGTTGTCGTTGCTACGGCAACATGGGATCGCGATCATGCGATACCTAGACGATCTTCCGCCTCAGTATTAGACGAGGATGTGGCGATCACCGTGCAGACCCTGCAAGAATTTGAGTGGCTGTTGAACCTAATGAAGTTGGTGATTGTGCCGACCCAGCGTCTGGAGTACCTAGGCTTGCGGCTGGACTCCAGGGAAGCGAGAGTGTTTCTCCCTTCATGCAAATTGCAGACTCTCAGATCTGTGGTAAAACAGCGGATGAACCACAAGTGGTCGTCGCTCCGCTTTTACATGCGAGTACTGGGACTCATAGTAGCCTCCTTCAAGGCAGTACCTTATGCCCAGTTCCACACCAGAGTCCTGCAGAAGAAGATTTTGACAAAATGGGACAAATCTCAGTTGTCCCTGGAGCGACAGATCCAGGTGAGTCAGTCAGATACTCACTGATCTGGTGGTTGAGGTCCCTGTGATTCAGTCTGGGAAATCGGTCTCTCTACATGGTCGATGAGACTGCAAGGGCGTCCGATCAGGACCCAGTCAGACAACGCCACGGCCGTGGCATAAGTCAATCACCAAGGGGGGACAAGAAGCTCAGCCGCTGCACGGGAGGTCGCTCACATACTTTGGTGGGCAGAGCGACATGTACCGGCCCTGTGAGCCATTTACATCCCGAGAGTGGAGAACTGGCAGACGGACTGTTTGAGTCGACAGGTTCTGGACCCTGGGGAATGGTCATTACATCCGGAGACATTCAGGTTACTGTGCCTGAGGTGGGGCACACCAGGCGTGGATCTGCTGGCCTCCCGTATCAATCGGAAGGTGCCAAGATTCGTGTCCAGGACAAGAGATCCATGGGCCGACGCGTCAGATGCGCTGGTGGCTCCGTGGGATCAGTACTAGCTGTTTTACGCCTTTCCTCCACTGAAACTGTTACCACGTCTGCTTCGCAGGGTGGAAGCTGTGGGGATCCCAGTGATACTGGTTGCCCCAGATTGTCCGCAGCGTCCCTGGTACGCAGACCTGGTGCGTCTGGTGGCAGACGCTCCCTGACGACTGCCGCTGCGAGAGGACCTTCTGTCTTAAGGTCTGATTCTCCATCCTGCTTTACCATCGCTGATTTTAACGGCATGGCTTTTGAGAGCCAGGTGTTGAGGAACCGGGGTCTGTCGGACTCGGTGATCCCAATTGTGTTGAGAGCACGGAAATCTTCTCGGAAGATGTACCATCGTACCTGGAAGGCCTACATCTCCATGTGTGAGGAGAAAGGATGGCATCCGTGCTCCTTTTCCATATCCAGGATCCTGCTTTTCTTCAGCAAGGAGTAGACCAGAAATTGGTATTAAGCACCATTAAAGGGCAAATTTCAGCATTAGCTGTCTTTTTTCAGCGACCCCCCCCCCCCCCCCCCCCCTGGCATCTCACTCCTCAGTGAGTACCTTCGTTCAGGGGGTACGACATGTAGTCCCTCTGGTGCGTCCACCGCTACCCCCTTGGGATCTAAACCGGGTGTTGGCGCTACAAAAACCGCCATTTGAAAATATCAGGGAGATTCCCCTGTTGACTTTCCCTGAAGGTGGCCTTCCTAGTGGCCATCACATCGGCCAGGAGGGTTTCGGAACTGGCGGTCTTGTCTTGCAAGTCGCCCTATCTGGTTATCCACAAGGATAAGGTGGTGTTGTGTCCGCAACCGTCTTTTCTACCATAAGTGGTCTCGGCTTTTCATATCAATGAGGACATTGTATTGCCATCTCTGTGTCCTAAGCCGAAGCACCCTAAGAAGGTGGCCCTTCGCGCTCTGGATGTGCTTCGGGCTCTTGAGGTGTATTTGTCTGCCACAGCTCCCTTTTGGAAGTTGGACTCACTGTTTGTTTTGGTGGCTGGTCCAATGAAAGGCATGGCGGTTTCGTCGGCTGCCATTTCCAGGTGGATCGGACAGACGGTAGCGCAAGCCTATGCCTAGAAGGGGCAGGTGCCCCCCTTTCCGGTCACGGCCCACTCCTCAAGGGCAATCGGAATGTCTTGGGTTTTCCGACACCAAGCGTCTGCCGCTCAGGTGTGTAAAGCGGTCTCCTGGTCGTCTGTCCACACGTTTACCAAGTTCTACAATGTAGACGCCGGTGCATCGGTTGATGCCTGTTTTGGCTTCAAAGTTTTGCAGGCAGCCATGTAGTTGCTATTGAATATGCAATATATATTTTAATTTTTTTACTGGTTTTTCGAGAAAAACACAGTACTGTTATGTTAATGCACTGTTGCATTACTTCCGCAGTTTGATGCGGTTTTGGGTGATCACTCCTGTTGGGGATACCCTGATTTTTGTGGTGGTTTTTCCAGCACTGTTGTATTTTGTGGGTAAAGTTTCACTAGTTCCCACTTGCCACGGTGGATGAAGTTTTTATGCTGTTTTCCCACCCCTCGTTTGGCACTGCTTGGGGACGTCCCATTTGTTACAGAGAGGAGCTGTGTCGGTCAGTGAATATAAGAGAAAATAGGATTTTTGTACTCACCGTAAAATCCTTTTCTCTGTAATTCACCGACCGACACAGCACCCGCCCCTCCTTTTATCTTTGTTATACTGCTTGTTGACGTACTGAGGTCTGTCTGCAGACAGGGGGGTTGTTACCCAAGGGACCGCCCCCTGGGCGGAACTAAGAGTTCTGAGTGTTGTATTACAACTATGCCTAGTATTCTCCTAGTGATAAGGCTAACAACCCATTTGTTACAGAGAGGAGCTGTGTCGGTCGGTGAATTACAGAGAAAAGGATTTTACGGTGAGTACAAAAATCCTATTTTTCTTTCGTACCTCCCTTCATGCAGACACAACGGTCCAAATTACTACGATGACTGGTGTTGTGGAGAAACCCCTCTGTGTCCAAACATATAACCAAATATGGGGTGGACCTCAACGACCAGTTGTTGGCGCTGTACCTAGTTGCCTGTAAGGCCAGATGCTGGTACAAGAAAGTGATCGTTTATTTATTTCAATTGGCTTTGCTGAACGCTCATGTGCTATACAGAGCTTCAGGCCAGACTGGATCCTTCCTTAAATTCCAGGAAGAGATCGTCAGAGCCCTTCTGTTTCCAGACGGTGCTCCACCTCACCTTCCCAATCCAAATGCAGTAAGCCGGCTGCATAAGGGGCATTTTCCTTATGTCCTCCCAAGTACCCCTACCCAACGAGCCCCCCAAAGAAAATGTTGTGTCTGTAGAAAGCGCGGGTATAGGTGTGACACCTGCTATTATTGTCCCTCCTGTCCTGACAATCCTGGTCTTTGCATTGGTGAATGTTTTGAGCGCTACCATACACTAGTTGAGTTTTAGCGTAGGGTACAGCATTGGAGACTAGGCACACTTTCACAGGGTCTCCCAAGATGCCATCGCATTTTGAGAGACCCGAACCTGGAACCGATTACAGTTACAACAGTTACAAAAAAAAAGTTAAAAATAAAAAAATAGTTGTCGTTTTATTGTTCTCTCTCTCTCTATTGTTCTGCTCTTTTTTACTGTATTCTAGTCTGCAATGTTTTATTGTTATTATGTTTTATCATGTTTGCTTTTCAGGTATGTCATTTTTTTTATACTTTACTGTTTACTGTGTTTTATTTTTAACCATTTTTTTGTTTTTTAGGTACGCCATTCAACTGCAGCGCGGATTTATTTATCTTGACAGCAACAGCATTTGCTCCCACGATACATAAAGCCATGACTCCAGGGCTGTCAGAGGTGATTTCACCATTACAGTTAAAAATAATGCCGAAGCATGGGGACAGCAGGGGGAGAGTAGCGATTTGCTCCTAACTTTTGCGGGTGGATGCCCCCATGCTGTGTTTTATGTTTTATTTTTTATTATGTTTTTTTTGTATTTGCTTTGCAGGTATGGTATGTCTTACTGTTATACTGTAATGTTACTTTGTTTTATCGTTAATCATCATTTGCTTAGCAGATACGCCATTCAGTGACAGCGTGGATTTATTTTTCCTGGACCTCCCCATGTCAGCCTACTATGGGTCAGCTCCGCCCTCTCTGACCCCTCCAGGACCACCTTTTTTCTAGCCCATAAAGGGCGGCTGTCTGCCCACACCAGTGTTCTTTTTTCGTCCTCGCTCCGGACGCCTTTTAAAGTTTAATTTTAGTTAGTTATTCATATATTTATTTTTCTTTGCTTATGTATTTATTTATTTTTTTTCTCCATCCACCATCCATCCTGTCAAGGTTAAGCCTCTCCCGGATCAGAAGACCCCCCCAGATGGGCTGTAAATCTCCCGAGGAGTGTGGGTTCCCGTGGTGCTGGGATTGTATGGTACAGTATAAATGACTGTGTATTACTGGCAAGGTCATAACGGTATAAATTACTGTATACACCATTCGTTAGGCAGGTGCTGGCATTCATGCAGTGGTTTGGCTCGCTGGGACTTGCAGTTCACCACCTCCACATGTATTCCTTTCAGGAACCTCAGAGTTCAACAGGTGAGGTCAGAGGTAGCTTCCTCTTGGATTTCTTAGCAAAACACCAGAAGGATCACTACTGATTTGCAGCAAGCTGTGTCCTCTAGCCTAATCTCCAGCTGATCAATCTACTACGCTGCTCTGGTAAGCCTGACTTCTGTTACTAACTGCTGTGTTACTTGTCTGGACTGTTTTTATTTTCCTTGGAGTTTTGCCTGCCTGCCTAACTGCCTTAGCACTGAAGATTTGGATGGAGAAGTTTATTTTATTTGGTAGTTAGTTATTTATTTTTTTTTTTTTTAAAGAGAGCACATCCTCTGTTTCACAGAGAGAAGGGCCAAATGCGCGCTAAATGCCCGCAAAGAGGTTCCTAATCAGCACTCCAGCATCAAAGGAGTAAAAAGAAGACTGGACATGACAAATCGCAGAGTCGCATGCTGCTGGATAGACGCCTGTTGTCGCTGCATTCCAGATCTCCCTCACCCTTACCTCACTTTAGTCGCACTAAATGCCTGCACAGAGGTTCCTAATCAGCACTCCAGCCGCAAAGGAGTAAAAAGGAGACGGACATGACAAATCGCAGAGTCGCATGCAGCTGGATAGACGCCTGTTGTCGCTGCGTTCCAGATCTCCCTCACCCTTACCTCACTTTAGTCGCTCGGACTGGAGCCAAGAGAGGTCAAGACATCCGAAAGCCTCTAGAAAGAGCATATCTGGGCGCAGACAGAGAAGAAGATCCTCTTCTTTGGATAAGTCTTCATCGCCAGCCCAGGTAGAAGAAGGATCCTGTTGGGCCTGCTCAGCCTTTCAAGGAATCCTGCTCATCCTGCTGTATCTTTAAGCATCTGCAGATTCAGATCATGTGTTTTCACGGCGTTTTAACTCTGAAGTCGATAGCGATTCGGATCCATCTGAGGCTGTGATGGTCTCGGAATCGCATACGTTTGATTTTTTTTTTTTTTCCACAGAATAAAAAAAAAAAATAATAAAAAAAGGAAGTTGTATAGTTTGGCCGGAGCAGCCTGCAGGCCGGCGGTAGTGCTCACTTCTGTGGCAGAAGCACTTGGGGTGGAGTCGCACCTGTGCGTTTTTTATTTATTTATTTATTTTGGTAAATAAGCACCATTTATTTACTGTGGTCTCCTAGGGGACGTGTTCTGTGGTGCAGCTCTGCGGAATACAGGAATGCATGGGTGTGAATCCAGCCTTAGACTGGGGGTAGCGGAGCTGGTGGATGGATGTTCAGATGAAAGTCTGGGAAGTGACAGTTCTTCTCTTTTGCAATTTTCAAGACTGCCTTAGATTTTGTGGCTGAAGTGGCTGTTGACTAGGTCAGTGAGCTGGTTCAAAAATGAAAGCAAAGATATTGGCTCATTCCTTCACAGCCCACAGAGCTTTATGGTTGAAGCATTGGTCAGCTGATAAAGCTTCTAAGCGCAGTTATGTTAAGTTCCATTCGGCAGGAAGCTACTATTCCGGAAGACTTAGAATCAGCAATTCAGCGGGTTTCCAGCAGCAGATCTAGCCTAATCCTGCAGAAGAGAAAAAGTCAACAGCAGCCCTTTCGGTTTAACAAGAGATCCAAAGAAGGATTCAGAGGCCAGTGCTTACAGACAGTTTTTCAGACAGTGGAAGCAAGCCGGTTCAACCTTCCAGAAACCTTCCAAGCCCAGGGCCAACGAAGCTCCTAAGGCTTCAAATAGGTCCTTCTGAAGGTGTCTCCACTTGACCCTCTCGAGTAGGAGCAAGACTCAAAGAGTATGTTCCCCTCTGTTTTTGGTCCCAGAGGCTTCAGGGGGTTTCGGAATTCTTACATGAAGGTACCACGATTCAAAATTGAGTCATTGGACTCAGGAGACTGGATGGTTTCCATCAATCTGGTGGTGCGTATCTTCTTGTTTCCATAGACGCATCTCTCCATCGATTTCTCAGATTTTCCGGGGAATGCTCTAATTTTCAATTTTAATGTCTCCCATTCGGTTTCTGCACGACTTTGAGAATGTTCTCAAAGCTACTGTCTGCTGTCATCGCGATTCTCAGTGTCAAGGGAGTGCAAATATTCCATTATCTAGACGACATGATACTTCTGGGTCCCTCAAATGAGCTCCTTCTACTTCATGTGAATTTCACCGGTAAAACACCTAGCATGTCGGGGGCGTGGCCTGACCGTGCTTGAAGATGGCTGCTTGATCTCTCAGCTCCCGCTGCCTCAAGACCTGCGCCAAGACTAACAGAGACACATCCAGCTCTACCCACATAAAAAGATGGGGACTGCCTCGAGAAACTCCTCGACCTCCCGCTCACGTTCTCCTCGGAGGAATAACGGAGGCATTTCAACAAACATTCCAGAGATGTTCCGATCGCAGAGGGACAATATGGCGCCCGCTCGCCTCAGATCCTCACAGGCCTCAGCTCCCGCGCTACACGGCTCCCCTCAGGCACTCGACGATTCTCGCTCCTCACCTCCTCCATCGGACCATACTGAACACCTGATCCTGGAACCTATTGTCTCCACACCGCCTCAGCAACCCCAACTCAATATCCAAGATCTTCGCACCATAGCGGCGGATATCAAAGATACGCTATCGGCGGCCATATCTGAACTCCGCCTGGACATCCGTGCGCTCAACAGCAGGGTACTCCGGGTGGAAGACGTGGTTGACAGGCATGACACTCAGCTCAAGAAAACCACCCATCATGTCGACACTCACACACTCCTGCTGCGTGACATGCAGAGGCATCTGGAAGACCTCGATAACCGCGGCAGGCGCCATAACTTAAGGGTTAGAGGTCTTCCAGAGGCAATCGAGGGTCCACAAATATCAACTGAGGTGACCGGCCTGTTTAACGGTCTATTGGACCGACCGCCTCAAACCCCCATCGCCATGGATATGATCCACCGCGCCCTACGACCCAGAGGAAGGGACACAGACCCCCCTCGGGACATAGTCTGCTGTCTTCCCGATTTCCGGCTTAAAGAAGAAATTCTCAGGAGAGCCAGAGGGAAACAACAAATACTTCACGCCGGCCACACAGTACAAATTTACCAAGACCTCTCCGCTATTACGCTACAGCATCGGAGGGACCTGCGCCCGCTTCTCGACTCCCTCAAAGCCAATGGTATCCCTTATAAATGGAAGTTTCCATTCTGCCTTGCAGCGACCTCCCAGGGCCGCACAGCCTTCCTTAAGGTACCGGAAGATCTGCCAAATTTCTGTCACACTCTCGGTATCCCTCCGATGACTGTGCCCGAATGGTTTGCCGACTTTCGTCGCTCGGCGGTGAGCAGAACCTCGTCCCCCCCCCGAACCCATGGATGCGCAAGAACCTGGCCTCAGGAGGAATCGCTCTCCCTCTTCTCAACCGCATCGCGCTACTGACAGAAGCCCCCGGGACAACAGGAACCCGTTTAATCCAGCGAACCCCCGGAGAGCAAGAAGGGATCATTGACCTAAAGAACCTACAGCGCTTGGCATAGTGTTCTAACTGTTCACAGTTTTATTCTGTTTCTCCGTTCTTATTTGGCCCTTAAGCCACACTTTTTCTGACTCCTATTGCCTTTCCCTAAGCTCCACTCGTTGCAGCAGATGGATCCCTCCCACCACCATGCCTTACCTCCAATCAGCGCGCCGCACCTTCTCTCCGCCTGGAAGACACGGCGACACCCATCTGCCTCACCATACCCGGGACTCTGCCTACAATCCCCATGAGACACTGCGGCCGGAACTCCAAGTCTCCCGGACATCCGGCTATCAACCCCTATACCTGCACATCCGCCATTCCGAGCGGCCCTCCTCGCTTCCTGCTTCATCTGCATGCCCGTTTGCTTTATGAATGCTTATCCGGGACCCCACCGCACTGGTGCAGCATTGACTCCTCCGACTTGTCAACGTTTCTTCCAACGCTGAAGATACTCCCATCGGCCGCCTCGCTTCTTAATCCTGCCAATCTGCCTTCATCTAAACTCCCAAGTCCTGATGTCGCCATACCTCACCTACTGGCACTACATCCTTGCGAGCTGGCTCCATGCTCTGCATCATCTTCCTGCCTGGACACAAAGACCCTCCTCCCTCCTGTCAAATACAACCAGACTGTGACTTCATCATTACACCCTGTCAATGGCTGATCTCCACTTCTCGCTTGCAAGGTAATACAGCACCACAAACCCTCATTACTGTCACCTATAAACTCTGCTAACACCTGGGACTTCCTATCTAAGATCTTACACCCGGTAGGTCAAGACTCACCTCTCCTTCCACCCTCACGAAATGCATATGTATGGACACCGGGTTTGCAATGGTGCTTTCTGTTCTACTTCTTTAATGTCTGTATTTACACTACTGGCTCTTAATCCTATCTTTTCTAGGGTGCTGACCTTTCTCGTTCCATGCCATCCTATAGCCATACATAATACATACTGTAACATACCTCCTCCGCACAATACCTCTAACATGTGTACTACCTGTTTCATATCCTGCGGATCCGCACTCCCCCTCCCTGTAACTACATGCCTACACTGTGTTTCTACCTTATTCTGGAACGGTCGGGCATCTGGGAGTTACTCGAGTAACACATTACACTCCTAACTCTTCTCGCCTGGTCTACCCCAACCCCCGCACAGTGGTGTTCAGGGATACGCCCACACAACCGTGGGTGGGCCTACCCTTGTTCACTCTGTACACCTCCGATTGTTCTTGTATCTTGAGGTCAGAGGGACATATTTCTCCCTCCACCTCATCGGTCTTATCCGAGTGGAGCTACTCCACTCACATCCCACCCCCCACTTCCCCCTGCGACCATCACCTCACGCTCTCGATCCGTACACCACCGATACAACACCTGTTAACAGTAAAATCCTGCATGCACAATGTGCTCCTCACGCACACCATTAGGGGATACTGAACCCCACTCACAACTTAAACTATGCTCGGTAAACATTCAAGGACTTAATACACCTGAAAAACGCACCCAGCTGCTTGCTTCCCTACATAAATCTAAAATTCATATTGCCTTAATTCAAGAGACACACTTCCGATCTGACTCTATTCCTAAACTACGTAACAACCATTACCCCCTAGCATTCCACGCCTCTAACGACGATGCCAAGTCCAAAGGAGTCTCTATCCTTATCTCGAAACACTGCCCGATCCAAGATATTACTACCCAAGTAGATCCGAAAGGGAGATACCTATTCCTGAAAGGAACACTCCACCACAAACCAATCACTATAGCCAATCTCTATGCCCCGAACTCCCATCAGGTTGCCTTCTTCCGCAATACCTTCCATCTATTGACGGCGTTCCAATCAGGCACATTGATTGTAGGGGGTGACTTCAATGTCACTCTGTGCCCTAATATAGACTCCTCCAATGGTCACTCAACCCTTCCCTACAGGGCCCTCAAAGCGATTAAATTGGAACTTCACACTCTCCTACTTCATGATACCTGGCGAACACTCCACCCCAATGGTAAGGATTATACCTTCTATTCGGCCCCTCATGATAAACATTCCAGATTGGACTATTTTTTCATTTCACAACCTGAACTGTCCAATCTTGCCAATGCTACCATCGAACCTATGGTACTGTCGGATCACTGCCCGATCACCTTAACCTTGACTATACCCCACACTCGGCCCACTTCCCGTATTTGGCGCCTGGACAACTCCCTTCTCTCTGACTTAGACGCGACCACGAAAACTCAGACCCTCCTCACACAATACTTCTCGGAAAACGCTACAGAAAACATTGACCCGACCACAGTCTGGGCAGCCCACAAGTGTGTGGTAAGAGGCCACTTTATCTCCTTGGCGGCTGCAAGAGCGAAGCTACGACGGGCTCACATCGAAACTCTGACCCAACGGGTATGCACACTAGAAAAAACACACAAAGCCTCCAGAGCGCACACCACTTATTCTGAGCTCCTCCTCGCTAGGGAGGAACTACTTACTGCTATAAACGCTTCTCTTCGTCGAAAATTCTCTCTCTCGCAAAAACTATTTTACGAATTCAGTAATTAAATCCGGCAAAATGCTAGCCAGAGCCATACAAGCCAAGAAGGCCTCACACACTGTGCACCTGCTTAAAGACCCCAATGGTAACTCCCTGACTAAAACTGAAGATATAGCGCAACACTTTGTTAACTATTTTCAAGGAATATACAACCTGCCTACTACAATCCCAACGACTCCACATTCCACTCGACAGGACAACATCAACGCCTTCCTCGCGCAATACTCCCCTAAAACCCTCCCCCCTGACGACACTGCCTTATTAGCATCCCCACTTACTATGGACGAAACATTGACCGCCCTAAAACAACTAAAATCCGGGAAGAGCCCAGGTCCGGACGGCCTCACCACTTGCTACTACAAATCGTTTCCAGATGTTCTACTACCCCGATTTCTTACAGCCTTCAATAACACCTCCTCCACTACCTCTACAAATAGAGATCTGCTTGAGGCCCACATAACCCTTATACCTAAACCTGATAAAGACCCCACCGTAGTTTCCAACTATAGACCCATCTCGCTCCTTAATGTGGACGTTAAATTATACGCCAAAATCATAGCCAATCGCTTACAGCCCCTCCTTCCTAAACTTATTGACTTGGATCAAGTGGGTTTTGTCTCTGACAGGAAGGCCAGGGACAATACCATCAAAGCATTGAACATTCATCATTGGCTTACATCAACCTCCACTAAAGGGTTTTTTCTGTCCCTGGATGCCGAGAAGGCATTTGACAGAGTGGCCTGGGACTTCTTAGTGGCTACGCTACATGCGGTAGGATTACCTCCCTCTCTTATTAATAGGATAATGCTCTTATACTCCTCACCCACTGCAAAAATCAGAGTCAATGGCCGCCTGTCGACAGCCTTCTCAGTATCCAATGGCACCCGCCAGGGTTGTCCTTTATCCCCACTACTATTTTTACTTACCATGGAACCCTTTCTCTGCAAACTCAGAAGTAACCCTGATATCAAAGGCTTACAAATTGATCAGAAAACATACAAAGTGGCTGCATATGCCGACGACATCCTATTGTTCTTGACGGACCCCGTGACCACCATCCCTAACCTCCTTAAAGACTTTACCCTCTTCAATTCGTTATCTAATCTCCAAATTAATTTCAGCAAATCACACGCCCTTAACGTTTCCCTCCCACCGACTTTAGTGACACACTGCAAAAATAACTTTCCGTTCTCCTGGGAACCCCAGGCAATCACATATTTGGGCATTAAAATTCCCCTTAAGCTGACAGACTTATTCAACTCCAACTTCCAACCTCTATTACAAACCATCCAATCCGACCTACTCAAATGGCATCGGGGCTCCTTTTCGTGGTTTGGCAGACTGGCTATTATAAAAATGAATATTTTACCCAGGCTCCTGTACTTGCTACAAGCAGTACCGATCAAGCTCTCATCATCTTTCCATTCCTCCTTCAAGCGCATGTGCAGACACTTTATTTGGCATCACAAAGCCCCGAGGCTAAGCTGGGATCGCTTAACACTCCCTAAATTGAAAGGAGGGTTGGGTTTGCCAGACATTGCTAAATACCAATGGGCATGTCACCTGACCAGAATAGTTGATTGGAACGTACATAAAGCACAGAAGGACTGGGTTCGCCTTGAACAATCGTTCACTACAATCCCCCTCGCGCATCTCCCATGGCTCCACTCATCCCTAATTCCTAAACATGTCACGCGACACCCCCTGATCGGCCCCACGTTACATTGCTCTCGCTTAGCCGGTTCACGTGCTAAAATACTGAACACCCCAGGCCCCATGACTCCGTTGACGGACAACCCGGCCTTCCCAGCAAACATTAGGGTCAGTGATCCGACAGTACCATTAGGGGACCAAGGTCTGACGGCTAAACAATTCTATATCAATGGTGAACTAATGCCACATCAGGTCATGTCCTCAGCCTTCCCCTCTTACCGGATCTCCTTTTTCAAATCTATGCAAATTACCCACTTTCTACATAGCACTAAACCTACTGTACCTTGGCACTCTGACTACACACCATTTGAAACTCTATGTACTCAGATAGAACCTCAGAAGCATGTCATTTCCCAAATCTATGCTCTCCTATTCTCTTCATACGATATCAAAACTGATAGTCTGGTCAGACATTGGGAATCGGACCTCAACTTGGATCTGTCGCCCAGAGAATGGGAGAGCATCTTCACGTTTATCCATAAGGGGTCTCTTAATGTGTCAGTTCAAGAGAATAGATTTAAGATCTTCTCCAAGTGGTATAGAACTCCCGATCGGATCCACAAGTTTCATCCTAGTCTTCCACCCACTTGCTGGAGATGCAATAACGCTCCCGGCTCATTACTTCATATTTGGTGGGCCTGCCCGCTGATCCAACCATTCTGGACGGAAATCCAATCTCTCATCTCCCGCATCACAACTTTTGACATTCCACTCTCCCCTGCCCATTTCCTGTTACACTATACTTCTGCCTCCACGAAAACATATAAGAGATCCCTTACTCTCCACCTCGTCAACGCTGCTAACCAATGCATCCCTGTGCACTGGAGGAGCTCTTCTCCCCCGGTGATAGAGGAATGGATTCGTAGGGTAGACAAAATCGAAGAGATGGAAAACCTGATCCACCAAACCAGGGATAACACGTCTGCGCATGAACACACTTGGGCGTGCTGGAAAAACTTTAGACAACAACCCTCCAATCTATCTACTCTCCCCTGAGTTATTTTGTATCTTACACCCGTTACATACATACTACTGCCTACCTGACACTCACAGCCCGCACTGATACCTGTCTACATATTGATGGATATCCGCCTCATGCTCCTCACCTCCCCCACTACATATCACCCGCACTTATACGTGCCCTACTCCCAATAGCTCCTCCATACCTTACCGGCTATTTGTACATGACCCCCTGGTGGCTCGAATACTTCCATTGATTATCACTCTAGTTCCACACTTACTCTTTAAAGAGACTGCGCCCATCCACAGCAAGATCCCTAACGGGGTGGATGGATCGGGTTACAATCTTTAATGCGAATACCACACTCGGTCGCTCTTTTACATATACTACCCCCATTTTGTACACACCCACTTGATGTCTACCTCTTCCTCCCCTTTTACCTCCTTCATAAATTGTGTTTATCCACCTCATACTTCCTGAAATATATTGCTATGCATTTCTCACTGTTTGCTGTTGTTTATAGGATGTTACTCCGTTACAAACACGAAGACTTGCTTCTGCTTCTGGACTCTAAAGACTACTTATGCCCTCTCCTTATTTTGGCATCCACATGTACACCTGAATTATCTGTGAGATGTTACCTATGTTATTGTTGACTTTTCTCTGTAACTACCTGGTTAAACAAATAAAAATTTCTTTAAAAAAAAAAAAAAAAAAAAAAACACCTAGCTTGTTTCGGTTGGTTGTTCAACTCTCGGAAGAGCCAGATGCATCCGACCCAAATGTTGGAGTATTTGGCAGTACAATTCCACACGGATCAGGGTGGTGTTTCTCTTCCTCAGAGGAAGGTCCAGGAGATTCAGTCTTAGACAAAAGCAGTGATAGCCAGGCCGTCTATGATGGTGAAGCAATGCATGCAGTATCTGGGAGTTCTATCAGCCACAGTTCCAGTAGTCCCGTGGGTCAGGTGGCGCAGAAGGAGGTTTCAATGCAACTTTCTTTTTCAGTGGGATCGTCACTCCTTGTTCCAGAAAAATCTATCTGCCAATTCCAAGAATCTGGTCCCTGGTTTGGTGGTCAGTACATCGCAATCTTTCCCGCGGACTTCCACTGAAGGCCTCAGAACCAATAGCCGTGACGGCCAATGCCAGTCTGGCAGGCTGCGGGGCACACTGCCTGGGACAGCAGGTTCAAGGCCGATGGAACTTTTGTGGGGTGAAAAGTTCAAGTTTCCTGGGATTGGATGCTGTTAGACGCATTCTCTTAGCATTCCAACCTATGTTGCGAGGTCGTACTGTCAAGAGTCTTTTGAACAACTACAGGGGCTTGGGTGTCTCAACAAGGGGGCACAATAAGTCGCCCTCTCCTTCAGGTGGCATGTCAATCTACCTGGGCGCAGAGAAGAATCTCGGCTCTCTTACTTCATCTTATCTCCCAGAGCCTGGGAATGTTTTAGCAGATCACTTGAGTCAAGTCTTTGAGGATCACAAAGAATGGGGCCTCAATCGATAGATCTTATGGCATTGGAGGACCTGGCATCCACAGGCGTTGGGTCGGGCTGCTCTGTCCAGGTCTTGGAATTTCCCCTTGGTATATGTGTTCTTGCCGCTTCCATTGGCTCTCAAAATCCTGCTGAAGATTCAGCGAGAAAGGATCACAGCAATAGTAGTCTTACCTTACTGACTCAGGCAACCGTGGTTCCATCTTGCTTTGCAGGATAAAGTTGGGCTCACCAATCCCACTGCCTCCTTCTCAAAATCTTCTTTTGCGGAGTGGGGCCTGGCACCCGAACCGCAGGAGGATTAAGTTTAATAACTTGGAAGTGAGAGGGAGGCTTGGGCTGGCTTGGGTCTCTCGGGCAGTATAGTGCAGACATTATTACAGGCTCATAAGAGGTCCACGATTGTGACCTATTACCAGATCTGGAATACTACGAAAAGGGTTTGGGGCCTTAGATCTCCTTCGGTAGCTAACATTTTGGAATTTCTGCAGAGTAGTCTCTTAGGGTTAGCTGATAATTCCCTGAAGGGTCAAATCCCCGCTTTGTCGGCTATGTCATGTACAAGAGATGCTCTACATCAGTTGGTGATCCAATTTTTAGGGGCAGCCATAGAAATTTGACGTCCATTGAAATCGTTTTTTCCAAAAGAGGACTTAATACTAGTCTTGGGAACATCGCTGGTTCCTCCGTTTGATCAAGCTTTCTCTTGTTCATTTTTGCTTTTAACAGTTTATTTGTTTTGTACTAGCCGTTGCCTCGGCCAGAAGAATCTCCGTGTTGTGCGCCTTTTCATCTAAAGAACCATATTGTTTGGGCTCCCAGACAAGACAGTCCTTAGGCCAATACCAAGCTTACTACCTAAGGTTGCCATATAATTTCGTAGGAACTGGGAGGTCATTCTCCCAGCCTTTCCGGCGGATACAGCTGATGAGTGGAGTAGGTTAGACCTGGCCTCCTGCGGTTTCAACCTACCTGGAATGGACTAAAAGCAGATCAGCTGTAGTTTTTCCCAATGGGCCCTAAAAGGGTATACAGGCAACTTCCAGAATTGTGTCTTCCGGATTTGTCAAAGACCATACATATTACATACAGAACGCTGGGCCTTCCTCCTCCTTCAGAGATCAAGGCACATTCAATGAGGGGTATGGCAGCATCCTGGGCAGCATACGTAAAGGTCGCCCCTGTGGTAGTTTGCAGAGCAGCAAGCTGGAGCGCGCCCAACACCTTTTATTAGGCATTACAGGCTTAATTTGGCTTGTCCACCTGAGGAAACATTTGGCTCTATGGTTATTACGGCGGCTGTTGCCCATTAAAAGTTTGAGTACCATTGCATTGAGGGTTTAGCTGATTTTTTTTGTCTTCCCTCCCTTTTTAATGTTGCTTGGTACATCCCATAGTAGGCTGACATGGGGAGGTCCAGGAATAAGGAAAATTGTTGCCCATACTTACCGTAATTTTCCTTTCCTGGATCCTCCCCATGTCAGCCGGAGGATTCCCACCCAGTTTATCCGTCGCAAGGCGAATATTTTTTGAACTGGTGTGGGCAGACAGCCGCCCTTTATGGGCTAGAAAAAAAGGTGGTCCTGGAGGGGTCAGAGGGGGCGGAGCTGACCCATAGTAGGCTGACATGGGGAGGATCCAGGAAAGGAAAATTACGGTAAGTATGGGCAACAATTTTCCTTAATCTTGACAGCAACAGCGTTTGCTCCCACGATACATAAAGCCGTGACTTCAGTGCTGTCGGAGGTGATTTCACCATTACAATTAAAAAAAGAGCATATATGCCGAAGCATGGGAGCAGCAGGTGCGGACGAGCGATTTGCTCCCAACTTTTGCGGGTGGATGTCCCCTTGCTTTGGCATATATATATTTTAGGCACAGGTTGCGTTAAAAAAAATTTTTTTGTTGGAAAATCCGACCGTGTGTGCGCTCCGTCTGACTTTTTCCATCGGAATTTGCGATGCACAAAGTTTGAGAACTGGATCTAAAATTTTCTGACAACAAAATCCAATTGCGTAAATTCCGATCGTGTGTAGACAAGTCCGATGCACAAAGTGCCACGCATGCTTAGAATAAATTACAAGATGGAAGCAATCAGTCTGGTAAAACTAGCGTTCGTAATGGATATAGCACATTCGTCACACTGCAATGTTAAAAATTAGTTAATGCAGCGCATTCTCTTTTTCTTTATAATGCTAGAAGAATGAAGTTGTTTTGCTGCTCATATTCACACAGACTTCTCATAAACTTCTTTCTTTATTCTTTCTCCTGTTTTCATGAATAGAATATTTTTAAGTATTTTGTGCTTGTTTTTTCCAATTTATTTTAAATTTTTTATTGTTATCTCCATAATTTTTTTGTGGGTTTTGTGCGTCAAGTTTCCACAACACCATTAATATCTTGTATTTTTAAAACCTCAAGGAGGTTGGTCGGTGTCCCTTGTTAATTTGACTTGACTTTGTATTTTTGAAATGTACCTGCCTACTCATAAACAAACTGTCTTTTTTAACCGGTTCCTGACCGGCGCACAATGATGTACGTCGATAGAATGGCACGGACAGGCAAAAGGGCGTACGTCCCCTTTAAGATTGCCGCCATGCCATCACGTGCGTGCCGGCGCGCACCCCGGTAGGGACCCCCATGAGTCCGGTCGCGTGTCCCGCAAACTCGATCACCGCGGGGATACCCGCGATCATCTCACGGGATGGCTGAACGGGGAGATGCGGAAGTAAACAGCATCTCCCCGTTCTGCCTAGCAACTAGTGACACCGATCTCTGCTCCCTGTGATTGGAGCAGAGATCAGTGTTCACTAAATCACAGCCACGCCCCCAACAGTTAGTAACATGCCCCTAGGAACACTTAACCTCTACACTGCCACCTAGTGGTTAACCCCTTCACTGCCAGTGTCATTTACACAGGAATCAGTGTATTTAAATAGCACTGATTGCTGTATAAATGACAATGGTCACAAAAATGTCAGATGTGTCCGCCATAATGTCACAGTCACAATAAAAATCGCTGATTGCTGCCATTACTAGTAAAAAAAAGAATTATTAATAAAAATGCTATAAAACTATCCCCTATTTTGTAAACGCTATAACTTCTGTGCAAACCAATCAATAATCGCTTATTGCTATTTTTTTAACCAAAAATATGTAGAAGAATACGTATCGGCCTAAACTGAGGAAAAAAAAATGTTTTTTTATATAATTTTAGGGGATATTTATTATAGCAAAAAGTAAAAAATAATGCATTTTTTTTCAAAATTGTTTATAGCGCAAAAAATAAAAAACTGCAGGGGCGATCAAATACCACCAAAAGAAAGCTCTATTTGTGGGAAAAAAAGGACGTCAATTTTGTTTGGGAGCCACGTCGCACGGCCGCACAATTGTCAGTTAAAGCGACGCAGTGCCGAATCGCAAAAAGTGGTCTGGTCTTAAGCCAGCAAAATGGTCCGGACTGAAAGTGGTTAAGTAAAACACATAGGTAAGTATGTTATTAGAGGTCATAACCAAATAAAGAGGAAGGCAACTCCGGAGAAACTGTGAAATTGGCAAAGCCTTTGGCCCCCAGGGCAGACATCAACTATTTAAAGGGAAAATTGGTGGCCTGAGGAGTCCATATATAAGGGAGTACAATCTGGTCCAGAAGTCCAAGAGATCAGGAACAGCAGCAGATGACATCTATGTCCCCAGGCTGTGGTCATACAAAAGCCTGTATCTTTTGTCAGACCAGACTGAACCCAGACCATCACACTCTGGTCTTCCTTCCAGGCTATGGCTGTGGTGTTGGAGGTGTGGCAGAAGGAGGATGGTCCAACTCACACAGGTGGGTTTTGTTGGTGATATCGCCCCTCAACCCCTTGTTTAGTGTGAGATAAATTAGTTCCTCAAACATGAGGCACTGCCCCTCCCCAGTTTGCAAGTGGCCAAGTAGGCAAAGGCCTCTTAATGAGTGGGGGTGGTTTTGAGGGCCGCAGAAGCCTCCCCAATCAGCCTGAGCGCTGACTCCACGTTCTTCACCTTTCTGGGCCTTTTGGTTGGAAGGCGGAGGGAAGGGACCTGAGATTCTGTGAGGCTCCTAGGCCTGCCCACCTCCTGGCTGCCACTAACCCCTGCCTCCTCCTGGCTGCCACTAACCCCTGCCTCCTCCTGGCTGCCACTAACCCCTGCCTCCTCCTGGCTGCCACTAACCCCTGCCTCCTCCTGGCTGCCACTAACCCCTGCCTCCTCCTGGCTGAGGTCTTCCTGTGTATGAAAAAGGGACATACTTGTAGTTTTTGGTTCATCAATCACACACAATTTTGCAAATTGAATGTTAACAAACAGAAAAGACTATAATTCTAGCCCAGCATTTTTCATTCTTGTCCCAAATATTTTTGGCTACTACTGTCTATTGATATGTAAAAGACTTTATTAAATCAGCAATTAGTGATCAATAATCACATCTAGTTAACCTCATTCATTTTTACACCAAAAATATGTAGAACAATACTATACCTGGCTCAAGCTGTGCTCCTCCACTTCTTCCTGGCTGGAGGTCCTAGGATGGGCATCGGAAGCCTCAGCTTGGGTGGAAGGAAGCGTGGAAGGAAGCGTGGAAGGTAGGGTTGAGAGGGATTCCCTGACTTCAGTCTGGTCTAACAGAAAATGCAGTCTCTCATAGTACCACAGCCTGGGGACATAAATGTAATCTGCTGCAGCTCCAGATCTCATGAAATCCTGGATCTTCTTGCACTCCCTCAGATATGTACTCCTCAGGTCACCAATTTTGGCTTCACCAACTCCGGCAGTTTCTCCAGTGCTGCCTGCTTCTTTAATTTATTGTTGTAATGGGGGTGTTTGACCTGCCATAGACAGGGCAGCTCCCTGTACTTATTTACGAAAATAGGCAGAAAACTGTGGTCTTTGAACCCATCCATTTTCTCTGCAAGACACAATACAAGACAAACCCTAATGTCACGCTAAACTCTCCTAATCTTGACCCAATATAGGCCTCAATCTATAAGAAGTATAGGCCACTGATGTTCCAAGTTTAAATTGTACCTTCGTTCTAACGATCATCACTTCGGATACTCCATCCTCCGCTCACAGATCGTACGTACGACGCACGCGTGTTAGGTTTTATATACGCTGCGCATGCGTGAAACTTCGCCCACCCCTGGCGTTCTTTCTAGTCTATTCCCCGCCTCTTGTCTTTCGGCGCAGTGGGGAGAGCACATGGCGGAGACACAGCAGGTGCGTGATAATTACAGCAACGAGGAGGACGACTAAAGCCCGGACCCAGAAATGTCCCGATCCCGGAGGAGAAGATTTAAAGCCTCAAATATGTCTTTTGTAGAGATGGTGGACATATTGAAGAGGAACGACTATGATGGGAAGTATGGACCTTACCCAAAACCAAATGTGTGAGAGGCCAAGATCATGACTAAAGTTGTGAAGAGTCTGCAGAAGAATTTTGGGGTACGACGATCCAAAGATCAACTGAGGAAACGCTGGTCAGACCTGAAACTGAGGGAGCACGATCAGTACAGAAAGATCAAGCGAGTTCTTCTAAAAAGTAAGTATTTGTCGTGTGTTCATATTGTTATTATTACTTGCATACTGCTCTATGTGCTTTTCTTTACTTTTGTACAGTTTAAAATGGCCACTTTCATGTTCATGGGTTCAATCGTTCGTAGTAAACATTGTTCGTTCGCCCACTTAAAATATGATGTTTTGGGAAGTTGCAGTTAAAGCGGTGTTTCACCTTTTAAAATTTTTTTTTTTAAAAGTCAGCAGCTAAAAAAAAAGTAGCTGCTGACTTTTAATAAGTACACTTACCCTCCCAGGGCGCCCGCGATGTCGGTCGTGGAGGCCGAGATGTCCCTCGGCGATCTGGTTCCAGCGCCGCCATCCTCAGTAAGGGAAACGGCTTCCTACTGCGCATGCGCGAGTCGGCACGCGGCCTACTGCGCATGCGCGAGTCGGCGCGCGGCCTACTGCGCATGCGCGAGTCTAATTTGTGAATGGGGAACGCGATGTGTTGTGGGACACAGTTTCCATAACACACCGCGCCCCATTCACTAGAAGACGGAAGGAGAGAAGATCACTGCGGCGCTGGAAGAGGCAGATTAGGACGATCTGCCTAGCAACAGCCATTTGTCCCAGTGTCCCACTACTTTAACTACATTTGTTCAGGCCTATTTCTAGTCAAAGGAAGTTTGTTGTCTAGAGGGGGTTTGTAACTAGAATGAAATGCAAACTTGATTCAGTGTAAAAGAGAGGACACTCAGCAGCTGTTTCCACATCTGGACTCAGGAGCACTAGTGTGGGACACCAGGACACCCTTTTTATTAGGTTGTCCCACACACGTGCTCCAGTGGATACTATAGGGGTGTCTCCATCTGTGAAACTTGCACAAAACAGGTAAATATTCCAGCTTTAGAAAGTGTCAAAAATAATGTTATCAGCTTTAAACTCTGCAAAAAAAGACAATTGTAGGACACTTCCAAGCAATGTTTCATATTCCTATTCCTGCCATCAAATATCAGTGTGCTAAGTATACCTTTTTTACATTCTCATAGGGGAGAGAAGACTCTGGATTGTCTGAGGACACCAGGGACCCCACACCTTCCAAAGAAGGGGAAATACCAACACCAAAAGCGGAGGAGGAGGAGGAAGGAGAGGTTGTTGAAATTGGCGAAATTGTCACCACAACAGGTGAGTGTCTGAGACCACAGCTTCAGGTAATAGATGTATACCTGCATTTTTATAATACATGGTGTGTTTTTTTGTTTATTTTTAGGTGATGTGGATGTTGTGGAAGAAGAATGTAATTTTACCAGTGAAAGTGCCCAGACCCTCATCGGGGAGATAATGGGGTGCAATCAAGATTTAGAAAATCTCAAGAAAAACATCAATGATGTTCAACAAAAAATGAAGAACATCATTGATGTTTTAGGGAAAATCTGAAACACACAAAACTAGCTAGCATCGATTTGCGATTTTAAAAAACAGTTTTATCTTTTTTAAAAAGCCAAATTTGGAAGATGCACACAGTGTGTCAACATGTGCTATCTCCCATCACGGAAGATCTATGTAGCTCTGTGGGTGCAACTCCTTCCTCGCTATTAAAGTGGCTGAGATGAAGGGGTTGCACCCCCAAAACACATTGATCCCCCATGATGGGAGATAGCACATGTTGACATTAGGCATGGGATCAGGAGGAAAATGCCCAGTTTGAATCACAATTTGTGTGCATCTTCCAAATTTGGCTTTTACAGGGGTGTGACACCCCATGTGATGAAGGCAATATCAACACAGTTTGGACATACTCATGTCTGATATTGTCTTCACTTCAAAGTTGACCTTTGTAGGTTCCTGAGTTCGGTATGTTATGCTTTGAAACATGCCTGTTTCATACAAAACAGCTAGTTATATTAATGTTACCAAAAATAATGATATTTACACCAAATATGTTGGTTTGTTGTAAAACCCTTTGATAAACACACATGTGAATGTGCTTTGAGTAAAACATTTTATTATCATCAACAATGTGTGGCTTCTTCTTTCAATGCTCAAAGGCATTTTTTGGAGTAAAGTTGGTGTTTTCTGTGACAAAGGCAAAGGAAATGGGAAGTTTCCCCCATGGGGGTTTTTAGGCAGCTAGGTGTAGTTAATGAGAAAGGTAGACATTGGTAAAAAGTAAAGATTTCTTTATTGAAAAAATGAGTTGTTACATGAGTGTTAAGATGTGAGCTCAAGCAGGAATATACCCATGCCAAATACATAAAATAGCAAACATAAGGGTTATACACAGCATATGATAATGGCTATTGCGTAACATTTGCTGACGCGTTTCGACCCATAGTGTTTGGGGTCTCTTCAGAGGATGAGTTTGCTAGAAAAAGGAAAGTTGTAATAATATGTCAAATTTGTTAAAAAAACGAAATATAATATATGTAAAGGAATGTTTAGTAACACGTAGTACATAGTTACCACTGCATTTGGAGATGCCTCTCAGTCAGGAGGTCCCCCACATAGCTATCAGACCATTCTGTGCGCCTCCATGCCATAACGAAATACCAAGAGGGGTACGAGGATCCACTCAATGCGGCTTACAAGGAGTCACACGTGAACAGGTGTCCCCCAACGCAGCGTCCCAGAGGGGGCGAGGCCAGGACCTACGGCAATTACCAGAGTGTTAGCTCATGGAAAACCCATATCAGTTGAAAGTTTATTGTATTAACTATATTTGGCTTAGCTATTGAACGGTCAGACAGTATTAAAATTAAAATAGTCCATCATATGTTTAGGTAATTCCATGTATAGAGGGGAGAGTATTATTAGTATTGAATTCCTAGTAATGTGAAAGAAAGGGTGAATGATAATGTCAAAAATGTATTTAAAAATGTAATCACTAGTGTGAATAAGCCAGAAGTGGCCTCATCTATGTACTCAGGGAATGAAGTGGTGAATGATGTCACAGAAAATGTGGAAAATGATAGAGGGTAGACAACGTATTAGAAGTGTTTGAAGATGGTGTGAAAGTGGTTATATAAGAACCAAATGGTTAAAGAAGGATCAATGGGTGTGAGTGTAGTGTGCAAAGAAAATAAACATAGTCATGAGAGGAGTGATGCCTGAGATGAAATAGAAAAAAAAAAAAAGATTATCATAGAAGATGTAAAACTAGTAAGCCTGGTAATGAGAAATAGATGAATATAGAAGATTGGAAGGTACTGCAATCTAACTAAATGTCTGAAGAATGAGCCCGGGTTCACACCAGTGCGTTGCGAATTGAATGTCCTGTTTAACTGCGCACCAAAAAGTCAGTAGTTCAGAGGTTCCTCTGCGTTTTAGCTGCGGATCAGTGAGCAGGGAGAGGGGGGGGGGGAGAGGGGGAGGTGTAGTTAGGAGAAGGAGAGAATTCGTGTTCTCACCACAACACAGCTGCGAATCAGATGCGTGCCAATAGAAGATAATGGGCCTGAATTCGCACCTGAGCCGGACCGCACTGCCCAAAAAACCCACACGTTTTTTCTGCAATGCGCAGTGCGAATGCACCGCAGATATGTGAACCAGCCTCAGTAAAATTAATGTATTTTGAAATGTCCTGCGAATTGGATGCACTGTAAGCCGCATCTAATTTGCATAGGTGTGAACGGGGGCTTAATGATGGATGGTGGTGACTGAGCCCCCGTTCACACCTATGCGAATTAGATGCGGCTTAGAACGCATCGAATTCGCAGGACATTTCAAAATACATTCATTTTAATGAGGCTGGTTCACATATTTGCAGTGCATTCGCACTGCGCATTGCAGAAAAAACGTGTGCGTTTTTTGGGCAGTGAGGTCCGGCTCAGGTGCGAATTCAGGCCCATTATCTTCTATGGGCACGCATCTGATTCGCTGCTGTCTTGCGGTGTGAACATAAATTCGCGCCCCTCCAACACCTCCCCCTCTTCCTCCCCCTGTGTGTTTTGTGATCCGGACTGGAACCAGCATGGCGAAAAGAGGCCGAAAAGCGCCATCAAAGGCGAAAGAATCTGTCGATTGTGAGGAGTTGATAAGACTTGTGAGAGAGAAACCGAAGATTTATGACACCCGGCATCCTAAATATAAGGACAACATTCTTAAAAAACGTGCATGGCAGGAAATTGCCAGAAACCTCTTGCCAGAGAGGAGCATGTGCTCTTCACAAGTTCAGGCTGACAAATGTACCGTAATTTTTTTTTTTTTTTTTTTTTTTTTTTTTTTTTTTTACCTTTCACTACCTGTAGATGCTGTCCTGTATTTTTTTTATGGTGTACATTTATTGCATTTGTTATATTGTAAAAAACAGCATATGGTCACCCCCAAATCTATACCAGGCCACATGCTGTAAACATTGTGCACATAACAGCTTTATACAGCGACGGAGGAGTCCCTAAATAAATGCATATTCTTATAATTTGTAAGGTTAACAATATAATATACACCACAAATGTGATCAAAATTATTTTTATTTGTCATGGCCAAAATTACAGCAAACATTTTTCATACAGCACACTTGACATTATATTATCATGCCTTTACAAAATTAAAACAAATATTTACTTTTTATGATTAAATAGAATTCATCTGCCAAGGCACCTCCCCAGCTGGTGACAAAAAAAGAATTTTTGAAATTCCCCACGAATATGTTTACCAGTAGTGGTGCCCCTAGTAACATTCCACTGTGCTGCCTCCATGTTATGGCTCAGGGAATCCTCAAAAAGATAGCCATCTCGTTCACGCACATAGTTGTGCAGTGCACAGGCTGCTTTAATCGCACTGATAGCATGGTCAATACTAAGGTTTATAGAAGTATGCATGAATCTCCACTTATTGCATAGTATTCCAAATGCACATTCTACTACTCGTCGTGCCCTAGTCAGCCTATAATTGAACACTCTTTTTTTCTATTGTCAGAGAGCGACTTGAAAAAGGCCTGAGCATGTGCCGGGAAAGTGCGAACACTTCATCTCCGACAAATACATGTGGGAGGGGAGGCTCTGTAGTCCTGGGCAGGGGAGAATGATTGGGCAACTCTAGTGTATTCTCACGCAGCATGCGGCCAAATGAGGAATGTGAAAATACACTAGAATCTGAGCTGCTGCCATAAGAACCCACATCAATATAAATACAAATTTATAAATAAATTTATAATTTGCGTCTGCCACTGCCATTAATACCAACGAAAAATATTTTTTGTAATTAAAATATTGTCTCCCACTAGCTGGAGGCTTGAGGATGCGTACATGCTTCCCATCAATGGCTCCCAGACAGTTGGGGAAGTTGCATCGCTCCCAGAATAGGTTCACTACCTTCAACCATTCTTGTTTTTTGGGCTTCTTCATAACCATATCCTTCAGTTCTTCCCATATGACTAGGCAGGTATCATGAACAATGCCACTAATAGTTGATTTTCCAACCTTGAATTCATAGTGCAAACTTCCAAATGAATTTCCTGTTGCTAAGTACCTAAAAAAAAAATTTAAATTATGTTTTATATTTTTCAGTGCACTACTTGCAGACAAGATGGCGTAGCATGCGTGATGCTTACAGAAAATATATGCGGCGCCTCAAAGAATCAAGGAGTGGCTCGGGGGCAGCGCCTAGGGTACCCTATATGTTTGCCAGGGACTTAGATTTTCTGCAACCCATTGTGGAGATGAGGGAGTAAGTTTTCATCTAGATCATCTATGTATCGCACAATCTCTTAACAATGAATATGCCTAGTTAATTTATTCAATTTTTACAATCTAAAACAGGACAGAAGCTAGTTGGGAGGAGCAAGATGTTTTTGATGATCAACCAGAACAACAAACAGAGGAGGAAGCACCCATTGAAGTTCCAGAAGACACAGAGGATTTATCACTAATCCAAACATCTTCCAATCTCTGGGAAACTAATCCAGATGAACAATGTGCAGTGGCAGAGGCTGTGGGGACATCCTCTGCTCCTGCACACATTGTTCTGCCAGGCAAAGTGCCACGGAGGCGACCACCACTATCCCAACCTGACCTAAGTGAGCGCTTATTAGAAATGTTAAAAAACATGACAGAAAAGGTGGATGCATTTTTATGTCCCGATACAATCCTTGCGCTCAGTTTTGTCCCACTAATTAAAAAGGTACCCCCAGAGCATTACTATGAAATGCGAAAAACTATAGAACAAGTGCTGCTCTCCTTCTCCCATCCACAGGAGGAAGCTGCATTTAAATACCCAAATGTGCCCCAACCAAGACTTCCCCTTAACTACCCAACATACATGCACTACCCTGAGCAGCGACACCATCCTTACCCCTATAATCCACCATCCTATCCCTCAAGTTATGAAAAGCCAATCTCCAGATATGAAGTGCCACACAGTAACCTTCCCTATCCCATCCCATCACCAATTCCTTCAATAAGGTCCCCCCCCCCCCCCAAAATCAGGGTATGTATGTGCCAAGTCAACATGGGGAGGCTAGGCCTGCTCCCCACACTGCCAGTGATGACCCAGCTTCAGCAACTCAATACTCCTTTTCAAAAAATACATGATTCAATTTTATATTATTTTATTATTTGCGGATACGTGAATAAATACTTATTCCACCATTTTTTGTTGCGTCATATATTTGAAAATACACAGGTTTGAAAAATTATAAAGACATTCGATTACATGGTGAATAAATCACATGACAAAGGACATCAGTGCTGAAACTTACCTTAATGTGATCAATAATCTTTCAGCAGGCTGGATACTTGATCTGTAGCACGTGTTCTGACGCTCCAAGTGAGGGGAGATTATTCCAAGCAATTCGTCAAAACTAAGTAAAATAATATTAAATGAATACATACATGTGTGAAAAAAAATTTGGCCCTACTGTCTAAAAAATAGTAAGGTAAGTGGTTAAAGCGGTGTGTCAGCTTAAAAAAATTTTTTTTTAAAAGTCAGCAGCTAAAAAAAAAGTCGCTGCTGACTTTTAATAAGTGCACTTACCCTCCCAGGGCGCCCGCGATGCTGTTCGTGGAGGCCGAGATGTCCCTCGGCATTCCGGATCCAGCGCCGCCATCCTCAGTAAGGGAAACGGCTTCACGCGGCCTACTGCGCATGCGCGAGTCGGCGCGCGGCCTACTGCGCATGAGCGAGTCGGCGCGCGGCCTACTGCGCATGCGCGAGTGGGATTTGTGAATGGGGAACGCAATGTGTTGTGGGACACAGTTCCCATAACACACTGCGCCCCATTCCATAGAAGACGGAAGGAGAGAAGATCACCGCGGAGCTGGAGGAGGCAGATTAGGACAATCTGCCTAGCAACAGCCATTTCTGGTAAGTAAAAAAATAATTTTTTATTTTTTTTTCATTTGAAATTGTTACTAACATTTTTAAAAGTTTTTGTTTTCAGGGTGTCCCTCCACTTTAAGGACATTATTTCTTGTAACAAGGCATGCGTCCTTCGTTATAATATAATTATGCTTAAATAAAGGGCCTACAACAAACAAAACCTTTGCATATGGGTCCTCATTTCGACAGAGAATAAGCCACTGGCCTTTGAATTTAACAATAACAATTGTCTGATCCCAAAATGCACAACAAAGCTGCGTGGCAACACCACCACCCACAAAGCACCTTGTCACAAGCAACTTGGGGACAAAGTGTTGGGGGGTAAAATATCTCAAAACACATGTTAAGGGCATATGACCTGGTTTGCACCAGGAGGGTGGTGCTAGCTGACACTCATTTTGTGCCCTCTGCATGTTCAAATAATGTTCAGTTTGTATTTTGGGGGGGGGGGGGACAACGCATTTATTAGTTACAATAATCTTACAATGACATAATAACACATAGGTTAGACTTGATGGACTTGGGTCTTTAAAATATAAAACATACTATACATCAATGGCTACAAATTAAGTATGCTTTTGCAGAAAAATTACTCACCTACTTATTGACATGCGTGTGAAATTGAAAAATGTATCTTCATGCACACGGAGGTCTCCATACAAGATCATGAACTGGCCTCTCTCCTCACGATTTGCAATGATGGGATGAACCCAGTATCTTCTTCTTCTCCTCATCCTTCTCCTAGTCTCTTCTTCAAGCAAGATTGCTGCTGTTGCAGCAACAACTGTTGGCATTATCATAGGCAGAGCAGCACACATTTTGCAAAGAAAGACAAAACACACACTACAGACTGCAGAGAGTGCTTGTCAGTCTCCTTGTCAGCGCTGAGGTGCTGACGTGTGGACGTGCTGTCAGCAGCTCCGTGAGAAGCTCCGGCTTCTGCAGGCCCCCTGCCTCCCCCCTTCCTCCCGGATCTCAGCAGCCCTTTTCGGGCTTTCAAGGAAGGAACCGGCTGCGGATGAGACTCATCCCACCTCATCCCCCCCCACCCCCCTGCTTATCCTTTCCTCCTTTCTGCAGGCCGGCGTGCCCACCCCCTTCAGCACACCCCTACCCAGCAACCGGACTTCATCGCAGAAGCATCAGGCAACACAGCAAGCGCTTCAGGGACTATCTCCAAACAGGTAAGCTCTCGGGATCCCCCCCTTCCCCCCCTACCAGTAGTTGATCCAGGGCACTTTGTCCGACCGCCTCTCGGGGTCAGGAAGGAATTTTTTCCCCCCACTGAGCAATTGGCCAGCACAGTTAGGGGTTTTTTTTCGCCTTCCTCTGGATCAACGAGAGGGCGGTAGGTTCAACAGGCCCCCATCTCCCCTACAGGAACTACTCGCTTCAATTAAGCAACACACCGCAGCTGTCACCTGCAGCATTCTTCTGGTCCAGGATTCCTTGCGACAAGCAGAGGCAGCCGGAACAGCCAGGAAACTACTACTAAACCAAACCAAGTCCTCACACACAGGGCACACGATCAACTTGCTGGCTTTAGTCTACGCGGCGGCAAGTCTGATACCTAGACTTATAACTGGACAAACCCGGATCAGGATCAGCATCCTCACACATAGGGCACCACACGATCAACTTGCTGGCTTTAGTCTACGCGGCGGCAAGTCTGATACTTAGACTGATAACAAGACAAACCCGGATCTGGATCATCAGCTCAGCCATCCCGGACCATCAACTTCATCCTCTGGCCATGTGCTACCTTAAATATTCAGCTGAAGTCCTCCACAGACTAAGAAATACCACCGCAACATTGCCAGCTCCCATTCAAAAAATTCTACGAAAAGAACATCTATTAAAGACTGACCTACAATCAACCTGCAAAAACAGGAAGATACCTACCCAACCACAACAATTAGCATGCGCCATGATCAACACCAGATCTGCAGCCAAACACAGACTAGAAGTACACGACTTCATCACCCAAAACAATATAGACTGCCTCTTCATTACGGAAAGCTGGCTAACACCCGACTGCAACACCATCCTCACCGAATTGGTGCCGGAGAACTACAGGATCCTAACGGAACATCGGATAGGAAAAAAAGGAGGAGGCCTAGCAGTGATTTTTAAATCGCACTTGGCACTCACCAAACCAATCTTACAGAACCCAGTGCCTTTTATGGAGACACTGACGCTACATCTTCAATCAACACCCCATGAAACCACCCACATTCTACTTTGCTACAGACCACCAGGACCTAAGACCAATCTGCTTACACCCCTCACAGAGTTTATCTCAATACACACACTGAAATCCAAAAACCTGCTGGTACTTGGAGACTTCAACCTCTGGGCAAACTCTACCCAAGACCCAATCGCGACCGCCTGCATCAGCCAACTGGAAGAACTGGGTCTCCAGCAACTGATAAAGACCCCCACACACGGGTCAGGACATACTCTGGACCTCATCTTCAACCAAAATCTGGACATCAACACAGTAGACAACATACCACTACCATGGACGGACCACCACGCCATCAAATTCAAAATCTTCACCAACACCACCCGCCAAAAACAGAAACCTGCAACAACAACTCATTGGACCAGATCGCAGAAAAAACTGCACTCCGACTCCTTCAAAACCATCTTATCAAACAAAATAGCAACTCTGAATTTAACCCACTCATCGGAGCAAACTCTCAGCTCCCTAAACAATGCATTACTACAATCAGCAGACTCAGTGGCTCCAAAACGCAGAACTCTCATCAAGAGGAAAAACGCAGGATGGTTCAATAGCTCGCTCACGCTACTCAAGCAAGAACGCAGAAGAGCCGAAAGAGCATGGAGAATAAATCCCACCAATGGAAATCACACAAAATACAAAGGACTCACACAGAATTATCAGAAGGCAATCTTCAAAGCAAAAAAAAGACCATTTCTCAAATACCATCTCAGCGGCCTTAAATCGCCCCCGGGAACTTTTTAAAATAGTCGCTCAGTCGATGAACCCGGCATGCTTAGAGCCCCCGCTAATGAAACCCAAGATTTCTGCAATGAATTATCAGATTTTTTCATCAATAAAATCGACAACATCAGGAAAACAATTGGTCAGAAAAAGACATCCGATGGCAGGCAGTCAGAGCAAAAAGTCGATATCGACACAAACATCCCACAACCACCAAAGTTTTCTCTGATCCCAATTACCACGGATACTACTAAAAACATCATCAAAAATCTCAGAGACAGCACATCCTCCATTGACATCATCCCCACAAAACTCCTGAAAGAATGCTCCGACATCCTGGCTCCCACCATAACGCACCTCATAAATCAATCGTTCAAAGAAGGGATTGTTCCAGGCGCCCTCAAACAAGGCATCATCAAACCCCTGCTAAAGAAACCCAACCTCGACCCACGGGACCCCAACCATCGCAGACCAATTACAAGCTTGAACAACATCTCCAAGATTATGGAGAAAGCGGTAGTACAACAGATACAACGCCACCTGGACACACACACACTCCTGGACCCGTTACAATCAGGATTCCGCCCAGGCCATGGGACAGAAACCGCACTCCTGAAGATATGGGACGATGCCCTCGAAGCAGCGGATGACGGAGATTCATGTCTCCTGGTACTATTGGATCTCAGTGCAGCGTTTGATACTGTGGACCACAATACTCTACTCATCCGCCTCACAGAAGTAGCAGGAGTCACTGGCTCAGATCTGCAATGGTTTGCATCCTTCCTAGGAAATCGCTCTCAGACAGTGAAACTAGGAGGTTTCACCTCTGAAACCCGGGCAATCTCCTGTGGAGTCCCTCAAGGATCACCCTTGTCGCCAGTCCTCTTCAATATATACATTCGCCCACTCCTCAAAATCATCAGAAGATCAGACCTCTGCTTCCACTCATACGCCGACGACACTCAATTATATTTTCGTATCACCGGACAAAAAGACCATCATCAGCAATTAGGAAAATGCCTCACTATGATAGACGACTGGATGACTGCCAGCTCCCTCAAACTTAATGAATCAAAAACAGAACTTCTTATTCTACATGCAAATCATAACCCCCGAACCAAGATCCCTTGGACACCTCCTACCATCTTTGGACAGACCATCGCCCCAAGGACCAAGGCTAAGAGTCTCGGAGTCATTTTTGACTCAGAAATGTCAATGGATGCCCAAATAGGAGCAGTGGTCAGTGGTTCTCACCATCTGCTCCGCCTGCTACGCAGACTCCTCCCCTTCATTCCAAAAGAGGACAAAGCAGTGGTAGTTGGAACGATCATCAATTCTCGACTCGACTACGCTAACTCCCTCTACATAGGGTTACCCCAATATCAACTTGCGCGCTTACAACTTATCCAAAACACAGCGGCAAGGCTGATAATAGGAAAAAAACCCTGGGAATCCATCTCCCCTTCCCTGAGGAACCTACATTGGCTAAATGTAAGGAGTCGGGTCGCATTCAAGACCCTCTGCCTCACCCACAAATGCGCACATGGAAACGCCCCACAATACCTTCGCGAGAAAATAAAACACTACACACCGAATCGCAGTCTTCGATCGGCTAATCAAAATCTGCTCCTCATTCCCAAATCCCGCTACAAATCAAAGGGGGAACGGAGATTCGCTGTCCAAGGTCAACCGGGGGTTACTAATTAATTTGCAGCTGATTCGCAGCTAAAACTCTGACAAACCACTGAACAACTGACATTTTGGTGCGCAGTTAAACCGGACATTCAATTCGCAACGCACTGGTGTGAACCCAGGCTTACTCTTATGGTTCAAGGGAAGAGGTCTGGCCATCCAAGGAGAGTGTGAGGGGATCACCTTTTGATCGACCCTCATCACCAGAATTAAATAATATCCTTAATTACAAGGGTATTAAAAGGTGGGTAACAGGTGCCGCAGGTTCCGCCCCCACCCCTGGCGCGCAGAGGGGGGCAGTGGCCGCCGATGGCGTGCCTCGTGTGGCTCCCCCAGCGTCCCTGACGGCATAGCCCTGGCCGCTGTCATCACCACCACCGTAAACTACGTGACGGAATGACGTCACACGTGCACGCGGACGGGGCCCGTCCAAGCACACGATGCACAACGTCAGGAGGTGATCAGGGACGCCGTCGGCAGGGTGATCACTCCCACCTGTGGCCGAGACTGGGACTCAGCCACCTAGTGGCACGAAATGGGAGCGCAGTTGTCAAAGCTCCCCACCCTGCCCGGGAAGACGCATTTGAAAAAGGGGACCCCCGATCCAGGGCAACGTGCGGCCGTGAGGGTGTCACAGGAATATAAAAACAAGCTCACAAATTTAAACAATATATGGTGTAACAGTATCAATAAAAAAACAAAGCTAATACTCATTAGTCGTGTAACATGGATGTATGAGAGTGAATTCTAGTGATGTACTTAAAAGTAGATGATTACTCAATCCACCCAGTAATGGCCACATAGGCTGATCATTAGAGGGGATTAGTTGAGAGATAGTACCTCCCAAATGCAAAAAAGGAAAAAGCAAAGGGAAAGTACAGGCATTTGGGCAAAAAGTAAAGAGGTGATATGGGGTCCCTAGGGACCCTCTTTGCACATAGTAGGAGTAGGGTCTTAATCCAGTCTCCACCACAATCGAGAGTGTAAACTCGATCGGGTATGGCAAAGGGTACCTGCTTTAAAGAGAGCGCAACTAATTGGTGAGCTCTAAGGGGGGAACATGGCTAGAATATGTTCCCCACATTAAAGTCTACTAGGTATCCTAATATACAATTTGGCACATATGCTGTCCTAAAAAGGAAAAACAGGTATTGATATATTATGATATAATATTCACAGTTTGTACAGAGGAATATACACAGAGGAACACACAGTGCACAGCTCATATCTTAGCTATTATGTGTCAAAGGGAGAAGGGGTGTTTAACCACCCAAAATTGTATAGCAGAGGGAAGACGCATTGGAAGGAGATGCTGGTGCTGCTCACCCCGATAAGAAAAAGGAAATGGGAAGTTTCCCGCATGGGGTTTTTTTAGGCAGCTAGGTGTAGTTAATGAGAAAGGTAGACATCGGTAAAATGTAAAGATTTCTTTATTGAAAAAATGAGTTGTTACATGAGTGTTAAGATGTGAGCTCAAGCGGGAATATACCCATGCCAAATACATAAAATAGCAAACATAAGGGTTATACACAGCATATGATAATGGCTATTGCTTAACATTTCCTGACGCGTTTCGACCCATAGTGTTTGGGGTCTCTTCAGAGGATGAGTTTGCTAGAAAAAGGAAAGTTGTAATAATATGTCAAATTTGTTGAAAAAACAAAATATAATATATGTATATGCGCTCCAATTTCGTCCCACTAGGTGGCTGAGTCCCGGTCTCGGCCACAGGTGGGAGTGATCACCCTGCCGGCGGCGTCCCTGATCACCTCCGGACGTCCTGACGTTGCGCATCGTGCGCGTGGACGGGCCCCTCCGCATGCACGTGTGACGTCATGCCGTCACGTAGTTTACGGCGGTGGTGATGTCAGCGGCCAGGGCTATGCCTTCAGAGACGCTGGGGGAGCCACACGAGACACGCCATCGGTGGCCACTGCCCCCCTCTGCGCGCCAGGTATGGGGGGCGGAACCTGCGGCACCTGTTACCCACCTTTTAATACCCTTGTAATTAAGGATATTATTTAATTCTGGTGATGAGGGTCGATCAAAAGATGATCCCCTCACACTCTCCTTGGACGGCCAGACCTCTTCCCTTGAACCATAAGAGTAAGTCACCACCATCCATCATTAATTCTTCAGACATTTAGTTAGATTGCAGTAGCTTCCAATCTTCTACTGTATATTCATCTATTTCTCATTACCAGGCTTACTAGTTTTACATCTTCTATGATAATCTTTTTTTTTTTTTTTCTATTTCCTCTCAGGCATCACTCCTCTCATAACTATGTTTATTTTCTTTGCACACTACACTCACACCCATTGATCCTTCTTTAACCATTTGGTTCTTATATAACCACTTTCACATCATCTTCAAACACTTCTAATACGTTTTCTACCCTCTATCATTTTCCACATTCTCTGTGACATCATTCACCACTTCATTCCCTGAGTACATAGATGAGGCCACTTCTGGCTTATTCACACTAGTGATTACATTTTTAAATACATTTTTGACATTATCATTCACCCTTTCTTTCACATTACTAGGAATTCAATACTACTAATACTCTCCCCTCTATACATGGAATTACCTAAACATATGATGGACTATTTTAATTTTAATACTGTCTGACCGTTCAATAGCTAAGCCAAATATAGTTAATACAATAAACTTTTATGGGTTTTCCATGAGCTAACGCTCTGGTAATTGCCGTAGGTCCTGGCCTCGCCCCCCTCTGGGACGCTGCGTTGGGGGACACCTGTTCACACGTGACTCCTTGTAAGCCGCATTGAGTGGATCCTCGTACCCCTCTTGGTATTTCGTTGTGGCATGGAGGCGCACAGAATGATCTGATAGCTATGTGGGGGACCCCTGACTGAGAGGCATCTCCAAATGCAGTGTACTACGTGTTACTAAACATTCCTTTACATATATTATATTTAGTTTTTTCAACAAATTTGACATATTATTACAACTTTCCTTTTTCTAGCAAACTCATCCTCTGAAGAGACCCCAAACACTATGGGTCGAAACGCGTCAGCAAATGTTACGCAATAGCCATTATCATATGCTTTGTATAACCCTTATGTTTGCTATTTTAAGTATTTGGCATGGGTATATTCCCGCTTGAGCTCACATCTTTTTTTTTTTTCATATTTTATTATTTATTTATTTTTTCCTTCATTCAATAAGGGGAAATACAGAAAACATAAGCACACAATGTTCCATATTTTATTAGAACGGGAAAAAGAAAAAAAAAACAGCAAGTATAGAAAGAGAAAAGAACAAAAGATAAGAAGACTTCCTTTTTCAAAACTTAATATATCACTTCTCAATTACAACATAATATAAGAGCACAGAATTCCCGTTGAACCATTGCCTATTAACACATGTTTCTATTATTTCTGTATGGGGTCCTAGGGTGATTCCCCTTATGATCTTACCCTCCCCCTGTTGCATCTTTATTTATCCTCCCCAAACCCCCCGTTTCCCCCCCAAGGGGCAAAAAAAAAGGAAAAATCCTCTCTGCTCCCCTCCTCGGCCCGGCAAGATGGAGGAATCCTATCAAGTATATTCCTATGCGGTCAAACTCACCCCCTTATATACCCTCTCCAGCATTTTCTCCCAGTAGTATCTTCCCTTCCTCCGAGTGCATAAATCTATTCCACCCTCCCCAAATTTTATTATACCGCTCTTTTTTTATTTTGGCATGAGGACACTAAGTCCTCCATAGCTCCAATCTCTCTTACTTTATTTAACCACCTTACTATTGAAGGTGGATTTGAATCCTTCCAACACAAAGTGACATTTGCCTTGGCCGCATTAAACAAGTGGCATAGAATAGACTTTCTATAAGTCCGTTTCGGTATTTGAGAGGAATGAAGCAGGAAAAGGGCCGGATCATCTGGGATTACAGTTTCTATAAATTTTTGGGATATCCTCCGGACTTCTCCCCAATAATGCCTAATCTTAGAGCATGTCCAAAATATGTGAAATAAGGATCCTGGTTCCTCTCCACATCTCCAGCCCCGTCCTGTAGTTTCTAGATAGAATCTCTGAAGTTTTAATGGCGTGTAGTACCATTGCATCATTATTTTGTAGTTTAATTCTTGAATTCGTGTACACATTAAAGTGTTCTGGGACAGATATATAATGTTTCTCCACTGAGCCGTAGTAAAAGTCCTATTCAAATCCCTTTCCCACTTAACCTTACTGGAAAGCACATAGTCCTCCGGAGGTGTATTTAACATCCCATACATTCTTGAGCTCAACCGGGGGGAGCGGTTCTTGCCCATCACAATATTGTTCGAATGTTGTTAGTTGGCGTTCATATTTTACCGCTGACTCCAGAGACCTCAGAAAATGCAATACCTGTATCGCTCGTCACATCTTTAACTCAAAGGGACCCCCTATTTACATCAAGACCGCTAGAGTAGGCCAGGCCCCATTGTGGATGAAGTGTGAGACTTGAGATATGCCTCTCTTCTAAATTTTTGAATGCTCCTACCTCAGTCCCTGGAGGGAACCCCGGGTTACCCAGCACAGGAAATAAGGGTGAATTTTTCGAGGAAATTTTGGAGTCTCGGATTAAAATAGAACTAATACGTAGTGTGGTGCCTATAGTGGGATGCTTCCTAATAGACATTGGTATTCTTTCAAAGCACCAAGGTGCTCTACGTAGGGGTATCGCACTGACCTGCTGTTCCAGTTCTACCCATGACTTGAGTTCTCCATGTCTGCACCAATCTACCACCCTCCCCAAGTGAACTGCATGATAATATTTCACTATATTTGGGACTACTAATCCACCGAAGCACCTGGGCATCATCATAATACCTCTCCCTATCCTCGGTTGTTTCTTCGCCCATATAAATTTTATGAAAAGGGAACATATTTGACGGGAAAAGGCCGCTGGAATAGTGATTGGTAAAGCTTGAAATAAATATAAGAATTTTGGTAAAATACTCATTTTGATAATATTGCATCGGCCAAACCATGAATGGATACCCTGGTGCCATTTATCCAGTTGCATCCAAACTGAATTAAATAAAGCAGGGAAATTTACCTCATACGTCTTTCGATGGAATATACGTGCCCAGATATTTCAGCTTCTCAGTCACCCATTTGAAGCTAAAGTTTTGTTGAATTGCATTACGGACCATAGTCCGCAACGCAACTCCCATCGCTTCTGATTTTGAGTAGTTTATTTTTAAATCCGATAAGTTACCATATAGTTCAAATTCTTTCATGAGGTTAGGAATTGAAATATGTGGTGCAGACATGGAGAACAACAAGTCATCCGCATAAGCTGAGTTTTTTTAATCTCGATTTCATATTTTTATACCCTGAATATCCGGATTTTGCCTAACTTTACTTAGTAGGGGCTCTACCGACAAGGAGAACAGCAGGGGAGAAAGAGGGCACCCCTGTCTAGTGCCGTTTGATATTTTAAAAGGTTTAGAGAATACTCCATTTACTTTCACCTCCGCCTTTGGGCATATGTACACGCTCTTAATCCACTTAATCATCTGGTCTCCCATGCCAACATGTCTCAACACCGCAAACAGAAAAGGCCATCTCACCCTATCAAATGCCTTCTCGGCATCGGTACTCAGGAAAACACTAGGGGCATCTGACTTATTGGCATGGTAGACCAGATTGAGGACTTTGATGGTATTGTCCCTCGCTTCCCGTGAGGGAATAAACCCCACCTGATCTAAGTCCATCAACTGACTCAACAGTGGCTGTATCCGGGATGCTAGAATTTTGGTAAAAAGCTTCAGGTCCACATTTAATAATGAAATTGGTCTATAGCTGCCGCATTTCGAAGGGTCCTTCCCCTCCTTCGGCAGCACCGTAATATGCGCCAGAAGAGAGTCTGGTGGGAATGCGGCTGCTCGACCAAGGGCGTTGAAGACCTTTACCATCTGCGTACACAGCTGTGTAGAATTTTTTTTGTAATATTGTAACGTAAAGCCATCGGGACCAGGCGCCTTTCCCAGCTTCACCGTTTTCATTACCAAATTCACTTCCTCTACTGAAATAGGCTCTTCCAGTTTCCTACGCTCTAATGTTAGTTAGATGTTAGTCTCGACAATCTTGCCGAGGAGAGATATTCCTCCTGGGCCAATCTTGACATAAAGCGGTTCTGCACTCGTTTTTTTTTTTTTGGGCTATATACCAAGGCCATATAGCTCAATTGGGGGACTTACCTGTTCCATCTTCCATCTCGATCGCCGCCGGTTTTCCTCCGATAAAATTCTTCATCTTCTTCTTGTCTGCTGGGGTCCATCTTGCCTGTGGGCATGTGAAACCCCACAGGCACTTTAACGCAGTAACGGCACATCTGCCGACATCTCACGAGATTTCGGAAGATGTGGCCGAAATCTCGCGAGATTTCGGAAGATGTGGCCGAAATCTCGCGAGATTTCGGAAGATGCCCGCACTGACTCCTGGGATCAATGACACCAGATCCCAGGAGACAGTGCGGCGTGACGAGGATCCCCGCACAGACCCCACCCACCCCCGAAGAGACAGAAGACAGGAAGTCATCAATTACAAGGTAAGTAAAAAAAAAAAACACATTTCATTTAGTACTCTTTGCCTGATTTGGAAGGCAAAGAGATTTACTAAATGAAATGTGTGCAGAACCGCTTAAGTACTGATTCTAGGTTATATAATGAGGTGTAAAATTCCCCAAATGTCTACGCTATACCTTTAGGCTGTGAAATGAGTTTCCCATCTCTTCCTTTTATATGGGGAATATACCGTATTTATCGGCGTATAACACACACTTTTTCCCCCTTAAAATCGTGGGAAAGTCGTGGGTGCGTGTTATACGCCGAAACCCCCCAAAAAATTACAAAAAAAGCAAGCGGCGCATAAAAATGGCGACCGCCGCCGAAAAAGACCGAACCGCGGTCGAAAAAGGCCGAACCGCGGCCGAAAAAGGCCGAAGCCGACTGTTCAGCTCCGCTCGTAGTCCCGCCTCCCTGCGCTCGCTCCCGAAACAGCAGGGAGGCGGGACTCCGAGCGGAGCCGAACAGTCGGCTTTGGCCTTTTTCGGCCGCGGTTCGGTCTTTTTCGGCGGCGCATGCGCAGTTTGTCTCGCGGCGGGAAATTTAAACGTGGGCAAGGCAAATGACGCTGGCAATGCTGCAAATCACACTGGGCAAACTACAAATGACGTTGGCAAGCTTCAAATGACACTGGGCAAGCTACAAATGACACTGGGCAAGCTTCAAATGACACTGGGCAAGGATGCAAATGACGCTGGGCAAGGCTGCAAAAGACGCTGGGCAAGGCTGCAAAAGATGCTGGGCAAGGCTGCAAAAGACGCTGGGCAAGCTGCAAATGACGCTGGGCAGGCTGCAAATGACGCTTAAATGTAAGTTTTTTTTTTCCCCTAAACTTCTCTCCTAAAACTTTTTTTCCTTAAAATTCCCTCCTAAACTTGGGGTGCGTGTTATACGCCGATAAATACGGTAAGTAGTCAAAATTTTTCCTTTCAATTTGCCTGCTAACAATTTACTGCATTTATCTCCCAATTCGTAAGTTGTCTTTTTGCCCTTTTGTATAATTGCTTTGGCTCTAAAACGCAGAATATCCGAAATCTGATGCCTCAAGTCACCCAACTCTCTACCAATGGAAGGTATCTGTCACAGATACTCACCCGGGCCAAAATGCTGAGAGCTGCTCCCCTTGCGACTAGGTGCACGATGCCCCTGGAATGGGTACAGAGGGCACCGGGCACAAAGATGCACGGGTTGCCAGCAGGTGGGTTGCAGGTGGTGTGCAGTAGCGACGTAGACCTAGTGTGGCTGAAGCTGCACTGGAAGTAGACACCTGGCAGGACCACGATGAGGCAGAGGCTGTAGAGGTACCGGAACACACACTGGAGGGAGATCCTGAGGTGCATACGTGAACTGGAAGGCCAAGAAGCCAGGCCGAGGGTCAAGCACAGGTAAGTCAACGAGTGGGTATCTAGAAGGCAAGCCAGGGGGGTCAAACACCAGTAGCAACAAGAGAGTGTCCAGAAGGCAAGCCGAGGGTCAAACACAGGTAAGTAACTCAGAGAATGTCCAGGAGGCAGGCTGAGGGTCAAGCACAGATGATCAGGCAGAAGGGTATCCAAGAGGCAAGTCAGGGGTCAAACACAGGTAAGTAACTCAGAGAATGTCCAGTAGGCAGGCCGAGGGTCAAGCACAGATGATCAAGCAGACGAACATCCAAGAGGCAAGCCAGGGGTCAAACACAGGTAAGTAACTCAGAGAATGTCCAGTAGGCAGGCCGAGGGTCAAGCACAGATGATCAAGCAGAAGGATATCCGGGCATGAGCAGTGCGCATGAGCAGCGCACTGGCGTGAGACGTCAGTTCCGGGGGAGGAGCCTGACACGGGACAGCCTGCTCGATCCAGCGGAGACAGCGTGGAGTGAGAGCCCACGCTGCCTCGATGAGAAGATCCTGCCAAGCGCCTCCCGTCCCCCCTCCTGCCGGCTGTGTTCCCCGTAGCCGGGCCCGCAGAATTCGGGCATATGGAATGCGCTAGGCGGCGCCCAAAGTCAGAGTGGCAGCAAGTTTAGACAGCTTTTGGCGCCGGTCGGGAGCCCCAGGACGCCGCTGTGTGTGGCAGAACCAGCGGTGTATCGGCCCCGCACTGGAACCCCAGCACAACGGGAACGCTGGAGGAGTTCACCTCCCGCTTGAGTACCTGTCGCTTCCTCCTCTCCTCTCCGTCATAAGCAGGCAATAAAGGTCACGTAGGGGGGCCGTGGCGAGCACCCCCTAGGTATGGACATGAATACTGAGAAATGTCATATTGTCTTACTTTGAAAACCGTTCCCAGTGGCAGGAGATGACAATGATAAAAAGTTGACTGGCTGCAAGGTATTGTTATTGCTAGCAGTAAAAGGAAAAGGGATCCTTTCTGGACATATACAATTGCATATATTGCCAAATACAACATGAACTGTTATAACTAAGCAAAGGTTTGGTGGGGCTGGAGCGATCTTCAGGGACACTTCAGGTTCCATGACGGTATAAAAGGGTCATCCACCTTATCACCCCACTCCCCCAGGCCCCCTGTGGTCGGGTTAACAAATGCAAATTTTTTTTCTTTGAGAAATGTCAAGTTGCCTTACTTTGAAAACCGTTGCCAGAGGCAGGAGATGATAATGATAAAGAGTTGACTGGCTGCAAGGTATTGCTACTGCTAGCAGTGAATGGAAAAAAGACCCCTTCTGGACATATATATTTGCATATATTGCTAAATACAACATGAACTGTTATAACTAATCTAGTGTTTGACTGGCTGCAAGGTATTGCTAATGTTAGCAGTGAAAGGAAAAAGGACCCCTTCTGGATATTTATACTTGCGTATATTGCTAAATACAAAATGAACTGTTATAACTAAGCAAATGTTTGGTGGGGTTGGAGCGTTCTTTAGGGACAGTTCGGGTTCCATGACGGTATAAAAGGGTCATCCACCTTATCACCCCACTCCCCCAGGCCCCCTGTGGTCGGGTTAACAAATGCAAATTTTTTTTCTTTGAGAAATGTCAAGTTGCCTTACTTTGAAAACCGTTGCCAGAGGCAGGAGATGATAATGATAAAGAGTTGACTGGCTGCAAGGTATTGCTACTGCTAGCAGTGAATGGAAAAAAGACCCCTTCTGGACATATATATTTGCATATATTGCTAAATACAACATGAACTGTTATAACTAATCTAGTGTTTGACTGGCTGCAAGGTATTGCTAATGTTAGCAGTGAAAGGAAAAAGGACCCCTTCTGGATATTTATACTTGCGTATATTGCTAAATACAAAATGAACTGTTATAACTAAGCAAATGTTTGGTGGGGTTGGAGCGTTCTTCAGGGACAGTTCGGGTTCCATGATGGTATAAAAGGGTCTCCCACCTTCTCACCCCATTCCCCCACGCCCCCCCCCCCCCCCCCCCCCGTGGTCGGGTTAACAAATGCAAAATTTTTACTTTGAGAAATGTCATGTTGCCTTACTTTGAAAACCGTTGCCAGAGGCAGAAGATAATAATGATAAAGAGTTGACTGGCAGCAAGGTATTGCTAATGCTAGCAAGGAAAGGAAAAATGACCCCTTCTGGATATATATATTTGCATATATTGCTAAATACAACATGAACTGCTATTACTAAGCAAATGTCTGTTGGGGCAGGAGCGTTCTTCAGGGATAGTTCGGGTTCCATGACGGTATAAAAGGGTTCCCCACCTTCTCACCCCACCCCACCCCCCCAGGCCCCCTTGTGGCCGGGTTAACAAATGCAAAGTTTGTCCTGTGCTGGGAAACTCGTTATCTTATGTAAGACCCTTTCTCTCTAAGAAACACTTTGAACTGCAGGACTGAAAGTGACTCATCTATGTAAACAGGCCTTGTGATCATGAAGTTCTTGTTTTTCCCTGGGACCTAGAAGCAGGGAATAGGAGACAAGCACAGGCGGCCGATGTTCGTAAGGACACATTATATTGGATTTTGTTCTAAAGAGCGGAGACGGGGAGAGCCCTCTGGCGGGAGGAAGCGCACAAATATAAAAAGTGTAAAAGAGAGGAGAGGAACAAAAACAGGGCTTCCACAGGCCTTTGGAACGCTCCGAATTGGCTGGAAAAATAAGTGGAGGTTTCCTTTTTTTTTCCATAGGACCATTTGAATTAAGGACCGGGATATTTTAGTCTGGGGCAGTTTAACTGGGATTCAGAGAATTAAACTAAAAATGAAAGGGAGGTCCCAGAGGGGAACGGAACCTAAGACCCCTAAAGAGAACCAAAGTACAAAGTACGATACAGAATTATCTCAAAGATATTAGTTTGATATTAGTTTGAAAAGTCCAGAAATGGAGAAGAAACAGCAGGGTCCAAAAGATAAAAAACGGGAAGCGGAGCGACAGAAAGCTGAACATGTTGACCTCTCTAGGCTGGAGGGAGACCCGGATGGAGCTCAGGATCTCAGCTTTTCATTGGAGCAAAGAAATCTAGCACTAATTCCAACAAAAATTGAAATTTCAGAAATGTTTTCTAAATTGGAAAGTGTGATAAAATCAGAAATCTCAAATGTCAGATCTGATCTAGGTCTTATGGTAAATAGAGTCGAGAAGGTAGAGGATCTGGTGGTTATACAAGCACAAGAAATTCTCGATCTTAAAGCGCAAATGAATAAAATGGAAATGAAACACTGAGACATAGAATACCAAATGGAGAACCAGGAAAACCAAAGCAGGAGGCAGAATCCTGCGGATTAGATCTCTGCCTGAACAGCAGGGAGAGGACTTGGCGTTAAAAATGCAGCTTATCGCTTAACGTTTCCCTCCCTCACAGCTCACAAACACGTATAGGGAGTAATTTTCCTTTCCGGTGGGCACCACAGGCCATCCGATACTTAGGTACCAGGATCCCCGCAAATCCACACTTCATCTACCAACTAAATTTTCAGCCCCTCTTAAAAACCTTTGCTTCGGACCTAGAGAGATGGAGGTATCTGGCGGTCTCTTGGTTTGGTAGATGCAATGTTCTAAAGATGAACATTATGCCGAGGTTACTTTACCTCTTACAGGCCTTGCCTATTAAGATCCCCCAGACTTTCTTCAGAGCATTGTGTTCAACATTCATTAAATACGTCTGGCAGGGTAGGCCCCAGCGACTTGGAAGAGCCTTGCTACAGAGACCGAAACTCAGGGGAGGGGTGGGGCTCCCAGATCCAGCCATGTATTACACAGCAGTACACATGAATAGGGCAGTGGACTGGTGCAGGCATCTACCTGACAAACTTTGGATCCGGCTAGAGCGGGAATCGGTCCCATTTCCTATTGAGGGTTTGCCCTGGAGTGGGATCAGTTTTTCTAGTTTTGCCCTACCACACCCTCTAATTGAACCTACTTTGCAGGAACTAAATAAATACTTTACCTTAGCGAAAGCCCCCAGCTTTCCATCACCCTTAACTCCAATAATAGGCCACCCAAACTTCCCGCCAAGTACTTCTGATAAATCCTTTCGACTCCATCAAGACCAGGACCTGATCAGGGCCTCCACTTTCATGGGTACCTCGGATTGGCGCGATCTATCGGGCATATACCTGGAACTTGGGGCTTCCGCCTTGGGCAGTTGGAAACTGGCCCAACTCAAACACTTCCTCAAATCCCTCCTGAAAGTTAGCAACTTCCACAGACCAAAGACACCATTTGAGGAGCTATGCATGGGGGAAGGACCACTACGAAGGTCCCTCTCTTATTCGTACAATTTTCTATTGGAGTATACATCCCAGCTAGACCCTCCATTCCTAAAAAAATGGGAAAGGGACCTCCACACACAATTCACAGAAGATCAAAAGAGTCGCATACTGATTTTTGCTCATAAGTCCTCCTTATGTAGTAAATACCAAGAAATTACTTATAAAATCTTAACTCGCTGGTACAGGACTCCCACAGTACTGGCTACCATATTCCCGGGACACAGTCCTATGTGCTGGAGATGTGGCACGCAGAATGGCACATTGCTGCACATCTTCTGGGAGTGTCCGATCCTGGCTCCGTTCTGGGGGCAGGTTCTCCAGATCATTCATAAACTTACCGATGTGGCTCTACAAGATAACCCGGCAGCAGTACTGCTAAATTTGACTCCCATGTCAGGAAAGAGATATCGTAAATCGCTGCTGAGGCACCTTCTGAATGCAGCCAGGGCATGCGTTCCTAGTGCATGGAAACAACAGTCCCCACCGACAGTTTCTCAATGGTTTGCAAGGGTTTGCAACATCCATCATATGGAGCAACTTACAGCTGCTGAAGGAGATAGGGAGGAGGAACACAACACCCGCTGGATGCATTGGAACCTCTTCAGATTCTCAGAGGATTACAAGACCTACCTGTGAGCCCCCTTATCAGAGATGAATTAAGGTCCGAGATCGCTGGACCTACTGGAGTCCCACACCCCTGCCCCAACTTCCCCTTTCCGGCCCTAGTCTGCCTCTCTCTTTCTTCTAACTCTATTGTCGTCCGTCCTACCCTTCCCCTCTCCTATCCCCTTAACGCCTATATCCCACATAAGTGAAAAATTCTGTAATTGCCGGAGATCTTTGACACTATCCCCGAAACTCCCTTGCCGAACACTAAAATCCACAAATGAAATGTTGATTGTACCCTGCCCTCTGAAGGGAAAACACCCCTGTAGATTTTACCACCCAGTGGTAACCGGGGATAGGAGCGACCGGGAGGTTCCCCTTGAGGCACTAGAAACCACAAGGGAGGACAGTGAAGGGGTTTTGGGGTCAGCAATCTATAGCTCTAGCAGTATGTAGTTATGGTTAACAAAATGCTCTGTAGTTCTGTACTTAAATTGTATGTTGAGCACCATGTTCTGTTCGGGAACTAGGGAATCGGGGGAACTATGTTTGTCTTCAGTTTATTTTTGTATATTCTGCAATTACTTAAATAAAAAATTAAAAAATGCAGCTTATATTTAATCCCTTGTTGGGGAGGCCCGAGGGATCGGTTTTTAAAATCGATAGGGTACACCGTATTAGGAAACCTTCTGGTCTTAGCGAGGAGACCCCTAGAGACGTTATTATTAAGTTTCACTCTTATGAAGATAAGTTTAAAATCTGGTCAAAGCTGAGAAGCAGTCCCCCCCTGAAACACGACTCTGTCGAACTTCAGATATTCTCGGATCTTTCGGCAGGAACCCTAGCGCGCAGGCGCCATATGAGACCTTTACTGGAAGCATTGAGAACTGCGAACATAAAATACAGTTGGGGGTTTCCTGCCTCATTAATAGTTATTAAATTAGGAAGAACTGTGCGGTTGAAATTTCTAGATGAGCTCCAGGACTTTTGCCATGCTCTGGGGATCCCTATTCCCAGCATCTCATAAAGAGGATGGAGAAGAGGGAAGGAAAAGAGAAACTGTGACTTGGGCCGGGATTCTGTTGAAGACCCCCTAGTGGGGAGAGAGTGGGGGAGAGGGGGGGGAGGGCGATGGGTTTGAAATTGTAGTTCCTGTGGGTTTGTGTTCATGTTGGAGAAGAGATGCATGCCAGATCAGGGGAAGGATGGGGGAGATGAGCTGGAGGGGGGGAGGCGGGGGGGGCAGAGGGCTGGATGGGTATGGGGGGGTCTCGGTGTGTCCTGGCGGGGCCCCCCCGCCCTCCCCCGATTTTCGGGAGGGCGGGGGGGAACCCCGAGGGGAGCCGCAGGGTCAGAGTGTCACCCTGGGGAAAGGCGAACCGGGAGTCCTGGAAGGATGTTCCCCAGATCGTACAGGATCGGCTTGGACAGGATGCCCCTTGGTTCGCATAGGGTCAGAAAGCGACCGGGTTGGGAGGGGGGGGTAATGTGGGGAGGGGGAAGGGAGGGATAGGGGAGGGTAACCTTGCAGAAAGAATGAAAATGAAGAGAGGTATAAGGGGTCCATTGACATATTCCCATTGTCAAAATAGAAAGCGGTGATGTAAAACTCCTAGCATATAATGTGAAGGGGTTAAATTCTCAGTTAAAAAGGTATAAGATATTGAGAGAGCTCCAGAGGCATCAGGCAGGAATCGTGTTCTTGCAGGAAACTCATTTAAACCGAGGGGGTAACATTAAATTATTCTCTCTGGACTTTCCAGTGTGGTATTACAGCGACTCCCCTATCCTGGGATCAAGGGGGGTGGCAATCGGGTTCTCTAAAAATATTAAATTCACGTTGATAGACAGACTTGAGGACCCTGACGGCCGGTTCCTTTTTTTGAAGGGTAGGGTAGGAGAGAGTCTGTTTACACTCATAAATGTCTATGGTCCAAATAAGAACCCGATTAGATTCCTGACACAGGTTTTGGGGCAGGTGCCAGGGTTTAAGATGGGCGAGGTGGTCCTGGCTGGGGATCTTAACTTCTGCTTGGACCCTGACTATGACAGCACGTCGCGGGCACGGGGCCCGAGCCTAACACAATTGAAAAAATTTAAGCTCAAAATGTTTCAAAATCAGTTGATAGATGGATGGCGAGTGATGCATGCAAAACTAAGAGATTATACCTTTTTCTCTCCAGTGCACGGTACACACTCCCGTTTGGATTACTTTCTCATAGAACACAGACTATTAGAGCGGGTAGCCTCAACTCAGATAGAAATAACGACTTTGTCAGACCACGCCCCGGTTTCGATGAGGGTGAGGATCCCGGAACACCAAAGGCAGTCTTTTATGTGGCGTCTTAATGACCATTTGATCCTTTACATGGAATCAGCAGATACAGTCAAAAGGGAAATTGAATTTTTCTTTGCCAAAAACGACACGGGAGATATATCACCCGCGACATTATGGGAGGCTCAGAAGGCCTATATAAGAGGGATCCTCATCTCCATCGGAGCGAGGAAAAAAAAGGAAAAAAAGACAAAGATTCTGGTACTAACAGATGAGATTCAGAACTTGGAAGGGGAACATAAAAGCAACGGGATTCATAAGCAAGATATATATCATAGGCTGATAAATAAAAGAGATGAGCTAAAAATGGTCATGGAGTTAGAATCAGTGGGGGTATAGATCCGGAAAACACCTAGCAAGGATGCTAAAAAAGAAAAGAGAAACGAATTACATTGAAAAAATTCAAAATGGGTCTGGAGAAATGGTCAATTCGACCAAAGAAATAGCAAATGTATTCAAGACTTATTATGAAAGACTATACGATGTCAGACAGAAGGGGCAGCAAAACCTGGAAATAGGAGCAGAGGGAAAGGACTTCCTGAATAACAGTGCACTACCTTCTCTATCAGAAACTGACAGACTTAGCATGGATAGACCCATTACCGAGGTAGAAATTTTTTCTGCATTGCAAGGCTCTCCGAGCGGTAAGAGTCCGGGCCCCAATGGATTCACATTGACATATCTCAGGAAATATAAAGATATTCTGGTTCCTAGATTGTGTCAATACTGGAACCACCTGGGAGCGGAGTGCATAATGGGGGGGAAGCCTTAAGGGCATCAATTACACTTATCTTGAAAGAAGGCAAAGACAAAACTTTGTGCTCGAGCTACCGCCCGATAGCTTTATTAAACACAGACACCAAGTTATACGCAAAAGTGTTGGCCAATAGATTGAAGAAAAAAATGCTCGAATTGGTCCATCCGGACCAAGTCGGGTTTGTTACCGGGAGGGAAGGCCAGGATAATGGGGTCCAGACCCTACTGTTGCTCCAGGCTGCTAGGAGGGGGAAGGTCCCCAGTCTACTCCTGTCAATAGACGCCGAGAAGGCGTTTGACAGGGTAGACTGGGGACATATGTTGGGAACTTTAGAAGCATTGGGAATCGGCCCTAGGATGTTACAATGGATCAAAATGTTGTACAACCAGCCACAGGCCTCGGTTAGGGTTAACGGGGTGCCCTCGGAGGTGTTCATTATGAGAAATGGAACGCGACAGGGGTGCCCTTTGTCACCCCTATTGTTTGTACTGTCATTAGAGCCCCTTCTGTCATCAGTTCATAAAAATAATGACATATCAGGGATCAGGGTGGGAGGGGAGGTACATAAGCTATCTGCCTTCGCTGACGATGTCCTCTTTTATATCTCTAATCCCAGGATCACTATCCCAAATTTGCTTTCAGTATTAAAAACTTATGGTAGAATCTCAAACCTGAAAATTAATCTTGGTAAGTCAGAAATTTTAAGTATTAATATAAATAAGGAGGAGGTAGATTTACTATCAAAAGAATTACATTTTCCCTGGAGAGAAAACATCAAATATTTGGGGATTAGACTGGCAGAAACTACAAAAAAAATATATTTAATAAATTACCTCCCCTTGCTTGACGAGATCAGAATAGAATTACATAAAATGTTCTTACGACCGCTCTCTTGGATCGGTCGCATCAACGCATTTAAAATGATAGTGGCCCCAAAAATTAATTACAAATTCCAGATGCTCCCTATAGCCATTCCCAAAGTGTTTTTCAAAACCCTAAAGCAAATCATCTCTAGGTTTATTTGGTCAAATAAGAAGCCGCGTATTGCAGCTAGTATACTCAGCCGTGAGAAGAAACATGGGGGACTGGCCATTCCGGACTTTGAAAAATATTTTTGCGCGATTGCACTATCACGGGTTATGGAATGGGTTAGGGGCGGGAAGGATAAAAGATGGATTAGCCTAGAAAACACAGTTAGTAATAGGGATTTAGGACATGACATTTGGAACTCACCTAATTTTAGGGTATTAGGAAAAAATGCACACAATATAACACGAGTTACATTGGATATTTGGGATAGTTTATATAAAAAAAATAAAACACTTCGTGGAGAGTCTCCCCCATCCAATCCGTTGTGAGGACAAGTACACGCAATTGGAGAGACTCTGTTTACGGAAGACTACGAGGAATAATATATCTCTGATCTACAAAATCCTAATTAATGAAGAAGTGATGGACGTGCCCCCATATGTCAAGAAATGGAAAGAAGATTTAGGAACACAGTGTAGTAGAAGTAGGATAAAAAAAATATTCAAAATAGTACATAGTTCGGCGTTTCCTATAAAAACGGTTGAAAACTATTTTAAATGTCTAGCAAGGTGGTACATAACCCCCGATAAGCTGAGTAAGTTCCAAGTAGGGGTGTCCCCCGAGTGCTGGAGAGGTTGTAAATCCAGGGGCACGATGGCTCATATTTGGTGGGACTGCCCGGCGATTAAAACATTTTGGAAAGGAGTATTGGAATTGATTTTCGAAATAACAAAGGAAGTAATCCCAGAGGACCCTTGGACGTGTTTGTTCCATAGGACGGGGACCCCATGGAAACAATATAAAGTTTCTTTGATCCAGATTCTCCTGAACGAAGCAAAAAACCTAGTCCCGAAGAAATGGCGGAAGACGTCTTGCCCGACTATTCGAGACTGGATTTTTGCCGTTAATACGATTCAAAGGGTAGAAAACTTGGAGGAGATGGAGGGAGAGGTGGAAAGATAAGTGGGCTGAATGGAACAACTTTAAGGACTCATGGAGATATCTAGCTGAGATTACAAGATAAAATCCCCTATCGCAATATGTGTTGGGAGGTTCGGTTTAAAACTGGGAAAGTAATGCCGGGACCTCTTAGAGCGTCAAGCAAGGAAGGGGGGGGGGAGGGGGAGATAAAAGTATGTTTAATGTAAGTTATAGTTGTAATGAGATTTTTCTTGATATGTACTTTGAAAATTAATATTAAATAAACATTTAAAAAAAAAAAAGCAGAAGGATATCCAAAAGGCAAGCCAGGGGTCAAACACAGTTAAGTAACTCAGAGAATGTCCAGTAGGCAGGCCGAGGGTCAAGCACAGATGATCAAGCAGACGAACATCCAAGAGGCAAGCCAGGGGTCAAACACAGGTAAGTAACTCAGAGAATGTCCAGTAGGCAGGCCGAGGGTCAAGCACAGATGATCAAGCAGAAGGATATCCAAGAGGAAAGCCAGGGGTCAAACACAGGTAACAGCAGCGGTGGTCAGGAGGGGTCCGGGTCAAGCACAGGTAATCAAGCAGATACAGGATACAAGGTACAGGATACAAGGACTGGAGCCAGGGACTCCAAGGGAAAAGAAAAAAAGAAAAGTGAAGGGAAAGAGAAGGCCTTTTATAGGCCAGGTAACTGGTCAGGTGGGATACCCGACTTCTGTCAGCGCTGCGCATAGTAGTGAGCCGCACTGGGTGAGCTACAGCAGATACCCGAGCGCCACGAACCCGCGCATGCGCACCCGCAGCCCCGCGTACCTGTGCTGTTTGCCAAGCCGCTCTACCGCGCGTGCGCATTCTTGGAACCCGGCGCCGAAGTACGGTATTTCCCTGACAGTATCTGATTCCTCTTATGCTGGAGTTCCAGATCATGAATCTCCTGTAGAAGCCCCATCACCTGTTTTTCTCTCTCTTTCTTTAGTCTCGATCCAAATTTGATCAGTATGCCCCGAATCACTGTTTTGTGAGCCTCCCATACTATGCCCGGGTTGCTTCCCGGAGTGTCATTTGTCTGAAAATACGCATTTATTTCTTTAGCTATTTCATCCTGAATTACAGGATTCTGTAACAGACTCTTGTTTAATCGCCATCTTCTCTCGGTAGCACCCATCGCACCCAGAAGGGATATACACAAAGTGATCGGGGCATGATCTGACCACGTTATACTTCCTATAGAAACCTCTGTTATCCTGGTAAGCAGATAGTGAGGGACCAGAAAGTGGTCTATCCGTGAATACACCTGATGGGGATTAGAGAAAAAGGTGTAGTCCCTTTCTCCTGCATGCATGGTACGCCACGCGTCCACTAATTGTAATTCAGTCTCCTCAGTAGTCCTCTTCTGGTACCATGTGAAACAGACGACGTCCCTGAGGACGTGTCCATTTTAGGATCTAAGGGGATATTAAAATTCCCCCCCCCCCCCCCCCCCCCCCCCCCCCCCCCAGGATCAACTTACCTTCAGAGAAATCTATTAATTTTGTGAGAACTTTCTTTAAAAACACTTCTTGCATTGCATTAGGAGCGTATACTGTGGCCAACCTCATCTTCACTCCTCCTATTTGACCCTTCAAAAAAGGTACCTTCCCTTCCCATCTACCCGTTTATCTGTCAGCGACCATGGGATCCGATTAGAAATCATAATCAAGACCCCTTTTGATTTTGCCTCCTGATTAGAGGCATGGTATACAGTTGGAAAAAATCTATTTTGAAGGAGAGGGAATCCACTCGCCTTAAAATGGGTCTCCTGTAAAAAGGCTATGTCTGTGCGCATCTGTTTTAAGTCATTAAGAAGCATCCTTCTTTTTTTCTGGGACATTAAGTCTTTTAACATTCATAGATGTCACCCTTACTTCCTCCATCTTGCCGGGAAACGAGAGAGAGAGGGGGAGAAGAAACGGGAGAGAGAAGGAGAAAAAAAACCCCTTCCAAATCCCTCCCCCCCTAATACACAAAAACAAACTATACCCCCACTATATTTTCCCTCCCCCTCCCTCCACCCTATAAATCACCCTGCCCCTTTTTACAACCCCTCAGGGAGACACTCTACTCTGAGCCCCACACCTGTGGCTCAGTAGGTGCAAATCTATATATAGGGGGTTGGTCCAAAATGGCCAAGAGGCTCCGCTCCCTACACCCCCCCCAGGCATATTTCATATCTAGATCACATTAATCTCCATTTTATCTTCCCTCATACTCTATCCTTCGTATGAGAAAGAGAGAGAAAAAAAAAAAAAAAAAGAAAGGAAGTGGGAGCACATCTAGGGTGTGGGGCAGGGGAATCATATCCTTTCTCAATACCTCTGGTCTCAAGGACCTTTATATCCCTTACCTCTTCCCCCCACCTAATATTTCTTGTATTGTCCCCCCACTCCACCACACCCTACTCCTTCTGGTTCTAATCCCATTTTTTCCCTCTCTCCCTTATACCTCACCGTCTCCCCCCTCCCCCCCCTTCTCCATATCATATCTCTCTTCTACTTTCTCTCCCTCTTCTCTCCTTCCCCCACCCAATCCTATTCCGAAGCTATGTTAAACTGGGGTGCTTAAGTTTAAGTTTAAAAACTACACCTTTCCTTTCTTTCTATAGCCTCCTCTCAATTTATTTAACCCTTCTCCTCTTATCTTTCATCTCTCCCCTTACTAAGATCTCTATACCGATTGGGTCTAAGGTAGTCCTGCATAATGCAAATATCTTTTACAATGTCCCCGACTTCTAGGCTTTGCAGCACCAGGGTCTGAATTATTTAAGTTGTGATCGCTCCTAGACATGTGCAATTCGTTTCGTTTTTTTTTCGTTTTTCTTTTTTTTTCGTTATTTTCGTTCATTCGTTTTCGTACGAATGAACAAACGATTCGCTAAAAATTTTAACGAATAACGAATCGTTCGAATCCGAAAATAACGAAAATCTGAAAAAAACAAAACAGAATCAACGAATGTACGAATGAAGAAAATCCGAAAAACCAAAACAGGAACAACGAAAAAATTTTTTTTTGTTGAATTGGTAATTTTACGTGTCCCTTACAATGGTGCTGCTTAACGTGCTTCGAATAGATTGAACGAAAAAATTTGTACATTCGTAACTTTTTTTATTTTTTTCGATTCGTAATTTTCCGTGTCTCTTACAATGGCGTTGCTTAAAGTGGGATTCCACCCTAAAGTGGAACTCCCGCTTTTCGGAACCCTCCCCCCCTCCGGTGTCACATTTGGCACCTTTCAGGGGGGAGGGGCATAAACTCCCACGGGAGTTTACGCAGCTTCCTGTCCCGGCGCGCTGTCTGCCGGGACACGTGTGAAGATTTTCATTGCGCCGCACGCATGCGCAGTAGGGAATCGGGAAGTGAAGCCACTTCCTGATTCCCTCACGGAGAATGGCGCCGGCTACAGCAGAGAGCCGAGCGATCGATCGGCCTCTGCTGCCGACACCGCTGGACCCTGGAACAGGTAAGTGCCCATTTTTTAAAAGTCAGCAGCTGCAGTATTTGTAGCTGCTGGCTTTTAAAAAAAAAATTTTCAGTACAGTCCCGCTTTAACGTGCTTCGAATGGATTGAACGAAAAAATTCGTACATTCGTAACTTTTTTTTTAGATTCGTAATTTTCTGTGTCTCTTAAAATGTAATAATAGCATACACATTACATAAAATTATGAATTATGCTCCGATTACGAATCTACGAATGTTACGAATGTACGAATAAATACGAATGCGTCCGAATTTCGAATAAACGATTAAACGAAAATGAAACTAACGGAAAAACGAATCAACGAAAAAATAACTCTTACGAATGTACGAATCGTTACGAATACGAAGACCGACGACTTACGAATGTACGAATCGTTACGAATACGAACACCGACGACTTACGAATGTACGAATCGTTACGAATCAACGGAAACAAAAAAAACGAAACGAAAATAAACAAATTTTTTTGTTGTGCACATGTCTAATCGCTCCCCCCTATTTCCTTATCTATATAATTTCTATCTTCCATATCCCCCATCCTGCCCCGCCCACCCCCTCCCTAGTCAGTTACCTACCCCCAAAAATCCGACCCTAAAGTGTCTATCTAGACAGGTCCTGTGCGCAATTCCTACCTCCCTATATCTGCCCCACACTGGACATTATATTTGAGAGATTTCAACAATTCAGTAGTTTAACCTTTTTCCCCTTTTATAATCGCACAAAAAGAGCAAAGGGGGTACCAAAAAATAAATAAAAAGGGGGGGGGGGGCTCCCAGTCCTCCATTTCTCATCGTCCTCTCCTCCTCTCATGGGCCTGTGACTACTAATTGTGTACCTAGTAACCAATCAACCCCTCAAACATTGTGTACCAATTTGTGCTATGTGAATATGTGGCTACGTAATTATGGTGCGAGATTCCGCCCTCTGGCCTCTTAAATAAATAATCAAGAAAGGGAGGTAAGGGGACACCCCCCCCCCCCCCGAGTGAGTTATGTGCAGTTTGTGTCAAATAACATATACCCCTAACAAAAAAACAAAAGGGGGTATATATACACGAAAAAAATATATATATATTTTTACCCACATAGTGCACTTAGATAACAAATAATCTTCTAGCATTCCTCTAACCCCTACAAGTCCCCCCCCCCCCCCCGAAAAAAAAGGGGGGAGAAAACACACACCCAAAAAAAAAAAGGTTTGTATAAATATAAAAAATAAAAATAAAATTTAAATCGAAATAATAAAAAATAACACCTAATATGTGTACATAAGGTCCATAAGATTTCCTGGCATGTCCAATGGGGCCCATTAAAAGAGTGTAAGCAGTAATTTTCCTCCCTTGTAAAAAAAAAGAAAGAAAGGGAGATGGAAGAGAGAGAAAAAAAAAAGGGGGGGAAGGGGTCCTCGATATATATAAAAAAAAAAGGGGGGAGGGGAAATTATCCTATATCCTTGGGGCATGATGGCTGGGGTCCTCTCCCACTTCTTTCCTGTAGATTTAAGGGTCTACCTCTTCTGCACCCCCTGTTCATTTTGTCGGCCCAGATGTTGTAGCCAATTCTACCGCCTCTTCTCCCAGAAAAAGGAGCAACTGTGGCAGGGCCGCTGGTTGCCTCAAAACAAATGATTTAGAGTCCTTCTTTACAATTACCGAGATAGGGTATCCCCAACGGTACAAGCCCCCTGATTTCCGAATTATGTCCAGTAAGGGACGTAACATGGCTCTCCTCTGTAGGGTGGCCCTGGATAAGTCTGGGAAGATTTTAATCTTCATACCCTCATATACCATCTCTTTTACATCCCATTCCTTGCGGCTAATCAGTTCCTTATGCGCATACCTATGAAAGCAGCATATCACATCTCTTGGTCTATCTAGGTTGGCAGAAGGGGAGCCCGTTACTCTATGGAGCCTTTCAAACTCTAAGTCCTCCGGGGGAACCTGAATGTCTAATTGTTGGCATACTGAGGCTATAGTAGGTTGTAATGCCTCTCCTCCCACTGCCTCCGTAACCCCCCTAAATCTTAAATTTTTCCTTCTGCTACGGTCTTTGAGCTCCTCTAAACGGACCTGCATGGAGGGGAAATAGGAATTGTATTCAGACTATACCTGTTCCAGTCGCGAGATCCACTCTACCAAAGCTGCCTGTGAGCTCTCCCGCTAGCTGGTGAACTTCAGACCTCACCTCTTCCAAGTCTCTCCGGTGTATCTCCTCCATTCGGGTCATCCACCCCTCCAAGTCTGCTCTGGTTGGGAGTGCCTGTAAATCCGCCCTTGTTAGAAGCGCCCGCAGGAGCGCTCTGAGGTCTGCATCTTCCCCCGCCATAGACCGCGTTGCTCCCCCCTCCTGTGTCCAATGGGGTTGCTCCTCTCCCTTACCAACCTCACCGCCCTTCGTGGCCAGCTCCGCCGGCATGTCAGGTGTCGGAGACGCAGGGGTGACGTCAGCCGCTTCTCCGGATCCTCCGTCCCGCTTCCCTTCTCCTGTCCCCCGCTCCTGATTCCGGGCTGCCGCCGCTCTCGTCCGGGAGAAATATTGAGGTATCTCAAGCTGGGTAGGTACCCTCTGTACCCTCTGTACGCACCCTTCTCTCTTTCTCATGCCAGCATAAATTTTACCCAGAGGGAATATCAAGTTTTAATAACGGCTGGAGATCAATGCCGCCTCACTATGCTGCATAGCCTGGGGGATGGAGGGAGCCGAGCCAGCGTGTAGTTCTCTTACTCCGCCATCTTAGACCACGCCCCCTACCTGGAGCTCACATCTTAACACTCATGTAACAACTCATTTTTTCAATAAAGAAATCTTTACTTTTTACCAATGTCTACCTTTCTCATTAACTACACCTAGCTGCCTAAAAACCCCCATGGGGGAAACTTCCCATTTCCTTTTTCTTATCGGGGTGAGCAGCACCAGCATCTCCTTCCAATGTGTCTTACCCTTACTTGCTATTTACTAAAGGCAAATCCAGTTTGCACTCTAAGTGCAGTTTCAAGTGCAGTTTTGCAGTGCACTTGTAGTGCATAGTGGATTTGCCTTTAGTAAATAACACCCACAGTGCTTTTTAATTTGCCCCAATCACAGCATTTTCATGACTCCACACATTTCTGTCATGGTGCTGAAAATTAGGAATATATTTGTCAGTAATGCATTACATACATCTAACAACAAAAACAAGGTGTATGTAGCAGACCCACAACATAATAATATTATCTAATAATATCATCTCATCTCTCAAAAAAATTTGGTTTGCAATGTTGAAGACAAAGGCCAAAAAAAAATCAAAATAAAAACCTAGGAGACAGCTAACATAATAATATTATCTAATAATGTCACCTCATCTCTCAAAGAAATTAGGTTTGCACTGTTGAAGAAAAAGGCCCAAAAAAAATCTAAATAAAAACCTAGGAGACAGCTAAAACAAACCCAAGCAGGAAATGAAAACAAATATTATTATGTTTCAAATATAAATTTATTAAAAAAATGTCTCTCAGACATTGTCTGGCTTATCAACGGCCCCCCAACCCGCAAAGTACTCTGTGAATCTGTTTCTGACCTCGTGGGTGCTTTGGGGGGGCAAGCCAAGACGGCTAGCTTCAAGTGCCATCAGGTTTGAAAGTTCTGGAAAGTCTGCCTCAGGCCCAACTGAGGCCACATAGTTTGGTGAGATTTTTTTTTAAATAATTGTGCAAAATGCAGCAGGAAAGCACTATATGGTTCAGTTTATATTCCGCCATGTGGATTGGAGTCAAAAATAGGTGGAACCGGCTGGCCAGTATCCCGAAAGTGTTCTCCACCACTCTTCTGGCTTGGGCCAGCTGGTAATTAAAAACCCTTTGGTCCGGGATGAGGGTCCTCATAGGAAATGGCCATATAAGATGGTCCCCCAGTGCAAATGCTTCATCAGCGACGAAGACGAAGGGGAGTCCTTCCACATTCTCCTCTGGAGGTGGCAAGCCCAAGCTGCCACTCTGGAGATGCCAGTAGAACTCCTACTGGGCGATCACTCCACCATCCGGCCATTTTCCCCCACGTCCACATACAGGAACTCATAGATAGCTGACACCACCGTCAACATCACTATACTATTATACCCCTTGTAATTATAATAGTAGGACCCCGAGTTGGGGGGTGGGACAATGTTGACATGTTTCCCATCAATTGCACCTCCACAATTGGGAAAGTCCCAATGGGTGGCAAAGTGGGAGGCCATAGTCTGCAATTCCTGTGGCGTTGAAGGAAACTGGAGTCAAACAAGAATAAAAATGTCGTCATTTTGCACATCAACATTGCAAGCAGATTAGACACAAACATTTTTGGCCAACATAAGTATAACATTTTTTGAAATGAGTATTTAAAGACAAAAGTATAAGGTCAAGGTCCACTTATCAGATTCCTCACCCCTGATGGCCCATTGCAAAAATTTAGGGGGGGGGGGATGTTTTGGACAGGTAACCCGCTCCACTTCATTGAGAGCTGAATGCATAAATAATGTGTGTTAACTTTGGCCAGCCCCTCCTTACTTACACTATTGGCAGCCCACTGGACAGGTAAGAAGTGTCATACTAAAAAAAAAAAAAAAATACACTGAACAAATGGAAGCACATTTTTACATTTTGCTATTACCTATCAAGATAACAATAGGAGAAACAAACTTTAGACAGTAGCATTTGAAAGTATTCAGGCAGGCCCTTGCACTACATGCTTTGGTGAATTCATCCATAAATCTGACCACAAAAGAGGTAGGTATAGTGTGTATGGGTTGGCAAAGTCAGCAGATAGAGGATTGGTGTCAGCTGACTTAGCAGTTGGGGGGAGAGGGGTTCCAAATGAGTTTGGGCCACCAAAAAAAAAGCCTCTGGCACTCTGCATGAATTTAAGGACACACATAACATTTGTACACATTTTAGGGGGTGTTTAGGGAAAGCACTACTATGGAGCTCACAAAATGCATTGCTAAGTGAATAGGCTATAGGTGTATATGGGCCCAGGAGAGCATGCTGGAGAGGTTAGTGAAGGCAAATATGCATGAAGGACAAAAAAGGAACTTTAAAAGCCTCCAGCATGCATGAGGACAAAGGGGCACAGCATGAATGAATGATTTGTATAGCGCTGCAACTGCGAACTGAATCGCCTCGAGTCGCTTTTTACAGCATTTTACAATCATGGTAATTAGGGAATGAAGAAAGAAATACAATACAGTAGAAAACATTAAATACATATAATGAGATGTTAAAGGAGAAACTTACCTTAATATAGTCCTTCTGCAGGACCTGAATTATGGCAGAACAGGTCTCTGGAATAATGATCCCCAGAGCCTGGGGTGAGATGCCTGTCGAGAACTTGAGGTCCTGCAGGCTTCTCCCAGTCGCCAAGTTCTGCAACGTGGCAACTAGCCTCTGCTCCGGAGTGATGGCTTGCCTCATGCAGGTATCCTGCCTGCTGATATAAGGGGTCAGCAAAGCCAACAGATGGTGAAAAACGGGGTCCGTCATCCTGAGATAATTTCTGAAATCATCAGGATTATTCTCCCGGATCTCACGAAGCAAAGGCATGTGCGAGAATTGGTCACGCTGGAGCAACCAATTCTTGCTCCATAAACTCCTCCTTGCTGTCACGTACCTGAAGAGAGACTGAATTGACGAGGTCAGCCTCTCTTGTATATCCAGCCCAGGTCCTGCTGAGGGTGGAACATAAGGAGCCAAGGGCCAGGAGGAACACGAGTGCCCGTAGGAGAAGACCCGGAGACCTGTTGCAGGAAGTCGCAGCTAGTCACAGGACTGTAGTTGCAGAAGTGCTGAGCCCAACAGGACACTGGAGCGAGGTCACAAAGGAAGCCGGGTTCGTTAACAGGCAGGCAGCGAGGTACCAGGACATCAGGCAAAGGCAAGGTCAGATGAGAAGCCGGGATCAGGAGCCAGGGATCAGGTAAACACAGTCCAGAAGCAAGGTCAGTGGAGAGCCGGGGTCAAAAGCCAGAGATCAGATAAGCAGGATCCAGAAGCAGGGTCAAACAGAAGCCAAGGTCAGCAACTGGTAATTAGACAGGAGATCACAAGTTCAGGGTATCAGAAACACAGCTGATAGACCAGTCAGCACAGTTCAGGAGTCAGGGCACCCTTTAAATAGGCCGTCTGGCTCCAACTGGGTTTAGGGGCGCGGCTCCTGCGCGTGCACACGCACATGCGCATAAGCGCGCGCAAGCTGTTGCCCGTGAGTGTGTGCCAGTTTCCCTCGAGTGTGCGCCTGTTGCCCGTAAGTGTGCACATGCGCACGTGTGCACAGAACTTATTCTGACAGTTCTCTTACACTCGCCCTGTTCATGGACTGGGCTTGTGTCAAAGCTAAAAGCCCAACACCAAGCCCCTGCACAGCACGAACTCTACGACGAGTACGTACACGCAACATGGCTTCAAAATGGTCGGCTGGTCAGAAGGACTAACAGAAAGCACTGACTAACTGAAAAACAGCAAGGCCTGAAAGAACGTACTGAAAATCAAATACGGTACTATAAATAGCACGCACTGACAAACAAATGCAAACTACACGCACTGAAAAGCAGATACGAACCCACAAGCACAAACTGAAGAGCAGTAACGATCTGAAGCACAAGTCTGAAAAGCGTGAATCGTCTCTAACCAAACTTCTACTAACATGCGATAAACACGAGATCAGCAGAAGGAGCCCAAAGGGTGCCGCACGTGGTGCTGAACTTCCCTTTTATAGTCCTGTCGGACGCTGTGGACATCACTGCGTTCTTGACGATCGGAAATTCCGACAACTTTGTGCGACCGTGTGTATGCTAGACAAGTTTGAGCCAACATCTGTCGGAAAAAATCCGATGGATTTTGTTGTCGGAATGTCCGACTGTGTGTATGGGGCATTACTGTTATACTGTAATGTTACTTTGTTTTATTGTTAACCATCATTTGCTTAGCAGGTACGCCATTCGGCTGCAGCGCAGATTTATCTATCTTGACAGCAACAGCGTTTGCTCCCACAATACATAAAGCCGTGACTCCAGCGCTGTAGGAGGTGATTTCACCACCACAGTTTAAAACAAAATGGTGCATGTATGCCCATCATTAGAAGTGGGTAGATAAAGGGAGGTGTTCTAATGGTGGGCATACCCACCGATAAATCTTTTTTTTCGTTCAGCCCACAGGCTGCATGAAAAAAAAGATTACAATATATGCCCAACAAGGACCAGCAATGTTTCATGACTTAGATTTAGATGGATATAAACAGCGCCATTAGGAAATTTGGAAAGCATTTTATCACAACGATCTTGGTGTGGTCAGATGCTTTGAGGGCAGAGGAGAGATCTAGGGTCTAATAGACACCAATTTTTTCAAAAAAGAGTACCTGTCACTACCTATTGCTATCATAGGGGATATTTACATTCCCTAAGATAACAATAAACATGATAAAAAAATATATAAATGAAAGGAACCGTTAAAAAAAACAAAAAAAAAAACACCCCCTGTCCCCCCCTGCTCTCGCGCAAAAGCGACTGCAAGCTTCGGTCTGGCGTCATATGTAAACAGCAATTGCACCATGCATGTGAGGTATCACCGCGAAGGTCATATCGAGGGCAGTAATTTTAGCAGTAGACCTCCTCCATAAATTTAAAGTGGTAACCTGTAAAGGCGTCTAAAGGCTTTTAAAAATGTATGTAGTTTGTCACCACTGCACGTTTGTGCGCAATTTTAAAGCATGTCGTGTTTGGTATCCATGTACTCAGCCTAAGATCTTTTTTATTTCATCAAACATTTGGCCAATATAGTGTGTTTTAGTGCATTAAAATGTAAAAAAAGTGTGTTTTTTCCCCAAAAAATGCGTTTGAAAAATCGCTGCGCAAATACTGTGTGAAAAAAATAAATAAAACACCCACCATTTTAATCTGTAGGGCCTTAGCTTTAAAAAAAAAAAATATATATATATATAATGTTTGGGGGTTCAAAGTAATATTCATGAAAACAAAAAGTGTCAGTGGCTTTGTCTTCAAGTGGTTTAGAAGAGTGGGTGATGTGTGGGTGACGTGTGACATAAACTTCTAAATGTTGTGCATAAAATGCCAGGACAGTTCAAAACCCCCCCAAATGACCCCATTTTAGAAAGTAGACACCCCAATCTATTTGCTGAAAGGCATGTCGAGTCCATGGAACATTTTATATTTTGACACAAGTTGCGGGAAAAAGACAATTTATTAAATTTTTTGCACAAAGTTGTCACTAAATTATATTTTGCTCAAACATGCCATGGGCATATGTGAAATTACACCCCAAAATACATTCTGTTGCTTCTTCTGAGTACGGAGATACCACATGTGTGAGACTTTTTGGGAGCCTAGCCGCGTACGGGACCCCGAAATCCAAGCACCGCCTTCAGGCTTTCTAAGGGAGTACATTTTTGATTTCACTCCTCACTGCCTATTTCGGAGGCCATGGAATACCCAGATGGCACCAAGCACCCCCCCCCCCCCCCCAAATGACCCCATTTTGGAAAGTAGACACCCCAAGCTATTTGCTGAGAGGTATGGTAAGTATTTTGCAGATCTCGCTTTTTGTCACAAAGTTTTGAAAATTGAAAAAAGAAAAATGTTTTTTTTCAAAAACAAATGAGAGCTGCAAAATAATACTCACCATGCCTCTCAGCAAATAGCTTGGGGGGGGGGGGGGGGGGGGGGGTTGTGCCATCTTGGCATTTTATGGCCTTCAAAACTGAGAAAGGTAATGAGGAGTGAAATCAAAAACTTAAGCCCTTAGAAATCCTGAAGTTGGTGCTTGGTTTTCGAGGGCACCATACGCGGCTAGGCTCCCAAAAAGTCCCACACATGTAGTATCCCCGTACTCAGGAGAGGCAGCAGAATGTATTTTGGGGTGTAATTTTTATTGAAAGCCGATGGCGTGCAAAACACACTCAAAAACTCACCCGGTGCATAAAAAATGTGCACAACATAAAGAGGTGCGACAAAAAAGTGCAATGGGTACACAAGTTCTCTAAAATCAGAGGACCTAGTCCTGAATCGCCCGGGGCGTTAGGCTCCAGACAGGGACAAGGACACGTAAAACTTGGTCTTCATGGCCGAAACCAATCAGACCCCGTTCTCTGGAAGGTCTGCCGAAACAGACCCACCCAAATACTAGGTGAGGCTCCCCAAGGGAGACCCCAACCCTATGAGAGAGGGCGAACTAAGCCAGAAGGCCATGTCCACCCCCTCCCCAGACTTTCAGGACAGGCCCTGGGACCTGTGACCCTACTCATCACACAGTGCTAAACAGTGTACAAACAAAACAATACAAAAACGTGACAAACAAAGGAAATAAATTAAATAAAGTGGGGGAGGAATAAGTGGAGAGGAAGAGTGATAAGGTGGCCATTGTGCAAGACAATGACCAGGCCCTCCGGCCAGGAATAAAAAATTCCTCTGGTCCCCCCAAAAGGCCTGGCCCAAGAGGCAGGTGCTAAAAAAGCATGATGTTAAAGGAATGGTGCAGTGACCTTGGTGCCTGTAAATCAAAGTGACTGTGACTGTAGGAGATGCTGTCAAGGTAAAATTGATAATTTGGGGGACACAGGGTATGCACATTTTCTTGGTGCAAGGCTACAAAGCATAAATGTGGACTGGAGAAAACTGCTTTTGCAGCTTTCTCCAGGTTTTGGTATTTGGTCATGGGGTTCTGTAGTTTGGAGATTCCATAGTGTCTTGGGTGGGACGGGATCTCCAACCCGGTGTCCAGACTTTGTAAATTACCAGCAGGGTGTGTGCTCAGGTGAGCACAGCACTTATAATGAGAGTATGGGAAGACTTCATGGCTCCCAGTTGGAGACTGCTCCACACCTAGAGAGACAGGAGGTCTCCAGGAGTCAGAGAGGTTGCAGGAGGCAGCCAGAACGTGCGACTGCAAGAGGCAGTGCAACAGCCTGAGGACTAAGGCCAGAGCGAAGCTGTGGGCGCTAAAGAGAAGCCATCCACAGTGAGGAAATCCTGTGGTCTGTGTGACCAGGACAAAGCGCAGAGATACTGCTAAAGAGCCAGGTGGGCTAGCATTTTCTGTGAGTGTTTATTTGCTGGAGAAGAACCCCTGTGTGGGAAATCCTTTATGTCACAGACTTTCATTTGCCTTTTTAATAAAAATGGGCTACCATGCCCTTAAATATAGTTCCTGACTGTCTTGAATCACTAACAAACGCATTTACCACGAGAGCTAATGGTCCCCCATGTTACATGACCCTCACTCACAGTGATTGTACGGCACCCCTGGACTGCCACTCCAGGGGCACATGCTCCATTGGCTTTCAAGACCGCCCGGACCAACGGTCCGGACCACAGCAGCCCCCACCCCAGGCAGGAAGGCATGGAGATCAGGAAGCTTGGTGAGAGCCCTTACTACCATCAGGCTCACCGTCGCTCCCATCACTCCCACCTAATTACATTCGGGAATTGTATACTGTTGGTAAAAGAATATAATTATGTGGAAGACTGCCCTCTATATCTTCTACCCCCACTGCCCCACAAAAATAATAAATAAATAATTAAACCAGTGAAGGAATAAATAATTAAATAACTAAGTGAAAAATCCAAACGCTGCTACTTGTGTGTATATAAAAATGTAAAATCTGCAATTCAACCTAAAAATAAACCATAAATAGGATAAATCAGTAGCGCTAGTGTATAATAATAAATATATACTATACAAATATCAAAGTATATAAAAGGTGCTATATAAATAACTAAATCTCAAGTACAATAGTGACAGTGTATCTATTTCACCCAGTGACAAGTGAAAAAAAGAAAAGTTCATATATGCACAAAGTCCAAACTGTAAATAAATTAAGATAGATGATTTTCAATGTGTCTTCAAAAAAAACTTCAAACTTAAATCTTCCAAAAAAAACTTGAATCTGTCACCACACCATGTGTTTGTGATCCCACTCCCTCTGAAGAGCACACTCACCAGCTCACAGGGCCTCACACTCTCGTGTTTGGCAGCAGCGTGTTTTACCCACTCCAAGGGTTAGTATTGATCATCAACTTGCTTTGTTTATTTATCTCTCAATGTGGTTCCATATGTAAAACAATAAATAAGTGCTCCACATAGTGTAAAAAGTATAACAAATTTATTCCCTCTCACAAACACTTCCAATGGTAAAACTCACATTTCAAATGATAAAAACAAGCCTTCAATAAAACAACACAGCAAACCAAATTGAGCAGATATGCAGGTGTGCTAGGGCCACGGCGGACCAGCGAAGTGTCTCACCACCTTTCAAGTGTCAATCTCTGGCAGTGGTGTAGCTTCTAAACGGAGTGGCGTCTCATATAGATACAGTATTATTTGCTCTGTAGCCTTATTCCCGACATGTTTCGTCGCATGGACTTATTCATGGGTATGGCTACACAGCCCATCTCACAGTGATTTATAGTAATTGGAAAGCTAGTCACATGTGTGCATGAAACCATGTGACATGCTGTGTACGAGCATATGTTAATTCATACACACGCTCGTTCACATATCCATATACCGGCATTAATAAAGTATCAGCAACTGCGCAAATATGCTCAAGAAATGTCATTACCTGTTTATTGGCACGTATTTGTTGTACAATTTACTTTAATATTTAGGAATATAAATAAGTGTTTGCACTGGAATCAATGTAAATAACAGACAAGGTAGAGTGTGCATCCCACGGTGTGCAACCCTGTGTGTGATCTAATACTGAATATTGCGGACATTCAGGGATAAATGGTATGCATCTCAAAAAGTTCATCCCAATATAATGACTGACACTATGCCCTGTGGGGATTCAGGGGTGTATATGGGGCTGTGCATCCCAGTATAATGACCAGCACTATACACTGTGGGGATTGAGGAGTATATATGGGGCTATGCACCCCAGTATAATACCTGACACTAGGCACTGTGGGGGTTCAGGGATATATATGGGGCTATGTGTCCCAGTATACTGCCTGGCAATGTGCACTGTGGGGATTCAGGGGTATATATGGGGCTGTGGTTGTCACCACTATGGGGATTTAGACATATATGGGGCTGTGGTTGTCACCACTGAGTCCCAGTTCCTACGTGCGTGAAGCGCTCCCCGCGCGCATGCGCCGTCTACATGTGCGCGCGCGTCACAACAGCACAGCCATCTGGTGCGCATGCGCGATCTCTATGTGCGCGCGCTTCACTACAACGGCGTGTGTGCGGTCAGCAGCAACTAGCTCACATAGGAACTAGTCCACCAGCTGGGATTACCTCGCGCGTGCGCAGCCAGCTACCACAGCGGCGCATCGGCACCTATCTCATGTCCCCACAAACACCATTCATCTAGCGGAAATGCCGCTTGGTGACATGTAAGTGCTGAGGCAATTCAAATCAATCATCTCCAATACAAAAAGCGACAAGGTACCCCCCCACTTCATGAATTCCTACATATATAAATACACACAATACATTTAAAAGCATATATTCATTAAAACATCAATACTGATGTTTCATTAGTAATTTCATTAGTTACTTGTTGAGTAAATGCCCTAGGGAATACAAACCCAGATCAACTTCCCACCCTTACAAGGCAATCTCAATGTTTGGGCATTTACTCAACAAGTAACTAATGAAATCCGCCAAACTAAATGGCATGAACCATCTAAATTCAATCTTACCATGCAGCAAAAAGAAGCATTGCGTTCCCTACAACAGGAGACACGTATAACAATCAAGCCTTCAGACAAGGGTGGAAACTTGGTCGTTATGGACAACTGTCAGTATGAGTCGATGGTCTTCAATTGTTACAAAATCGGGAATGGTACCGAAAAATACCTGAGAGCCATGTCAGTTATACCATCAACAAATTTAGACAGCTGCTTAGTTCAGCTTTTTACCAGGACCTCATCACCAAAAAAACTTATGATTTTCTTAATATTCTAGCTCCAAAAACCCCTACCCTATATGCTTTACCTAAAATTCACAAGAATGCCACTAACCCCCCAGGCAGCCCTATAGTTTCTGGCAATGGATGCTTAACCGAAAATGCAAGTGCTCTAGTGGATGACTTTCTTCCACACGTTGAGGGACTTGTCTCTTACTTGCAGGGCACTCGTGATCTGCTAAGAGCTCTAGATGGGATTTCAATACCTATCGACTCGTGGCTCGTTGCTCTCGATGTTAAAGCCCTCTACAACTCCATTCCCCATAATTTGGGGGTCACAGCTTTGGAAGGCTTCATTTCCGAGAGCATCGAGTCCCCTAGAAAATATAATGAATTCATTTTAAAGTTGCTTGAATTTATTTTGAGCAACAACATTTTTCTCTTTGGACGCTCCCACTACCTCCAGATACAGGGTGTGGCTATGGGGACCAAATGTGCCCCCTCATACGCCAACCTGTATCTGGGGGGGTGGGAGCGACACCTATTCCATAGAGATGAAATGCAAATATTTTTGGACCCGATCCCCATTTGGAGAAGATACATCGATGATGTATTCTTCATCTGGACAGGTACCGAGATGGACTTGTTGGTCTTTTTTGAAAGACTTAAGATCAACACGTTCAATCTCAAATTTACAATGGAGAGGAGTCAATCGCATTTGACCTTTCTGGACATTCAAATATTTGCGGACCAAGATGGTAACATTGGAACCACTCTTTACCGCAAGTCGTCAGCAGCAAACACATTGCTACATGCAACCAGTTCCCACCCCAGCCCATTGGTATCCAGTGTACCCTATGGGCAATACCTCCGTATCAAACGCAATTGCAGTCAAGACTCTCATTTTGAAATGGAGGCCAAAAAACTGCAATCGCGTTTGCGACATCGAGGATATAGCAATAAATGCTTAAAAAAATCCTATCTTAAAGCCAAGAGACAAAATAGATCGAGCCTCATTCATGGGAAAAAATCCCTTACAACTGATCCAGGAATCAGAATAATCACCCGATTTTTCATGTTTCCCTGGTGCGGGGGAAAAAAATCGAAACCCCCATTAGTCGTCATATGGGATTGTTTCATAACCATGACGATCAAAAAATGCATTTCTTTGCACTAGAGCATGTACCTCCAGGGGAAAGGGGTGGCAACTATCATCGTACCCTATTACAACGAGAGGCTCGTTGGATTTTTGACCTCAAGGCAATGACACTTCCAGGGATAAATGATGCTCTTAGTTTTAAATCCTTTCTATAGATTAGCCTAAAAGGGTCTATGGGCCCTCTTCTCTCTATCTATTCTCTAACTATTTCCTTTTTTCATTGCCAAATTATTTTAATGCATAACTTGTCTGTTACTTTATATTACACCTAATTCTATATTGATGTATCAATGTTAAAAGCAATCGAGGGAATAATAGGCAGGCTGGTCTGCCAACACAAATGCTCTGAATTATACTCATAATATAACCAAAATGATTTATGCATATATACAATGAATATTTTTTATCCATGTAATACAGTTACCCTTTATGGCCTAATTAAAGTCTAAACTGCTTGTACGGGCGCCCTGGGGTTGTTTTGAGGTGTTCGGGTTATCAACCAACTACCCTTGACCTTTGAACCTCCCCTTCTTTTGGCCCCTTTTAGGTTAGACACCCTCGGCCCTCTTTCAAGCCTCCTCATGGACACTAACAAGCAGTGGGATTTAAACCCGCTTGCTCCCCGTTGTGGGTATATGCCCATCTCTTCCTCTGTTTCCAGGGTAAGGCCAAAGGACCTTCCAAGATGGCCGCGATGCGCCGCTGACGCGGAGCACTAGTGACGCTATGCGCCGGCGACGTGGCTCGTCGCCCGCGCATGCGCAGTACCACCATTCAGGCTGTTATTTCCTAATGGTGCAGTTTAAGCGCCTGCAACTCGGCGGTGATGTCAGACGCCGCCGAGCCGGAGAGGCACTATTTAAGGCAGCTGCCCCCTGCTATCATTCCCTGTCAGGAGCCTACACGAGGAGGAACTCGGCTGTTACACCGTCCTCTCCCCCTGCGCTGAGCCCTTTACTTTTCCAGTACTACTGCTGGGTAAGATTCTTTCCTTCAATGCATCATATTGTTAGCATTGATCTAAATTGTCACTTTATGGGATTATTCCGCCCTTATTTTCACTTCAGATACTCTTATTCCACTCTTGGAAGCAAGCAGCTGTAATGTAACTGCGAGCTACTTGTCCATCAATGAACACTGCTGTCCAACAACCTAATTGAAGTGTATATCTTACTCACTTCTCTCTTTTTCCACCAATTAACCTGCCAAGGTAACTTGTTTATTGTTATACACTTTCCCCAGTGGAAACTATTACTTTGTTTGGGACCTACTATAGCCCTACATTATATGTTTTCATCTACTTTATTATCTTTTAGTGTTCCTCTCTGCAAGCAATTAGACTTATGGCCTTCCTGGGTTAGCTGTATAATGCCTAAACCTGCTTTTAAAATTGACATATTGTATGTCCACCATTTCCTATGAAGATTGAGCATATGTGGTAGGTCCAATCTGTCGAATCTATCTCTTCGTTTGCTTTCTATGCCCCATGTCTGTAAATACCTCAATATCTGTATAAATCATTTTGCTTGGTTTGTTGATGTATATACTAAGCCAATTTGAATAATAATCTGGTTATGTACACTAAAACTGTACTTGTAAAGGATGCATTCTCATGGTACTTTGTTATTTCAGCATATCAATGAGCTATACCTTTGAATCTCCTGAAGAAACTCTAACGAGTGAAACATGTCGAGTATGGTGGCGCTTTATATATATATTCTGTCTGAATAACACATATGTCTGTATTCTTGGATATATTATTTGTGTCCTTTTGTCTTTACCTGTCCAAATGTTGTAGAAATAAAAAAGTATATTTTATTTACATCGCTATTCCTCATTACTATCATTAAGAATTACGATACCGTTTAAAAGTCCCAAAGGATTGTGGCCTTGTCTCCCTTTTTAACTTTAAATAATTTACCTTGGGATGTTGGTATGCTTAGTTTGACTACTCCATCTTACATTTTATACCTTATTATGGGAATACCCATCCTTACTATGGTAATATGGGGAGAGGGATGTCGCAGCTTCCCAGAGGGAGCCAAATACCTATCTCTAATAGGTTTGCCCCTTTACAATACAACAATACTAGAGAAGGGGGGGATTTTTCAGGGGCACAGAGCGGGCCAGGGAGGGGCCCGTATGTGCACCAATTGAACCAACAGGAGTGGTGGAGACACCAGCCCCAGCAATCTCCACAAACCAATGGTCAACACCGAAAAAGAAAAGAGAGAGAGGAAGGAGAGGGGGCAGGAGAATTCAAAAAAACAAAACCCCAATAGGTCCTGGTATTTACAATCTGAGTGGATACACTTTGAGTGAACAAGAGATTAAGGTCCTGGATAGAGGGCTCAAGTTTGCTCCCACTCAGAATTTGAATAAATTCCACACTTATGTCACTATTCAGAAATTCATTCGAAATCTGAATATGAAAAATACTTCCTATCGAACCTGTTGGATTCAATAGGAACTCATGTAATCCCAGCATGTTTCTGGAGAATAGGATGTCCTATCATATACCATGAGCTCATTAATTAGTAATTGTTTGCAAACAATGAAAACATTTAAACAATAGTCTGACATTAATGCACTAAAGAGTTACAAATGAGGTAGCAAATGTTGTGATGGAGGTAAAAAAATGTTGTGTTTTGTGTTGTTTTTCCCATTAACTAATTATCTTTCAGATCAAAGGAGCATGCACTTTTCTCCATGGATGACTTTAACTAAAAGTTGAGTGGTTGTCATTGTTTTATGGTGGTTTTCTTGTCATGTTGTTCTTGGGTGATAATGGCCAGATTTTTTTTGGTATTTGTTTAGTCATCTATTTTAGTTTTATTAATTTTTTTGTTCAGGTGGGACATTAGTATGTTTAGTCCACCTGAAAGGGGAGTTGGTGCATAGATCGTAAGATAAAGATAAATGCATTGGTTGTTTTTTTTTTTGCATTTTTAAATTTAGAATTTTTGATCATACCATGGGGGTCCATTTTAGAGTGGGTTCTGCCTAAAGAGGTCATGGTTGTTTTGATAGTTTGGTCAAGTTGAAGAAGCCAGGAATACTAAGTTCCTGGGTTCCAAGGAGGGAAATAGGAGTAAATATAGTAAGCGAGCAGATATTATGGATAAGAATTTGATTCTGCTCTTGTTTTTCAATCCCAGAATCCTGGTGGAGCGAGATTGGAAAGGTTCTGGAAAATGGATGACAGATGATCATCTGGTTGACAGTTTGTCTGTGCCATACCACGCCCCAAATTTATTCTAATAAATATCAGGAGAGACGAGACAAACAAAAAGATTCACTTTAACACTTTTTCTCTTCCTATGGACGATCTGGTGCTGAATCTGAAAGACTGTGCCAATCAATAAGACTTGAAACATTTTTTTTTGCTGGACTCTCTCCTGATGAATGCAAACATGTTATTAATATGCGTACAGTGGGTTGGAGGTTGGGGGAAGGAATATAACACATCCAATCCATCAGAACATGAAAATGTAAAATATATATGTTTTTTTTTTTTTGTTGGAGGGAGGAGTTGGAAGAAGAAAAGTTGTGTAATGTATGACATGTATTGACGTAACGGAATTTATATGGTGCAGGTACCCAGGAGGTGGGCACTTATGCATAATAAGGTGTCTGTTGGCCAGACTAGAGGGTGCCAGGTTACACATCAATGGGGTGAACATTTCCTTGTATGGGGGAGATACGCCCAGTGCCGATCCTGACCTCCCTGGGGCCCTAAGCAAAATTCTGCTAAGGGGCCCTCTACCTGAACCGTGATGCTGTGAGCTATGTAAACCATTTACCACCTGACACTTCAGTACTCCCAATACAATCCTCCCTCCTTTAAACAAAACAGTCAAAGAATAAGTACAACAATATAGAACAGAATGAGGTTCAAACAATCGATATTTATTGAATAGAGTATTTTCTATAATATTAAGATAACAAGTGAATATTATTAAATAAGTGAATATTAACGTAAACATAAATAAGAAGAAAATAATTAATTATAACCCTGAACTTTGGCTTTTGGGATTAACTTTGGTTATCTCTACAGCCTGGGCATTTTCGGCATCAGTATGGGCACCACCAGACTATTTGGACTGTCTAGAAGAAACTGAGAAGAATATTACATAGTTAGTTAAGCAGTCATTTACAATATTCGTTACAAATGTGTAAACGTTTGAATTAAAATCTTACCATCAAAATATTCCTTTTCTGCACTTTCTTGAGGCAAAATCATCAATGATGTCATCATAGGACAGGTGTTTCCCCACATCATGATTTATGCTCATGATGGCCAATCCACTCAAACGTTCCTGTGACATTGAAGACCTCAGGTAGCTTTTGATGAGCTTTAATCTTGAAAAGCTCCTCTCTGATGATGCTACTGTTACAGGCAAGGTGACTGCAATTCTTAGGGCTATCCAAAGATTAGGATAGAGTTCCTCCAGGTTTTTCTCACAGAGAAATGAAAGCAACTCAAATGCAGTCATCTTATCTGATGGCAGATCAGGTAAATTCTGAATCTCGTGTGCCAAATCCATTCCACTGATATCATAGTCATCTCTGAAGGTTAGAGTATTTTGAAGTTCCATGCAGTGAGCCTTTAAAGATTCACTAGACATCTGTGAGGCAGTGGTGAAGTTTAGCAACACTCCATATTTGGATTTCACCTGGTTGAGTGTTTCAAATCTCTCATCCATGGATGTCACAGCAGAGTCGACCACCATGTTAAAGAAGTTGACTTCAAGGTTTTTCAGTGCATCAGTCACTGGTTCATCAGGAGCCTCATAACTGAAAAGCCTCTTGCTGTTTCTCAGTCTCTTCTCTTTCAGAACAGCCTCCACATTCATTACTTCGCAAATGCTTTTGGCTGTTTTCTGGGCCTCAGAGAATCCAGTTTCCCGGTATGTAGTGAGGGAAGTCTTTGCATTTGAGATTAAATTAACTGCTATATCCAACTGCATTGAGGCAGATTGGAGGAGCTTGTTCACCATGTTTGTAACAGTCAGTATCTCACACCATACGACACAGCAAATCAAGAAGCGGTAGGACCCAACTTCCTCTGCAAGTGCTTGTGCCTCCACTTTGGCCACAGGATCATTGATTGTCTGTCTGGCTTCCAGTAATGCCTCCCGAACCTCAGAAGCCTGGTGCTTTATTGCATGAACGCTTTTGAGCCTACTCTCCCATCTTGTGTCACTCCATGACTTCATGGTTATCTTCACATGTTTCTTTAAAACACTCCATCTTTGTGTGCCAGCTGAAAAGAAGGTGAAGAGCTTTTGCACATGTCCAAAGAACCCTACTGCATCTTTCGAAGATTTGGCAGCATCTGCAATTAAAAGGTTTAGAGTATGTGCTACACATGGGACAAACACGGCTCTGGGGTTTTTTCTGAGCAGTCTGGCTTGTACTCCTTGGTTCTTGCCTTTCATGTTGGCTCAATTATCAAAAGCTTGCCCTCTGCAATCTTCAAATGAAATCTTCAGCTCATTCAGCTTATTTAAGATTACAGTGGATAGATTTAAACCTGTTGTAGCCTCAACATTCACAAAGCCGAGGAAGTACTCCTTGATCTCTGGCTTTCCATTTAAAGCCACGCTTCTCAGAATAATGGACATTTGCTCTTGGTGACTAATGTCAGGTGTACAGTCCAAGATAATGGAGAAGTACTTTGAGTCTCTTATTTGAGTCACTATTGCTTCCAGAATTTTGCCACTCACTATCTGTATTAGCTCATTCTGTGTGTGCTGCCCAAGGTAATGAGCATGTGTCTCTCCATCTTTAATTTTGCTGAGATGGTTTTCCATAATGGGGTAAAATTTTGCCAGTAATTCAACCTCTTTTAAGAAATTTCCATTATCTGGCTGGAAGAGTTTTTCTGAATGCTAGGTTTCGTTCAGCCAGAGACTGGGTGATACTTATTAAACGTGTAAGGACATCCCGCCATCTCTTTCTTTCAACCTCGTAAATGGTCATTTGTATCTGGTCAAGAGTCTGTCCCCGACTTAGGCGCAGATCAAGTTCTCTCCACTTAATCATATTTTTTGTGTGTTCAGGACTACTCTCATGGTGTTTCAGAATGGCATTGATATTTGACCAGTCATTCACACCTTCCTTTATAATTTTGTTGTCTTTTGTAGAAAAGAGCTTACAGCAAAAACAATAAACAGCATTGTTTTTGATTGAGTATATAAGCCAGCTCCTTTGAATCTTTTCCCCATTTAAAAGTTGTCTCTGTAATAAGCCTGAATGGAAAGCTCTTTTAGACTTGTCTTTAGGGAAAGAAAAATCCAGTCCAGGTTTGAATGGACCTCTGTGCACTATCTCAGTCCTCATAAAGTCTGTTAAGACTGGGGGCCAATCTGCTGGGTCATTTGGTGGAGCGGCAACTGTTCTATTTGGGTCTGAGCTGCTTGTATCTGCTGCTGGCTGTACACCTCTGGTTGTGCTGCTAGTACTGACTGAGGCTGCCTGTACTTCACCTGGGTCTGTGTTGCTAGTACTTGCTGAAGACGGCTGTGCTGTTTTTGCTGAAGCTGACTGTACTGGATCTGTGCTAGTACTGTCTTTGGAGGCTGGATGTGTAACAACTGAGTCTGTGCTTGTACTGGCTGATGATCCAGCATCTCCTCTACTGACAAACTTAAGCATAGCACCTGCAAATTATAGATAACTCGTTTTTAGAAGCTGCATCAGACCCAATTAAACTGGCTCTCAATTTCCTTTTATACATTTTCAAATATAAAATACTATTTTATACTATGGCTTGGCTCTTGTAATATTTAACCACTTGACATCCACGCTATGGCTGAATGATGGCCACAGCGCGGATCCCAATTCCCGGGAGGCCGTCATATGACGGCCTCCCCTGTGCACGCTCCCTGCCCACGCCCGGAGAGCGCTGTGATCACAGAGTCACTGAGACTCGGGTGATCAGCGATCCGAGTAAGGGGCGAGTCCCGGCCCCTTACCATGTGATCAGCTGTCAGCCAATGACAGCTGATCACATGATGAAAACAAAAGCTCGGTGATCGTTTTTTCTTTCTCCTCACGCTGACAGCGGAGGAGAAAAAAAAAGCCGATCACCGACTCATCTTAAAGGGACATCGGTCCCGAAAAGTCAGAGGCAATTATGCCTCATGTATGCCATCTGTAAATGCCCACAAGTGCCACCTGTTAATGCCCACCAGTGCTGCCTATCAGTGCCCATCACTGCCACCTATCGGTGCCCATCACTGCTGCCTCATCAGCGTATATCAATGACGGACAAAAATTACCCATTTAAAATTTTTATAACAAAATTTAAAAAAAATAACTTTTTTTTTTTTAAATTGGGACTTTGGGAAAAAAATTTGGGCACAGTGTTTTAGGACCGCGCAATTGTCATTCAAAGTGCGACAGTGCTGAAATCTCAAAATTGGTCTGGGTAGGAGGGGGGTTTAAGTGCCCAGTAAGCAAGTGGTTATAGTGAACTAGTGATGCAGATATCAAGAATTAACTTTTGTACAAGTGAACATGTAATTCCTGATATCAAAAATAGACATTGGTAGGTAAAAATTAACTAAAGGGCCCTACTAGTAAAAATAATCAAGAATGCACATTGCAAATAATAAAAAAATTGAATTCTTGATCTCAAAAATGCATAAACTGTGAATGAATAAAAGCTAAAATGGCTGACTGGCATTAGTAGCTAGACACAGACCAAGAGATGCACTGCCTGCCTGCCCAGCTAGGTTAGCAAGACCGAAAAAAACACAATAGAAATGCACATAAACATCTACTTTACTGACATCAAACCTGGAGAGGAGAGAACACAAGTTTACCTGATAGTGTTTCCCGCAATTCACTCTCATGGTGTTTTTTTTTCCTCTTTTCGTGACCAGAAGGATAGTTTCGCTTCATTTTGTCATGGATGTTGTCAGAGGCGTAACAAGAATCTTCAGGGCCCCGGTACAAGAAACCATAAAGGGCCCCCACCAGGGTTGTTGCTGGGTCTACAAAAGAACTTGGGCTATAGCCCATAGCAGCAAAGTGAAAAAAGTCATACATTTGGGCGGGCATACACATGTATATAATATACGTGTGTGTGTGTATTATATATATATATATATATATATATATATATATATATATATAGTTACATATCTGAGTGTGGATCCCCCACTCTTACATCAGGACCCCAGAGATCCCCTCCTTACATCAGAGTCCACACAGAGGTTCCCCCTTACATCAGAGTCCGCACAGAGGTTCCCCCTTACATCAGAGTCCGCACAGAGGTTCCCCTTTAGATCAGAGTCCGCACAGAGGGGCCCAGCGGGTGGCTGAGTGACAGGTGAGAGGGGCCCGCCGTCCTCCATCAGTAAAAACAAAGCAAAACCAGTTTGTGATCTTACACAAAGCCTGTAGTCTCTTGTTATCTGTTAACTGTTCCTTTGAAACTTACAATGTTCCTGTACTATGTGCTTCTATACATACACCCATTAATGTAAGCATTTAACAGTAAGGCCCCTTTCACACTGGGGTGGGAGCCGCGGCGACGGTAAAGCAGCGCTATATTTAGCGCTGCTTTACCGTCGTTTTAGCCGCAGTATTTGGCCGCTCGCGGGGCGGTTTTACCCCCCACGAGCGTCCGAAAAAGGGTTAAAATCCCCCGCAATGCGCTGCTGCGGCGGTATTGCCGTGGTATTACCGCGGTGTTCCATTGAAATCAATGGGTAGGAGCGGTATAGGAGCGGTGAATACACCGCTCCTATACCGCTCCAAAGATGCTGCTAGCAGGACTTTTTTTTACCGTCCTGCTAGCGTACCGCTCCAGTGTGAAAGCCCGCCGGCTTTCACACTGGAGTGAATGGGGCTGTTTTTTTCAGGCGGTGTACAGGCGCTATTTTTAGCGCTGTACCGCCTGAAAACCGCCCCAGTGTGAAAGGGGCCTGAGGCCCCTTTCACACTGCAGGCGTTTTTCAGGCACTACAGCGCTAAAAATAGCACCTTCATAGCGCCTGAAAAAAGCAGGTTCATTCACTCCAGTGTGAATACATCGCTCCTCCAGTGCTCCTCCCTATTGAAATCAATGGGGCATTGCTGTGATACCACCGTCAAAACGCCGCTCCGGCAGCGTTTTGTGGGAGGATTTAACCCCTTTTCGGCTGCTAGCAGGGGGTTAAAACAGGCCCGCTAGCTGCTGAATATCGCCACTAAAGCAACGGTAAAGCGGCGCTAAAAATAGAGCCGCTTTACCGGTAAAGCTGGTGGCGGCACAGTGTGTGTGTGTCGACAAGCTGCCCACTCTCCCTGGCCCTGTCCTGCCCAATCACTGTCCCAGCTAATCCTGCAGACATTAGGCCATTCCTCAGCAGGGATGGATAAGGCTGAGAAATGGGGGGATAAGTGTTATGGGAAGCAGAACTGTGTGCTCTCTACTTCACTACTCCTCACTTCACTCTTCACCTGCAGGCTGAGAAGCGGGGTGGGTGGCAGCAGAACTGTGCTCTCTTTTTCACTTCTCCTCACTTCAGCTGAGAAGGGGAGGGGGGGGGGGTAGCAGCAGAACTGTGTGCTCTCTACTTCATTTCAGCTGAGAAAGGGGAGGGGGGGTAGCAGCAGAACTGTGTGCTCTACTTCATTTCAGCTGAGAAAGGGGAGAAAGGGGGGGGGGGTAGCAGCAGAACTGTGTGCCCTCTTCTTCACTCTCCTCACCTCAGCTGCTGCTGCTGAGAAGGGGGGGGGGGGGGGGGGGTAGCAGCAGAACTGTGTGCTCTCTACTTCATTTCAGCTGAGAAAGGGGAGGGGGGGGGGTAGCAGCAGAACTGTGTGCCCTCTTCTTCACTCTCCTCACCTCAGCTGCTGCGAACTGTGTGCCCTCTTCTTCATTCTCCTCACCTCAGCTGCTGCCTGAGAACGGGTTGGGGGGGGGGGGATGTGGCAGCAGAACTGTGTGCCCTCTTCTTCTTCTCTGTGTTCTCTCTACTTCACTCACCTCAGCTGCTGCGAACTGTGTGCTCTCTTCTTCACTCTCCTCACCTCAGCTGCTGCCTGAGAAGGGGGGGGGGGACCCAGCAGAACTGTGTGCCCTCTTCTTCATTCTCCTCACCTCAGCTGCTGCCTGAGAACGGGTTGGGGGGGGGGGTAGCAGCAGAACTGTGTGCCCTCTTCTTCATTCTCCTAACCTCAGCTACTGCCTGAGAGCGGGGAACGGGTTGGGGGGGGGGATGTGGCAGCAGAACTGTGTTCTCTTTACTTCACTCACCTCAGCTGCTGGCTGAGAACGGGGGATGTGGCAGCAGAACTGTGTGCCCTCTTCTTCACTCTCCTCACCTGCTGCCTGGCAGTGCCTGAGAACGGGTGGGGCGGGGGGGGGGATGTGGCAGCCGAACTGTGTTCTCTCTACTTCACTCACCTCAGCTGCTGAGAACGGGGGATGTGGTAGCAGAACCGTGTGCTCCCTTCTTCACTCTCCGACCTCACCTAAAGCTGAGAAGGGGGGGGGGGGTTGGGGGCGGTAACGAGCGATCGCTTCTTTCACCTTCTTGTTTCTTCAGCTGCAAGGGAGCAGAGCCGATCCGTCCGTGGGGGGCCCCCCCAGGTCCGCGGGGCCCTACGCAGCTTGCGTACATAGCGTATAGGGTGGATCGGCTCTGGATACGCCTGGTTGATGTCTCACCTGAGAAGTTGAAACCCTGCACAGGGAATGCCAGTGAATACACACAGGAGCATGCGCCGATAGATAAAGGGAACAAACGCTGACTACCAGGGTGCAGTATGCCTTCACCATATGGCGCTGCAACATCTCACAGTGGTTGATAAAACCTATTACCCTATATGTGCTGAGTATACGCTGAATCAAGTGCAGTCATTGTACCAGTGACTTACTCCCAGAGATGTGCGGACACAGAATAAGGTGCATGCAGGATGCTTATCTCTGAGGAGTAACCAGAAGAGGAGGCATGTATTCGGCACTATATTGGGGGAACAGGAGCTGGGATGGGTGTTGGTAATGGAGTAGACATCGGTATCCTGAGGAACAAACTCTCAGCCATAGCTTAAGCGGGACTTTGTTACTCAGAGAGATGGGTGGCATCCTTAATAACATTCTACAAAGTCACATAAATGCCCAAGGTAAATTAGCTCCAGATTTGGTGAACCATGTTGAGAGGTTGGTGGAGGGTGTGAGGGTACAGGACAGAAATCGGTCATGGGCTCTGGCGTACACGCAGTGGCAGGCGGAAGTGTCAACCAGCATCAAGCTGATTGTGCAATCTCTGTATAAAGGGCAGTGGCCTGATGAGTTAGCATCACCGCTCAGTAAGACTCTGCCACAACACGTCGATTACACTAATCCAAAATGGTGGTCGAATGCCTCGATGGGCTGTACCAGTTTGGATTGGGAAAGGTGTTAGGCTGTATGATCCCATATACAGAAGTGCGGACTTGGTCTGTATATTTGGGGGCATCAATGGGCTTACTGATTGGGGATTCTATCTTGTCGCATTTGAGGCTAAATCACCCACATGTGATCAGAGGAGATGGAAGCAGGTTGATACTTCCCTCGGTCGGAAGCCTGACCATGATGTCCTTTGTATGCCAGGTCAATACATCATGGTGGTGAATGTAAAAATGTTGGGAAGTTATTTCAGGGATCATTGCTGGGGAAGAAGCACCTGGGTGTCATTTGGGACATAGACGGGTTTATTTCTTTGTCCTAAAGAATACCGATGTAACGCTAGTCATAAAACTGGAAGGTTCCTTGAACCTAACCATAGGTAGAGGTGCATGGTATACCCTGGGCATGGTCTCTGAAATCCAGGCACAGGGATGGAATTGTGTGTTTTTTTTGTCATTTTTGCAAACTTATATGTGTGATTAGACTCGATATTTATATCGAAGGGTCTCCCATTTGTCTATGCAAGTTGAGGGACGAATTGACGGTAGGGTCTCTGTTTACAAATTAGAGACCTTGCTGCCAAGTCAGAGCCCTGCAATACCGCTGTGAGCAAGCCTGCCTAATCCCGATCCATAGTTACAGTAAAGGGTTATAGGGTTGGGAGCAGGGTGCATAAAGGGATAGGACACATATATATGTATATAGTATGGTAATAAGTTGACTTATGTTATGGTATAGTGTGACCTATGCATATTGTAGGTTAATAATATGGGTGAATAAGGCCCTCCTCGAGACTTATCTAAATAATAGATCAGTATTTGAGAGCTGTTTGATATGTTGCTCTGGATGTGTACTGGTGAATGGTGAATGAATGGACACCCCTTGCCGGTACTGCATCCGTCCTGAAGATACCGGAAAGGAGAAGATACCAAAGATACATACTGGTGACATGGAAGCTGTCGCTGAAGGGTGTGTCACTCAGTGGCAAAGCAGCACGTGTTGGGAAGCATAACATAGTAAGACCATAATGGACTGTTCCATAGGAGCTGTTTCTGCACATGTTGTAAAAATACAACACGTTAAGACGTTTAAAGGACTGTTCTATAGATACTGGTTCGGAAACACATGTTGGGGACAAAACAGTTATGGACTGTTCAATAGGAGCCGTGTCTGAAGAAGGGTGGTATGAAAATTTTAGTCGCAAAGCGGCATATGTTGGATTCAATAGGAACTCATGTAATCCCAGCATGTTTCTGGAGAATAGGATGTCCTACCCCGATCGGAATGTAGCCAGTTAAACAACATATGTTATATGAGGGTAGGAGCTCCCATTCTGCATTACAATGCTGATTCTAATCTGTCTACCTAGTTGACTGACTTGAGGCAAGAGCTCAAACCCAAAGTTTGGCCCCAGTCGGATGAATTGCAATCCATGGACAAACGCTGTCTTTAGTGGACAATTCAGCATGCTTCCTGAAGAATGCGACTTGTAAAGGATTATCTCTTGGACATGTCTATTGGATGCAAAGCAAATGGGATTGGCAAGGGGGGAGTTTTGAATGAGTGAGCTTGGTAAAAGGAATTGTGGCAGAGAGCTTTTTCTCTGTGTCTGTAGGCTTGTTGAGGAAAGCATGTCATGAAGATGTCTCTCTACTAAGCGGCCATCTTTGAGGCCTAACAGTGTGGACAGTACTCTTTTCCATCAGGAGACCAGCCAGGAAGGACATGTGTTAAGTAGACCATTATATTGTATTTTAACTGTATAGTATATCATTGTATTGTAGCCTTGCTGTATGTTATGTAATTTTGTAACCCCCTTTTAATACACGTTAACTTTCTTATTTCCTTGGGAAATAAATAAGATTTGATTATTCTTAAGCCATGTGTTTGGTTTCATAACTAAATGTATTATTGTGATACTAACAGTAGCATGCGCTCATAGTTTTAACAGACTGACTAATCTACAGAGACTAGCCAAAGTACATAGATGAGATAATATATAGACTGTAGTGGTATATAGTTTTCTACAATTATTATCGAATTCTACAGAACCCTATTAGGCAATCGAGTGTCCCAGGAGGCAATCATTCTAGCCTTCGAAACAAATCTACCTTTAATCCTCTTAATAATAACAATAAATATTTGGAGGTATTTAAGAACATGCTTTTTAGTTATCTGGAGAAAATGAGGATCCGTAAAGTGGTTGATCCTCAATGTATCAAACAGGGCATGTTATCTTTGGAAAAAAGAAATGAGATTATAATACGTCCAGCAGATAAGGGAGAAGGCCTAGTGATTCTAGATAAAGCCAAGTACTTGGCTGAAATGAATAGATTGCTAATTGACCAGGAGACCTACCAAATTCTTAATAAAGATCCTATGTTAAATTACAAGGACGAATTACACTGGCTGATAGAAGAAGAGAAAGCTGTAAATGTGCTAAACAAAAAGGAAGCGCTCTATTTGGATCCACTTTTTTGTAGGACCCTTGTTATATATTGCCTACCCAAGATCCATAAGGATTGTGCCAACCCTCCGGGTAGGCCAATCGTAAATGGAATAGATTCCATCTCGTCTAGGGTAAGTCAATATATTGACAGTTTCCTCCAACCGCTGGTGTCCAAAACAGAGGCATTCCTCAAAGACACTAAGCACATCATTCAAATCATTGAGTCATTGAGGTGTTCCCCTTCAAGGATTCGTCACAGCTGATCATTGGGCATGATGATGCCCTCTCGTCGGTGCAGTGGGCCATGTCTTCCTTTTCTGACTTCTCAGAGATTCATGGTCATTTTCTTTTGAAGAGTTTGGAGTTCTGTTTAGCCAGAAATTATTTTTGGTTTGGTTACCAATTTTATTTACAGTGTAGGGGTGTGGCCATGGGGGCTAGGTTCACTCCCAGTGTGGCCAACCTTTTCATGGCCCACTGGGAGGAGGATGTGATCTTCAAAAACCGCCCCCCACAACTAGTCTGTTATAAAAGATACATTGATGACCTTATTATGATTTTGGAGGGGGGACCAAACCAGTCTTGATATGTTTGTACAGAAACTGGACTCCAACACAAAAAACATCTAATTGTCCTGGAATTTCAGTAAAGAGAAAATGTTTTTCCTCGATCTGGAAATATGGAAGGATACTGATAGCTTTCGGTTGTGCAATTACCTGAAGCCTACTGATCGTAATTCTTGGGGAGTTGCCACCATAAATATTGGTTGTGCAACATCCCCAGGGTTCAGTTTGTTAGGCTCAGACGTAATTGCACACGAGAGAGGATGACTTCCTAACTGAATCACAATTATTATCCTCTAGAATCCAGGAGAAAGGATATAATAAGGAGACGCTTGATGGTGAAATCAATAAAGTCCAAGCTATGGATAGGGCCATCTTGGTGGCAGATAAAGTTAAGGACACCAGTACAAGTGTAACAAATTTTAAAATGATTTTGAACTACAATGTACAACACAAAAAGTTTGAGAAACTGGTTGCAAAAAACTGGTCTATACTCAAACAAGACCGTGTATTAGGTCCTTTATTACCATCACGTCCTGCTTTTATATACAAAAAAGCCCCCTCCTTACGTGACCGCCTAGCCCCAGGGGTTGTAGACCCTCCGGTACATTCTGAGAATAGACTTTTTTTCTTTTCTTTCTGGCTTTTATGCCTGTGGATGATGTACAGCTTGTAAGCATTCCAAGTGTAACATCAAAAAAAAAGAAAATCTTTTACTGCTGCAGCAACCAATAGGGAATACCAAATAGGTCAACTTATTACCTGTGCAACAGTGGGGGTCATGTACATGCTCCAATGTGGATGTGGCCTCCAATACATTGGGAGAACGTCCCGACCCCTACATGTCAGGTTGGGAGAACATGTTAATAACATAAAAAAGGGCCTAAAAACGCATAATGTTTCTAGACATTTTAAACTAGTCCATGACCAGAGTCCTAAAAGTTTGAGTTTTTGGGGGATAGAAAAGGTCATTAAACATTGGCGAGGTGGTAACTTCATACGACAGCTCAGTTTTTGTGCTATTTTCCCAGTTGTATACGCCGCCATTGTTTGTGGCTGAAGGGTGTCATGGTTACCTCCGTGCACCTATTCTTATTGGCTATACAGGTCAGCTGATAGATTATTTAAAGCAGGTGACTTGCGTCATGCCGTCGCCGCTGAAGTCCCGCCCCCTTGGGGCATAACGCGTACAACGCGCATAACGCGTATAACGCGTACAGAATACCACGTGACTGCAGTCGTGACGTCACCCGCGTCCTCACGCTGATCTCCGTGGATTACATCGCTTGCATCTACAGTTATTTCATGTTACCTCCGGAGGAGAGTTATGATTTAGCCTGTGATACCTGTCTGAAGCTGCATTTGATACCAGTCTGAAGTTGCATCTGATACCTGCATCTGGGTCTGCCTGTGTTTTGCTTCCCTGTTTTGGGACCGCTCTATCTGACCTGACTGATATACTCAGGGGTCCATCTGTTGAGGTGAGGGGCCATTACTATCGAAGGTGGAGGGTGTCACTCAAGTCACCATTTTTTGATGTTCTTATCACTTATATCACTGGATATAGTTTTATTGCACTCCTGCTGGATTCACCGATTTTTTTTTTTTGCTTTTGGAATTTTCAAAGGAATGTACTATTGTCTTTGTTTACATTTTTCTGATTACTTTTTTTGATCACATTTCTTTGATCACAGTTGTTTGTATTCAGTATATTTGATTTATTTTTATTTATTTTTTGCGCTGTACTGCTTTTTTACAATATTCACTTTAGGGATTTGATATTTTGACCCTCAGTATTTCAGCAGCATTATTTTAGGGTGTGTTATTTTAGCGCTGGTTGAACTGTGTTTTAAAACGAACCTTCCTCTTGAAGAGCGCTACTGTTTTAGAGTAAGGTCTCGGAGCAGACCTGTCTGTGGTGGCAGTGTGTGTTGCAGATGCTTATTCTGAAATCATAATTGGTATTGCTAAATTGATGGAAGATTTGACCCTTCCTAAACAAACATAAGTTAAAGGGTTAATTGCATAATTAGCCCAGTGACAATCGCTCTCAGGCTGCTGGCACCTAGATTGTGGTCCTGCACGCTGAAAAATCTTTGTGCTGGGTGCAGCTGAGAGTGGCATTATTACACAAGTGACAGCGTGGTGTGAGGTTGGCCGGTCCGTCGCGAGTTAGCGACGAGCGTAGGGATCTTACACCCACATTCGTCACACCTAGTCCTACTGCTGCAGGAGGCGATATAACCCTATAGTCAGGATTAATGGCACACTGTGTCCGTCGAACTAAATAGAAATGTGTTTGGAGGTTCTAAGGATTTACTAGCAAAAAAGGAAAAGCTGATTTTTAAAATGTATGTGAACGAGTTAGTGTTTTTGGACTTTTTATTTTATTTTAATATATTCCGATTAGCATTTTTATCTCACATTGAGATATTGCATATTAGACATTTTTGATTGATGGGAGGTTAGCCCTGCACTTAATTTAATGTTGCCTTCTATGATGTATTTATATGGTGCTAGCTGCTGTAATTATCTGTATTTAAGTGGGATAAGCACAGAATGTCTTGATAGATCAATCTCTTTCTGATTGTAGATGCATGCCCTTTAACACCAAGTGTTGCAAGAGTTACCTGCAGGTCCTACAGTTAGGCCTCATGCACACTGGTGTCTTACATAGGTGAGGTTGAAAACAAAAAAGACACAAGTCCAAACTCTTGAAAAGGCTGTTTATCCTGACAGGAGAAAACAGCATTATAAACTCACTTAAGCTGCATTTTTTTCAAAACCATCACTTCCAGAACTCCTTTACACTTTAGATGGTTCTTACTGACATTGGCTATGTTTGGGGTCATTGTCCTGTTGCAGAAAATATTTGGGGTCAATCATTCACCTCCCCAGTGGTATGGCATGATGAATAATCTACCTGTATTTCTCAGCACTGAGGGCCGTAGACAAAGTGGTTGGCCAAGGAAACCATGAGGCAGATGAAAGATGCATCATGCTTACGTCCCTTCGAAATGGAAGGTGTCCATCAGTACTATCAGCACAAAACTGTCGGAAACCAGCAGGTCCCAGGTACACCCATCTACTGTGAGGCTGTCTGGTCAGAAGTGGTATCATGGAACAATTGCAGCCAAAAAAAAAATGCCTCCAACATTAACACAATGCACAAAAACAGGCACTGGGGTACAGAAAAATGGCAGTAGGATTGATGAGTCAACATTTTACATTTTGCTGTAGCAGGAGGCAGCTTGCTCGCCAAAAGGCTGGGGAGCTTTACAATACTGAGTGCAGGCAAACAGTAAAACATGGCAGAGGTTCCTTGCAAGTTAGGGGGTGACTTTCTGCAAATGGCATTGGCGATTTGGTCAGGATAAATAATTATCAATCATGTCATACCATCAGAGAGGCATGTGATTGGCCCCAAATTTATTCTGCAGCAGGACAACCACCCCAAACACACAGTCAATGTCATTAGGAACCATCTTAATTACAAGGAAACCTGAAAGTGGTTCGGCTACACAGAGCTCTGATCTCAAGTCTGTCTAGGATTATATGGAGACAGAAAGATCTGAGGCAGCCTACATCCATAGAACATTTGGGGTTAGTTCTCCAAGATGAACAACCTGCCTGCCGCGTTGCTTAACCACTTTCAGACCGGACCAATTTGCAGCCAAAGGACCAGGCCCCTTTTTGCGATTCGGCACTGCGTCGCTTTAACTGACAATTGCGCGGTCGTGCGACGTGGCTCCCAAACAAAATTGACGTCCTTTTTTTCCCACAAATAGAGCTTTCTTTTGGTGGTATTTGATCGCCCCTGCGGTTTTTAATTTTTTGCGCTATAAACAAAAATAGAGCACAATTTTGAAAAAAATGCATTATTTTTTACTTTTTGCTATAATAAATATCCCCAAAAAATATATTAAAAAACATTTTTTTTCCTCAGTTTAGGCCGATACGTATTCTTCTACATATTTTTGGTAAAAAAAATCGCAATAAGCGATTATTGATCGGTTTGCGCAGAAGTTATAGCGTTTACAAGATAGGGGATAGTTTTATAGCATTTTTATTAATAATTTTTTTTTATTAGTAATGGCGGAGATCTGCGATTTTTTTTTTGTGACTGCGACATTATGGCGGACACATCGGACATTTTTGACACATTTTTGGGACCATTGTCATTTTTACAGCAATTAATGCTATTTAAATGCATTGATTCCTGTAAAAATGACACTGGCAGTATAGGGGTTAACCACAAGGGGGCAGTGTAGGGGTTAAGTAGGCCTAGGGGTGTGATTATTACTGTGGGGGGGCGTGGCTGTCAGCTAGTGAATGCTGATCTCTGCTCCAATCACAGGGAGCAGAGATCGGCATCACTAGTTGCTAGGCAGAACGGGGAGATGCTGTTTATCTCTGCATCTCCCCGTTCAGCCGTCCCGTGAGACGATCGCGGATGTCCCCGCAGCGATCGAGTCCGCGGGGACCGCGATCGGACTCACGGGGGTCCCGACCGGCGCGGGAGCGCGCCGCTCCCGGCCCGCTCCCGATGGCACGGACAGGCAGAAAGGAGGGACTTACAGTGGTGTGAAAAAGTGTTTGCCCCCTTCCTCATTTCCTGTTCCTTTGCATGTTTGTCACACTTAAGTGTTTCGGAACATCAAACCAATTTAAATAATAGTCAAGGACAACACAAGTAAACACAAAATGCAATTTGTAAATGAAGGTGTTTATTATTAAAGGTGAAAAAAAATCCAAAACATCATGGCCCTGTGTGAAAAAGTGATTGCCCCCCTTGTTAAAACATACTATAACTGTGGTTGTCCACACCTGAGTTCAATTTCTCTAGCCACACCCAGGCCTGATTATTGCCACACCTGTTCACAATCAAGGCATCACTTAAATAGGAGCTGCTTGACACAGTAAGGTCCACCAGAAGATCCTTAAAAGCTACACATCATGCCGAGACCCAAAGAAATTCAGGAACAATTGAGAAAGAAAGTAATTGAGATCTATCAGTCTGGAAAGGGTTATAAAGCCATTTCCAAAGCTTTGGGAATCCAGCGAACCACAGTGAGAGCCATTATCCACAAATGGCGAAGACATGGAACAGTGGTGAACCTTCCCAGGAGTGGCCGGCCGCCCAAAATTACCCCAAGAGCGCAGCGACGACTCATCCAAGAGGTCACAAAAGACCCCACAACAACGTCCAAGGAACTGCAGGCCTCACTTGCCTCAGTTAAGGTCAGCGTTCATGCCTCCACCATCAGGAAAAGACTGGGCAAAAATGGCCTGCATGGCAGAGTTCCAAGGAGAAAACCACTGCTGAGCAAAAAGAACATCAAAGCTCGTCTCAATTTCTCCACAACACATCTTGATGATCCCCAAGACTTTTGGGACAACATTCTGTGGACCGATGAGACAAAAGTGGAACTCTTTGGAAGGTGTGTGTGCAAGTATATCTGGCGTAGAAGGAACACTTCATTTCAGAAAAAGAACATTATACCAACAGTAAAATATGGTGGTGGTAGTGTGATGGTCTGGGGCTGTTTTGCTGCTTTAGGACCTGGAAGACTTGCCGTGATAAAAGGAACTATGAATTCTGCTGTCTACCAAGAGATCCTGAAGGAGAATGTCCGACCATCTGTTCGTGTACTCAAGCTGAAACGAACTTGGGTTCTGCAGCACGACAATGATCCTAAACACACCAGCAAGTCCACCACCGAATGGCTGAAGAAAAACAAAATGAAGACTTTGGAGTGGCCTAGCCAAAGTCCTGACCTGAATCCTATTGAGATGTTGTGGTATGACCTTAAAAAGGCAGTTCATGCTCGAAAACCCTCTAATGTAACTGAATTAGGACAATTCTGCAAAGATGAGTGGGCCAAAATTCCTCCAGGACGCTGTAAAAGCCTCATTGCACGTTATCGCAAACGCTTGGTTGCAGTTGTTGCTGCTAAGGGTGGCCCAACCAGTTATTAGGTTTAGGGGGCAATCACTTTTTCACACAGGGCCATGATGGTTTGGATTTTTTTTCACCTTTAATAATAAACACCTTCATTTACAAATTGCATTTTGTGTTTACTTGTGTTGTCCTTGACTGTTGTTTAAATTGGTTTGATGTTCCGAAACACTTAAGTGTGACAAACATGCAAAGGAACAGGAAATGAGGAAGGGGGCAAACACTTTTTCACACCACTGTATATATACGCCCTCCTGCCTGTACGTGCCATTCTGTCGACGTACATCTGTGTGCGCCGGTCGGCAAGTGGTTAAAAGCTGTGTGCAAGTGTAACTAAAAGAATTTTTGCCGTTTTGAAGGCAATGGGTAGTCACACCAAATATTAGTTTGATTTGGATTCCTCTTCTGTTCATTTACTTTATTTTCATCAATTAAAAAAAAAAAGGAAACTATTAACACTTTTATTTCTGAAACCATTACATTTTTTTTTTCAAATATTTTATTTAAACCAAAGGGTGAGTCCAGGTTTTCATGGCAGCCATATATATACAGTAACGTAAATAAATGCGCTAGATAAATGATACAATATTCCATATAGTGATCATAACATCTCATATCTAACATCTTCTATGTTCCTCTCAAAGAAAGAAGAGAATAAAAAAAAAAAAAAAGACAATATAACATCAGTATTGTAACAATCTAGGAGAGGAAAAATAACCCTCAGCCGCTATACCTGGTATCACCCAATTTCCCGTTTTCTAGATAACAAAAAGATAAAAAAGAGAGGAAAACAAAAGGGAAAAAAAGCCCCAATAAGTACTGGATACTTAGTTGTCAACTGTCTATTATGATGCCTATGCCAAATGTTACTTTTCACTGTGCATTCAAACAGGTAAGGTCATATGGTGATATTATGACCATGCCCAATAAAAATGTGCCAACGTCCCGCAGGTAATTGTAAGTGGAGACTAACTAAAGAAAGTGGACTTTATAGGCACAAAAATACATATACTACAAAATATAAAAAAAAAAGGGTATTTTATTAAAAATATATGTATATATATCGAACCGCGATAAATCAGCGATTACATATGCTCAAAATATATTTAGTAACGTAGTAAACAACATCAGACCTTCTTATCAGCAAAACAACACCCAAACAGTGAGATGTATTGATCTTGGTAATATAAGTAGACACATGTAAAAAGTATACAAAACCAGATATTCTAAACTGATCACTGGCATAAATAGTGTATATAGAAAATAGAACTAGGTCCTGTAGATCTGGGGTGATGCTGATGCGGAGGTCCGTTTTTTCTCGTCAAAGGATTTAGCTCGACATGTTCCGCGCTTTTAAAGTTAGCGCTTTCTCAGGAGCGATTGATTCTATGGTAATACATATCACAATAAGTTTTTACAAATTTAACAACATATACTCACTAGCACATTTTTACATATGAAAAGAAAAGAGAGAAACAGTATTATTTTATTATAATATGGAGTGTCTGGACTCATGCCCAAGCAGAGCCGTGAACACTGCGGGGAGGGGGGAGCGGCGTGCGGAGAAAAAGGCGCATAGCAGGCCCGATAAGCAGTGGGGAACAAAGCTAAAGGATAGAAACCGTCTAGGCAGTATATGTAGACAAATATATAAATATGTGTAAAAACTTATTGTGATATGTATTACCATAGAATCAATGGCTCCTGAGGAAGCGCTAACTTTAAAAGCACGGAACATGTCGAGCTAAATCCTTTGACGAGAAAAAACGGACCTCCGCATCAGCATCACCCCAGATCTACAGGACCTAGTTCTATTTTCTATATACACTATTTATGCCAGTGATCAGTTTAGAATATCTGGTTTTGTATACTTTTTACATGTGTCTACTTATGATATTACCAAGATCAATACATCTCACTGTTTGGGTGTTGTTTTGCTGATAAGAAGGTCTGATGTTGTTTACTACTTACTAAATATATTTTGAGCATATGTAATCGCTGATTTATCGCGATTCGATATATATACATATATTTTTAATAAAATACCCTTTTTTTATATTTTGTAGTATATGTATTTTTGTGCCTATAAAGTCCACTTTCTTTAGTTAGCCTATGCCAAATGATCAGAATTAAGCATTGTCAAACCTTCTTCAGAGAGGATAAACGTATTCCACCCTCTCCATACCTCAAAATACTCTTGTTTATTTTGTGCTGAGAGTGTGAGGTCTTCCATCTTATTAATCTCTTCCACCCTGTGGAGCCAGCATCCAATGGTAGGGGGTAACGTTTTTTTCCACCTAAGAGGGATGCATGCTTTTGCTGCGTTCACTAAATGTCTTAAAATAGATTTCTTATATTTTTTAACTGAAATAGTCGTAACATGTAATAGAAAAAAAGATGGGTCTTCAGGTATCCTATAAGCAGAAAATTTTTGTGTAATGTTCCGTACTTCCCTCCAATATGGTATTATCTTTGGACAAGACCAAAAAATATGTAACATCGTACCTCCCTCCTCATGGCATCTCCAACAACGGTCTGGTATTTCTGGGTAGAATTTATGCATCTTCTGTGGGGTATAATACCAGTGTGTCAGTATTTTGTAGTTAGTCTCCTGGATCCTAGTGCAAATCGATGTCTTCCACGAAAGCTCAACTATATTCTGCCTTTGACTGGTTGTAAACTTACAGTTTATCTCTCCTTCCCATCTCTCGATCCAAGATGGATGTGGTTGTTCTGAGGGAGTAATCAATAGATCATACATCTTCGAAAGAGTTTGCGTTAAAGTCCCTTCCTCTGAACAGTATTTTTCAAAGATAGATAGTTGTCGACTGAACCTCTCTAAGGGCTTCAATGAATGAAGAAAGTGGTGGAGCTTCAAGGCATTCCAAAACGGTAGGCCGAAAAAACCAGAGGGTTCTATTAATGTCGCTATCGAGGGCCAGCCATCTGATAATAAAAAATGGAATGCTCGGAAACGGTTAGTCTGTCGCAAAATAGAGAAATTATGGTCTCTAAGGCCTGGAGGGAATCTCGGATTCCCCAGGATGGGCGTCAAAGGCGAGTCCACTGATGAAAGCGAAGTTTTAACGATCACCTGTGAACAGGCTCTTACTGTAGGGCCTATCAAAGGGTGCATCTTTAGACAGGCCGGCAGTTTATCATAGCACCATGGTGCTCCCTTCAGTAGGACATCAGTTTGTGCCCGTTCGATCTGGGTCCATAATTTGCCTATTGAGTGACGATTCCAGTCTATGAGTCGCCCTAGATGTACCGCCTGATAGTATTTAAATACGTCTGGTAATGCAATACCTCCGCTATGTTTAGGTAAGACTAATTGGCTTCTAGGAAGGGTGGTTTCTTATGTGCCCATATAAATTGAATAAACAGGGAGTGAACCTGTTTAAAATATTGAGATGGTATCTTAATCTGTAAAGTTTGGAATAAATATAAGTATTTTGGTAAAATACTCATCTTTAAAAGATTACATCTACCGAACCACGAAAATAGTCCCCTATTCCAGGTTTCCAACAACATACGTGTTCTAGTCAAAAGAGGAGGGAAGTTGAGTTCAAAGACCCGGGATAGATCAGACGGATATATGTTCCCAAATATTTCAAGGCTGTATCTGTCCATTTAAACCTAAAATTTAACTGCAAATTTTTAAGCAGCACAGAAGGGATACCTATCCCCATAGCCTCCGATTTACTAAAATGAATCCGTAAATTCGAGATCCCACCGTATATTTCAAATTCACGCACCAGATTCGGCAGTGAGACTATAGGGTTAGTAAGAGAAAAAAGCAGATCATCCGTGCAAGCTGAAACTGTATGCTGCCGCTCTCCTATTCTGACTCCAGTAATATCTGGGTTCAACCGAATCGTACAAAGAAAGGGTTCCAGGAATAAAGCGTAAAGCAGCGGGGATAATGGACACCCCTGTCTAGTCCCAGTTGAAATAGGAAAGGGATCTGATAAAATTCCATTTACTTTAACTTGAGCTGATGGATGCAGGTAAATCTTGCCAATCCATTGCAGCATATGTTCCCTCAATCCTATATGACGTAGAACGGCAAACATAAAGTTCCAGTTGACACAGTCGAATGCCTTTTCAGCATCTGTACCTATTATAACGCTCGGAGTATGTGTCTCCTGTACTATATGAATAAGATTTAACACTTTAATTGTGTTGTCGCGGGCTTCTCTAGTTGGAATAAATCCCACTTGATCAAGATGTATCAGCGGCTGTATATGTTCTGCGATTCGAATAGCTATGATCTTTGTAAATAATTTAAGGTCACTGTTCAAAAGTGAAATAGGTCTATAACTGCCACAGGAGGTAGGGTCTTTTCCTTCTTTAGGAATCACTGTAATATGTGCTTTTAAGGTGTCTCTGGGGAAAGCTGTCTCAGAGCTTACTTTATTAAATAATTCCACCATATGAGGACCTAATAATGGAAAGAAATTTTTATAAAACTGTAATGAGAACCCATCAGGACCTGGTGTTTTACCTAACTTGGAGACATCCAATGCCTTCTGTAGTTCCTCCAGAGTTATTGGTATCTCCAACTCTTCATGAACCTCCGGGGTCAGCTGAGGTAGTTGGGAGGAAGCTATATAGTCTTCTATTTGTATCTGAGCGGAAGACTGTTCTGGAATATTATATAGGGAGGAATAGTAATCCCTGAACCCCTGTGTAATTTGCTTAGGAAGTCCCACTTTTTGGCCTTGGGGTGTAATTATTTGAGGAATATATGAAGCTAATTTTTGTTCTCTAATCGGACGTGCTAATGTTCTCCCACATTTTTCTCCCAATTCATAGCCTATTCTACGACCTCGCTGTATATCTGCCTTAGCTTTATATCTTAATAAGTCCGTTACCTGCTTACGAAGCGAAAAAAGATTTTGTTCGACTTTAGAGTTTGGTGCATGTTTATGTTGAGCCTCAACTTTATGAATGTCCTGTAGAAGGGATGTAAGCTTTTCAAGCCTTTGGCGCTTAAGTCGTGCTCCATGCTTGATAAGAACACCTCTTATAACTGCCTTGTGGGCTTCCCATAGGATCCCTATATCACAATCAGGTTGTTTGTTAATTTGAAAATACTGACCCAGCTCGCGCTGTACATCTTCCACTATCTCAGGAGTCTGCAAGAGACTTTCATTCAGTCTCCAGACTCTAGTCCTGGAGGTTGAAAACTCTGAGAATCGGTATATTAAGATGATCGGCGCGTGGTCTGACCATGTAATTGTATCAATTACTGTACTATGAACCGCCTGCAACTGTAAGTGTGGAATCAAAAAAAAATCTATACGTGAATAAAATTTATGAGGAGGGGAGTAAAACGTGTAATCTTTCTCACCTGAATGTTGTAACCGCCAGACATCAACCAGTTGAGCTTCGTGGAAGACTTGTGCCACTTTCTTACGGACACCAGGAGTAATGGAGGATAAGCCAGAAGAAGTATCCGTGTTGGGAAGCAAGGGAACATTAAAATTGCCTCCCAGAATCAACTGGCCTTCCGAGAATTTCAAAAGGCGTTCTATTGTACGACTCAAAAAGGAATCTTGGTGATCATTTGGGGCATATATAGAAGCAAAAGTAATTTTTACTTCTCCTATCTGGCCTTTAATTAACATAAAACGCCCCATCGGTTCTGCTAGACTGTCTTGGCACAACCATGGTAGTCGACTAGACACTAGTATTGATACCCCTTTGGTTTTAGTTAGGTTATTAGTAGAATGATAGACAACTGGATAATACCTATTCTTAAGAATGGGAAGTTTATCATCTCTGAAGTGCGTTTCTTGAATAAACGCCATATCTACCTGTAAACGCTTCATATCATTCAATAATAAACGTCTCTTTTCAGGGGTATTTAATCCTTTGGCATTAAGTGAAAGTATCTTCAAAGTATCCATCTTATAATAGGGCACAGAAGGATGAGAAAAAATAAAAAATAAAAAAATAAATAAATAAAAACAAACAAATAATTAAATAATGAAATAAATAACTAACTAGATAAAAAAAAAGAAAAAAAATGCAAAGTTCAAGAGCCTTTGGGGTTTATTTTACTATAGCCACTGGGGGGGGGGCACCTTTCCGTGACCTCCCTCAGGGCAACTAAGCAGTTTGCTTTATGCACTCAGCTTCTTTAGGCTATACGAGTGCTATCCTATTGGGGGGGAAGCAGCCGAGCATGGCCGAGGAGGGGAGCCCCAGCTTTCTCCACTAACCATTCTATAGTTGGGAAAAAAATAAAATAAAAATATATCACTAATATCACCATTACCTATTTATTCTATTCTACTATACTTCTTTTTCTCAAAAAAAAATAAAAAAAGAGAAGAGCAGAGGAAAATTTTTTTTTAAATTTGAGGCTAATTAAATAAAAAATTGATAAGTGAGTGAGGAGGTGGGATATTCATGTTTCACGTCTATAGTTTGCTCGATCAGTAAAGCACGAAGTATCTAATTACTGGCTTTATTCTTTATTTGAGTGTAGAGATGGGCCGGGGGGTGGGGGGGGTAAGAGAAAGCCATCTCTCTGACGCCAGTGTTTGTTGGGTTTCTATAGAGGTCATATTCACTCCTTTTTTAATATCTTGGGGAGTCTGTGCTTGCAGTACTGTCTGTATAGTCTTTGTTTCAGTCCCCTGGCCTCGTATATCCGACATCTTAACCCCAGAGCCGCGTCTATTTGCCTTTTTAAAGTACTGATCAATATCGACATGAGCTTCTCCTGTTTTAGCTATCTTGGCTGCTTTTCGTGAAGTTTTTGTATCCCTTTGCTTTTGTGTTTGCATACCTTTGTATAATAAATAGATTCAGCTATTCCAGTGGGTCCACAGTTCTCCCCACTGATATCCTATAGAGTCCTATAGTATCCTATAGTGTCCTATGAGGTCAGTCGCAGTGGCGTAACTAGAACCTTCAGGGCCCCGGTGCAAGAAACCATGGAGAGCCCCCCTGACCCCCAGCCAGGGCCCTGCCCACTGGTCGGGACCTGGATAGCAGGGGGAACAAATACCCTCCATGTTCCTCCTGCAGCCACTGAATGCCGGATCAGAGGGAGAGGAGGAGAAGCAGACTTTTAGTAGCTGCAAGAAATAAAATGGAGGGGATTTGTTCCTCTAAATGCCCCCCCCATCCAGGTGTTCAGGGGCAACATGTGTGCTATTGCAATTGTGACCCCTGTAGTTACGCCCCTGGGATGAGTGGCAGCGGTGTTGGTGGGGGGTGGGATCAGTGGTATCGGTGGTGGGGGTGGGATGAGTGGCAGCTGTGAGGGAGAGATGGGATGAGTGGCAGCGGTGGGGGGAATGGGATCAGTGGCAGCAGTGGTGGTTGGGTGGGGATGGGAACAGTGGCAGCGATGGTGGAGGGATGGGATCATTGGCAGCAGTGAGGGGGGATGGGAACAGCTGCAAGGGTTGTCATTGGGGGGATGGGATTAGTGGTAGGGGGGATTGATTGGGATGAGTGGCAAAGGTGGTGGGGGGGGAATGGGATGAGTGGCAAGGGTGATGGTTGGAGGAGGGTGAGATGAGTGGTAGTGGAAGGGGGGATTGGATGGGATGAGTGGCAGCGGTGAAGGGCATTGGATGAAATGAGTGGCAGCGGTGGTGGGAGGATGGGATCCGTGGTGAGGGTGGTTGTTGGGGAGGAGAATGGTATCAGTGGCAAGGATGGGATCAGTGGCAGTAGTGGTCATGATGGGGTGGATAAGTGGCAGCAGTGGTTGTGGTATTGGTGAGGGGGGATCAGTGGCTGTAGTGGTGAGGATGTGGGGGATCAGTGGCAGTAGTGGTGGTGTGGGGATCAGTGGCAGTAGTGGTGGTGTGGGGATCAGTGGCAGCAGTGGTTTATGTGGGGGGCAGTGAGTGCAGTAGTGGTGGTGTGGGGGGCAGTGAGTGCAGTAGTGGTGGTGTGGGGGGGGGGAGGGAATCAGTGCAGTAGTAGTGGTGGTGTGGGGATCAGTGCAGTAGTGGTGGTGTGGGTATCTGTGCAGTAGTGGTGGGGGTGTGGGGGGTATCAGTGCAGTAGTGGTGGTGTGGGGATCAGTGGCAGTAGTGGTGGTGTGGGGATCAGTGGCAGCAGTGGTTTATGTGGGGGGCAGTGAGTGCAGTAGTGGTGGTGTGGGGACCAGTGGCAGTAGTGGTGGTGTGGGGGGGGGGAGGGAATCAGTGCAGTAGTAGTGGTGGTGTGGGGATCAGTGCAGTAGTGGTGGTGTGGGTATCTGTGCAGTAGTGGTGAGGGTGTGGGGGGTATCAGTGCAGTAGTGGTGGTGTGGGGATCAGCGCAGTAGTGGTGGGGTGTGGGGGGTATCAGTGCAGTAGTGGTGGTGTGGGGATCAGTGCAGTAGTAGTGGTGGTGGTGTGGGGGGGATCAGTGCAGTAGTAGTGGTGGTGGTGTGGGGGGGATCAGTGCAGTAGTGGTGGTGTGGGGATCAGTGCAGTAGTGGTGGGGGTGTGGGGGGTATCAGTGCAGTAGTGGCGGTGTGAGGATCAGTGGCAGTAGTGGTGGGGGGGGGGTATCAGTGGCAGCTGTGGTGTGGGGGGGGGGAATCAGTGTAGTAGTGGTGGTGTGGGGATCAGTGGCAGTAGTAGTGGTGGTGTGGGGGGGTATCAGTGCAGAAGTAGTGGTGGTGTGGGGGGGTATCAGTGTAGTAGGAGTAGTGGTGGTGTGGGGGGGGGGGGTATCAGTGCAGTAGTAGTGGTGGTGGTGTGGGGGGGGGGTATCAGTGCAGTAGTAGTGGTGGTGGTGTGGGGGGGGGGTATCAGTGCAGTAGTGGTGGTGTGGGGATCAGTGGCAGTAGTGGTGGTGGGGGGTATCAGTTGCAGCTGTGGTGTGGGGGGGGAATCAGTGTAGTAGTGGTGGTGTGGGGATCAGTGGCAGTAGTAGTGGTGGTGTGGGGGGTATCAGTGCAGGAGTAGTGGTGGTGTGGGGGGGGTATCAGTGAAGGAGTAGTGGTGGTGTGGGGGGGTATCAGTGCAGTAGTAGTGGTGGTGGTGTGGGGGGGGGGTATCAGTGCAGTAGTGGTGGTGGTTTGGGGATCAGTGCAGTAGTGGTGGTGTGGGTATCTGTGCAGTAGTGGTGAGGGTGTGGGGGGTATCAGTGCAGTAGTGGTGGTGTGGGGATCAGCGCAGTAGTGGTGGGGTGTGGGGGGTATCAGTGCAGTAGTGGTGGTGTGGGGATCAGTGCAGTAGTAGTGGTGGTGGTGTGGGGGGGGGGGGTTGGGGGGGGGTATCAGTGCAGTAGTAGTGGTGGTGGTGTGTGGGGGGATCAGTGCAGTAGTGGTGGTGTGGGGATCAGTGCAGTAGTGGTGGGGGTGTATCAGTGCAGTAGTGGCGGTGTGAGGATCAGTGGCAGTAGTGGTGGTGGGGGGTATCAGTGGCAGCTGTGGTGTGGGGGGGGGAATCAGTGTAGTAGTGGTGGTGTGGGGATCAGTGGCAGTAGTAGTGGTGGTGTGGGGGGGGGGTATCAGTGCAGAAGTAGTGGTGGTGTGGGGGGGTATCAGTGTAGTAGGAGTAGTGGTGGTGTGGGGGGGTATCAGTGCAGTAGTGGTGGTGGTGTGGGGGGGGGGGGGGTATCAGTGCAGTAGTAGTGGTGGTGGTGTGGGGGGGGGGGGGTATCAGTGCAGTAGTGGTGGTGTGGGGATCAGTGGCAGTAGTGGTGGTGGGGGGTATCAGTTGCAGCTGTGGTGTGGGGGGGGAATCAGTGTAGTAGTGGTGGTGTGGGGATCAGTGGCAGTAGTAGTGGTGGTGTGGGGGGTATCAGTGCAGGAGTAGTGGTGGTGTTGGGGGGTATCAGTGAAGGAGTAGTGGTGGTGTGGGGGGGTATCAGTGAAGGAGTAGTGGTGGTGTGGGGGGGGTATCAGTGCAGTAGTAGTGGCGGTGGTGTGGGGGGGGGGTATCAGTGCAGTAGTGGTGGTGGTTTGGGGATCAGTGCAGTAGTGGTGGTGGTGTGGTGGGGGGGGGGTATCAGTGCAGTAGTAGTGGTGGTGTGGGGGTATCAGTGCAGTAGTGGTGGTGGTGTGGGGGTATCAGTGCAGTAGTGGTGGTGGTGTGGGGGTATCAGTGCAGTAGTGGTGGTGGTGTGGGGGGAATTAGTGCAGTAGTGGTGGTGGTTTGGGGATCAGTGCAGTAGTGGTGGTGGTGGTGTGGGGGTATCAGTGCAGTAGTGGTGGTGTGGGGGTATCAGTGCAGTAGTGGTGGTGGTGTGGGGGGGGTATCAGTGCAGTAGTGGTGGTAGTGTGGGGGGTATTAGTGCAGTAGCGGTGGTGGTGTGGGGGGTATCAGTGCAGTAGCGGTGGTGGTGTGGGGGGGATCAGTGCAGTAGTGGTGGTGGTGTGGGGGGGTATCAGTGCAGTAGTGGTGGTGGTGTGGGGGGTATCAGTGCAGTGGTGGTGGTGTGGGGGGGGGGATCAGTGCAGTAGTGGTGGTGGTGTGGGGGGGGATCAGTGCAGTGGTGGTGGGGGGGGGGGATCAGTGCAGTAGTGGTGGTGGTGTGGGGGGGTGGGGGGGGATCAGTGCAGTAGTGGTGGTGGTGTGGGGGGGGGGGGGTATCAGTGCAGTAGTGGTGGTGGTGGTGGGGGGGTATCAGTGCAGTAGTGGTGTGGGGGGGGGTATCAGTGCAGTAGTGGTGGTGGTGTGTGGGGGGGGGGGGTATCAGTGCAGTAGTGGTGGTGGTGGTGTGTGGGGGGGTATCAGTGCAGTAGTGGTGGTGTGGGTGGGGGGGGGTATTAGTGCAGTAGTGGTGGTGGTGTGTGGGGGGGGGGGGGGGTATTAGTGCAGTAGTGGTGGTGGTGTGGGGGGGTATCAGTGCAGTAGTGGTGGTGGTGTGGGGGGGATCAGTGCAGTAGCCGTGGTGGTGTGGGGGGGGGATCAGTGCAGTAGTGGTGGTGGTTTGGGGATCAGTGCAGTAGTAGTGGTGGTGGTGGTGGTGTGGGTGGGGGGGGGGATCAGTGCAGTAGTGGTGGTGTGGGGGGGGGTAGCAGTGTTGATATTAAGCCACTCACTTGCAGATCACTTGGTTCCGAAGCCCCCTCCTTTCTGGGTCTTGCTCGGGTGAACAGAGGGGATGGGCGGGGCCTGTGAGTGCAGGCGGAGCTGGAGAAGATGGGCGGGGACTTTGCCTGCTGTGAGTGCAGGTGGAGAGTATGGGCGGAGAGGATGGGCGGAGCGGGCGGAGCCGCGGAGAGGATGGGCGAAGGGCGGGGACTGTGCCCCTGAGTGCGGGATGAGAGGATGGGTGGAGAGGATGGGCGGAGCCTGTGCAGTGTGCACAGTGCGCTCGGGGAGGATGGGCGGAGCGGCCGGAAAGGATGGGCGGAGCAAACTCCCCGTGAATGACACTGTATTATCTCCCGGGCAGCAGCGGGCCCCCCTACAGTGGCGGAACCCAAGGGCCCAGTCGCAAATGCGACTGGTGCGACCCTGGTAATTCCGCCACTGGTCAGTCGTGGCGGTCATCACCAGTCTGCAAATCTCTGCGGAATTTATAACGCTGAAGTAGTGGCAATGGTAGGTGCTAAATGACAATTGTAACATAAATAATATAGTTCAGTTCAATACACTAGTATTACACTAGCGCTTTCTTAACAGTTATCTCATACATAGAACAGACAGCACATCCAGCTCAACAGGGAGTATGACTCACCCCCTGCTACAACGTCAGATCACTGATCTTCTCTCTCCACGGATGCTTTGCAGAGCTGACTCCAGCTGCTGTTCCACTGGCTTTGTGTCTATCAGAGGGGGTGTCAGGCTGCCTCAGTCCAGGTCCTCAGCACATCCCGACTCAGATAAAGCACCAGTGCTCAGTGATCCTCTCTCTCCACGGGAGCTTCACGGAGCCGAGTCCCGCTGCCGTTCCGCCGGCTTTGTATCTATCCGAGGGGGTGTCAGGCTGTCTCTGTTTAGGTTCAAGTCTGCAGCGCGTCCCGGTTTAGATGAAGCACCAGCGCTCCCGGATCTCAGCGGGTCCGGTCGTTTTACAGGCGGCTCTGTAACTACAATTCAAGTACTTCCAGGGGGACCAGGTCCACATCCAGTTACCCGGTGCAGCGTCAAGTATCTGCACTCCGTCAGTGTTTAACCCTGTTTTACAGCAGCGTTTGTCAAATAGTTGTATACTAATTGAAGATAGAGAGCGGCGTTGATCTCCAAACAGGCAGGTCTATCTTGCTCAGGTACTCAGATATATACAGGTGTATGGCATCTCAAATTAGATCAGTAAAGGGAGTGGAGAAACAGGAGCTCCTATTCCACACGTCCTCACTTAACCATGTCCAGCCAACTTCTCCCACCCATCGAAACCATTAAATTTACAGCATTTTTCATACCTGAAAAAAAAGACTTTGTACAGTAGTGCATTTCACTGGGTGAATTATCACAGTCTGATCTTTCACACCACAGTGGATGGAAGAATATATTTTCTGCATTTTTGGGCACTTTGTTCTATTTTTGTTGGTTTGTTTGTATAGTGTTTGATCACTCGATATTTGTAAAACTGAATGGAAAATTGCTGACTGAACATTGGCAAGAATCACTGTTCAGGTATTCTGACAGCCAGGGGTGCTCACGGCTGTCAAAATAGAAAAGTGGATGTCATAATATAGAGAATACGATTTCCTATCATTTGAGCCCAGTCTTGCCACACAGAGTTAATCCAGCCCTGAGCAATCGTCTTTTATTGTTCACTGAGATAAATCTTGACAGACAAAAACTTTGTCAAATCCTCCCCCTTGCTGTGATTGACAGGTGATTTACATATCTCAGGCACAGCCTGTGTAAAAAGCTCACAATTGACATCCGCCCCCTCCCCAGCTGTCCCCAGGATTGGTTGCCTTTACTGTGTTTTGACTGGATGTTTCTCATCATGGTGTGTGACCCACAGATCGAGGAAATGTATGCTGCAGTGAACAGCCAACAGACTATACACAGAAAAGTGATTTAGGGGACATGTATCTAGTCAGAGCTGGGCAGAGTAAAACATCCAGTGTTCTGATTATTGTAAGGCCCCTTTCACACGCGACAGATCCATAATGATCCGCCCCGTAAACATCCGCTTGCTCAGCGGGGATCGTTCCATTAATCCCCGCTGAGACCGCCCTGTCAGATCTCCGCTCTCTTCTACAGAGGATCAGATGAACACATACCTTCTGTCCATGTTCATCCGATCCGCTCTGCAGACAGATAGAAAAATAGGGTTTTCCGCCATCTGCAGAATCGGACCATAGCGTAGACGGGCGATATCAGGTGCCAGTGGATGCTCACCTGATATCCCATAGGGATGCATGTATGTCCGTATTTCATCCGAAAAACGGATGGATGAAATACGGACATACGGTCCACATGTGTGAAAAGGGCCTTATAGTGCAGTGTGTGTGAGGTCACCTGATCACAGTTGCAACATTGCTTTCCATCACCAGGATTTGTTATGTGGGGAAGGAGTGGATTTCTCACTTTTTATAAATACACCCAGTAAGGCTGAATGAGCTTTGGGCCAGTTCACACCAGTGTGCTGTGCGAGATTGCATGTGATTCGCACCGCAGTACAAATCACATGCGATGTCCATGCAGTGCGATGTCAGCCATACAAATAGTATGGCTGATATCGCACCGCAATCGGACCAATCTCACACAGGACTTTTTTTTTGGTCTGCACCAGAATCGCATGGGTGTTCACACCTATGCAATCCGATTCATGTCCTGTCAGTTCGCAGTGCAATATGCGAGCTGAAATGCGGGCGTCGTCAACATTGTATGACACTCCCCAGCAGTTTGCATATGGCAGTGTGAACTGTCGTGCAAGTCGGATGCGATGTAGGAACCCACAGTGGATTTGCAGGGTTCCCGCATCGCACCAGTTTGAACCGAGCCTCAAAGCAAACAGCCTACAAATGTCACCTGACTGCTCCCACCAAGACTCGGCTCACACTGATGCGATTCAGGAACCCTGCAAATCCACTGCGGGTTCCTACATCGCATCCGACTCACACGGCAGTTCACACTGCCATATGCGAACTGCTGGGGAGTGTCATACAATGTTAACAACACCATCATTTCAGCTCTCACATCACACTACGACCTGACAGTTTGGACATGAATCGGATTGCATAGGTGTGAATACACATGCGATCCGATCCTGGTGGTGACCAAAAAGGGTCCTGCGTTTGGTCTGAATGTAATGCGATTTCAGCCATACAGTTTGTATGGCTGAAATCGCATTGCATGTGATCTGAACAGCAATGCGGTGCGAATCACAGGAATGCGGAGTGTACAGTGGTGGGTAGTATGTGCAGGATAGTGGACTGTTTCAGATAATTTTTTATTTTACAATTTTTATATTTTATTTTTTTTCAAAAGGTTTTTTGGGACCAGTGGATTTTTTTAAATATATTTTTTACAATTTTTTTTGTACTATTTTAACAATGATGGGACGGTGGGGTTTTATTTTTTAACAATTTTTATTCACAGTGCTTTTGGATAAGGGGATGGTCGGTGTGGCAGTGGGGTAGGTGGTCGGTGTCAGTGGGGTAGTGGACGGTGTCAGTAGACTATGTCAGTGGGGTAGTGGACGGTGTCAGTAGACGATGTCAGTGGGGTAGTGGACGGTGTCAGTAGACGATGTCAGTGGGGTAGTGGACGGTGTCAGTAGACGATGTCAGTGGGGTAGTGGACGGTGTCAGTAGACGATGTCAGTGGGGTAGTGGACGGTGTCAGTAGACGATGTCAGTGGGGTAGTGGACGGTGTCAGTAGACGATGTCAGTGGGGTAGTGGACGGTGTCAGTAGACGATGTCAGTGGGGTAGTGGACGGTGTCAGTAGACGATGTCAGTGGGGTAGTGGACGGTGTCAGTGGTCTTGGGGCTCTGGACCGTATCGGTATGGGGGGGGGGGGGTTGTGGTGTCAGTTTTTTTTCTTTAATTTCATAGCTTTTTTTTTTTTACCATTTTGGAATATTTTTTTTTTTTTATCAGCCCTGTTGGGGGCTTTGGTGACATGTCAGGGGTCTAAACAAAGAGACCCCTGACATCTCCCATTTGAGACAGAGAAAGGGACAGAGGACACAGATTACCCAGTCCTTCCCTGCATTGAAATTGAATGGCGAGGAGACAGTGGCCCCTCTCCAGTCAAACTGAAGCAGAGTTACACACAGGTTACTCTGCTCAGTTGTCACAGAGCGATCGGTAACAAACTGTGTCCCATTCAGAAAAGAAAGGGGCTGGTAATTGACATAACAGACCCCCTTTCTCCGCTCTCCAACCTGACAGATTCCCCGCCCCCCCCTCACAGCCCACGGCTGCGGGGGACTAGGGCGGAGGAGGAGGAAGACAGCAGGGGGATGTGGACACACGGAGAGGGACAAGGGGGGGGGGGGGGCGGAGGACATGGTGCAAGAGGAAGACACTGAGGACAGTGGGGGATGATCGGTGCGATGGGACAGCTGGGAGCACAGATCCCCCGCATGGCTTTTCAGGTGAAAGCTGCAGGGGGGAGAGAAGCAGATGATGAAAAGCCAGGCCGGGGGGGGGGGGGGGGGGGGGGGGGGGGGGGGTAAATCGGTGCTCACAGCGCTCCCAACGCACCAATCATCCCCCACTGTCACTGGACATTGATGTGTGACAGGGGGCCGTGAGTGCGCTCTGGCCAAGGGGAGTGTAGTGGTGGGCGGGGAGTCTGCTGACATCATGACTCCGCCCACTGAAACTGCTGTTTTTGAGGGCTTCAAACTGCTAAACGGGACACATTTGACAGGTGAGAATACATGCAGGAGGCATGTATATCCTTATAGTTCAGCACTATGGCAGTACTTTATAATTGATGAGAGTGGGTTTACATCCACTTTAAAAATGTATCTATTACAAGCTGAACATGAGAAATCTATACATGTCTTGTCTGGCTAGCCTTATGCGGTTTTGTTAGAAGAGTACATTCTAATGACATAACCCACAGCTGAGAACCAGTGATCAAACCCTTAAACAGAACTAAACCCTCGATGATAACTAAAACCTTTATTGTACTACACTGTTTAAAAGGTTAATGTGTGTATATGAGTGCATACAGACCTAATACAATTATGTAATTGTAAATATTTTTATTGTAACAAACACTATTTTGTGAGTCTTAGGTTAAATTTTGGAATGAACAAACAAAAAAAAATGTTCCGCATGTAAAATACTAAGAAAAAGAAGCATTAAGGGGAAACATTTTTAACCACTTCGCATCCAGGCCAATTCTGACATTTCTCTCCTACATGTAAAATTCATAATTTTTTTTGCTCAAAAATTACATAGAACCCCCAAACATTATATATGTTTTTTTAGCAAAGACCCTAGAGAATACAATGACGCTCGTTGCAACTTTTTATCTCGCACGTTATTTGCGCAGCAATTTTTCGAACACGTTTTTTTTCAGAAAAAAAAAATTTCATGCTTAAAAAAAAAAAAAAAACAGTAAAGTTAGCCCAATTTTTTTTGCATAATGTGAAAGATGAAGATACGCCGAGTAAATAGATACCCAACATGTCACGCTTCAAAATTGCACACGCTCGTGGAATGGCGCCAAACTTTGGTATTTAAAAATCCCCATAGGCGACGCTTTTTTACTGGTTACATGTTTTGAGTTACAGAGGAGGTCTAGGGCTAGAATTATTGCTCTCCCTCCAACGTTCGCGGCGATACCTCACATGTGTGGTTTGAACACAGTTTTCATATGTGGGCGGGGCTTACGTATGCGTTCACTTCTGCGTACAAGCTCACGGGGACAGAGGCGCTTTAAAAAAATTTTTTTTCTTTTATTATTGTTAATTTGACTTTAATTTTTTTAATTTGACAGTTTAAAAAAAAAAAAAAATTGATTACTTGTATTCCTATTACAAGGAATGTAAACATCCCTTGTAATAGGAATATTACAAGATCGGACCTATTAACAGTGAGATATGGGGTCAATAAGACCCCACATCTCACCTCTAGGCTGGAAAGCCTAAAATAAAAAGATCACCGCTTCCCAGCGGAGGCGGCGCCGTTATTTGAATGCAGAGGCCGGGTGTGACATCATAACATCGTGCCCGGCCTCCGAACGATCATAGAGACTCCAGTGACCATCTGGTCCGCCGGAAATCTCTATATTGATCATCCGGGGGCCGGCGGATCCTGTGTCCGACTCACCGATGGAAGCGGTGAGTCGGTAGAAGCACCGGAGGGCGGCGTCCCCCTCCCGCCGCCCATAAGAACGATCAAGCGGCGGAACAGCCGCTATGATCATTCTTATGGGGCAGGGAATCGCCGGCTGAAAACGTCAATATCTGAATGATGTCTGTAGCTACAGGCATCATTCAGATATACCCCCGCAAAGTGGAGGCCGTCATGACGGCCTCCGGTCGGGAAGTGGTTAAAGACACAAAAGACTGATCAATTATTTATTTATATATATATATATATATACACACACACACACACACACACACACACACACATGCATGCATACATACACACAGACACACAAATTAAATTAGAAAAAGAAATAATGTAAAGTTGGCATCATGCGGCACTAATTTTGAAGCAATGGCATCTTGCCCATCTGCCATACTGCCAAGACAAAATTGAAACAAAAAAAAATTAAAAATCCAAACTAGTAACTGCCTAGCTGAGCATGTTTAAAGTGTAGACTGTACAATCTTGTGATTTATTCACAGTTCCCACTTTCTTAATGGCCTGTTAGCTATTTTACAAGGGTACCCTCAATGAAATTTGTATTGCAGATACTATATTTAAAAACACAATTCATCACCTTGTAAAGAAAAGAAAAGGCTGTATTAAAACAAAGTAAACCTAGTATTCAGGTCACAATAGTTCTCTTGAATGGTTATTTGGGCAAATGCAGTTCACAAAATTGTATTTTGTCCAGGAAAAAAGTGTTAATATATTTAGGCTGCTTTCACACAGAGGTGCTTTAGCGCTAAAAATAGCACCTTCATAGCGTAAAAAAAGGTGGTAAGTGCAGCGCAATAAATCACACTTACCACCTTTTTTTACAATACATTTTAGGCATATGTGATTACCTATAGTGTTCAGTTTGCATTTTCTTTGTGCTTTGCGATTCTGTTTGCGCTGATTGTTCCCAGTTTTTATAGCGCCTTCATAGCACATGTAAAGAGCCTCTCCTTTCACTCCAGTGTGAAAGCCAGAGTACTTGCACATTGAAGCGGTGCATTGGCAGGACGCCAAAAAAAGTACTGCAAGCTGCATCTTTGAGGCGCTGTAGGAGCGCCACTAAAAATAGCTTTACCCCCAAAGCCCCAGTGTGAAAGTAGCCTTACAGTTAAAGCATATCTATCTAAACCCATAAACAAAATGTAATCTTCTGTAGTTTTTCAGTTTTTAAATTGGTGGCAGAATGTGTTTTTTTTCCCTTTTTAACCAAGTGATTCTGCCAGTAGCACTTTGTCAGAGGGTAACAATGCACGCTCACTGTACTGTATCTCTTGAGCAGTAGAGGTGTCATGAACATCTCATAATATGGGGGAGGGGTTCTGTAATCCACAAGGATTGTTCGAACTAATAATCCTTATCACAGGCAAAAATCATAGTTCTGCTCTCACAAGATTTCAGGTAGGATAACTTTTTCTGCACTCTTCCAGCAGAGTGAAAGTTTAACAAATCAAAAAGGCAGCATAAAAGAAGTTCATTGTTTGGGATTACATATACTTTAAATTGCACATAAAAATGTTATGGCTGAACTAAACTCTATCCTTTACAAATAAGAAGCTGTCATCTTAGCCTCTGTTTGATCTGCAGTTGCCATGGTACTGCACATGATCAGCCATGACACCAGCCATTTGATGGCTTGACAGCTCAGTTGAGCGCTAACATTAGCACAGTAGTAACAGGTATTCAAGGTATGCCTTGAATTTAATGGTTTGGGGAAACCGTTAAATTGGTGGGTTTATTTACATTTTAAGGTTATGCTGACAGAAAAAACAGTTAAACAATTTAGAAAAGAAGATCAATTTTGATAATGCCTTGCACATGATATAGTTGAAACAGAACCCATGAAGAGGACGCAATTCCTGGTTTTCGATTTAAAAAGAAAGTTCCCCTGCGCCGATTGGCCTCAATACTTTGAAGTCACTGCCAGCCTAAAAATTCAGATTTTCCTGATATTCATGCTTGTTTACAGTCTCAAAGTAATGAAGCTAGAGGCAGGTCAAGCAACTAGGATTTGTAAAAGAAGCCAGCAATGGCTGTCTCCAGAACTCTCTCTCAGCAGGTATTTAAAGTAAAACTATAGGCAAAAACTTATTTTCATTTTTAAAAAAGAGAGTTATAACCCGTCAGATTTTTCTTTCTTCATCTGTGTCCCATTGCTGAGATTTCCCTTTACTTCCTGTCCATAGCCAAACATGAAGTGAGAGGAAAGTGTTCTCTGCACTCTATCCAAAAAAATAAAAAAGGTTTGCCTTTGGTTATACTGCAACTACTTACGTACCAGCCAGAGTTCAAAGAAGGAACCACTGGTTCTCTAGGACCCCTGGCATACAGCACCAAAGCCCAGTAGCAGAAGCGTTTAGCATCTGATCTTGCTACACAGCGCTCCATTGGTGTTGCAATTGCCCTTTTTGAGTGCAGAGGTTGGGCCGGAACTATTGCAGCTCTGTCCAGCAACAGATCACCGCCATAGTAATCATTGATTTATTGCAACCAACAGTAGATCACTAGCAGAAGTGATCTGTTGCTTCACTGCCACATATGGTGGTCCGCATCTGGTCTCAAATGACCAAATCTAGATAACCCAAATGCAGAAGAGCTGTAGGGAAGATTTTTAATTCTTGCCAGGCTTATTCTGTTGTGGGATTTTCTCTTCACTTCCTTGTCCCTGAGAAGCCTGAACAATATTTTGTATGTTTGTCACCAGGACAGGAAACCATGGGCAGCAAGACATGGTCAGAAGTGCATAGGGACAGGCCCATGTTGAATAATCTAGAAACCGGTTGTTCCAATTTTGTATTCCTAAAAGTGTCTTAAATATTCCAGCACATTTCATTAGTCCTAAACACCCTCTTTAGGGCCACACTTTGATAATTGAACAATCAGATTAAGAAGAAAAAAAAAAAAAGCCTGTATAACATTTAAATATACATAAATGTCAACATGACAACCCCAATTTCAAAAAAGATCAGGACTATGTAAAACAGAATGCAAGAATTTGCAATCTCAAACCCATATTTTATTCACAATAGAAAACAAAACTGAGAAAATTTACAATTTTAGAAAAAAACAAAGGTAAATTTTGAAATGAATGGCAGCAAGTCTCAAAGTTGGGACTGGAAACAAAAAGCTGGCAAGTGGTATTAACAAGGAAGAACATTTTGCAACCAATTAGGTTAATTGGGAACAGGTCAGTAACATGATTGGGTATATAAAAAGCATCTTAGAATCAGAGCATCTTAGAAGGATGGGCAGATCAGCAATCTGTGTAAAACATGTTTTAAAATTACAGAATTTCGCTCAACATAAAATTGCAAAGACTTTAAATAGATCATCTATGGTACAGAACATTTGTAGAAATCTGTGTGCAAGGGATGAGGTTGAACAGCAATATTGGATGCCCATGATCTTTGGGCCCTCAGATGGCACCACATTAAAAAAAACAGGTACGAGTGATAGACATCACTGCATGGGCTCAGGGATACTTCCAAAAAAATAAAAATCACTGACTTAAAACAGTTTGCCTTGCCATCCAAACATGCAAGGTAAAGCTCTAGCACAGTGGTTCTCAACTCCTGTCCTCAGGACCCACTAACAGGCTAGATTTTAAGTATTACCTTGGGGAGATGCAGACTAGAATACTGCAATCACTGAGCAGCAAATTATATCACCTGTGATGTATCTCAGTTATCTTGCAAACCTTAGAACAAAAAAGGAGGGAGAAGAGGCGCCTCTGGGTGCAGATTTTGTACAAGTTTTAATACAAAAGAGTGGTAAAATGGCAACTCACATTTTAGCAGTTAAAAACAGGCATGGTAATGTCCCAAACAAAGGGGATGTCATCAGTGAGGTCAGTCCCTTGTTCTCCTGTGGATTAGCGCTGTGTTATCTTCTCATACACCGCTATATTTATCTAGATCTTGCAAACCTGGCCTGTTATTGGGTCCTGAGGACAGGAGTTGACAACCACTGCTCTATCGTGTAAAGAAGCCATATATGAACATGATCCAGAAACTCCGCCATCTTCTCTGGCCAAAGCTCAAATAAAATGGTCTGCTTTGTGGGAAACTGTTCTGTGGTCAGACTAATCAAAACATAAAAATTTAGCATTTTACAGTTTGTTTTCAACGCTCAGGTCAAAAGCCTGCACCACTGACAGTATGGGGAGGCATTAGTGCACCTGGAATGGCCAGCATGCACATCTAGAAAGGCACTATCAAGGCTGAAGGATATATGCAGGTTTTAGATCCATCCAGATGTCTTTCAGGGAAGGCCTTGCATATGTCAACAGGCCGATGCTAAACCATATACTGCATCTATGACAAGAACATGGCTTTGTAGTACAGGCCGAGTGCTTAACTGGCCTGCCTGCAGTCCAGACCTTTCACCCAAAATATTTAGCACATCTAAATATGTTAAATACGACACAGCCTAGGCTGTAGGGCAGTTAGAATCCTATATCAGGCAAGAATGGGACAACATTGCTCTCCCTAAACTCCAGCAACTGGTCTCAGTCCCCAGACAGTAACAGGAAGTTGGTAAGTCCAATGGGGGGCCTACATGGCCATGTACCAATTTTTTTATGTAGCCGTCTTCAATTTTAAAATAACCTTAATTTTTCTTAAAAATGGTACATTCTTAGTTTAAACATTTGCTATGCTTTTCATTTAATATTGAGAATAAAATGTGGGTTATGAGATTTGCAAATAATTGCATTCAGTTTTTATACAAGTTTTTCACAGCATTCAAACTTTTTTGGAATTCGGGTTGTATAAAAGAACATCTGAGACCCTCTCAGAGCAGGATTAATGGAAATGTCAACCTTAGGAGAATTTGCCACACACATCACACTTGACCCAGCAGAACCATAACTACCAGATATACTGCTGCAGTGCAAAGGCATGGACTTGTGTGTAATCTGGAAAATGTTAAGACTTCCTACTGCTGTAGTAAAGAGCAAAGAAGCCTGAAGGGTGCAATTACCTGCTCTACCACAATCAGCTGAAAATCTTTACCATGCCGGCCCCCTCACTATGACAGAGGTCGGGGAACAGAAGCCCCAGCAAAACAAAGGCCCAGCAATATTTGCATAGTCTGAATCCACCCCAAGATCCTGCGATGTCACTGGCTGTGGCAACCCCACATTCACAATGAAACGTACACCAGGCATCAAAGTACTGTATATAAACGTGTCTAAATATAGATTTACAGTATCCCCTCACAAATATTATGCATTGAAGGGTACTTTCATTTGTAAAAATTAACCTATATCACAATGCACATGCGATGTAAAGTATGAAGAGATTCAAAACAGAAATATCTCAAGTAAATGCCAACTAACTCATCAATAAGGTAAAGCTGGAGGACATTTTAAAAACCCTCAGACCCAAAGATGTAAGCAGGGTTGCCATAAATCCTGTAAAATATAAAAACAGAAACGTTCTCCATGCTTCTTGTACTAGAGTGTTCTTTCAGGCATTCAAATTTACACCATCATGCTCCAACTCCCTTGTCTGCCGTTTGTGCTCTTTCCTCTTCCTAGCTATCCACTGAAGAAAGGTACCATCCGTTTCCTGCACACTATCAATTTTACACCCTCAGGGCTCATGCAACACCTCTACTCCCCCCAGAGTGCCATTTCCCATGCACATTCTCCGACTGAGTTTTTGGCCTTTGCTTTTCAGCCAGCCTGTGACCTCACTTTAGTATATAGGCTAGAATGCATGACCAGGACACAAAATCAGTGGGGGTACAGACGCTAAAGTGCACATTCTGTGCGAACGCCATCATGGCAAAGCCTACTGATCACACACGAAGTCATTGCATACACATAGGAAAACAAATCAAGGCAAAAAGGCAAAATCATGGAACAAAAATACTTCACAATACCACTTTAATTATTGTCACTGTAAGTGGGGTCAGAGCGTGGCGATAGCATTGTTAAAAATATTATTTCTGCTCTTAAAGCACTGACGCTCTTGCAAGTAATGCATTAATGTGCACAGGTGGGAGGGAGATTTTGTTGTAAGCCTGTAAAGTTTAAACTAAGGTCTTGCAAAATATGGTGGCTTGGTGTGTGCTCAGTAATATAGATGAAATGAGGACAGTATGTCTTTGCAAAGATTGCAGATGTACCATTATATAGGATAAGACTATAGAATATATTACTTCCAGTCTGGCTGGTGCGCAATTACATACTATATCAAATAGTCACGTGATTGCCAGCTGCATACAAAAGGATCACGCACATGCCATCTACTTTGGCCTCCTGCAGTAAAACAGTTTGCAGAGATGAAATGTCTATTAAAAGGAAACCTGCAGCACTGCAACGTTAATCTGAATATGGGACATAAAAAAAAAAAAAAAAGTATGAAAAATAGTCAGCTCAGCAGTTTGACAAAAAAAGCAACCGGTGTGCAGGAATGCAACCTAAAGCTCTCTTACATGAAACCAATAAACTAGCAATCGTACTGAGCTACACAAAAAAGTTTTATGACAAACTTTACCCAAACACTGCTTTTAATTTGACATCTGCAAGTATAACTAAGCTCAGTGATATTAAAAGGTCTGAACAATCAGGTGAACTCTTTTCCAGCAAATCCTAATATTTAGGCAGATGTTTTATGTAGCTGGAGAAGACGGTGGAATAGCATTTCCTCTTTATCCAGCATGAATGCCTCTCCTTGCTGGGAAAAGAGAGCAAGGTTGTTTGCCCGGTCCGGTTGGACTGAGTGAACTGTAAGTGCATATCTGCAGATAAGCCCAGCAACCAAAAATAGCAGCTAAGAACTGAACACTATTAGGGTGTATTCAAACTTGCGAATGCACCCGGTGTGAGATCAGCTGGCCGAATCCCAGCAGAGGTACACGCGATTAGCTGCAAGTAGGCAGCCCTATTGAAAGGAATGGAAAGCTGTTGGCTCTCGCAGCCAATTGCGAGTGACAACCAGCAGTCTCCAATTGCTTTCAATGCTGGTATTCTAGCAGCTGGTCATACTGGGTGCATTTGAATGTGTGAATTCACCCTTACAGATATTTGAGTTGAAATGACCTCCAAGTGGCTTAAACCAGTGGTTCTCAACCCTGTCCTCAAGTACCCCCAACAGGCCAAGTTTTGGAAATTTCTCTTAGATAAAATAGCGGTCTTAAATACCAAGCCATTTACTGATTTAAAACACCTGTGCAAAATAAAGGAAAACCTGAAAACATGGCCTGTTGGGGGTACTTGAGGACAGGGTTGAGAACCACTGACTTAAACCACTACATGCACACAAGAGAACTTAATTTGTGATTAAGGTTTGCACTATTCCATTATTAGATTTTTGAGCAATGATAACTCATTTGCTTTGAGCTCAGGGTGTGGTCTTCAAAGGAATGTTTTACTGAAGTAATTAGGACACGTCATAAGGAACGAATATGTAATTATAACACTACATCTAGATTGGAGTGTGTGAGTGTCTTAGGCCACTTCCACACTAATTACCACCCTGTGCTAGCGGTAAAGCACTGCTTGTTTTAGTAGCGCTGTGCAGGCAGTAGCAGGGCACTTTTAACCCCAAAAAAGGTCAACAATGGGTTAAAAGTGCCCCCAAAGTGCCACTGTTAAAGCACTTTGGCAGCGCTGCCCATTGATTTCAATGGGCAGGGCATTTTGGGAGCAGTGGGTACACCGCCCCAAAGATGCTGCTCGCAGGACTCCCCCCCCCCCCCCCATCCTGCAAGTGTACCGCTCCAGTGTGAAAGAACTCCAGCTTTCACACTGGGGTAGCTTGAACAGCGATTTACAGTCGCTATTTTTAGCACTAAAACGCCTGAAAAGCACCTCAGTGTGAAAGTGGCCTTAGTTGATAAATGGGGACATTTATTCTGGAGGTTGAAAAAAGAAAAAACACAACAGCAGCTTAGACTTTATGTCCAAGGCCTCTCTCCAATATAGCTAATGAAAATGTTGACATTTTTGCAAACAGCATTAGTAGCATTTTACCTGCTTCAAAGTAGCACATTTCATAAAAAAATCATGACAGAATACTTGCCAATTTGGCAATCCTGAGGGTAACCCTCCAAAAACAGCTGTGAATGAAAACTGGTTACCATGGGGAAAGATACTACCAGAAATGAGAATGCTTAAGTAAAATTTAACAAACTTCCATTAAGCATTTTAAATTTTAAGTGGACAATGATTTTAATGGCAATATTGAGATTAAGCCACATTACTTACCTAAACCTTAGGGCTCACGGACACAGGTGCAGAGTGCCGTACATCATTAGGAAAGAGCGTAGTTCTGCAACCAGGAGTCATAAAACTTTGAATGCAACTGTGGATGGTCTGCAGCCAGGGCCACTCAAATATGCAGTTACATGTGTACAGATGCCACAGCTGTCAGCCTGTCATTGATTTGTACTGGTTGCAGTTATACACAAAACGCCATCAACTCCCAAATTAGTGGCCTTTTGCACCCACAAGCATGAGCCCTTAGGACTGCCATTTTATTTGCTGGGTAAGTCGATTAAGTTATCATTTTACATATACCCAAGGTGAGAAGGTAAAAAGCATAAATACAATTCATTACTTTCAGGTTAGTCAGTGCTATTTAACATATAACATGACACGGCTAACCAAAACATTGACGAATCCAGCGCCCAAAGGATAAGCAGGTTATAAGGCTAAAAAGCACATTCTTAAACCAAGCAGAACCCTTAACAATTCAACTCTAAAAAAATTACATTATGGAGGTTTCCCTCAGTGAAAACTGAAAGTCAAAACAATTAGCAGATCCAGGAACAGAGGCAGATGAATTTGTATGCAAATTTTGAACCTTTGGTTCCAATTTTTTTATTTGCCCCACCCTTTATCACATTATTCTGCCTGTTCATCTATTAATATGAAGGGAGGCCTCACTGACCAATGAAAGGCTCAGAAGCTGGGAGGTGTTGAAGCCAATATTTTTAACAGCAAAAGCCAAGTATAGCAGTTACGTTTAGCTGCCTATATCTCATACTTTCACTGAAAGTAACCATTGCTTTGCATGTTTTCATAATTCCTGCAATTTGAATTGCACAGGTTTGTGATAGCCATTTTAAAATGTCCAGCCTAGAAGCAACCATCGCAAACTGCACACTACTGCCTTTGTTAGCCCGAAAATAATGTGCACCCTTTTCAATGAAAAACACTATGGGGTTTATTTACTAAAGCTGGAGAGTGCAAAAAAACTCACTTTTGAATAAAAACAAAATCAGCGTCAAAGACTTATTGCCAAAGCTTAAAGTATTACTAAACCCACAACAGTGAAATCCGTGTGTGTGTGTGTGTGTGTATGTGTGTGTGTGTGTGTGTGTGTGTGTGTGTGTGTGTGTGTGTGTGTGTGTGTGTATATATATATATATTCATATATATATATTTTACACATACACAGTAGAGCATGCTTGTTATACTCACTATGAAACCTAAGGGGTTAATCCTCTGCATTGTGTGAAAAAGCTGTTTGATCCAATCTCATCTGAGCCTCCTGACGGTTCCCAAACCCTCTCCGGATAGTACAGAGGCTAAGGGACAAGCTGCACATGCTCAGTTTGCCGTGTATTGCTTGAGTTTTTTTTGTTTTATCATCTGATCAGCACAAGGCCAATCAGCAGTGTCCAGACGGAGGGTCAGGGGTCTTGCATCCTCATAGGACATTCAGAGCAGAATGAAAACTCCTACAAGCTTTACCCAGATACTGATAGTCATAAAACTGCTATATATTGCTGATGAGAAATGGTGTTTAGCAGTTTATATTAACTAAAATAATTGCATTTCCATGGGCTGTGTATTGTGGGAGACCCACTATAGTGAATGCAGAGTCCTGGGTTTAGTAACACTTTAATTGAACAAGCCAAGGTTAGAAGCCAATTGGTTTCTCTGCAGAAGTGAGTCTGATTTTGCACTCTCCAGGTTTAGTAACTAAACCCCTATGTTTTCTGACATTGGACCCATAACCCAGCCCACTATTAATTTCCCTAAGAGCTTCAGTGCCAAGTAAAGGCACTCATTTGATAGGGGATGGTGGGACAAAAAGATATTTCAGTACTTAGTAGACAAACCAATTCCAGAGGGGTACACCGAATATATATTTTTTCTGTAGGCAAATAAGGGTAATACAAGTATCTTGTTCAGCCTGTGCTTAAGACAGTAATTTTACAAAGTTGATTGGCAGGTTTACTTTAAGCCATACTTCCCCCCCCCCCCCATCACAGGAGAAAATATAGATTTTAGTTGGCATCAGAATATATTTTAAATGAAGAGGGGTACTAGGGAGATGTAGAGCTGGCCAAGAAATTAAAAATGAAAAAAATGGGGAGTAAGACGGTCTAGAGCAGCATTAAACCTCCCCCAACTTGCACAGAGAACTTGAACAGCAGAGAGGTAGTTCGATTGAAAGCACTGTGTAATCTCCTCTTCAACCCATCAGCATTCATAAAATTCTACATAGCCCAATTTTTGCATATTACTAAGCTGGAAATATTAAAACTGCACAATTTTGGGAAGTGAAAAACTATAATATGCTTGCATTTTTCAAACCCCCAATAATGGCTCTCTTACAGAAACCCTTCTAATCAATAACTATTTACAGCGATACATTTGCTCTTTATTTTAAACCAAAATTTCACACCCTTCAATGAACTAATGAGCCAAAAGTAGGGTGTGCCATCATTCTTTTCCTATTTAACCCATAAACAGCAGAGCACGTAAAAAAATAAAAATAAAATAAAAAAACAGTAATTCAAAGATGCATTTGAAGGTAAGAAGAGTGGTTGTTTACAAAGGCATGGAATGGTTTTATCCCTGTTACTGTCTGCTAAATGCACTTCCAAAACACAATTAAAAAGAAAAAAAAGTTTAATACAAAATATGACAGAACAAAAATTAAAACAGGGAGCCTTTTACTCTTAGCAGTTGATGACCTTTTATGCTTCTTAAGTTAAACAGTGGAAGGGACAAAAAGTAGTGATGCATATAGGTCTCGGTAGGAAGAGGGAACACAGCTCATTAGCCGTGCCTGTCTGAAATTAGAAAGTCCAAGATCATGATATGAAAGCAGGGTCAACAAGCAGATAAAAGCCCCTTTTCATAGCAGCGTCTTTTATGTGATGGGCGGTCGTCGTCATCCTCTTCATCTTCTTCTTCAGAGGATGATGATGAAGATGAACTACTGTCCACTGTGAGGTCCACAACATCTGGGCCAGGTTTCCCATTCTCAGTTGACACAGTGCTGCTGGGAGGAGGTATCTTTGCTGCCATTTCAGGAGATCCTGGTAGACAGGGAAGGATCATTAGTAACATTGTTTCGATACTACTCAAAAACAGGCTATATTCCTAGAGATAAAATATGAAGAGATGGCATAAAAAACAAAAAACGCACAGAAGGAACCTCATGTGCAAATACCTATTTCAAGAACAGGACAGGCCGGACTGCAGCTCCTTTCTTTTTCTGCCTTTATTGGGCGCCAAGAACCATCCACCAAAAACTCTATCTCATCTGCATCCTTACATTCACTAAGGATTTTGGACAAAAGACTGAAAGAAACAAAGCAATGTCATTTTTATTTTGTACATTCTAGAATGTTAATGTGTCTGTACAAATGAAGAGGAATATGACACTTAACCCACACATCAATAATTTGAGGCTATGCCCAGACATTACCCAAATTTGCTCCCAAACCTCAATCAACCCCCCCCCCAGACCATATATTAGAAGCTACATGAACAAGGTAGAAGAAAAAGATGCCAAAACATTTGCAGGGGTAGCTATAGGAAGTTCAGTTCCTAAAGCTATAAAGCAACCTAAGATTACAGATGTCAAGGGCTGCCTGCATCCTAGCAAGTATTAGGGTACATATGGGCTTTATGCATTTAAACACATGTTGCATACGCAAGGACAAGGTTTTACTGACAGCAGGAGCCTACGTTACATCAGAGACGTGTGTGTGAGCCCTAAAAAAGGGAAACAATGTATGCCTATTAAAAATAATTCTACCCACAATGTTTGTATACACAGTAAAAAATGGTTAGTGCCTGGGTGAAGATTTAGTTGAGTAAAATCCAAGACACTGGGGAAAATTTACTAAAACTGATGCAAGCAGAATCTGGTGCCGCTGTGCATAGTAAGAAAATCGGCTTCTGTTATATTATCAAAGCTTAAGGCTCCATGCACACTGAAGCTCAAAAAAGCTTTTTCTGGACGCCAGATTGCTGGCAGAAAACGCTGGTTAAAAAAACTTGCTTCTTACAGCATTTTGTACTAGCGTTTATGGGCGTTTTTAATATACACAAAGGACACGCCAAAAATCCCACAATGCATTCCAAACTCTCCCAATGCATTGAAAAAAATAGAACACCGAACGCTAATTAACGCGCGTTCATGAGCGTTTATCAGTGTTTGGCTTTTTTGGTGGTGAAAAACTGCACTTTGAACGCAAATTTCTGGCGTTCAGAAAAAAAGCCCATAAACTCCACTGCTCATTAACCAGTTAACAACCGGCCCATAGCCGAAAAACGGCTACAGGGCGGTTGCTTAACTCTGGGAGGCCGTTAATTAACGGCCTCACAGAATTCTGCTCTTGCGCGCCCCCTGGTGCGCGCACTCGAGAGCATCCATGATCGCCGGGTCCAGAGGACCCGGCGGATCATGGATCACGGTAAACGGCCGCTCATCGCGGCCGTTTACCACGTGATCGCTCCGGCAAATGACGGAGTGATCACATGTAAGCAAACCGGCGTCATTTGATGACGCCGGTTCCTCTCTCCTCCTCTCTCTGTACCGATCGGTACAGTATGAGAGGAGAGGGGGAGGGATCGGTGGCAGCAGTGCTGTGGGCGGGATCTGTAGTGCCCACAGCCTGCTCTGCCACCACCGATCCATCCATCCATGCTCAGCCATCCCTCCATACCCTGCAATACCCAGCAATAGCCTGCAGTGTATTGCTGGGTATGGAGGGATGGCTGAGCATGGATGGAGGGATGGCTGAGCATGGATGGAGGGATGGCTGAGCATGGATGGAGGGATGGCTGAGCATGGATGGAGGGATGGCTGAGCATGGATGGAGGGATGGCTGAGCATGGATGGAGGGATGGCTGAGCATGGATGGAGGGATGGCTGAGCATGGATGGAGGGATGGCTGAGCATGGATGGAGGGATGGCTGAGCATGGATGGAGGGATTCTCTGCCATGCCCCCCAATACTCTGCCATGCCCCCCAATACTCTGCCATGCCCCCCAATACTCTGCCATGCCCCCCAATACTCTGCCATGCCCCCCAATACTCTGCCATGCCCCCCAATACTCTGCCATGCCCCCCAATACTCTGCCATGCCCCCCAATACTCTGCCATGCCCCCCAATACTCTGCCATGCCCCCAATACTCTGCCATGCCCCCCAATACTCTGCCATGCCCCCCAATACTCTGCCATGCCCCCCAATACTCTGCCATGCCCCCCAATACTCTGCCATGCCCCCCAATACTCTGCCATGCCCCGCCATACTCTGCCATGCCCCGCCATACCCTGCGATGCCCCGCCATACCCTGCCATGCCCTGCCATACCCTGCCATGCTCTGCCATACCCTGCCATGCTCTGCCATACCCTGCCATGCTCTGCCATACCCTGCCATGCTCTGCTCTGCCATACCCTGCCATGCTCTGCCATACCCTGCGATGCTCTGCCATACCCTGCGATGCTCTGCCATACCCTGCGATGCTCTGCCATACCCTGCGATGCTCTGCCATACCCTGCGATGCTCTGCCATACCCTGCGATGCTCTGCCATACCCTGCGATGCTCTGCCATACCCTGCGATGCTCTGCCATACCCTGCGATACTCTGCCATACCCTGCGATACTCTGCCATACCCTGCGATACTCTGCCATACCCTGCGATACTCTGCGATACCCTGCGATGCTCTGCCATACCCTGCGATACTCTGCGATACCCTGCGATACCCTGCGATACTCTGCGATGCTCTGCCATACCCGGCGATACCCTGCGATACTCGGCCATACCCGGCGATACCCTGCAATACTCTGGCATACCCTGCAATACCCTGCAATACTCTGCCATACCCTGCAATACCCAACAATACCCTGCGATACTCGCTACGATCAAAGCCAGGATCGTTTTTTTTTTTTTTATTTCAGGCTTTCCAGCCTAGAGGTGGGATGTGGGGTCTTATTGACCCCATATCTCACTGTAATAGGAATAAAAGTGATCAAAAATTTTTTTGGGGGGAAAAAAAGGGTCAAACTAAAATAAAGTAAAATGAACAATAAAATATATATATATTTTTTTTAAAGCGCCCCTGTCCCCGTGTGCTCGCATGCAGATGCGAACGCATACGTAAGTCCCGCCCACATATGAAAACGGTGTTCAAACCACACATGTGAGGTATCGCTGCGAACGTTAGAGCGAGAACAATAATTTTGGCCCTAGACCTCCTCTGTAACTCAAAACATGTAACCAGTAAAAAATTTTAAAGCGCCGCCTATAGGGATTTTTAAGTAGCGAAGTTTGGCGCCATTCCACGAGAGTGTGTAATTTTGAAGGGTGACATGTTAGGTATCTATTTACTCGGCGTAACTTCATCTTTCACATTATGTAAAAACATTGGGCTAAATTTACAGTTTTGTTTTTTGTAAAGCACAAAACATTTTTTTTCCCAAAAAAACGCGTTCGAAAAATTGCTGCGCAAGTACCGTGCTAGATAAAAAGTTGCAACGACCGCCTTTGTACTCTCTAGGGTCTTTGATAAAAAAACATATATAATGTTTTGGGGTTCTATGTAATTTTCTAGCAAATAAATGATGATTTTTACATGTAGGAGAGAAATGTCAGAATTGGCCCGGGTGCCCCAGAACACCTGATGGTGCTCCCTGCATGTTGGGCCTCTGTATGTGGCCACGCTGTGTAAAAGTCTCACACATGTGGTATCGCCGTACTCGGGAGTAATAGCAGAATGTGTTTTGGGGTGTAATTTGTGGTATGCATATGCTGTGTGTGAGAAATAACCTGCTAATATGACAATTTTGTGAAAAAAAAAAAAAAATTTAAAAAAATCTTGATATTGCAAAGAATTGTGGGAAAAAATGACAACTTCAAAAAACTCACCATGCCTCTTTCCAAATACCTTGGAATGTCTTCTTTCCAAAAAGGGGTCATTTGGGGGGTATTTGTACTTTTATGGCATGTTAGGGTCTCAAGAAGTGAGATAGGCCGTCAGTACTTCAGGTGTGATCAATTTTCAGATATTGGCACCATAGCTTGTGGACTCTAACTTTCACAAAGACCAAATAATATACCCCAATTTGTACTTATTTTTACCAAAGATATGTAGCAGTATAAATTTTGGCCAAAATTTATCAAGAAAAATTACAAATTTGCTAAATTTTATAACAAAAAACGAAGAAAAATTCATTTTTTTACTGAATTTTCAGTCATTTTTCTTTTATAGCGCAAAAAATAAAAAACCCAGAGGTGATTAAATACCACCAAAAGAAAGCTCTATTTGTGTGAAAAAAAAGGACAAAAATTTCATATGGGTACAGTGTTGTATGAATGAGTAATTGTCATTCAAAGTGTGAGAGCACCGAAAGCTGAAAATTGGTCTGGTTATTAAGGGTGTTTAAGTGCCCAGTGGTCAAGTGGTTAAAAATAAAAAACATCCATGTGTGCATGGACACGCAGGCTAACAGTGGAGTTTATGGGCTTTAAAAAAAAAAAAAAAAAAACGCCCAAACTCCAATAAACTGCAGTTTATGAGCTTCAGTGTGCATGGAGCCTAATTGAACACGCTGATGTTAGATGCCGATTGGTTACAATGCACAGGTGCACCAGTTTTAGTAAATTGTCTCCTGTGGGTTGAACTTTCTTCACAATATACAGTTGTATTCAAAAGTTTAGGAACCCCTGAGAATTTCCATGATTGTCATTTATAAATATTTGGCTATTTGGATCAGCAATTTCATTTTGATCGCTCAAATAACTGATGGACACATTAATATTTCAGTAGTGAAATGAGGTTTATTGGATTAACAGAAAATGCGCAATATGCATCAAAACAAAATTAGACAGGTGCATAAAATTTGTCATTTTGTTGATTTGAATACCTGTAACTACTTAGCACTAATTGGAACACACAATTGGTTTGGTGAGCTCATTAAGCCTTGAACGTCATAGGTGCATCCAATCATGAAAAAAGGTATTTAAGGTGACCAATTGCAAGTTGTTGTTCTTTGACGCTCCTCTGAAGAGTGGCAACATGGGGGCCTCAAAACAACTCTCAAGTCACCTGAAAACAAAGATTGTTCTACATTATGGTTTAGGCTGCTTTCACACTGGGGCGTGCGGGGCGGCGACGGTAAAGCAGCGCTATATTTAGCGCTGCTTTACCATCGTTTTACCCGCGGTATGCGGCTGCTAGCGGGGTGATTTTAACCCCCACTAGCGGCCGCAAAAGGGTTAAAAACCTCCGCAAAGCGCCGCTGCAGCGGCGGTTTGCGGGCGGTATCCCCGCGGTTTCCCATTTATTTCAATGGGAAGGAGCGGTATAGGAGCGGTAAATACACCGCTCCTTCACCGCTCCAAAGATGCTGCTAGCAGGACTTTTGTTGCGGTCCTGCTAGCGCACCGCTCCAGTGTGAAAGCCTGCCGGCTTTCACACTGGAGTGAATGGGGCCGGTTTTTTCAGGCGGTATACAGGCGCTATTTTTAGCGCTGTACCGCCTGAAAACCGCCCCAGTGTGAAAGCAGCCTTAGGGAAAGGCTACAAAAAGTTAATCGCAGAGATATAAGCTGTCAGTGTCCACTGTGAGGAAATAGATAACCACAGGCACAGTTCTTGTCAAGGCCAGAAGTGGCAGGCTACATAAAATATTGGAGAGGCGAAGGATGGCGAGAAAGGTCAAAAACAGCCAGAGGACCACCTCCAAAGACCTACAACATCAACTTGCTGCAGATGGCGTCACTGTGCATCCTGCAACAATTCAGTGCACTTTGCACAGGGAGAAGCTGTATGGGAGAGCGATGTGAAAGAAGCCTTTTCTGCACACACGCCACAAACTGAGTTGCTTGAGGTATGCAAACGCACATTTGGACAAGCCAGCTTTCATTTTGGAATAAGGTGCTCTGGACTGATGAAACAAAGATGGAGTTATTTGGACATAACAAGGGGTGTTCTGCATGTCGGCAAAAGAACACAGCATTCCAAGAAAAACACTTGCTACCCACAGTAAAATTTGGTGGAGGTTCCATCATGCTGTGGGGCTGTGTGGCCAGTGCCAGTACTGGGAATGTGGTTAACGTTGAGGGTCGCATGGATTCCACTGTATATCAGATTCTTGAGAATAATTTTGAGGAATCCGTTACAAAGTTGAAGTTACACTGGTGCTGGATATTTCAACAAGACAACGACCCAAAATACTGCCCAAAATCTACTCGGGCATTTATGCAGAGGAACAAGTACAATGTTCTGGAATGGCCATCCCAGTCCCCAGACCTGAATATCATTAAACATCTTTGGGGTGATTTGAAGCGGGCTGTCCATGCTCGGCAATCACCAAACCTAACTTAACTGGAGAAGTTTTGGAGGAATGGAATGGTCCAAAACACGGATTAAGTATCAATTAACTAAATTAAGGAGGAATGGTCCAAAATACATTCATCCAGAATCCAGACACTCATTACAGGCTACAGGAAGCGTCTAGAGGCTGTTATATCTGCTAAAGGAGGCTCTACTAAATATTGATGTGATTTTTCTGTTGGGGTGCCCAAATTTATGCACCTGTCTAATTTCGTTTTGATGCATATACATATTGTAAATCACAATCTCTCCCGCACTGAGATCTGCATTAAAAATTCAAAATAAAAAATAAAATAAAAAAAGAGGATTCTATCATTATACGCAATGCGGATAAAGGGGGTTCGTGGTGGTTTAAGACAAGGAAGCATACAGAGTAGAGGCACTTAGACAACTTACAGATACTAATACCTACACCACACTGAAGAGCGATCCCACCAAGAAATAAAGGCATTCTGACTAATTTAATGAATAAGGGAGCAAGTTTGGGAGCATTTACTCCTAAGGAAGCTGACTGTTATTCCCGATTTCCCTTTTACACCGACGTTTCACCACCTACCAAAAGTGCACAAAGGGCTAGACCTGCTTATGGGCAGACCAATAGTTTCTGGGATTGGTTCCCTCAATGAACGCCTAGGGCAGTGACTTGATGACCAGCTACAGCCCTTGGTCCAAAGTTTACCTAGTTTTTGAAGGATACCAATCCTGTTTTGTCCATTTTGGATCATTTTTAATGGTGTGAAGACTATGTGTGGATTAGTTGTGCCGTGGCTAGCCTATATTCTCCTATACCCAATGATTTAGCCATGCAGTTCTCTTTTTCCTTAATACGTGTACAGCGCTATCATCAGACTTGAATGCCTATATTCTAGAAGTGTTGGATTACCGGTTATTGCATAATTTTTTTACATTTGATGGTGTGTACCATCTCCAGACGTGTGGGGCTGCGATGGGGGGCTAAATTTTCTCCCTCGTCCACCAACCTTTTTATGGGTTGTGCGGTACCACATCTTTGGCGATAGTAACCATTTTAGCAATCAAATCATACTATACTTCAGGTACATTGATGATCTCATATTTGTATCCAAAAAGGTAACTTCTTGCATCTTTATCATTTTTGAAAGACAATGCTGGCAACCTCAGCTTCACAGGGCAGCTCAAGTCTGATTCAATTGATTTTTTGGGACGTACAGTTAACACATTCATCCAACAAGATGATCACTCAATCGTATAGGAAACCACTAGCGGGTAACGGTTAACTTTCTGCCAATCTCAGACTTCGGCGTATCTGTAGTGACCAATTATCCTTGCAGAATCTGCTGCATTATTCAAGAGGTTCCTGGCCACTGGTTATCCCCGATGGACCCTGGACAGAGCTTATTATATAGCTAGCAGAAAAATATAGAGCTGATCTGTTACATAAGGGGAATCCATGCAAGGGAAAAAAAATTAAAAAAAAAAGGACCATCTTTAGTTCTATCCTATAATCTAGAGATTGATCAAATTAAAACATGTGATGTGATAAGTATTTATACATTCTGTCCAAGGCTGAGAAATGTGCCCACATTTCACATCAGTGTGTCAACATTGTAGCTAGAAGAGAACGGTCTCTGGGTGATTCTTCATCACCCAGTTTTTTCAGCTTAGTGCCCTCCCGTTTCCACACTTGGCTCCATTTCAAGGGAAATTTCAAGTGTGGTTCCCACATGTTGCCAGGTGACTCCATACGCTCCACAGTTAGTGGCAATCATTTTAGGATTAATTTCTTTAAAGCGGTTCTGCACACATTTCATTTAGTAAATCTCTTTGCCTTCCAAATCAGGCAAAGAGTACTAAATGAAGTGTGTTTTTTTTTTTTCCCCACTTACCTTGTAATCGCTGACTTCCTTTCCTCTGTCTCTGCGGTGGTGGGCGGGGTCTCTGCGTCGATCGTCGTCACGCCGCACTGTCTCCTGGGATCTGGTGTCATTGATCCCAGGAGTCAGTGCAGACATCTTCCGAAATCTCGCGAGATTTCGGTCACATCTTCCGAAATCTCGCGAGATGTCGGCAGATGTGCCGAAATCTCGCGAGATTTCGGAAGATGTCCGGGAACGTGAGCTACTCTTTGCCGTTACTGCGCACGCGCGAGATCGGCGCAGTAACGGCGGTGCATGCTGGGCCATCTGAAGTGCCTGTGTGGGTTCACATGCCCACAGGCAAGATGGCCCCCAGCAGGACAGATTTCTTTTAAATTATTTTAAATGACGAAAACTGGCAGCAGAGAGGCACAGAAATGGGACACGTGAGTAGCTGATTTACATGTCATAATCTACTGCACTGCACTAAAGATAAGAAAACACTACAGACAGTGCAGAACCACTTTAACTGCAATACAAAGTATGTTATTTATGTCATTACCTGTGGGGCTTGTTCGGGAACATCTTAAGGATGTTTGGACCTGCAAGTCAACTAATGTAGCACGGCACTTTAATTCATCACATGGAGGTGATGTATCATTGGTGTAGGTACAAATTATAGAGAAAAAGTCAGGACACCTTTGGGAGGAGCAGAGGTTTTTCGGCTCCTCTGCAAGAGAGAAGTGTTCTGGATAGTCAAACTTCGTACTAGAATTTTAGACGGCTTAAATTTTTAATGTGAGGTTACTACTCATTATGAGTGTTTGGCCATCCTTAACCACTTCAGTACAGTGCATTTTCACCCCCTTCCTGCCCAAGCCATTTTTCAGCTTTTAGCGCGGTCACATTTTGAATGACAAATTGCGCAGTCATACAACACTGTACCCAAATGAAAATTATTATTTTGTCCACACAAATAGAGCTTTCTTTTGGTGGTATTTTATCACCTCTGCGGTTTTTATTTTTTGCGCTATAAACAAAAAAAGAGGGGCAAGTTTAAAAAAATAGAAAAATGTATTTTGCTATACTAAATATCCCCAAAAAAATATACCGTATATACTCGAGTATAGGCCGACCCGAATATAAGCCGAGGCACCTAATTTTACCACAAACAACTGGGAAAACGTATTGACTCGAGTATAAGCCTAGGGTGAGAAATGCGCAGCTACTGTAAGTGGAAAAGAGGGTCAACAATGCCCATTTGCAGCCTCACTGTGCCCATGCAGAGGGACACAGTTGACCGATTTGGGGCCCTGTATCTCAGGGTCACTTAGTGCTAATTCCACTGGGTTGGAATACAACATTTGGGGTTCCTAGCACCAAGTGTCCGAGATACGGGGCCCCAAATTCGGGTCAGAAAATCTCAAGCACTTTTCTGCAGCAGAGAATGACATTTTCTGAACCGACTTTGGGGCCCTGTATCTCGGGGCCACTTAGTGCTAGGAACCCCATATTTGGATATGTTGTAGTGCTAGTTCAACTGGGTTTGAATGCCAAATTTGGGGTTCCTAGCTCCAAGTGTCCCCGAGATATAGGGCCCCAAATTCGGGTCAGAAAATGTCAAGCACTTTTCTGCGGCAGAGAATGACATTTTCCGAACCGACTTTGGGGCCCCGTATCTCGTGCTAGGAACCCCATATTTGGATATGTAATAGTGCTAGGTCCACTGGGTTGGTACACCAAATTTGGGACTCCTAGACCCAAGTGGCCCCGAGATACGGGGCCCCAAAGTCGGGTCTGAAATTTTTTTTTTGCTGCAGAAAAGTGCTTGACTCGCGTATAAGCCGAGGGGGGCACTTTCAGCACAAAAAAAATGTGCTGAAAAACTCGGCTTATACTCGAGTATATACGGTATATATATTTTCCCCTCAGTTTAGGCCGATACGTATTCTTCTACATATTTGGTTAAAAAAAAAAAAAAAAAAAAAAGAAAAATCAAAAATCTCAATAAGCGTATATTGATTCGTTTGCACAAAAGTTATAGCGTCTACAAAATAGAGGATAGATTTATACCATTTTTATTATTATTTTTTTTTTAACTAGTAATGGCGGCGATCTGCGATTTTTATTGTGACTGCAATATTGCGGCGGACATATTGGACACTTGACACATTTTTGGGACCATTCACATTTACAGTGATCCGTGCTATAAAAATGCATCGATTACTGTATAATTGTGACTGGCAGGGAAGGGGTTAACCACTAGGGGGCACTGAAGGGGTTAATATGTTCCCTGGGAGTGATTCTAACTGTAGGGGGAGGGGACTCACAAGGAGGCGACCGATCGTTTTTTCTCTGTACCGGCTCCTCTCTGACAGGACCGTGGATCTGTGTGTTTACACACAGATCCACGGTCCCGCTGTGTTACCGGGCAATCGCGGGTGCCCAGTGATACGGCACTCGCGCGCTCCCTGGAGGGCCGGGAAGGGGAGGATGTCATATGACACCCTCCCGCCCTGAGAGCTCCACCGCCTAGCCGTCAATTGACAGCCGGCGGTCGCATAGTGGTTAAGTTTATATTCCTGGAATGGATAGCTATACCGCCATCGGATGTTCCAATCCCTTGCATTTTAGTTTATGGTCATACTGATTTTTTCCAAACATTTTGAGGTGTGATAGTAAAATCTATACAATGTGGTTAAAGGACTACCGGATAGATTACTGTATTTATTGGCATATAAACACTCACTTTTTCACCATTAAAATTGGGTGCAAATGGCGTGTGCGTGTTATACGCCAATACTTCAATTTTATCTGCCTCAAAGGGGGTAGGAAGGGGGGCGGACGAGCGCCGTCTTATTACATAAAGTGAGAATTTCCCGTTTACTTGGCGGCCTCTGTAATAGGAAGTCCCGTCTCCTGGGCCATCATTGGACCACTGTTCTGTCTATCATAGGAGATTCTCACTGTATGTAATCTGTCGGCGCTCGTCCCGCCCCCCTCCCTGCCCCCTCTATGCTGCAGATGGGCATCGATCAGGCTGCACTGATGGCCATGGTGAGGCTGCATTGATGGCACTTGTGAGGCTGCAGATGGGCATTGATCAAGCTGCATTGATGCCAATGCTGAGGCTACAGATGAGCACTGACCCTTATTTTGCTTTAAAGTTCCTTATTTAAATTTTTTTTTCCTGAAACTTCTCTTAAAATGAATGTGCGTGTTATACGCCGATAAATACGGTATATACACACACACACGCGATTTTTCATAATATATTTTCTTTAAGTTAATGACGTTTCGATTCAAAAAAAATGTGGTAAAATATTGCGCCAAACTTAAATAGAGTGTAGCAGCTAGCACAACAATTAGACATAAATTGTACAGAAAATAGTTAAACACAAGTGCAGCGCTTAAGTAATCAAACAAGTGTCCCTGATTTTCACATGAAGTCCCACAGGGGTAACCAGCCTGTGGGTAGTACTGTGAGCCAGGAGTTTAATAAGTGTCCCCGTGAATGGGGGTGCCAGCAGGATTTCTCCGCTGGTGAGTGCAAGAAATTTAGTAGAGTTTTTTTCACTGGTAAGTGCAAAAATTATTATGATAATAAAATAAACATAAAATAATTATAACATCTAAGAGGGAGTTGTGGGTGATTCACCCCAATAGTAAGTGAACAAGAAACAGGCTGGCCCCTGGTTAGAGCAGGCCTCTATTCAATCTCCTTCACATACCGTGACATAGGTTTGTATGTGACATAGATTTTCAACATAACAATAAAGCAACAAATTCAAAACATTTCCTAGGTGTGTTATAAATGTTACAAGTGTGGGAAGGGGTTACATAGCAATGCCCTTCAAACATATACCGCATACAATGCCCTAAAATGGAAAAAGCACCGCCTTTACTGGGACACCCTAGGTATATAGCATGTAATACCAATACAAGAAGTATTGTTGCTGCCCATTTGCCACCTGGCTTTCCCATCGAGCTGTAGGTAAGCGACTACAATGATGTTTGGATAACGATCCAGTGAAGCTGGCAGACTGCAACACATCTACCATCTATCCGGTGTATCCGGCCTAAGCCCTATTGACTCACACCGAGAGGTCTGTGAGTCCAACAGCTCATCTTTATTGTCTATTTAGAGCCTATTAAGTTGACTACACAACTTGAGTATCTTCAACGACACATTACACCTATTGAAGAACCTGCAAATCGAACTGTTTTTTCTCCATAAACAGGACTACCCCTTATGCCTTACTTTGGACCTATTATAAAACGAGCATATGTTTGTTTTTGACGTGGGTGTCTCTTTAAGGTTGGCCACCCCTCGTTTTATTACACCATTACCACACATTGAGTCAATCTCCTCGCTGAACCGATGAAAGGTTTATTTAAGAGTATTTTTTCTGTTTGCTGGTCTAGATGTGCTGTCCAACCAGATACATGCTAAATACCTAGGGTGTCCCAGTAAAGGCGGTGCTTTTTCCATTTTAGGGCATTGTATGCGGTATATGTTTGAAGGGCATTGCTATGTAACCCCTTCCCACACTTGTAACATTTATAACACACCTAGGAAATGTTTTGAATTTGTTGCTTTATTGTTATGTTGAAAATCTATGTCACATACAAACCTATGTCACGGTATGTGAAGGAGATTGAATAGAGGCCTGCTCTAACCAGGGGCCAACCTGTTTCTTGTTCACTTACTATTGGGGTGAATCACCCACAACTCCCTCTTAGATGTTATAATTATTTTATGTTTATTTTATTATCATAATAATTTTTGCACTTACCAGTGAAAAAAACTCTACTAAATTTCTTGCACTCACCAGCGGAGAAATCCTGCTGGCACCCCCATTCACGGGGACACTTATTAAACTCCTGGCTCACAGTACTACCCACAGGCTGGTTACCCCTGTGGGACTTCATGTGAAAATCAGGGACACTTGTTTGATTACTTAAGCGCTGCACCTGTGTTTAACTAATGACGTTTCGATTATTTAATGATCTTCACCGACAGTAATCAGTCTTGGAGCCTTTTAATGATATTTCCATATTACATTAATCTGTACAGTCCTTTGTCTGGTATATCTGGACTCTGTGGGATTAAATCTTTTCACCTATAACCATATGCTTACTGTATTCATATTATGTTGGTTATTTTCATTAAGTAGGCGTTTTTCCATTGCCTCAGTTTTTGTTCACATGTGATATGATATATGTGCATATCGTGAATAGGCCTAAATGTTCTTTACTCAGATTTTGTAATAGTAGTACATATGTTTTTTGGTTACAGCCAAGATAGCAATTTGTGCTAAGGCTGATATCAATTATATGTCTAAGGTTGATATCAATAGGTTTCTACTTTATTATTTGTTCACGATCTCTCATTATTTGATACTCCCATCATGCACATATGTATCGTTTGATACAACGGCTGGTTGTCTTTGCCTACATTAGTATGGAATGGGCGGGTGACAACTATACAGGAACCTCTGCATTTCTCCTTTTGTCACCACCAGTGTTTGGCTTTGTGGGACAAACTTAAATGTTGCTACATTCGTTTTATAATCTCATTTAGTTATTTAGCCATTTCTCCTTTTCTGTTTTATCTTGCTCTATCATGTTTCTTTATACGCTAGATGTGTCTGTTTTGTCCTAAGCAGCAGTCTTTAAGCACTAATTGATTCAGCTATACAAAACAGTTAACTACACATGTGCTTCTGAGGTTATGATTAAGCGATTTAGTTTGTGAAGCAGGTTAAACCTTGCTGCTACAGTCCTGTTGTATCGTGGCCTAGTGATGTTATTTGTGGATTTTTAAGATTAAAGCATTTATACTTCTGAAGATTGGAGTGCCGTCACCTCTTTTGCACATACTTTTGAGAGTGGTCTCTGCACCCGAGGCGATTCATCTCATTTGCCTGCGGTGGGCCACGCAGTTTGTGGATCTGCTGGCCCCCCGCCTCAAAATCATAAGGTGCAGAGATTCATGGCCAGAGCAAGGGATCCCTTGGCAGAAACAACAGACACTCAGGTGGCGTCGCAGTCATTTTCGGCTCATTTAGGCTTTTCCCCCTCTCAAGCTTCTTCCTTGTCTACTGCGTAGAGACCGAAGGGATACAGATTTCAATAGCCCTGGATTGGCCTCGGTGCCCCTGGTACGGCCGGTCGCGGACATGCCCTGGCGGCTGCCATTGCGCGAGGACCGCTTGTCTCAGGGACCAATTTTCAACCCTGCTTTACAGTCACTGGCTTTGACGGCTAGGCTATTGAAAGCCAGGTGCTGAGGGACAAGGGGTTGTCAGCTTCTGTGATCCCCACAATGTTGAAGGCGCGCAAATCCACTTCTCAAGAGGATTTATCATTGCACCTGGAAGGGTTAAAATTCATGGAGTGAGGCTGTGGGTTGCCATCCACACTCCTCTGTATCTAGACTCCTAGCTTTCCTACAACGTGGTGTTGATCAGAAACTGGCCTTGAGTACTATTAAGGGTCAAATATCTGCTCTTGCAATCTTTTTTCAGCGTCCTTTGGCTACTCATTCGTTAGTTCATACCTTGGTTCAAAGGGTTCGGCATGTTGTTCCCCGTGCGCTCACTGTTGTCACCGTGGGACCTGAACCTGGTACTCTCCGTCCTTCAGAAGCCACCATTCGAGATTAGGGAGCTCCCCTTGCTCATGCTCTCTCAGCAGGTCACCTTTCTAGTGGCTATTACTTGCTCTCGTTCTGTGTCAGAGCAGACGGCCGGTCTTGTAAGTCTCCTGATATGGTTCTCCACAACGATAAGGTGGTTCTACGTCCGCATTCCTCCTGTCTCCCGAAGAGGTTATCTGCCTCTCATCTGCATTAGGACATTGTTCTCCCTTCCTTGTGCCCACGGCCGTCTTAACCTAAGGAGGTTGCACTGCATCTGTTGGATGTGGTTTCGGGCACTCTGCATGTACCCATCAGCTACGGTCCCCTTTTGGAGGTCAGATTCAGGTGTGGATGGATCGCAAAGGCCTCTGGCGGCCTCTTCAGCCACTATTTCTCATTGGATCAGATAAACAGTTGTCCAGGCTTATGCCATTAGGGGTCATGTGCCTCCCTTTACTATCACAGCACACACTACCAGGGCAATTAGTGCTTCCTGGGCTGAAGCCAAGTGTCCGTTTCTCAATTTTGTAAAGGTCGGCTACCTGGTCATCTGTGCACACATTTACCAAGTTCTACAAAGTTGATGTTCTGGCATCTTCGGATGCGCGTTTCGGCTGCAAAGTTTTGCAGGCGGCTATCTGAGGTTTCTGGTTCCCCCCCTTACTGGGGGTTCTTTTGAGTGGAGTTTTCCTTTGTTCCCACGCCTCGCTTTAGGAAGTCCCTACGGTCAAGAATGTGAAGCGCTGTGTCTGTCAATGAACGAAAGAAAACTTTTCTACTCACCGTAAAATCCCTTTCTCAGTTAATTTACTTACTTATCAATTTTATGGTCCAGTTTGAGGCCCCAACTAGGAATGAAGCTCTGCTAGACTTGGTAAAATCAAATCAGGCAGAGCTTATATTATTCATATAAAACATCTTGGTAGCAGTGACCATAACATGATTTAATTTAATGTTGGCTGTAAGCAACACATACGGGTAAGATAAAAACACTTGACTAAGAGCAAATTTTCCAAGGATGAGAACATACAGATTTGGTAGAGTGGATTTGAGCTAATTCTGGCAATATCTGTTTATCATCTAATTGCTACTGGGAAGGGAACAAATGGGTTAGTGGAAGGTACGGGGGAGATAAAACTTTGGGAAGGGAAAAAAGCACAGGTGAAGGATGGGCCAATCAAACTTGCATGTGAATTGTCACCAAAATAAAAAAGCAATAGCTTAAAATATTGTTCTGTGACAGTCCATGTCATATGGTTTGAAGAATAATAGCAGCAGTTTTTAGAAGGCAGCCCAGTTTGAAGATCTAAGAAGCGGCAAAGAAATCCTCTGGAGGTACTGGGAAGAGAAACAGAAGGCGCCACTCTAAGTGCAATAAATATGTGCAATAAATTGGGATGGTGGCCAGCAGAGGACACATCGAATCAGTCACATGACTGAGGCTGGCTCTAAAATGCAAAAGAGCAAACAGTAATGGCGATGGGATAGTGCTACACCGGATGGGGGACATCATATTTTTTGTGTATACTAGACGGCGCTGCAGCATGCTGGCGCCGCTGTCTGTGTAAAAAAAATTTTTTTATTAAATTAAATTGCTATTATGGCAAATGTGTGAATTAATAAAAGGCTGATGTTGACATAATGCTGAAAGGAGTGTACTGCATCATTGGTCACGGAAAAAAATATTAATATTTTTTTCCGTGACCAATGATGCAGTACACTCCTTTCAGCATTATGTCAACATCAGCCTTTTATTAATTCACACATTTGCCATAATAATAGCAATTTACTAAAAAAAAATTTTTTTACAGACAGCGGCACCAGCATGCTGCAGCGCCGTCTAGTATACACAAAAAATATGATGTCCCCCATCCGGTGTAGCACTATCCCATCGCCATTACTGTTTGCTCTTTTGCATTTTAGAGCCAGCCTCAGTCATGTGACTGACTCGATGTGTCCTCTGCTGGCCACCATCCCAATACAAAAACTAGTATCCAATCACAGCAGACCATCTCCCACATAAACCAAGCACAATCACTGCCCCTGTTAGGCCTGAGGAAAGAGCGCATGCTCTAAAAACGTTTGCCTATTTGACGAGACCGGCTCCTGCCCCCGGAACTAAACCGATCCACCTGGTTGCTGGTGTGTGCTCCACTGACCAGGAAGTGTCAGCAGTGGATGCCCCAGCTCTTTTTAGCAATAAGACAGCACCTCCAGGATACGGAAATCGCTTGTTCTACACCCTCCATGGACATCCGGCTCACCATCTCAGTTTCACACGCCCTTGGACATAGTACTTTTGTGAGTACAGCTATTTTTAACCCTTTACATTGAAGATTTCCACTATTTATTGCACTTAGAGTGGCGCCTTCTGTTTCTCTTCCCAGTTTTTCCAAGGATGAGGGCTGCTCTCCAAAATTTAGACGGAGCGAATATTGGCATCAACGGACACAGAACAGAAATGGGAATTCTAAAAAAGTGACTGTATGTAAACTCATTGCAAAGTATATTCCCATGGGCAATATGTTTAAAAGGCTAAAAAATGAAACCTACGTGGCTCACAGACAAAGTTAAAATGGCTATAAAATAAAAAAAAAAAAAGCTTTAAAAAAATAAATAAAAAAGACGCCGCATCTGGTGGTAATGCCCTGCGATTCAAAAATTCTGGACCAAAGTTCATCAACTCATCACTTCTCTCAAAATAGACTTCACACCGGCCCAACTACGTTTACATCACTCCTCTATAGCCAGAAAATCTTATCACCCGCTCTCTAGTGTTGCACCTTATCAATGCTGTCAAAATGAGTATTCCAGTACACTGGAAATCCACCCACAATAGCAGAATGGATTAAAAGGGTAAATAACATGGCTGACATGGAGGAGCTTATCCATCAAGCCTATGATTCTTACACTTCATTCTGGGAAACGTGGGCTTGTTGGCAACATTTTCAGACCACAACGGAATATGCTTCATTTTTACAATAATATCCCTTTTAAGATCACAACAAAGACAAATGAGAAGGAAAGAAATATACAAATGTACAATATCCTTTCCCTTGCCATTCTCTGATACACTTAACTTCCCTTTGAGGGAATTCTATTTGACATCCCTTTGACGTCCCCGATTTTTCAAGAACTACTGATGGATGCACTTCACTAATTTCGTAGGATTGTTAGAGGTCCGATGACCACAATTCTACCAATTTTACTTGTACAGAAACAAAGTGCACCAATACTTTATTATAACTATATAATAAATCTACTTATATACTCACGAGAAGTGTCTTAACCTGTTAATTTCTGATCTTATCAAATTCTCTACCACGACATCTCAGACTCATTTACTAATTGGTATTTAACCCAATGTTCATAAGCTATTTCTGTACACGTATACTACTAGTCCTAAGGATGGAGACTATGGTGGGTAATTCATATAAAATACATATCTTTTTAGATTATCCACCACCTGATCACTTTCTAGCTAATATGGATAACAATATATACAACTCTGATTGGATTAACAATGCATATTATTTTATGTACACTTTATTTATTGCGGTTATTCATGATTACCTGTAATACACTTGTTTATTTTCTACTTATGTTTCAATAAACTTGTGGGAAAAAATAAATTAAATGTTACAAAGAACAGAATATGTAAAAAGGAAATCAAGGGTGCAAAAAATCAAAACAAATAGCAGGTTGAAAAAGATAGGACAAACCCCCAACAATTCTTCAAATATATTAATCATAAAAGGGTTAGGTCTGAGCATGTGGGCCCTTTACAAAATAATCTAGAGTGGGTGACTGGGGACAAAGGCAAATTTCTTAAATACTTTCTTCAGCTCTGTGTATACAAAAGAGCATGGGGGAGCTCATGTCCATAATGGGGGTGGTAGTGACACAGCTCCAAATGATCCACAATGGCTCAAAAGCGATATGGTCAAGAAATAGACCAAATTAAAGTCCACCTGGACCAAATGGCATCCACCCACGGAATTGAGCTCCGTCATTTCAAGGCCATTATTTCTAATATTTAGGGACTCGTTAATGACTGAAATGGTACCACTGGATTGGCGCAGGGCCAATGCGGTGCCCATATTTAAAAAGGGATCAAAGTCTTTACCAACTAACTATAGACTGGTTAATTTACCTTCTATAGTCAGGAATATACTGGAGAGTTTAATAAAAAGAGACCATAGACGAGTTCTTGCTGGAAAAATAATAATTTTAAAAGCAACAGGCAGCATGGATTCATGAAAGACAGAAATTGCCAAACAAACTCGATTTCTTTTTTATGAGGTGGCAAGTAAAACCTTGGACAGGGTTGCTGTGGACGTGGTATACTTGGATTTTGCAAAAGCGTTTGACAGTTCCCCACACACGGCTCTAGAGGTCGACCGATACAGGGTTTTCTCTGGCTGATGCAGACATTTAGGAATCGGGGTGGCCAATAGCCGATATGGGATGCCAACTTTTGCAGCCGATATTTTAGGCAGGTGGCAATGGTTTGCACTGGCAGGTTTCACATTGAGCCGATATAGTGTAACTGTGTGAAACTGACACATGTAACAATGCAGAGAGACCAGCTGTCAAAATTCAGCGGTGCTATCAAAAACACCAGCCAAAGATTGGGCTGCATACACGTAGCAGCCCACCCAGATCCCATCAGCTTGTGTTTGATAGCTGCTGGGTCCTGCCCACCTGACATCGACGCTGAATTTTGACAGCTCCTCTCTCTGCATTCAGTTACACATGTCAGTTTCACACACTTAGTGGCTCTGGCAAGCATCAAGCGCCGCTCTGCCAATGGACTGTGGGGAAGGGAGGAGGAACACTTGTGGGTCATGGTCAGTGTTAAATCAGCCGATGCCGATTTCTTAAAAAAAAAAAAAGGCCAAATATTGGCTGACATATCGACTGACCTCTACACAGCTCATGTGTAAGCTAAAGTCTACAGGCTTGGAAAGATGGATTTGTAAATTGATAGATAACTGGCTAAGAGACAGAATTCAGAGAAGTAGTGGTTAATGACTCTTAACCTGAATGGTCTAAGGTTATCAGTGGTGTGCCCAAGGTTCAGTGCTTGGACCCTTTTTTTAATATTTTTATAAAGGATATACCAGTGCCTTGCAAAAGTATTCATCTCCCTTGGCATTTTTTGTGTTTTGTTGCCTCAACCTGGAATTCACATGGATTAATTTGAGGATTTGCAGCATTTAATTTACAGAATATGCCCACAACTTTGAAGATGTTTTTTTTTTATTATTGTGAAGCAAACAAATAGGACAAAATAACAGAAAAAGTCAATGTGCATAACTATTCACCCAAGTCAATACTAGACCTTTTGCGGCTATCGCAGCCCCAAGTCGCTTTGGATAAGTCTATGAGCTAGCCACCTCTTACCACTGGGATTTTTGCCCATTTCTCCTTACAAAACTGCTCCAGATCCTTAAAGTTGGATGGTTTGCGCTTGTAAACAGCAATCTTTAAGTCTGACCACAGATTTTCTATTGGATTGAGGTTTGGGCTTTGACTAGACCATTCCAACACATTTACATGTTTCCCCTTAACCACTTCAAGCCTGGAAGATTTGGCTGCTGAATGACCAGGCCATTTTTTGCGATTTAGCACTGCGCTTTAACTGACAATTACGCGGTCGTGCAACGATGCACCCAAACAAAAAAAATCGATGTCCTTTTTTTTCCCCCCACAAATAGAGCTTTCTTTTGGTGGCATTTGATATTCTCTGCGGTTTTTATTTTTTGCACTATAAACAAAAAAAGAGCGACAAATTAAAAGACAAACAAATATTTTTGTACTTTTTGCTATAATAAATATCCCCATTTTTTCTCTCAGTTTAGGCCGATATGTATTCTACATTTTTTTCTACCAAAAATATCGCAATAAGTGTATATTAATTGGTTTACGCAAAAGTTATAGCATCTACAAAATAGGGGGTAGATGTATAACATTTTTATTCTTTTTTTTTTTACTAGTAATGGTGGCGATCTGTGTTCATCTGGACTGCAACATTATGGGGTCACTGGCATTTATACAGCAATCAGTGCTATAAAAATGCACTGATTACTGTAACCATGTCACTGGCAGGGAAGGGGTTAACAGGGGCAATCAATAGGTTAACTGTTCCCTGTGTGTTTCTACCTGTAGGAGGAGGGGACTGACCTAGAGGAAATGACAGATCGTGATTCCTAGAACACACGTCCCTGTTCTGCCTCTCGTGCCCGTGATCGCAACCGTTGGCCATGAGCATCGGCACCCCCAGAGTGCGGCAGGGCGTGCACCTGCTATCCCGCATACAGAGTAAGAACAGCGATCATTCATCAGTTATAACACACAATAGGACAAGCTTAACCCCTTCACTGCCCCCCCCCCAGTGGTTAACCCCTTCACTGCCCCCCGTGGTTAACCCCTTCACTGCCCCCCCCCGTGGTTAACCCCTTCACTGCCCCCCGTGGTTAACCCCTTCACTGCTGCCCCCCCCCCCGTGGTTAACCCCTTCACTGCCCCCCCCCCGTGGTTAACCCCTTCACTGCCCCCCCGTGGTTAACCCCTTCACTGCCCCCCCCCGTGGTTAACCCCTTCACTGCCCCCCCCCCCCCCCCCGTGGTTAACCCCTTCACTGCCCCCCCCCCGTGGTTAACCCCTTCACTGCCCCCCCCCCGTGGTTAACCCCTTCACTGCCCCCCCCCCGTGGTTAACCCCTTCACTGCCCCCCCCCGTGGTTAACCCCTTCACTGCCCCCCCCCCGTGGTTAACCCCTTCACTGCCCCCCCCCGTGGTTAACCCCTTCACTGCCCCCCCCCCGTGGTTAACCCCTTCACTGCCCCCCCCCGTGGTTAACCCCTTCACTGCCCCCCCCGTGGTTAACCCCTTCACTGCCCCCCCGTGGTTAACCCCTTCACTGCCCCCCCCCGTGGTTAACCCCTTCACTGCCCCCCCCCCCCGTGGTTAACCCCTTCACTGCCCCCCCCCCGGTTAACCCCTTCACTGCCCCCCCCCCCCGTGGTTAACCCCTTCACTGCCAGTGACATTTTTACAGTAATCAATGCAATTTTATAGCACTGATCACTTACAAATGACAATGGTCCCAAAAATGTGTCAATATTGTCCGCCATGTCACAGTCCCGATAAGAAAAAATAAATCGCAGAAATTAATAAAATGCCATAAAACTATCCCCTATTTTGCAGATGCTATAACTTTTGTGCAAACCAATCAATATACGCTTATTGTGATTTTTTTTTACCAAAAATATGTAGAATACATATCTGCTTAAACTGAGGAAAAAAAATTGTTTTATATATTTTTGGGGGATATTATAGCAAAAAGTAAAAAAAAAAAAAAAAAAAAAAACACATTGCTTTTATTCCAAAATTTACGCTTTTTATAGCGCAAAAAATAAAACTGCAGATGTGATCAAATACCAACAAAAGAAAGCTCTATTTGGGGGAAGAAAGGGCATCAATTTTGTTTGGGAACCCCGTAGCATGACCGCGCAATTGTCAGTTAAAGCGACGCAGTGCCGAATCGCTGAAAGTGGTCTGGTCTTAAGCCAGCAAAATGGTCCGGTCTGAAAGTGGTTAAAAAAAGGCCTGGATTCTTTCTTAAATGTACATAATATAACTGGGTACTAACATTTATAGGTAAAGTTGATCCAGGGAAAATCTGATTGCCTCTCGAGGGATCAGGAAGGAATTTTTCCCCCTGCTGTAGCAAATTGGAGCAACTGTGGGTGAAGCATTGTGTATATGGGATTGTGTTTTCTTTTTGGTTGAACTTGCGTCTTTTTTTTAACCTATGTACTATGTATGACACAGCACCAACCCCTCTTTGTACTGCTTTGTGAGGAACTGAGCGGCCTATAGCAGAGTGGGGGTTTACTTCGTTAAGACTGCCCATAGGCGGTGCTGCGCTTGTTTTTTTCTGCCAAGTCCTACTCCGGAAGGTATGTCAGTCAGTCAGTCAATGAACTCAAAGGGATTTTACGGTGAGTAGAAAAAATGATTTCCAGGTTTTTATCATTTCGTTTTTGACAGGTTCGGAAAGGGTTAGTACTTTCGTGTTTTTATTGCTTTATGTGGCAATATTAGAACTTTTTGTTCTAGTGACACAGGAATAGTAACCCGAGATACTAAGCCTTTACCAATTCTCCTTTTGCTTTCTGTGTTTATGTTTGACAGATATGTGGTATCCACACTGGAAGTGAAGCAAAATTGCTCAATAGGGTCAACATTTACTTACCATTTACTTTTGTATGAAGCTGGGCTATAAAGTGGCACACAGAAATTAAGCCTAAAATAACTTGTTGTAATTAGTCGGCATAGATTTGTCAATAGTGCTCATTTCATATAGTTTATCTTCATCTTTCACTTTCACAATACTATTAACCCCTTCAAGGCCAGGCCTTTTACTAAAATTGGTGGGTGTTGTAATTTATGTCACATGGTATTTGTGCAGCAGTTTTTCCAAACGCAATTAAAAAAATATTTTTTTTTAATTTTAATGCACGAAAAACACAATACCCAATTGTTTGATAAAATCTAAATGTTACACCGATACAAAGCATGTCACACTTTCAAATTGTACATGCATCAGCGGCAAACAAATTTTACTATTTATAGGCGACGCTTTAGATTTACCACTTTTGATTTAAAGAGGTCTGGTGCTAGAATTACTGCTCATGATCAGGACTGGGCAAATGCAATCCAGCAGCTAGAATTGTTTTTACGAGAGCCAACTGTCAGCTCTAAAAAAACAATACCGGCATGATGCCTGCAGCTGCCGGTATGTCTCCAGTCAAGTGGTTAATATAAATATTTGAGATGCAATATTTCTCTATATAATTTGGGAAAGTGTAATTGTATGCATTTGCCTGCATAAATATTACTACTGGATCAAAAGGGTAAGAACAGTGATCTAAAACATTTTTTTTTTTTTAATTAAAAAAACACCAAGGGTTTTTTATCAAAACTGGAAAATGCAGAAGCTTGAGTACAGTAGTTCAAATAGCGGGTTGGAATGGTCACACAAAAAAGTATGATCCTTGTCAGTGCTTTTGGCACCTTTGACCCATTGGGAACATACCTTTCACTTCCTGTCCAAAAGCCAAAACAGGAAGTGAGAAGAAAAAAAAAAATCTGTCCAAAGTGAGGAATTTTCCTGGTTGTCACTAGTACAAGTAATCCCTATAATTCCCCCTCTAGTCAGGGCCGGTGCTACCACTAGGCAGGGCGCCATGATGCCTAGGGGGCGCCCGGCCACTGGTTTTCCTACTCTCTTCTCTCTGCAGCAAGCAACTAAGTCTCAGCATCAGCAGGCAGCCATCCTTCCGTTCACAGATAGTGTCAGAGGCGCAGCGCCGGTGAAGGCCTGTGTCCCGACTCCTGAAAGAATGGAAGCAAGCAAACATTCTTTGATGGGCGCTGGTGAGGCTGCATTCTTTGATGGGCGCTGGTGAGGCTGCATTCTTTGATGGGCGCTGGCGAGGCTGCATTCTTTGATGGGCACTGGCGAGGCTGCATTCTTTGATGGGCACTGGCGAGGCTGCATTCTTTGATGGGCGCTGGTGAGGCTGCATTCTTTGATGGGCGCTGGTGAGGGTGCATTCTTTGATGGGCGCTGGTGAGGGTGCATTCTTTGATGGGCGCTGGTGAGGCTGCATTCTTTGATGGGCGCTGGTGAGGCTGCATTCTTTGATGGGCGCTGGTGAGGCTGCATTTTTTGATGGGCGCTGGTGAGGCTGCATTTTTTGATGGGCGCTGGTGAGGCTGCATTTTGATGGGCGCTGGTGAGGCTGCATTTTTTGATGGGCGCTGGTGAGGCTGCATTTTTTGATGGGCGCTGGTGAGGGTGCATTTGATGGGCGCTGGGAGGCTGCATTTGATGGGCGCTTCGTTAAAGGTGGGGTTTACATGGGCACGGAAAAGCGGGTGGGGTCACGGGTGGAGTGAAGGGGGGCGGCAAAATTAGGTTTCGCCTAGGGTGTCAAAAATCCTTGCAACAGCCCTGCCTCTAGTCATAACATTTTATTTCACTTTTACTCTTGGTAATCATGGTAAACATTACAAATTGTGGGTTATTTTCTCTGACAACACAAAGTAATAAAAACATGACAGTTTGCATGTTCTCCCTTTGCTTTCATGGGTTTCTACTGGATACAGTTCAAAGACATGCCGGTAGGTTAATTGGCCCCTGTGCAAAAATCAGAGCCAGTACATGTATGTATGATTGCGAGTTAGGAACCTTAGACTGTAAGCGCCTGAGGGCACTGATGTGAATGTCTAACACACATGTAAATCGCTGTGTAAATTGTTGGCGCTATACAAGTACCTGTAAAAAAAAAAAAAAAAAAAAATCCCTACACATTTTATAAAAAAAAAAAAAACAAACGGCGGCGGCTTTTTTTTTACAATACAGAAGTATACCACAAAGTGGCAATTCTTACCAGATTATCGTATTGGTTTTATCGTGGGTCGGCCAGGAGGGTGGTTCGATTGGAGCAAGCCCCTTTCCCCGCTTGAGTTGCGTGCTCTCCCCTGGATGCCCCCACCCCTGACCTCCCTTCCTTTTTTGCCCCACCACCTCTTGCTCCTCTGGGATAGGGGCATTGCGTAGTGGGGCCTTTCTAACCAACAAGGACCCTTGACCCCCCCCCATTTTGAAAACCCCTCTTTTGGACCAGGACTCCAGATGATCACTGATACACCATTTTTAGCCTGACTGCACTATTTCACAGGCACACCACCACTTCTTCCCACTCTCAACCCATAATCAACCTTGGCTTATGCAATTTCATCTGATCTTACCTCCCTTAAACATGTCCTTTCATAGGACACACTTCCTACCCACACAGCATCTAAACTATATGGGATTCCAAGAGGGGGACCTCCGGAGGGGAACTGCCATATCCTCCAAAGTGGGAAACATTTCTAGACACTTTTCCGAAAAAAAATTATTTTCACACAAACTATCCAGGTCTTATATTTCAGAAGAGCTATAAGATTATATTCCTATGGTACCTGACCTACACTGTATATAGCCCTCCACATCTAGTCTGTGTTGGCACTGTCTAGAGGCCAAGGGCTCCGATCTCCACATTTGGTGGTGTTGTAGGCGCCTCTCCCCATTCTGGCAGAGCATATATACGTCCTATAACTGTTTGTAGCCGACATTCAGGCTTCTCCCGAGGTCGCACTATTGTCAACGATCCCTGGGTTCACTTCCAAAATCAAAAAGGGCATACTTAGGCATTGCTTATTAGCAGCCTGGGTAGCCATATCCCATCACTGGAAATCACCTATACCCCCCTCACCTTTTGGAGTGGGCCCAGATAAACATTATGGCAATAGAAACCTTGGTTACAGAGGATAGTCAGAATCCAGAGAAAGTACGCACTTCGTGGATGCGCTGGCAGGCCTATAGCAAAATTTAATAGTGGGATAGTATGTCCATCCTTTTTATGGTTTCACTGGGGCATGTGCCATTTCTTTTGTGGTGGCTTTTAAACACTTTTAAGGTTTTTTTTTTTTTTTTCTCTTTTTCTCCCCATTTTTCCTTTCCCGGTCCAGTTTTAAAAATTGCAAAATCATAAAAAAAGAAAAAAAAAAGGCAGTTACCTCCCATCCTGATCCAGTTCATTATTTTGTACTGCGTTTTTTGGGGACTGTATTTTCATTGCCCTGTTTTGATCTTTTTCATATATAGTCCTCATTGACAGTATGACTTATGGAAAGTCTTAACATTTATGTAGGTTTATACACTGGTATTTGTTTGAATAAAAAGTTATTTGGCTCAAAATATAGGAGTAAATGGCAAAATGTGACCAGGGAGTGGGTAACAAATTCCATTTTGGAAAAACACACAGGATATTCATTTACTGCTTACCCATCTATTATAATCTGATCATATTGAGCTGGCTTATCACACACCGGACAAGTCCATGTTGGTTTCTTTTCATTCATTTGCAAATAGAACACTGCATCAAAGCACTGGAGGTGAGCACAAGTCTCTGCTCGACAGGGTACAGTCAGGCGCATCTTGACAAGCTGTAGACAAAAGCAAAGTTAGAAATTATGCAAAACAGTTACAGAATACAAAGACATGAGTTTAGTACAGGCAGCCCAATTAGATTAGCATGTACACAAAAAATAAAAAACCTGGGTTACTTAATACGACCACTTCCATGCAACAAGTGAAATTCTTTTCATGCCATCTACAGAACAAATTGTGACAAAGCCAGAACGTTAACTCAAATTTCCCCAATTGGAGTGGATTTGTAATTCACTTCAGGCACATTTAACAGAACCCAGCTCCTCTCTCTGTTGTATTACAAGACTACCTTTAATTGTTGGCTGCATACAATTATGCAGAAGAGACAGATTCATAGCTCATGCTTCCATTATGTTTGAGCCACCAGGAAGTCTGTTACAGTGTGCATATTTGGGAATCGGCATTCAGCAAAAGATGTAAAGATGGGGAAGGGGAATGCAGGGAGTTATATAGTAGGTAAGCGGATAGACATCCACATACCTCAGATCACTAGAAAACCGTCCCCATGACCTGGGGGCAAAATAGAGGAAATAAAAAAAAAACTTCCAAACCCTACTTAAGGGTCAACTGCCTTACCTTGACCCACAACTTATCAAAGTTACTTTGGACAATTGCTTCCCAAATATGTAAATTTGTAGAGAGGTAGAGCTGCATTCACTAAAGATTTCCGAAGCTGTATAGTGGGTGGTTGGGCTTGATTCCATTGGAGGATTGCTTTCCCAATATAAAATTCTGTATAGAAAACAGTTTGACTGGGGGGCGTCCAGGGTGTCACAGATGCCAAGTAGAAGAGGAATAGGGCTACAGGGGACCTTAATTTTCCCAATAAGGTTGACATCCTCTACCACTTCCTTCCCAAAATCCTGTAGTCAGGGACAAGACCAAAGCACATGAAAGAAGTCGGCATTATCTGAACCACACTTAGGGCAAACTGCTATTATGGTGGGGTATATTCTCGCCAGTCATGCAGTGGAATAGCAGGCTTGATGTAAAGATTTAAGTTGGGTAAATCTGTCTCTTGCAGAAATCGTAAGTGGTAGATATTGTTGGAGACCTTCCCAGTCATCATCCGCTAGCGTGGGGATAGCTTGCGTAAATAGCCAGAGAAACCTTGGAGGCTTTAAGGGTGGCCAATAAGCTATATATGATCAAGAGTGTTTTTTTTTCTCAGTCTGAGAACCTGAGTACATTTTCTATAAATCAGACATCTCTAAGAGTACAGGGGAAGAAAATTGAGTTCTAAAAAAGTGTGGCTTAATTGAAGATATCTATAAAACATGATTTGGAAGGCCACATCGCGCCTTAAGGTCATCAAAAGTAATCAGCCGTTTCAAATGCTATATCCCTCAGGGTCGTAATCCCATATCTGGCCCTAAAAAAACTGATCTGGGATAGAGTGGAAGTGGGAAAGTTGTGCGTTACCACATAGCGTGGTATATGGAGACCAAGAGCTGGGATTCTCAACCTTTGTACGCACAGTGTCCCATACCCAGTCTCGCTTTCATGGAGGGAGTAACATTTCCAGCCCCTTTCCAAACAATTAGATAATGCTATCAATTTTCCTAAGAGACACATTCGGTACGGGTACAAGTGTCTAAAGGAGGTATGTGAACTTGGGTAACACCGACAGCTTGACGAGATAAACACGACCCACAGGGATAAGAGGCAGAGCTCTCCAAGCAACACAGCACCGAGAGAGTAGGGAAAATACTGGGTCTAAATTAAGGGCTATGAATCGTTTCAAGTCCAGATGTATTTCAATGCCCAGATATCGGAATTGGGAGACTCTGCAGCAGAACATTGTGCCTTGGAGGGTCAGTTACCGTGTGAAGAGGACTGACTTTTCCCAGTTGATTACAGACACTTGAAAAACTTCCAAAGCTACCTATGACCGACAGAGCTGCCTGCAAGCAGGCCTCATCATCCTTGAGATACAGCAAGGCGTCAGCATAAAATACCTTTTCTTGAAGGGGGTCTATTAAAGACCCCTTGTACCTCTGGTGCAGACTAATAAAAGAGCCATAGGTTAAATTGCTAGGGCAAAAAGTCCCGGGAAAAGAGGGCACCCTTGTCTAGTCCACAATATAGAGAAAAGGATGGGGAAAAGAGCAGTTCCTGTATGTACCCTAGCCATCGAAGACCTGCAAACAGCCTAGACCCAAGAAATAGGCAGGGCCAAATCTGCACAGGACCTCCTATAAAAGTATTCCCATTCCATGGAAATCTAAAGCTTTTTCAGCGTCCAAGGAGGTCACAGCAGCAGATCGGGAACCCCCATCCATAGAGGCCAGTACTGTGTACAGCCTCCAAAAAGGTTAATATCCGTCCACTTACCTGCCATAAACCCTGTATGATCCATCTAGCAAGGACCTTAGTAAGGACCTCTGCATCAGTATTGAGCAAGGAGATAGATCTATATGACGTACAAAGCTGTGGATCCTTCCCGGGCTTAGTCACCACTCCTATAATTGCCTGAGCCATGGAAAGAGGGAGACCACCCTCTTTTAAAGTTCTAACCAGCGTGGTATGAAGCCTAGGTGACACCTCTTCTATACAGGCATACCCCACTTTTAAGTACACAATGGGGTTTATTTACTAAAGCTGGAAAGTGTAAAAACAGGCTCACTTCTGCATAGAAACCAATGAGCTTCCAGGTTTTATTACCAAAGCTTAAGTGAACAAGCTGGGGTTAGAAGCTCATTGGTTTCTATGCAGAAGTGAGCCTGATTTTTGCACTTCCAAGGGGATAACCATCCACTCCCAGGGTCTTCCCCAACTGTATAGATACAAGGGAAGTGGTGCTTTAAATAGTGGTTTGTCTGTGGTTAAAAAAATCTATCCTTCCCTGACTGTAGTCATCCCAATGCCTGCTGCACTTCCTCCACGGTAATTAGGCCCAACAACTGTGCTCTTGCCGAGTGAGAACAGGAAGTCACCTGATCAAGAAAATCATAAAGCTCCACCTTGGAGTAGTGTGCTCTGGAGCAATACAATTTAGATTAGTAGGAGGCAAAGCAGGCATTAATAGCCGCCGGGTCCATCACCAATTCATCCTGATCATTTTTAAGACCAGCTATAGCAGAGACCGGTGACTGTTCCCTGGAAAGCCAGGCCAAAAGCCTACCCATCTTATTACCTTGCTCAAAAATTTGTTGCGTTTGGGCCAATTGGTGTTTCTTTGCCTTAGCAACTCTAAGAAGCATCACCTCCAGATACACAACCTGCATGTCCTGGCATGTAATAGGGTTAGAGGTGAGAACATAATTGGGATTCAAGCTGTTGGGCCTTAGTTTCAGCCTCTTCTAAAGTGATTTCAGCATTTTTACGAGCCCTAGAAACAGAGGATTGATAACTCTGAATGTATGCCTTCAAAAAAGGCGTACCAGGCATTACCAGGAGAGGCAGAAATTGGTATTCACCAGCCAGTCGTGCCTGAGCAATTTAGCCATCTCAGACTCGGTGGGATCAGATATCCAGAATCGGGAGAGATGCCAGATTCTGTCTGCGGGGGAAGTCACAGGAATACACAAATTAACTTTTCAACCGTATCAATATTTGTATGAAGCAATACATATCGACCCTTATCTACAGGTGCCCATTACCTGCATGGGTACTTTTTTTTTTAAATATAAGGTGAACTGTGCTTTTAAGGGTTAGTTTACACTAGATTTGCCCTTTAAAGAGCAATACAAGGCATCTGACAGGGTAGCAATATTTCATTGTATACAGTTACGGCACAACCCTTTCAGTGGTGATGCTGAGGAGATCATGTTTGTACCATGTGTACAACCTCACATGTTGCCTTTGCAGTTTAAGGGGGGGGTCAGTAAAAATATGGCTCAACTGCAAGTATAAACAAGGCCTATGGGGCACAGGGTGAGAATTCAGGTACTTAAGATTATGCCGCTGCCCTCAGGATATTGGAAACTGCATCATGGTCATGTAGTTGGTAAGGTTGAATAAAGGCACTAGTCCATGCAGTTCAACCTGTGTGGGCGAGTGTGCTCATGTTATAAAAAAAAAAAAATGTGTGTGTGTGTGTGTGTGTGTGTGTGTGTGTGTGTGTGTGTGTGTGTGTGTGTGTGTGTGTGTGTGTGTGTGTGTGTGTGTGTGTGTGTGTGTGTATGTATATAGAGATATAGATATAGAATATATATATATATATATATATATATATATATATATATATATATCTATATCCCCCTGTACAGTATATGGTGCTTGCCAAGATACCATTCGTCATGCTCCAGCTTTGTAACAAAGCAATAGGAAATCGATCAGAACAGTGGGGAGAGAACTGGGTCTCCTCTAATGTACTGCAATTAAAGAATTTTACAGCAAGCCAAAAATAATGCCTTCTTAATTGTAAATTAACCACTTGACCACTGGGCACTTAAACACCCTTAATAACCAGACCAATTTTCAGCTTTCGGTGCTCTCACACTTTGAATGACAATTACTCGTTCATACAACACTGTACCCATATGAAATTTTTGTCCTTTTTTTCACACAAATAGAGCTTTCTTTTGGTGGTATTTAATCACCTCTGGGTTTTTTATTTTTTGCGCTATAAAAGAAAAATGACTGAAAATTCAGTAAAAAAATGAATTTTTCTTCGTTTTTGTTATAAAATTTAGCAAATTTGTAATTTTTCTTGATAAATTTTGGCCAAAATTTATACTGCTACATATCTTTGGTAAAAATAAGTACAAATTGGGGTATATTATTTGGTCTTTGTGAAAGTTATAGAGTCCACAAGCTATGGTGCCAATATCTGAAAATTGATCACACCTGAAGTACTGACGGCCTATCTAATTTCTTGAGACCCTAACAAGCCATAAAAGTACAAATATCCCCCAAATGACCCTTTTTGGAAAGAAGACATTCCAAGGTATTTGGAAAGAGGCATGGTGAGTTTTTTGAAGTTGTCATTTTTTCCCACAATTCTTTGCAATATCAAGATTTTTTTTTAATTTTTTTTTTTTTTTCACAAAATTGTCATATTAGCAGGTTATTTCTCTCACACAGCATATGCATACCACAAATTACACCCCAAAACACATTCTGCTATTACTCCTGAGTACGGCGATACCACATGTGTGAGACTTTTACACAGCGTGGCCACATACAGAGGCCCAACATGCAGGGAGCACCATCAGGTGTTCTGGAGCACCCAGGACAATTCTGACATTTCTCTCCTACATGTAAAAATCATCATTTATTTGCTAGAAAATTACATAGAACCCCAAAACAATATATATGTTTTTTTAGCAAAGACCCTAGAGAATACAATGGCGGTCGTTGCAACTTTTTATCTAGCACGGTACTTGCGCAGCAATTTTTCGAACGTGTTTTATTTGGAAAAAAAATGTTTTGTGCTTTACAAAAAACAAAACTGTAAATTTAGCCCAATGTTTTTGCATAATGTGAAAGATGAAGTTACGCCGAGTAAATAGATACCCAACATGTCACGCTTCAAAATTGCACACACTCGTGAAATGGCGCCAAACTTCGCTACTTAAAAATCCCCATAGGCTTTAATTTTGTTTACTGGTTACATGTTTTGAGTTACAGAGGAGGTCTAGGGCCAAAATTATTGTTCTCGCTCTAACGTTCGCAGCGATACCTCACATGTGTGGTTTGAACACCGTTTTCATATGTGGGCGGGACTTACGTATGCGTTCGCTTCTGCGTGCGAGCACACGGGGACAGGGACGCTTTAAAAAAAATATATATATTTTATTGTTCATTTTACTTTATTTATTTTAGTTTGACCCTTTTTTTCCCCCCAAAAATTTTTTTGATCACTTTTATTCCTATTACAAGGAATGTAAACATCCCTTGTAATAGGAATATGGCATTACAGGTCCTCTTTACAGTGAGATATAGGGTCAATAAGACCCCATATCTCACCTCTAGGCTGGAAAGCCTGAAATAAAAAAAAAAAAACGATCCTGGCTTTGATCGTAGCGAGTATCGCAGGGTATTGTTGGGTATTGCAGGGTATGGCAGAGTATCGCAGGGTATTGCAGAGTATCGCCGGGTATTGCAGAGTATCGCAGGGTATGGTAGAGTATTGCAGAGTATCGCCGGGTATGGTAGAGTATCGCCGGGTATCGCCGGGTATGGTAGAGTATCGCCGGGTATCGCCGGGTATGGTAGAGTATCGCCGGGTATCGCCGGGTATGGTAGAGCATCGCAGAGTATCAAAGGGGATTGCAGGGTATCGCAGGGTATGGCAGAGTATCGCAGGGTATGGCAGAGTATCGCAGGGTATGGCAGAGTATCGCAGGGTATGGCAGAGTATCGCAGGGTATGGCAGAGTATCGCAGGGTATGGCAGAGTATCGCAGGGTATGGCAGGGTATCGCATCGCAGGGTATGGCAGGGCATCGCAGGGTATGGCAGAGCATCGCAGGGTATGGCAGAGCATCGCAGGGTATGGCAGAGCATCGCAGGGTATGGCAGAGCATCGCAGGGTATGGCAGAGCATCGCAGGGTATGGCAGAGCATCGCAGGGTATGGCAGAGCATCGCAGGGTATGGCAGAGCATCGCAGGGTATGGCAGAGCATCGCAGGGTATGGCAGAGCATCGCAGGGTATGGCAGAGCATCGCAGGGTATGGCAGAGCATCGCAGGGTATGGCAGAGCATCGCAGGGTATGGCAGAGCATCGCAGGGTATGGCAGAGCATCGCAGGGTATGGCAGAGCATCGCAGGGTATGGCAGAGCATCGCAGGGTATGGCAGAGCATCGCAGGGTATGGCAGAGCATCGCAGGGTATGGCAGAGCATCGCAGGGTATGGCAGAGCATCGCAGGGTATGGCAGAGCATCGCAGGGTATGGCAGAGCATCGCAGGGTATGGCAGAGCATCGCAGGGTATGGCAGAGCATCGCAGGGTATGGCAGAGCATCGCAGGGTATGGCAGAGCATCGCAGGGTATGGCAGAGCATCGCAGGGTATGGCAGAGCATCGCAGGGTATGGCAGAGCATCGCAGGGTATGGCAGAGCATCGCAGGGTATGGCAGAGCATCGCAGGGTATGGCAGAGCATCGCAGGGTATGGCAGAGCATCGCAGGGTATGGCAGAGCATCGCAGGGTATGGCAGAGCATCGCAGGGTATGGCAGAGCATCGCAGGGTATGGCAGAGCATCGCAGGGTATGGCAGAGCATCGCAGGGTATGGCAGAGCATCGCAGGGTATGGCAGAGCATCGCAGGGTATGGCAGAGCATCGCAGGGTATGGCAGAGCATCGCAGGGTATGGCAGAGCATCGCAGGGTATGGCAGAGCATCGCAGGGTATGGCAGAGCATCGCAGGGTATGGCAGAGCATCGCAGGGTATGGCAGAGCATCGCAGGGTATGGCAGAGCATCGCAGGGTATGGCAGAGCATCGCAGGGTATGGCAGAGCATCGCAGGGTATGGCAGAGCATCGCAGGGTATGGCAGAGCATCGCAGGGTATGGCAGAGCATCGCAGGGTATGGCAGAGCATCGCAGGGTATGGCAGAGCATCGCAGGGTATGGCAGAGCATCGCAGGGTATGGCAGAGCATCGCAGGGTATGGCAGAGCATCGCAGGGTATGGCAGGGCATCGCAGGGTATGGCAGAGCATCGCAGGGTATGGCAGAGCATCGCAGGGTATGGCAGAGTATCGCAGGGTATGGCAGAGTATTGCAGGGTATGGCAGAGTATTGCGGGGTATGGCAGAGTATTGGGGGTATGGCAGAGTATTGCGGGGTATGGCAGAGTATTGCGGGGTATGGCAGAGTATTGCGGGGTATGGCAGAGTATAGCGGGGTATGGCACAGTATAGGGGGGTATGGCACAGTATAGGGGGGTATGGCACAGTATTGGGGGGGATGGCAGAGAATCCATCCATGCTTAGCCATCCCTCCATACCCTGCAATACCCAGCAATACACTGCAGGCTATTGCTGGGTATTGCAGGGTATGGAGGGATGGCTGAGCATGGATGGAAGGATGGATGGATCGGTGGCATGCAGAGCAGGCTGTGGGCACTACAGATCCCGCCCACAGCACTGCTGCCACCGATCCCTCCCCCTCTCCTCTCACACTGTACCGATCGGTACAGAGAGAGGAGGAGAGAGGAACCGGCGTCATCAAATGACGCCGGTTTGCTTACATGTGATCACTCCGTCATTTGACGGAGCGATCACGTGGTAAACGGCCGCGATGAGCGGCCGTTTACCGTGATCCATGATCCGCCGGGTCCTCTGGACCCGGCGATCATGGATGCTCTCGAGTGCGCGCACCAGGGGGCGCGCAAGAGCAGAATTCTGTGAGGCCGTTCATTAACGGCCTCCCAGAGTTAAGCAACCGCCCTGTAGCCGTTTTTCGGCTATGGGCCGGTTGTTAACTGGTTAAAGTGACACAGGATAGCAATTCAAGTACATAGGAAAGTCCAAAAACTGTCCAAGAAAAGGGTTGGGTAACATGCTAGACAGGCCGTCCAAATAAGAGGTTGCCAACAGAGGGCTCATATCTCACAGAGCTGCTTTAAGAACCTTGCGAATGAAGCTGCCATTTTACAGCATGACCATCCAACTGGAATAACTCAACAAATATGTAAACAGAAGTCCAAGTGGCAGCTTTACAGGAGGTAAGAAACAAGCCGGTGCAGTGCCATAGAATGAGATTTGCCATAGAATGAGATGCTCCGCCTCCATCACTTCCTATTGGCTCACAATCAGTCTGACTTTGGCTATCACAGGGAGAGCATCTCCTCCCTGTAATAGCTGGAGCTGCACGGAGCATCCGACGGCAAATCTCATTCTATGGCAATGAGCGGCGGGCGCAGCGCACACCGTGTTCCTCCGCCCTTCACCTGAGAGGGAGCGAGCTGTGTGTGTGACTGCACCGTGTATACTCGGCACTGTATTAAATCACTTCTATGTACTCACTGCAACTTCCTATGTTCTACTCTTCCCCTACATGTATGTGTCACTCAGTAACGCCTCATGTAGTGCACATACAATAGTATAGTCCCTATAATTGTATATTATTCCTCTGCAGCCCCCACCCCCCTTCCTTCCTTCTCCGCCCTATAATATATTCATCCCACACCCGGACCGGTACATTGCCATTGAATGAGATTTGCCGTTGGATTCTCCGTGCAGCTCCAGCTATCACAGGGAGGAGATCCTCTCCCTGTGATAGCCAAAGTCAGACTGATTGTGAGCCAATAGGAAGTGATGGAGGCGGAGCATCTCATTCTATGGCAAATCTCATTCTATGGCACTGCACCGGACGCTGAAAAGCCCATGAAGCAATAACTGTTCTAGTAGATTGGGCTTTGACAACGGTAGAAATGTATTAAGTCTATAGTGCTTGAATTATGAGCGGTTGAATCCAAAAAAGCCATAGCTGGAAGATAGATTCGAACTGGGCATACAACGTCCAGACAGTGAAGGAAAGAAACCACTTTAGAGGAAAAGTGGCTTTTGACCTCAAGGAACCTAGTCTCTGAAGCACAAGAAAAAGGGTTGATGAAATTATGGCAACTAGGAAAGCACTCCCATGAATGGAAGAGTAGACAGAAATTAACCCAATAGGTTTAAAGCGTAATTTCCTGAACCATTGACAGAAGTTGAGATCCCATGGAGTAATTCGGGAATGTAGAGAAGGAGCAATGTGTTCGACACCCTGTGCAAAAGGCTTTCAAGTAGTAAAAAAAGTGTGAGGAAAGTCTATGAAAGAAGATTGCTAGGACCAAGATTTGACTTTTGTTACTCAATGCCAAAATGTTAATCCAGGCCAGACTTTTTTTTTTTATGTCATGCAACAGTGGCACTGAGGTGAAGCACTGATGAGGTGGCACGAATATGCTGCAGCGATGGGAGGCGTTGACTGCCAGTAGTTTTTTTTATACTGGCAGTCAACGCCTCCCATCGCTGCAGCATATTCGTTTTTTTTTTTACAATTTTATTTACAATTTCTATATATATTTTTTCTCAAAGCTTTTTTGGGGGGGGGGGGGGGGGGGGGGTTCTCGGCTTTGGTGAGATATTAAGGCCTCTCCCTTTTTGAGACAGGGAATGGACTGAGGGACAGATTCCCCAGTACCTTTCTCTGCAGCCTCAGCTGCACTGAAGATGAATGGGAGAGGGAGAGGGAGCGCGCGCGCGCAAGAGCCAGAGAGCGAGCGCGCAAGAGCCAGAGAGCGAGCGCGCAAGAGCCAGAGAGCGAGCGCGCGCAAGAGCCAGAGAGCGCGCGCGCGCAAGAGCCAGAGAGCGCGCGCGCGCAAGAGCCAGAGAGCGCGCGCGCGCAAGAGCCAGAGAGCGCGCGCGCGCAAGAGCCAGAGAGCGCGCGCGCGCAAGAGCCAGAGAGCGCGCGCGCGCAAGAGCCAGAGAGCGCGCGCGCGCAAGAGCCAGAGAGCGCGCGCGCGCAAGAGCCAGAGAGCGCGCGCGCGCAAGAGCCAGAGAGCGCGCGCGCAAGAGCCAGAGAGAGCGCGCGCAAGAGCCAGAGAGAGCGCGCGCAAGAGCCAGAGAGAGCGCGCGCAAGAGCCAGAGAGAGCGCGCGCAAGAGCCAGAGAGAGCGCGCGCGAGAGCCAGAGAGAGCGCGCGCAAGAGCCAGAGAGAGAGAGCGCGCGCAAGAGCCAGAGAGAGCGCGCGCAAGAGCCAGAGAGAGCGCGAGAGCGCGCGCAAGAGCCAGAGAGAGAGCGCGAGAGAGAGCGCGCGCAGAGAGAGCGCGAGAGAGAGCCAGCGAGAGCGCGCGCAAGAGCCAGAGAGAGCGCGAGAGCGCGCGCAAGAGCCAGAGAGAGCGCGAGAGCGCGCGCAAGAGCCAGAGAGAGCGCGAGAGCGCGCGCAAGAGCCAGAGAGAGCGCGAGAGCGCGCGCAAGAGCCAGAGAGAGCGCGAGAGCGCGCGCAAGAGCCAGAGAGAGCGCGAGAGCACGCGCAAGAGCCAGAGAGAGCGCGAGAGCACGCGCAAGAGCCAGAGAGAGCGCGAGAGCGCGCGCAAGAGCCAGAGAGAGCGCGAGAGCGCGCGCAAGAGCCAGAGAGAGAGCGCGCGCGCGCGCGCGCGCGCGCGCAAGAGCCAGAGAGAGCGCGCGCAAGAGCCAGAGAGAGCGCGAGAGCGCGAGAGCGCGCGCGCAAGAGCCAGAGAGAGCGCGAGAGCGCGCGCGCAAGAGCCAGAGAGAGCGCGAGCGCAAGAGCCAGAGAGAGCGCGAGAGCGCGCGCGCAAGAGCCAGAGAGAGAGCGCGAGAGCGCGCGCAAGAGCCAGAGAGAGCGCGAGAGCGCGCGCGCGCGCGCAAGAGCCAGAGAGAGCGCGAGAGCGCGCAAGAGCCAGAGAGAGCGCGAGAGCGCGCGCGCAAGAGCCAGAGAGAGCGCGAGAGCGCGCGCGCAAGAGCCAGAGAGAGCGCGAGAGCGCGCGCGCGCAAGAGCCAGAGAGAGCGCGCGCAAGAGCCAGAGAGCGCGAGAGCGCGTGCGCAAGAGCCAGAGAGAGCGCGTGCGCAAGAGAGAGCAGGAGGGGGGACCCAGGAAGCCAGAGGAAGACACAGGAGATCGGTGTGGTGGTGTGGGGAGAGGTACAAGCACGAATCTCCCTGTGTGGCTTTCAATAACGAATCCGACAGCCGTGGGAGGGAGAGGAGAAAAAAAGTGGCTGTCAGATGCTTTACTGAAAGCCACACAGGAAGATCGATACTTGTACCTCCCCCCACCACCGCATGGATCAGCTGTGAGGCTGACACAGGCACGTCTTTACCTAACCGGTTTTCTACCCTCTTCACATTTGGAGTAATATCTGACTCGTGTTAAAGAAGTCCAAAGCCCTAAACAGCTCACTTGACTCATATCTTGCTTAATATGCAATCTTTCTGCATTTACATGGGACAAAAAGACTACATACCTGGGAGTTTCCTTCCATGACCTATAATACACTATGGGGTAAATTACCACTTTGTCTTCAGAGACCCATTACCCTACCTGGAAGGGGGCAAACCCTTTCCATCTTCTAGTTAAGCAGAACCCACATAACGCTACTACCTATGGTCCTGCCAATCTAAATTCCAGACAAATAATGCACCAACAGCAACTCTTAAAATTCATCTCGGGACCCCCAAGATCAAGGCTTGCCAACCATTTCTTATAGAAAAGCTCCCTGGAGGGTTGGTAGTAAACGATTTACATAAATACTCACTGCCAGCACAGATGCAACCCTAGATTAGTCTTAACATTACTCAAAATTCATCTTTGGGCCCATCTTGATAATGTGGAATCTTTTCCAGTTCCTATCTACAACTTGATCTGGCTTCGCTCATCTCACTGCCCCAAGAGCTAAGACCCAACCTTTATTTTCTGAGACAATGCGACAAGGTAAAGTAAGCAAAATATCCCCCCCCCCCCCCCCCCTGTTTCCAAGGAGCTGTTTTTTTTTTCTTAAACTTAATATTTGGTAACTTAGTGTACTTTATGGCAAACTCAACATGAACAAGTGATTTTCCTTTTTTACAAAAAAGTATACAAAACTCTTGTGAAACAACATGTAACCATGCACATGAAATATGACATCAATGCAGTAATTTCTGCTTAAAGTTACTTTTCTAAAACTTACCGGGCAAATAAGAGACACTCTAACTCCCGTAGTAGCAATTTCACTGTCAGGATCCAAACACAGCTTTTCTCTCACTGCATGAATTGAAGAGATTGTTACAATTAGTTACAACTGAATAGCCCAAAAATAGAACCAAATATTATACTTTAAAACACTTTACAAAGAAACTTTCAAAATGTAGTGCTTTTTTGTCTGAGGGACGCACAAGTCTTAAACCTCTGTGTTACTGTGCTACCTACAGAAGGATTGAATAGGGTTAAACAAACTAGAGGCCAGTAAGCCCAGGGTATAACGACACCCACCACCTGCATGGCTCAGTTTTATTTATTTTTTTCAAATATATACGTGTTTTTTTATTAATGCCAAACATGGGCAAAGACAATGCAATACAAGCATACAACGCCACTTTAACAACAACATTACAGAGAGAAGGAATAGCTGTCAGGTTTCATATTTACAGTTGAGCATAGTTTCGTTACAGGATATTGCCTCTTTGCTAGGTTGGCCTTTCGGTGGCAAGAGAAATATATATATATATATATATAGCGCCCTGGGGGTCTGTTCATATGCATTTCACATTTGCTTTCCTATTTTCCCCCACTTCTTTCCATCTCTAACCACCATCTGGTGGACTAGTTGCATGCTTGCACTAACAAGTGAAGGTAAGAAGAAAAAAAAAAAAGGGGGGGGGGGGGGGTTATCGGTCGTATGAATGAAAGAACGGGGGTAGGTTATTTAGGGTGGGATAGACTAAAGCCCTGGTTGTTCAAGAAGGCCCCAAGGTACCAATTTACTAAGTTATCTGTACTTATTGGGAAGCCCTGAGGGCAATGCCCTCTGAAGATGCCTCATATTGCCCATGTCTTTATATTTTTCCTGTTGGTGTCTCGCAGAAAGCACTAGGTCTTCCAGCTTACAGATATCTTCTACCCTCTGGATCCAGTTTGCCACTGTTGGCGGTGTTTGGTTCTTCCAGCAAAGTGGAATACATGCTTTGGTAGCGTTTTGGTAGGTGACGCACAATCAACTTTTTGTATAAATTTTGCCGACATGTCGAGACGTGCAATAGGAAAAAGGCCAGATCATTCGATATTGTATTCTCTAAAATTTCTGAAACGTTTCTCTGATTTTGGTCCAGAAAAAAAAGTAAGCTTAGGGCAGGACCAAAAACGCATGCAGGATCGTGCCTCTACTTTTCTGATATCTCCAGCAGATTTCAGACGCCTCTGGGTATCGGATATGTAAAGCATGTGGGGTAAGATACCACCTTGTTAGGAGCTTGTAATTTGTCTCCTGTACCTTAGTACAGATGGAGGATTTTAAAGTGAACATAATTATACGTTGGACCTGGGCCGACGTAAAAGTACGGTCTGGGTCTGGGTCTGGGTCTGGGTCTGGGTCTGGGTCTTCCCCCCCCCCCCACTTACTAATGAAATTCAGTGTCATGTCCTCTGCTGGAGAGATCAAGAGCCTATACAGCAAAGACATCACTTTTGGGAGGGTATCCTATGTCGTACAGAGCTCCTCAAATGTGATTAATGGTTTATTAAAACGTTGTGGATTTGGTATAGACGTGAGGTAGTGTCTTAATTGGAGAGCGGTCCAGAATGGCAGCTTAAATGGACCTGTGGCACATGCAAGTATCTCTATCGTGGCCCAAGATCAGTTTATCAGAAAGTGTTGTGCCTTTGTGTGGTTGTTTGAAGTATGTCTCTAATTGGAGGGTCAATTCCGGGGAAGAATTGAGGGTTTCCTATAAGAGAAAAAAATAGTGATTCAGTCGTGGATAGCAAGTGAGTAAAACAAGCTTGTGTGCCTACGCGGATTATTGTACCTATAGTCAGGTGTTTTTTTTTACAAGGTTGGTGACAGGTGTTCATGGCACCATATAGCGCTCCCCAGCGGGACATGTGTTTGGGCTTGTTCCAAACGAGTCCATAGTTTAGATTCCTGGTGACGGCACCAATCACTTAACCTGTTCAAATGGGCAGCCTGGTAGTATTACCTCACATCGGGAACCACCAGGCCTCCATTCAGCTTTGGGAGGGACAGGAGGGCACAGGGTAAGCGCGGTTTCTTATTAGTCCAAATAAAAAAAAGGTATTGAATTGCGTATGTACATTTTAAAGAACTGCAAGGGGATTGAGATTGGAAGTGCCTGTAGTAAGCACAAATATTTGGGTAGAATGCACATCTTAATCAAGTTACATCTGCCAAACCCTCAATGTAGGAATTTTTGCCATGAATTTAACAGAACCTGGGTCTTGATCAGTAGAGGTGGGAAGTTTAGGTCGAACGTATGGGTTAAATTAGCTGGGACCGAGGTACCTAGATATGCGAGGGCGGACGATGTCCATGTAACGTTAAAACTAGAGCGAAGTGTGGACATTAGGGTAGGTGATATTCCAACCCCCATCGCTTACGATTTGGTATAGTTAATTTTCAAATTAGATATAGTACCATAGAGGTCAAATTTTCGGAGGAGGTTCAGGAGTGAGATAGATGGGTTTGTGGAGGGGAAAAAAAAAGTAGATTGTCAGCATATGCTGAAACTTTATATTGATTATCTCCAGCCGTGATGCCTTGGATGTCTGGGTTCAGTCTGACCTTGCATAGGAATGGTTCTAGGGACAGGGCAAATAAAAAGGGGGGACAGCGGACAACCTTGTTTAGTCTACTTTGCAATGTGGAAGGGATCTGATAAGATGCCATTAGTTTTAACCTGTGCTGTAGGGGTTGAGTAGATTTGGGTAATCCATCTAATCAGTTTACTCTAGCTCGACATGCTTTAGGACCAGTGTTGACAAATATAGATGGTAAATGGTTTTGATTAGCTATGTGAATGAGGTTCAGTACTTTTTGTGCTGTCCTTCGGTTCCCTTGTGGGGGGATAAACCCCACTTGATCTAGATGAATTAGGTTTTGCATGTGGGGCGCTAGTCGAGGCGCCAGTATTTTAGTGAATAATTTAAGGTCAATGTTTAGAAGGTATATGGGTCTGTAATTGCTACATACGGTTGGGTCTTTACCCTCCTTCAGTATAACGGTGATATGTGCCACTAAGGTATCTCTGGTGAGGGCTGCCGTCTGTCACATTTCATTATAAAAAGTTACCATGCGGGGGCCAAGGATCGGTAGTAGGGTCTTAAAATATTGCAGGGTGAACCTGTCTGGGCCTGGGGCTTTACCCGGTTTGGTTGAACTGATTGCCAACTAGTTCATCTGGAGTGATAGGGGTATCAAGTTTGGCTTTGCTCTCGGGAGTCAGTGTGGGCAATTGAGTAGAGGCCAAGTATTCTTCTATGAGTGAATGGGTACTTGATGGGGTTGGTAGATTATAAAGAGTTATAAAGTCTCATAGTAATCCCTAAATGCCCCGTACACATGGTCGGATATTCCGATGGAGAAAGTCCGATCGGATTATGTGGTCGGACAATCCGATCATGTGTGGGCTCTAGCGGGCTTTTTTCGTTGGAATTTGACGGAAAAAATTGGAGAGCAAAATCTAAAATTTTCCAACAACAAAATCCGATCTGACTTTTTCCGATCGTGTGTAGAGAATTTGACGCACAAAGTGCCATGCATGCTCAGAAGAAATTTGTAGACGAAAGCTATTGGCTACTGCCCTGTACGTAGTCCCGTCGTACGTTTTGTACGTCGCCTCGTTTGGAATGATCGGATTTTCCGACAACTTTGTCCGACCGTGTGTGTGCGTGCAACACAAGTTTCGGACAAAATCCAACGGATTAGAGATTTCGGTTTGGCAGACTAACTTTAGATCCATTCATGTTCTGTATATGGGAGATGCAAGTTTGCATTTTAACATCTGACTGCTCTGGCTAAAACCTTCCCACATTTATTCCCAGATTCATATGCCATAAGGCGGCATTTTTGCAGCGCTGCCTTGGCTCTAACCAAGGAAGTCATTAAATTTGATTGCAGAGCAAGTTTGAGTAGGAGTCCGACTCCATCGATGCTGTGGGGATGCAGATCGTTCCTCCATTCCCCTTGGATGGCCCTGCTTTTACATGCGGCTCTGCCAACTTCGAAGAGGGGGAGGCAGGCTGCGAGTGTGTAAGGAACTGTTCAATATTTCCTCAGTTTTTGACAGTCCTCTGTTTTAGTTTTCCCCTGGGTCCTCCCCCTCTTGGGGTACATGCCATGTTCGGTAGGGTGGAGTGGGATCAAAATTGGCTTAACTAGCCTGGATAAGGCAGGAGCTCTACAAAAACGTGACCTCAGTCAGCCATGTCCAGGCCATGCCCCCGGCTCAGGTTTTTTTAACCAGTGTCCTAGGAGGATGGATGTTTTCTTCGTTCCTGTCATTTTAAAGACAAACCTGTGATTTTGCTAGAAATATTTATTTTTTCCTTCAAATCTGCTACACTGCTGCTGGAGGTGTACCTCTAAGTTACAGCCCTCCAGCTTTGTCATCCTCAGCCAGGATTTTGGACGGTACTGCATCCAGACCCTGCTGGATGGAATGCCGGGGGCTACCGAAGAAACAATCATAGGGCACTGGGTTCAACGTGGGGTACTTTTCCCACCCCATTCTGGTTAAGTTAGCTGCAATTGACTGTCAAGTTCCAGAGCCAGCCCCTGCACTTGCATGGTGTATGAAGTCTCAATGAGCACTCATTCAAGCACATTATGCCTTTACTTTTGCAGGTCAGAAGAGGAAAAAAAAAAAAAAAAAAGGGGGGGCGGGGGGGGGGGGTAGTCACTGCCTCAAAAGAAGGCTACTCTCAGACCCAAGACCCTCATGCAGGCACAAATTGAGTAATGACCCTGGGATTAAAGGGCCCCCGGAGAATGAGCAGAGGGACAGAAGTTTGTACTTGTTACATCTCATGTCAGACCAGGTTCTCTAATCTGAGTCAGATCCATCAGAATCCCTGCAGAGTTTGCACTGTTTACTGTCTGACAGAATTGGGGAGGAGTAGTGATTTAATAGAAGATTGTCCAGGTATCCTACTACATTGATCTCTCGAGAATGGAGCAAAGCTAAGGCTGGGGCAAGCCCCCTGTTTAAAAAGCTTGGGGGTCATGAACAGACCAAAAAGTGAGGGCAACAAAAATTTAAAGCCAAGATCCCATAGCAAAACACGCTGCATTAGGGAGACTTAAAAATGGGAAAATTTACAAATTGGCATCCTGGATGACCGCTGATGCCAAAAAGTTCCCTGAAAAGGAAGCAATGCCTGACCTAGCTGATTCCATGCACCACTGTGAACCCACAAAACAGACTTTTAAAAAAAGATACAGAATGGACTAAATGCCCCCATTTGCCTTGCAATGTTTTTTTACACAGAACAGGCCTGATCCTCCCCCGCCAGCGTACCTGTCTCCTCTTCGACGAGTGCCCCCATAGGAAGCAGATTCCTATTATGGGGGCACTCGTACGGGCCCCAAGTCCACAGACCATATGGATTGGTTATGCTCCCTCATCACAGGAATTAAAGTGGAAGTAAACCCCCCTATCGTTTTCAGCCAAGGAAGCTGCCATCTTTGCCTCTGTTTAATCTTCAACTGCCACAGTGCTGCACATGTGATCCATTATGACACCAGCCATTGGATGGTTTGACTGTTTGGTTGAGCGCACAGCCAATGTTTTTTTTCCCATTTATAAATATGTACATTTTCATGAAATCTACACTGCCAAAAAAAACAAAAAAAAAAAAAACAAAACACACTTTTTAATCAGAGTAGATCAAATCAATTAAGCGCCTGAAATATTGATCTGGTCAGTTAAAAGTGGATGTAAACCCTAACATACCCAGTGAAGTGAACAGCCTCAGATGATACACAGGGATGAAACCAATCTCCCTACATACGTTATACATACATATCTGCTGTATTCAGCTGTATACAGTATCTCACAAATTTGAGTAAAACGCCTCACATTTTTGTAAACATTTTATTATCTTTTCATGTGACAACACTAAAGAAATTACACTTTGCTCCAATGTAAAGCTTGGCCAATCACCTTAACCCTCAACTTCTTTAGAAAGGCAGTGGTTGTCTTGGATGTATGCCTGGGGTAGTAATGTTGGAATACTGCCCTGCAGCCCAATCTCTGAAGGGAAGGGATCTTGCTCTGCTTAAGTAAGCCACAGTACGTTGGCATTCATGGTTCCCTCAATGAACTGTAGCTCCCCAGTGCCGGCAGCACTCATGCAGCCCCAGACCGTGACACTCCCACCACCATGCTTGACTGTAGGCAAGACACACTTGTCTTTGTACTCCTCACCCGATTGCCCCCACACATGCTTGACACCATCTGAACTAAATACGTTTATCTTGGTCTCATCAGACCACAGGACATGGTTCCAGTAATCCATGTCCTTAGTTTGCTTGTCTTCAGCAAGCCGTTTGCAGGCTTTGTTACATAGTAGGGGAGGTCAAAAAAAAGACCAAGTCCATCAAGTCCAACCTGTGTGTGATTATATGTCAGTATTACCCTGTATATCCCTGTATGTTGTGGTCATTCAGCTGCTTATCTAATAGTTTCCTAAAACTATCGATGCTCCCCGATGAGACCACTGTATAATACAGGTATCTGCATCCCCTTCCGGGACGAGATAGCCGCAGCTGGCCCGCCCATATCCGAAGATGCCCCGTTGTGTCTTGGGAAACACAGTTCCCAGGACACAACAGGGACCAATAACGACGCGCATGCGCAGTAGGGAACCGGGCAGTGAAGCCGCAAGCTTCACTTCCTGATTCCCTGACAGAGGATGGCAGCGGGGCAGCCGAGACACGAGTGATCGCTCGTCATCTTCTGCCGACATCGCTGGAGCAGGTAAGTGTCAATCTATTAAAAAAGTCAGCAGCTGCAGTATTTGTAGCTGCTGACTTTAAAAAAAAAAAAAAAAGTTTCAGGTGGACCTCCTCTTTAACCACTTACTTACTGGGTACTTAAACCCCACTCCTGTCCAGACCAATTTTCAGCTTTCAGCGCTGATGCACTTTGAATGACAATTGCGTGGTCATACAACACTGTACAACATATTTTATATGTTTTTGTTATACAATTTTGCAAACAGGTAATTTTTCTCCTTCATTTATATACGCTGATGAGGCGGCACTGATGAGTACCACTGGTGGGCATTGATAGGTGGCACTGGCAGGGGTTACTGGTGGCACAGATGAGGCAGAATTGCTTCTTCGGGACCGATGTCCCTTGCACATAAAAACGATTACCGAGCTTTTGTTTACATCATGTGATCAGCTGTCATTGGCTGACAGCTGATAACGTGGTAAGGGGCCAGGATCGGACCCTTACTCGGATCTGTGATCACCCGAGTCTCGGTGACCATAGCGTGCGCCCTACAGGGGGCGCGCATGCAAAGGGGAGGCCATCTAGGGACGGCCTCCCGGAAATTCAGGTCCGTGCTGTGGCAGTCATTCGGCTATAGCACGGACGCCAAGAAGTTATGTAAACAGTAAAAAAAATCAAAAACAAAAAAAGGGGGCGGACAGACCATATTGGCCCCATAAAGAATGATGAAGGACATCTGCTTACAAAGGATGGGGAGATGGTGAAGACATTGCATTTATTCTTCTCCTTAGTCTTTACGAGAGAATAGGGGGGCTTCTGTAACCAAAACTGCAGTGTTTATCCTCATGACACATCACAGGAAGCACCTCCATGGTTAACAGAGGACAGAATTAAAATTAGACTTGGGAAACGTAACATTAACAAATCACCGGGACCAGATGGCTTGCACCCAAGGGTAATTGGGGAACTCAGTCAAGAATTTGCCAGACCATTGTACCAAATTTTTATTGACAGTCTACTGACTGGAATGGTACCAGCTGATTGGAGAAAAGCCAATGTAGCACCAATATTGAAAAAGGGCCCAAAATACATCCCTGGGAATTACAGACCAGTTAGCCCAACATCAATAGTATGTAAACGCTTGGAGGGAATGATAAGGGACTATATACAAGATTTTGGTAATGAGAACGGTATCATTAGCAGTAATCGGCATGGATTCATGAAGAATTGTTCTTGCCAAACCAAGCTATTAACCTTTAATGAGGAGGCGAGTTGCCATCTAGATAAAGGAAGGCCGTAGATGTGGTGTATCTGGGATTTTGCAAAATCATTTGACAGTTCCCCATAAACGTTTACTGTACAAAATAAGGGTCCGTTGGCATGGATTGAAAACTGGCTACAAGGGCGAGTTCAGAAGGTGGTGATAAATAGGGAGTACTTGGAATGGTCAGGGGTAGGTGGTGGGGTCCCCCAGGGTTCTGTGCTGGGACCAATACTATTTAATTTGTTCATAAACGACCTGGAGGATGGGGTAAACAGTTCAATATCTATTTGCAGACGATACTAAGCAGGGCAATAACTTTGCAAAAAGATCCTAACAAATTAATGGGGTGGGCAACTACATGGCAAATGAGGTTCAATGTAGAAAAATGTAGAATAATGCATTTGGGTGGCAAAAACTAGAATTACTTACCGGTAACTCTGTTTCTAGGAGTCATCCAGGACAGCACTAGTGAGATAGGCTCCACCTCCAGAGGCAGGAAACAATTCAGATCTTTAAAGGGCGGCTTCCGTCCTTTACCCTTCAATCCTGTAACCGAGAACTTCCCCGGAACGGCGTCTGTAACAAAAACACTCGTCCAGCATTACAACAGCATATAGGGAGGGAATCCCTGCTGTCCTGGACGACTCCTAGAAACAAAGTTACCGGTAAGTCCAACTCTAGTTTTCTCTAATCGTCTGTCCAGGACAGCACTAGAGAGGATTAATGAGAAACTTACCAGATTGGGGGGGGGGGGGGGGGGGGGGGGGGACTACCGCTTGAAGGACCTTTCTCCCAAACGCCTGATCTTGCACTGAGATAAAAGGTCCAGTCTATAATGCTTCATGAAAGTCGAGTAGTTTGACCAGGTGGCTGCTCGACAAATTTGTTCTGGTGTCGCTCCAGCTCGCTCTGCCCAGGAGGTTGATAGTGCTCTTGTAGAGTGGGCCATGGGGGGGGGGAAAAGGACATTCCGTTTTCATAACTTTGTAAGCTTCCACAATAGCCTATTTGATCCACCTTGCAATTGTGTTCTTTGAAGCTTGTGACCCCAATTTTTTTACCCGCATGCAAAACAAATAGTGCATTTGATTGTCTAATGCTTTTTGACGACATCAGATAGTGTAAGACACAGGCTCTCACATCCAGTTGGTGGAATTCTACCTCCCTAGGATTGGTGGGGGACCCACAGAATGAAGGCAAAATAATTTCCTGTGTTCTGTGGAATTTTGTCGTCACTTTGGGCAAAAATCCAGGGTCTGTGCATCAAAAATTTGCAAAAACGGCTTTTACAGAAAGTGCCTGAAGCTCGCTAATGCGTCTAGCTGTGGAAATAGCCACTAGGCACACTGTTTTGAGCGTGATCCATTTTAAGGAGGGCTCTTCTTCCTGTGACCATTTTACCCATCCCTGTAGCACAACTAACAGGTCACATTTGGGGAAAATTTTGAAAGGAACAGGTCTAATTCTGGCTAACCCCTTAAAGAACCTGTTAAACTAGCAGGTCTAACGCCAGGGGTTGCTAAAAAAAAAACAAAAACACACAGCCAGGGCCACCACTTGTACCTTCAAAGTACTAGTGGCCAGTCCTTTATCTGCGCTGTCTTGTAAGAACTCCAAGACTGCCGGGATACCTACAGACACTTTTAGTGACTAACCATGAACAAAAAAAAAAACATCCAAAACTTAAACACAAATTGCTCGGGTTACCTTCTTTCTACTAGAAAGAAGAGTTTTAATCACCCTGTCTGAGAGCCCCTTAGACTTCAAGGAAGCTCTATTCAGACGCAAGGCCGATAATTTCAGGGTCTGTATCTCTGGTAACAGAACTGGGCCCTGGGACAGCAGATCTTCCCTCTCGGGCAGCATGAGGGGAGGCTCGTCTGTCAGACCTAGCAGCATTGAGAACCATGGTCTCTTTGGCCAATACGGAACCACCAGTATTATTGTGGTCCGTTCCTGCAGAAATTTCCTCAGGACTAGAGGAATTCGTTTGAATGGGGGAAAGGCGTAACAAGTGCGAAACGTCCAACTTTGTGAAAGCGCCTCCCTTTTGCCCCTGCTTCCCTCTCCAGTGAGAAGTACACTGGGACATGGGTGTTCCTTCTTCTGGCGAACAAGTCCACCTCCGGGAGACCCCATTTCTGCAGCTGGAAGATATCCCTGTTCAGGGACCATTCTGATTTGCACACTTGATGTCGACTCAGAAAATCAGCCAGGAGGTTGTCCACCCCTTTCAGATGGACTGCCGAGACTGACCCTAGGTTTCTCTCGGCCCAGTACAAGATCGTACTTGTTAGCCTGATCCAAGGACGGGCACCTCGTTCCTCCTTGTTTGTTTAGATATGAGACTGCCACCACGTTGTCCGAGAGGACCTGTACATGGCGGCCCCTCAGATCTCCGGCAAAAGCCCTTAATGCTTCCCAGATCGCCTGCAACTCTCTCCAATTGGCTGACCTCTGGGACTGTGCTTTCCCCCAGCGTCCTTGGGCTATTTTCGACCCCAGATGGGCCCCCCCAGCCCCAAGCACTGGCATCCGTAGTGATGCGGACAGACACTGGAGGAGACCACCATAGACCCTGTGCTAGGTTCTCCTCTTTCCTCCACCACCACAGAGACCTTCTGGTCTTTGAGGATAGGTGGATAATCCTGTCCAGGGATTCTTGTGCTCCGTCCCAGCTGCTCAGGATGTTGGCCTGAAGGCACCTGAAATGGGCCCTTGCCCAAGGAACTGCAGGGATTGTTGCCACTAACAAGCCCAATCCTGACATAGCTGAGTGGAGAAAAATTGCCCGATTGTTCTGCAGAAAGGTTGCCGTCGCCTTCACCCTTTCTGCTTTTTCCTCTGCGAGTTAGACTTTGGGTCATTGAATCTACCAGGAAACCCAGATACTGTAAGGCCTGTGTCGGTGTCAAGTGCGACTTTTCTTCGTTTATTAACCATCTCAGTCTTTTTAGACAGGAGATGGCTACCCTCAGGTCTCCCTGCAGTTGGAGTTTGGAGGGGGTGAAGAATAAAAGGTCGTCCAAGTAAGGTATGACCGCGACCCCTTTCAGTCTCAGGGGAGCAAGTGCTTCTGCCAGGACTTTGGTAAATATCCTGGGGGAGGAAGATAGACCGAATGGCAGGGCCCTGAACTGGAAGTGTCAGGCTTGCCTTCCCCACTGAATCGCTATCCTCAGATATTTCTGAGAATCCTCGTGAATGGGGACATGTAGGTAGGCGTCCCTCAAAGCGAGAGAGGCCATGAAACAATTTGGAGGAAGAATTGACCTTACTGTCAAAATTGTATGTTACCCAGTTGTTTAGTAACTTTAGAATCAAAATGAACCGGAATTTGCCTGACGGTTTCTTCACTACGAACACATGCAAGTAAACACCGTGGTTTATCTCTTGTGTTGGGACTGGTCAATCAAGTTGCCAATTTGCAACAGCAAAGCCGTCGCCTTCTGGAGGATTTTTGTGTGGTTTGGTCAGACACATCCTCGTAGGTGGGGTGTGTTTGAACTGTATTTGGTAAGCCTCCCTGATGATCCTCAGAAAAAAAATAAAAAAAAAGGTATTTGGGGTAGTTTTTTTCCCCCCACTGTGGGAGGAACTGCCCCAACCTTCCCCCCACGGGAGTCAAGTCACTCAGACTTGGTGTTTTTTTTTTTTTTTTTAGAATAGGAAAAGAGATTGCTTTTCTGTTTTCCCCCGTCCAGTTTTTTTAGGAACTGACCCTTTAGAGGTCTGTCCTTGCGACTGTCCCTGCCTTTGGGGACGAAAAAGGCGCTTTCCTGGTTCTTTTTTAGTTTTAACTGAAAAAGCCTTCTTGTCCGCAGTGCGATCCAGAACCTTTTCCAGATCCTGCCCGAACAAGAGGTCTCCTTTAAAAGGGAATACCACATAATTTCACTTTTGAGGCTGGGTCCCCTGACCAAGATTTTAACCAAAGTGCCCTGCGAGATGCATTTACGAGGGCAGCGGTTCTTGCTGACAGTTTGACAGACTCCGCCGAGGCGTCTGCCATGTAGCCTGCTGCTTTATGCAGCATAGGAAGGGAATCCATGATTTCCTTCCTAGAGGTTCCTCCTTCCAAATGCCCTTGCAACTGTTCCAGCCAAACCTCCAAATTGCGAACCACAATTGTTGTGGCCATTGCAGGTTTTAAATTGGTCATGGTTACTTCCCATGACCTTTTCAACAGTACCTCCATTTTTTTGTCCATGGGTTCCTTGAGGACACCCATGTCCTCAAAAGGTGAGGTCCGTTGATTTTGCGCACTGGGAGAATGCTGCGTCTACCTTAGGAACTTTGTTCCAGACGCAAGTGGGATCCTCACTGAAGGCGAATCTCCTCTTCATACTCTTAGGGAAAAATTGCTTTTTATTTGGTTGCACCCACTCTTTAATAGAATCTACCAGTGTGCTATGAACCGGAAAAACCCTGGCTGAATCTTTCTTCAAGGTTTGATACATCCGGTCATGCAAGGACCTGCTCTTTAAAGAGGGACTGTACCTGCAAAAAATGTTTTTAAAAGCCAGCAGCTACAAAAACTGCAGCTGCTGACTTTTAATAAATGGACACTTACCTGTCACAGGTTCCAGCGATGTTGGCAGCAGAGGCCGATCATCGCTCGGCTCTCTGCTGCTGCCGGCACCATTCTCGGTGAGGGAATCAGGAAGTGAAGCTTGCGGCTTCACTTCCCGGGTTCCCTACTGCGCGGCGCAATGAGAATAGTCTGCGCTGTCTGCTGGGACCAGTGTGTGTCCCGGCAGACAGCGCGCGCGGGGACAGGAAGTGACGTAAACTCCCGTGGGAGTTTATGCCCAGAAGTGGGTGCAGATACCTGTCTTAGATATCTGCACCTCCCTCCCCCCTGAAAGGTGCCAAATGTGACACCTGAGGGGGGGGGGGGGGGGTTCCGGAAAAGCGCAAGTTCCACTTTAGGGTGGAATCCCGCTTTAATTTTGAGCGTCTCATAAAATTACCTCCAATAAGGCATCAACCTCGAGTGAGAGCCTGTATCTGGGAGAACTTGTCCCTTGAGTCGGAATATCTCTTGATGATGCCGTCTTAGGCCATCCAGGGAATCGAATTCCTCTTCCCCTGATTTGTCACCCTCCTCTGGGGTGGAAGCAGGGGGAACTGCAGCTGGTTTTGGGGTCTCAAGGTACGCCAGCATTGTCCTGATGGACTGCATTTCTTTCTGTACCCCAGAAATCAGTTCTTTACAAGCCCCCGTAGTCTCCTTAGACTAATGCAGGCTTTACAAAGGGGCTTAACCCATCCTTCTAATTTGTCTGAACATGAGGGACACCTCTTCTCCCCCCCCACCCCCCCCCCGACCCCTCTGGTTCTTTGGGCAAAGCCTAAAACAAGAGAAGGAGAGAAGAAAGGAAGGAAAACAGACAAGCCAACATCAGCGTAACCTTAGCAAAAAAATAGGATGCCTTCAAACACCTATTGTGCCACTAACAGGATTCGCAAAAGACACGCTAGTCCGGATCCTGTTCTTGGAGAGGGGGAGGGGGACCGCACCTGGACCATTTCAAAATGTCTTTGCATTGATTAGTCCATCACTACCCCCCCCCCCCCCCCCCTCCTCTCCCAGCCCCATAGGTACAAGACACCTCTGCGTTTGCCTACCTGAGCTGGTTCGGTTCCACTGCCACATTCCACTGCATCCATGTCCGTTCGGAAGCTTGCCTGACCGCCTGGAGGCTTTTCCCTTTGGTCTGTGGTGCAGCATGTTCGGACTGTGGCTGGTGCTTTTTAAATTAGCCGGCAAGGTTCCGCCGTCCACGCTCGCCGCACGACCCGGAAGTGGATAGCCGGAAGTACTGTCCTCCTCCTGTGTTCCACAGGCCGGAACTCAATGCCTGTGTCCTCCCCCCGCCTGACTCGCGCCAAATCCGAAACCGATCGCCAGGCAGGGGAACGCCAGCCCTCCCGGGCTTCCAGGAGGAGGACGCCAGTTCGTAGCTGCTGCCAACCCGACCGGAGGACCACAGATGACTGTCACCTGTACAGGTACCCAGACTTCCTTCCCCTTCTCTTATGGGCTCTCCCACCGTCAGGGGAAGGAGAGCTCCCATCCAGCCTCTTCCTCCAGTGGAGGAAACACAGACTGAAGGGGAAAGGACAGAAGCCGCCCTTTAAAGATCTGAATTGTGTTTCCTGCCTCTGGAGGTGGATCTCTCTAGTGCTGTCCTGAACAGACGACTAGAGAAAATATGAATGCAATTTATACACTGGTGGGTGGGGGGGAACCTCTGGAGGAATCTAGGATGGAAAAAAGGACCTGGGGGTCCTAGTAGATGATAGGCTCAGCAATGGCATGCAATGCCAAGCTGCTGCTAACAAAGCAAACAGAATATTGGCATGCATTAAAAAGGGGATTAATTCCAGAGATCTGCATCTTTGTGCAAGGAGGAACAGGATGAGCACTGCCAAAGCCCTACAAAATGACCTCCAGCAGGCCAGTGGTGTAAATGTCTCTGACCAACGAAACAAACTTCATGAGGATGGCTAGAGGGCGCAATGTCCTCTAATGGGCCCTCCTGTGCTCACTGCCGAGCACCATGGAGCTCGACTGCCATTTGCCATTGAACACCAGAATTGACAGGTCCTCCACTGGCGCCCTGTGCTTTTCACAGATAAGAGCAGGTTCACCCTGAGCACATGTAACAGACATGAAAGGGTCTGGAGAAGCTGTGGAGAATATATACATGTTATGCTGCCTGTAACAACATTCAGCATGAGTCAGTGATGGTCTGGGGAGGCATATCCATGGGACACACAGACCTCTACAGGTTAGACAACGGCACTGCCATTAGGCATCTGGATGAAATCCTTGTACCAACTGTCAGACCCTACGATGGTGCAATGGGTCCTGGGTTCCTCCAGGTGCACGACAATGCCCGGCCTCATGTGGCGAGAGCATGCAGCCAGTTCCTGGAGGACGAAGGAATTGATATCATTGAATTGCCCCCACACTCGCCTGACCTAAATCCAATAGAACACCTCTGAGACATGGTTTCAGTCCATCCAACACCACCAGATTGCACCTCGGTATTCTCAGGAGCACAGTGATGCCCTGGTTCAGATCTGGGAGGAAATACCATCTGTTTCATTAGGAGCATGACTTGATGTCAGGAATGCATACAAGCACGTGGGGGTTAAACTACAGAGTACCATTTTAAATTACTGCAATGAAATTTCCGCAAAATGGACTAGCCTGCTGCATAATTTTTTCACTTTGTTTTTCTGAGAGTCTTTGAACCTAGCCCTCTGTAGGTTGATAATTTATTTCCATCAAACGATGTGGCATTTTCTTTCGTTCCGAACACATTACCCAGTCCATATTAGTAGAGTTATCCAGCATGATATTTTTCCCCCATTGAGATCTGATGTGTTTAAGTGTTCCTTTAATTAAAAATTTTTTTGAGCAGAGTATAATCCCACTGGGATAGTCCCATTTCTGCAGGAAACCCTCCTAAATAGAGTATTGCTGAACAAAAACATAGGAGGAGCAACTTTTCAGAGTTGGGCCAATCACTGTACAAAAACTAGAGTGACTGGACAGGACTTGGCAGGCTTGGGCAAGATTAACCAGTTGCCGACCGCTGATATAAGTCGGCACAATGGAAGCGGTGGGCATACCTGTACGTCCCCTTTAAGAGCCGGGATAGCAGGTGCGCGCGTCGTGTACAGCATGACCGTGCTCGCGGGACCGGCGGACTCGATGTCCGCTGGTCTCCCGGCGATCGTGTCACGGAGCCTCAAACGGGTTTGTAAATGTAAACAAGGCATTTCCCCGTTCTGGCTTGTGTCATGACTGACAGGGAGCGGTGATCGCTGTCATGTGACTTGAAGCCCATCCCACCCCCCCACAGTTAGACTCACTCCCTAGGACACAATTTAGTAAACAGTAATGGGTGCATTTTTATATATTTTATAATAGTGTCAAAATTGTCAGGATGTGTCCACCATAATGTCGCAGTCCAGATTTATAAAAAAAAAAAAAAAAAAAAACTATGCCCCATTTTGTAGACGCTATAACTTTTGCGCAAACAAATATGACGCTTATTGCAATTTTTTTTACCAAAAATATGTAGAATACATATAAGCCTAAACTGAGGAAAAAAAAAAAAACTATAGACTGGCTGCTCCAAGGCTAAAAACAAATCTGTACTACATCATTAAGGTGAGCAATTGTATCCTTAATCTTTGATAGAATCTCAGTTAAAAAAAAGGCATCTGAACCAGACCTTCCTTGTCAATTTTCTCCTCAGGCAGTGCATCAGCCACACGATAAAACTCAGAAGGGTAGACTGGAGGGATGAGCCATGCATTTTACGGCTTCCAAAAAGTAAGATTCTGCCCACAAAATCCGACATGATGCTAGAAAACTGCTTTCGACAAATTGGAGGAAGAATCTGTTGCTTAAGAGCCAGTGGAAATGAGACTGCGAGCAACTGTCAAAACAGGAGATACTAATGACTTTTGACATCGACTCCAAGATGTCCAGGGATCGAAGGGCTTGTACTGAGGGAGCTAAATGCTGACTTAAGAGTGTGCCAAGAGGAAGAAAATGGCAACTAAAAAATCCAGATGGATGGTGGTCCTTTTTTCCCCATTCGTCTGGCGAATCGGATGAAGAAAAAAAAAAAAAAAAAAAAAAAAAAAAGAAGGACAGGCAGTCCTCCTCCCCCCCCGATTCCACCCAATCTCTCTATCAGTAAGCGGAGACGGACCAGTCATCCGCAGAGTCCGTCAAACGGAGGCACCCATGTGAAAGGGGCCTTACACATGTAAACTTGATTTTTTTGTGGGCATGTATAAAGTGTGGCGACTGGGTAAGGACCCAACTGATAAGCAGCTGAAGGCATTTTGCCGAGCTCTGTGGTGGGTCCTGCCCTGCCCTACTGGCTATGACTTTACTTTGACAAACCAGATTTGCCTGGTCAAAACCCTTCTAAAAATCTAACCACCTTTGTGGTCGAGCTCTTGCTTCCTGGAAGGAGTGGAACAGATGACTGAAGCATCTTATTTCTCAAATGCGACTCCTGTAGGTGCATATATAGAAGTGCTGGACTACAAAGATCTTGCAAGAAGAATTTGATCCGCATGGCCTTCCAGGGACAAGCGCCAGAGTAACAATCTTACCCAACAGAAGAAGCCTATGGTGCAGAATGCAAAGTAGTCTTCCTCTTCGCCCATCAAAAAATAAATAAAAAGCATACCTTTAATTTCTCCACTCCATCAACTTTAGGCCTCATGCACACGAGACGCTGTTAAACGCGCGTTCAGAGGCAGTTGGACACTTTTTTCAACTGCACCTGAACGCATGCAATGTTATCCTATGTGTCCATGTACACAGTCTTGTTTTTTCCCGTTTTTATGCAGTTGCGTTTAACCTCGTTTTTCCAGAAGCAAAAAAATGCTTTCAGACGCAAAACGCAGCTAAACGCGGCTAAACGCAGGCAGCTGCGTTTATAAGCCTTTTTAAAAAGGAACCTCATTTTTTGGACCAGAAAACTCAGAAATATGATGGTAAACCATAAAAAAATACTAGAAAAATTGGTTTAAAATGTCGTAATTAGTTTAGATTGTTCATAGAGCATATATACTCACTAATGCATACATGTTTGTGAAATATCCAAGGGACATTCGCTGTACCATCAACGGATGGGTTGACAAGCTCTGATTCTGGACCTCTCATGCAAATTTGCGACGACATTGCTGCCTTATCAAGAGCAACAACAGGAGCATTTCCTGACATATATTCAATATGGGATCCATTTACCAAAAAAAACACACAGAAAGAGAGGCAAATGCAAATATACAACTGCTCTCTGCTGCTCACTCTGATCAAAATGGCAGAAATAGTTAATACATGATTTCTGAGCTTGGGGAGGGTCTACATGATGTTATCTTTACAAATGCTTATAGACGCAAACGCGGCATGAAAACACAGCAAAACGCGCGTTTTTAAACGCAGGTTTCTGCTTTTTAAAACATGCGTTCAGCAGAGTTTGCATCTGCGTCTCGTGTGCATGGGGCCTTAGTGTAGAGGTCCCAAAACTTTGGCTCCCAGTCCACCCACAAAGTCTGGCGTTCAAAATCTACCAAATCATCAGACAACCTTCCGCCACATGAAGGTGTGCTTTCAATGTGGGAGGAAATTTGTTAACCTTTGCAGACACTTGGACAGCTTGCATTCCTGTTGGGAGAATCATCCAATCCTGATTGAGTTGGACAACTATAGTGATGGAGCACATGAACTATCAGGGAGGAACCAGAAATCTTGCTGTCGCAAGTGAGAGCTGATCCTGTCCTGGGCAGAACTGCATGTTTCAGCAATAACAGGCCTCTATATTGCAGACAATTAGTAGGCAAACTTCCTCAATCAGCAGCACCTGGACCTGGGAAAGATGTCTCTACATTCATATATGTGTCTCAGGATATATGTGTCACAAGTGGGGGGACCCTGGATGTGGACCTCCTGGATTCCAGGTTGGACAAAGTGGACAGGTTTGTATCCAGGTGAAGAAATTCTCTGGCTGAGGAGTGGATGCTCTGGTGGCTCTATACGATCCATTTCTTTACCCGCTGGAAAATGCTAACTTTTCTGCCTTTACAGGGTTAGGATCAAGGGCATTCTGGTAAACGTTGATTGGCAGATTAACCAAAACCTAGCTGATACAAATGACGTGGCAAGACTTCTAGCAGATGCCCCATAAGTCCTGCCAGACCATCTTGAGCCACTACACCAAGGACCATACTTCTTGTCCTTATTTGCCGGCTTTAAAACAGCATGGCTGTTAAAGTGCAGGCTTTAAAGTACAGGGGCATCGGATTCTTAAAATGCTCAAGAGGAAATTAACTTCCACAAAGTCTCATCAAATGGAAAGGCACACTTTTGCTTGGCGAGAGTCAAATCTTTTATGGGTCTGGACCAGCTTTTGACTCGCAGCACCATCAAGTGTTTTGTACTTTCCGTTCTGTTTCAGAGAATGGTTGAGAAAGAAAATTGCATTTTTGTAATTCCCAAAAACACTCTGATGTTCACAGAGAAACCCTTGTGTGCGTTTGATGCTTTTGATTTGCTATAGAACTGAGGCACGCAGGTAGTAGAAGGGGTTATGCCCTAGGCTGGCCTACAGTTTTCCAGTGTCCAATCCTGCAGTAAGCAGCAGTATAACCCAAAGGTTTAAGACTTTGCATGCCCCTCAAATCACTCCAATGGAAAAATTACACGGTAGGTCCAAAAAAAAAAAAAAAAAAGACAAACACAGAGGCATGTGCATCTCCTGCTTCTGTTCAGTGGTTGTGCTCATAGCCCAGTAGATCAGCAGATTGAAATAAGATCTGAGACTACCACTGCAGGAAGAGTGGCTTGTCTTTTTCCAGCACAAATATATATATAAAAAAAAAAAAAAAAGTCAGGCTTTATATACAGTTGTGCTTATAAGTTTACATACCCTGGCAGAATTTATCAATTTCTTGGCCATTTTTCAGAGATTATGAATAACAAAAAAAAAAAAAAAAAAAAACTTTCACTCATGGTTAGCGTTTGGCTGAAGCCATTCTCGATCAACTGTGTTTACTCTCTTTAAAATCATAATCACAAAAGAAACTACTCAAATGACCCTTATCAAAAGTTTATATACCCCAGTTCTGAATACTGTGTATTGCCCCCTTTAACATCAATGACAGCTTGAAGCCTAGGGCTGAAACAACTAATCGATTAATCGACAACTAATCGATTATGAAAATAGTAATCGATTAATCGGCCAGTAACATAATCTGGTTAAAAAAATAAAATAGAGCCCTTTATAGTATAAAAAAAAAGCGCAAATAATTGCTACTGTAAATATTAATTTTACAGTTCTACAGTAAAAACATGTTTACCACTTACAGTGGTGATTATCTGCTTTTTTTGTACTATAAAGGGATAATTTTTTTTTTAACCCCCATTATGTTAAACGTCTCAGGCCTGGTTCACACTTGTGTTTTTTGGTGCTTTTTGCAGAAACGCACTACAGTTTATTTACATGGTTTCCTATGGGACACGTTCACTTCTACGCTTTTTTTCAGCTGCTGCGTATTTGGAAAGGGTCAGGGACTTTTAGGCCCCTTTCACACTGGGGCGGTGCGGGGCGGCGACGGTAAAGCAGCGCTATATTTAGCGCTGTTTTACCCGCGGTATGCGGCCGCTAGCGGGGTGGTTTTAACCCCCGCTAGCGGCCGCAAAAGGGTTAAAAACCTCCGCAAACCGCCGCTGCAGCGGCGGTTTGCGGGCGGTATCCCCGCGGTTTCCCATTGATTTCAATGGGAACGAGCGGTATAGGAGCGGTAAATACACCGCAGGTGGCAGCTAGCAGGACTTTTTTTACCGTCCTGCTAGCGCACCGCTCCAGTGTGAAAGCCCGCCGGCTTTCACACTGGAGTGAATGGGGCCGTTTTTTTCAGGCGGTCTACAGGCGCTATTTTTAGCGCTGTACCGCCTGAAAACCGCCCCAGTGTGAAAGGGGCCTTAAAGAAAAAAACAGTGCTTTTTTGGTCCAATATACTTCAATGGAGAAGCTGCATAAAAGCATGTGCAGCAATTTGTGTTTTTTAATCTGCCCAACAACTAATTGGACAAAAAAAAAAAAAAAAATGTATCTGTGTTAGAGTGGTTTAAATATTTTGCTTCCTAACCATATAGTTGGTTATTTCTATTTAGCACTACATATAGATATTTAAGAATAAATTGCCTTTTTTTACAACTTTACATATTAACTAAATTATTACACCACACTTTTTTTTTAAGGTTATTAACCGATTATTCAAAACAAGAAAAATCGGCCAACTAATAATCGATTATGAAAATAGTTAGTTGCAGCCCTATTGAAGTCTTTTGTGGTATGTGTGTATGAGGCTCTTTATCTTCTCAGATGGTAAAGCTGCCCATTCCTCTTGAGAAAAAGCCTCCAGTCCCTGTAAATTCTTGGCCTGTCTTGCATGAACTGCACGTTTGACATCTCCCCAGAGTGGCTCAATGATATTGAGGTCAGTAGACTGAGATGGACACTCCAGAATCTTCAATTTATTCTGCTGTAGCCAATGACAGGTCGACTTGGCCTTGTGTTTTGGATCATCATCATGTTGGAATGTCCAAGTAGGTCCCACGAGCAGCCTCCTAACTGATGAATGCAAATTTTCCTTTTGATAACATACCGCATTCATCTTGCCATCAATTTTGACCAAATTTCCAGTGCCTTTGTAGCTCACACATCCAATACATCAGCGATCCACCTCAGTGTTTCACAGTAGGAATGGTGTACTTATCATAGGCCTTGACAACTCCTCTCCAAATGTAGAGTTTCTGGTCGTGGCCAAAAAGCTAAATTTTGGTCTCATCACTCCAAATTACTTTGTGCCAGAAGGTTTGAGGTTTGTCTCTGTGCTGTTTAGTGTATTGTAAGCAGGATACTTTGTGGCATTTGCATAGTAATGGCTTTCTTCTGGCGACTCGACCATGCAGCCCATCTTTCTTCAAGGGCCTTCTTATTGTGCATCTTGAAACATACACATGTTTTCAGAGAGTCCTGTATTTCACCTGAAGTTATTTGTGGGTTTTTCTTTGCATACCAAACAAATTTTCCTGGCAGTTGTGGCAGTTGTGGCTGAAATTTTAGTCAGTCTACCTGACCATGGTTTGGTTTCAACAGAACCCCTCATTTTCCACTTCTTGATTAGAGTTTGAACACTGCTGATTGGCACTCAATTCCTTGGATATCTTTTCATATCCCTTTCCTGTTTTATACAGTTCAACTACCTTTTCCCCCCACAGATCCTTTGACAATTCTTTTGCTTTCCACATGACTCAGAATCAAGAAACGTCAGTGCAGGTCTGTCAGGAGTCCAGAAACTCATTGGCCATCTATCTATCTACACACACACACACACACACACACACACACCACACACACACACATTATAAGCAAACAGATCACAGGTGAGAATGGTTACCTTTAATAGTCATTCAAGTCCCTTTGTGTCAACTTGTGTGCATGTTATCAGACCAAAATCACCAGGGTATGTAAACTTTTGATCAGGGTCATTTGGGTAGTTTGTTCCGATTTAAAAGGTAAAACACAGTTGATCATAAATGGCTTCAGTGAAATGAAATGTTTTTGTATTATCATTCATATTCTCTGAAAAATGGCCAAGAAATCAAATTCTGCCAGGGTATGGAAACTTATGAGCACAACTGTAACCTTTTAATGCAAAACTGGTTTCTGAGGCTTTAGTGCATCATACAAGATAAATTCAAGGAGCAAAAAGCGATGGGCACTTACAGGATTTCTACTTTTAGGTGAAGGTAGAAAGCATTATAAATAAATTAAAAATAAATAAGGGTATATCGTTTCATGCACCACACCCTCTTCCCACCATAATCTCACCGAGGGTCTTGCACAGCTCCGGATGCTTCACTCCAATGGTTTTCAGTCTCTGTAGGAGTTCAGATGAGGTTCTTTGCCTTACCAGGTACAAGCCCACAGAGTAACTCTGCACAAGGAACAGAAAAAATACAAAATAAAAAACGATGTATATTAGGTAATACAAAAGGTAAAAAAACAAAACGTTTTCAAGGGAAACCTGTAGTTAGCAAGTACAGGGGCTGCCATTGCTTTACTCACCTTCTGAAAATATTAGCTATCATGTCATCCTAATGTCACAGCGACTTCAGAACCTTGTAAGTCAATGACTGAACTGCTATGCAGATCGGGAGTTCTAACGTTACTGATCGGTATACATTTTCCAGGTTCATCTCAAAGTTCTGAAGCCAGACAGGTAAACCTTTTAAGTCAGCAATGGCAAACTATTTCTCGGTACAGGTTCCCTCTGCTCATTTCACAACCCAGCCAACTTTTACTGCTTTTTCTTTTGAGCTTTCATCCCCAAAAAATTGAAGAAACGTGATAAAATAACCACTTCTAACAGCCCATAATGGTTTCCAAATGTAAGCAATTCTTGTTCTCTTCGTAATCCTCCAACACAAATAACTACAGAAACGGCAAGAACATAAGCTTTTGACGCAATCTATAATTATATGACACAAATTGCATGCAACAATACTGTATGGTCTTGCATTTACCCCATTTGCACAAACTACTGCCAAAATTAACAGGACATCTTCAAGCACCAAGTTTGAAGTACCTAGCCTTTCCATAAACTAAAGATTTTATTTTATTGTTGTCTGGTTTTGTTGAAAATGTAACACGTCACTTTCTGTACAGTTTAAAAGTCCATAACGCATTAAAAATAACGGGAACACACAGGTTGGACTTGTGTCTTTTTTCAACCTCACCTACTATGTAACTATGTATGAAATCTCCCAAATGGAAATGAAAAAGAAAAAAAAAAAAAAAAAAGAAAAACGCAAACTTGAACAGAATCATTGACAAACATTAGGTTTTAGTATGGCAATTCAAGACCAAGCTAACAAAAATAAATAAAAACTCTTAAAACACAATTGATAATAATATTGGACAGCATGATCAGTTTTTAAAGACCATAAAGAAAAAAAACGGATGACAAAAGTTTCAAATTTAAAGTGGTTGTAAAGTGCCCTGCATTAAAGGGTAAATTCACCTTTATACACTTTTTTCTAAATTCCAGCTCCTTTAACCACTTCCCACCCAGCCGGTTGGGAGCCGTCTACCTCTGAATGGACGTTCCGGAACATCCTTCAGAAGTAGAGGGATGGTGCCCGTGCCCGCGCAGCGGCGCGATCCCGATGTGGCCGTGTCACCCGGACACGGCGCATCTCAGATCGGCAGGAGGGCTCGCTGATTGGCCCTCCTGATCACATGACGGCCGCGTCGAATCACAGCCATCATGTGATGTACACAATCAGCCGGTTGCTAGGCAATCCGCTCTCCTCTCCTCACCACGGAAGTCGTCGGTGAGGAGAGGAGAGCGGATCGCTGCAGCCGGCTGGTGATCAGTGAGTATTAGCTGTTTTTTTTACAGCTTTTACTCACTGATCACCTGTCTAGTGTCCCCACAGTAAAACACACATGTCCCCAAAACACACGTCCCTCACATATGTCCCAATGATTATCTGCACACATATGTCCATGATAACCTGCACACCCCTTTTACATGATCATTTGCGTACATCTGTCCGTGATCACGCGAACCAATCATTATACACTTAACGGAATTTTTTTTACAAACAACATGTAGCAGAATACATTTTGGCTTAAATTTATGACAAAATTTGATTTTATTGGATTTCTTTTAAAAAAGAAAGGAGAAAATATTGTTTTTTTTCCAAATTTCCGCTATGTTTGCAGAACGGAGTCGCGAATAAATACCAAAACTAAAGCTCTATTTGTGCGAACAAAATGATAAAAAATTCATTTGGTTACAGCATTGCATGACCGCGCAATTGTCACTGAAAGTGCGAGAGCACTGAAAGCTGAAAATTGGTCTGGGCAGGAAGGGTGTTTAAGTGCACAGTAAGCAAGTGGTTAAGCATCAATATAGCATTCATGTACTTTTTTGCAAAAATATCAAAGCTTTCCATTACAGTCACTTTTCTTGTCCTAATCCACATTTCCAGACGTTCCCATTAGTAATGTCTTACTTCCTTACAGACCGTAGGTCGTGACACAGGAAGATGACCAGCTGACTTTATTAGCACACACCTTGCATCATCCACCCATTCCTAGGTGCACTTTTTTAAATGAAATGCAATCAGTGATCGCTCTTCTTGCTAAATACACAATCATATTGCATAGTGAATGGCCATCTTTATACAAACAAGTACACAGGGAGTGGACAGAAACACTCAGCTGTCAAGCCCTGTTCACAACTCTGCATAATGGGAACTTGCATTCCCACATGAGTTTTTCTTTTCTTTAGTGAGTTGGGGTGGGCCGTTGTAACTCATCACACATAAGGCAGCCCCATCCACCTGTATGGGCTACCCTACACACAGCAATAGCCCCCAAATAAGCTTCAGAATTATTTTTTGGAGTGGAGTTTTGTGCGTTTTTTACTGCGATTTTTTGTGCAGCGCATTTCGTAATGCAAGGAAACGCACAGATGTGAATAGAGCCGCATTGTTCTTGTGTTACTGCACCAATTTCACATCTAGCATAGTGGGCGCGAACGTTCTGTGTCTTGGTTTTTCCAGTGACAGGAATAGATCGGGTCGTTGATTTCAATTGGCTGCACTACACGTGGTTAATGGGACATTTTGGCGTTGTGTGGGTTGCATGTTTTTTACTGTGTGTTTTGCAGCATTTGCCCCTAGTTTTTTCACATGGCAAAATGTGTGTTTGCGTCTGTTTGGTGTGCCGTTAATTAAAGGGCACTGAATGCGCAACTAGTAAATTTTAGGTGTATAAAGGTGACCATACACTATACGATCTGATTGTGTATGGTGAGAAGGGCGATCACTGATATATTGCATTCCATTTAAAAAAACATGCACCTGGGAATGGGTGGGTGGATGATGCAGGGTGTGTGCTAATGAGGTCATCTGTTCAACGCCTTTCTGCGTCATGACCTACAGTCTGCAAGGAAGAAAGACATTACTAATGGACACTTGGATTAGGACAAGAAAAGTAAGTGAATAAGATTTAATGGAAAGCTTTGACTTATTCAAAAAAAAAAAAAAAAAAAAAAAGTACATGAATGCTATATTGGGGCAAAGGGGAGAGCTGCAATAAAAAAAAATAAAAAAAAAATAAAAAAAAAAAAACAAAAAAGAAAAAACAAACAGTGTGTGATTTTTTTCCACACTAGTAATGGCGGCGATCAGCAACTTATTAACACTTACTTCAAACACGCTTTGTTAAAGCTCTCTGAACGCCAGTCAAAGCTCCTGTCACTAAATAAAAAAGGGTTAGCTTACAGTCCTGTTTACACCTTGCTTTTGCTTGGTTCTTCGATGAGGTTTTAGTAGGGCTTCAAGCGAGCTTTGCCATAGACTTCTATGGAGGCTTTGAAGACGCTTTGATTGAATTTTTTAAGCAAAGCAAGGTGTAAACAGGACTTCAGCTAACCTTTTTATTTAGTGACAGGAGCTTTGACTGGTGCTCAGAGAGCTTTAACAAAGCGCGTCTGAAGCAAGTGTAAACTAGCCGTTAATGTGTGTTGAAGCTGAAGTGTAAATGAGCCCTTAAGCTTTGAAAAAGGAAAGCTATAAGCTGATTGGTACCATTCACAGCTGCTCCAATCTTTGTAATGTCCCCTCACTATATAAAAAGGTCCTTGATGCTTTTGGAAGTCAACTCAATGCCAGTATTAACGGCCACTAGGCTCAATCCTCCACCCTTTCTTTAAAAAATAAATAAATAATCTTTTCAGGCCAAATAACGATTTTAACCACTTCAATATCAGACAATTGCATCCCCCTTCTTGCCCAGGCCAATTTTCAGCGCTGTCACATTTCACTGTAGCAAAATGAAATATTTGAGAGATAGAGCTTTCTTTTGGTGGTATTTAGTCACCACTGGGTTATTTTTTGCAATATAAAAATGTTTTAGTTTGTAATAAAATTTGGAAATTTGGAAAATGGTTTCGCTTCATAAAATTTAGGCCATAACGTATGCCGTTACATCTCCAAAGTAGTGTATATTTAGTCTGTGTAAAAGACATATATAGTCCACAAACTAGGAGACAGACAGATACTGACACACTCATTTATTGAGGCCCTGAAATGCTAGGACAGTACCTGCCAAATGACTTTTTGGAAAGTAGATACCCCAAGGTATTTAGCAAGATGCATGGTAAGTTTTTTAAAGTGGTCATTTTTTTGGCCACAATTTATAAAAAAATTAAAATAAAGTTTTAAAATTACTTTTTCCCCCACATACTGTCACCAGAGCTGTAAAGCATCATAACTGATGGCAGTGATCAGAGACACTTACTGCTGACATGTTAAATAAAAATAAATTATATTTTTCTTCAATTTAACACACACAAAGACTGTACTGCTCTTGGTAGGTGATGAGGCTTTTTTTATTCCCCACATTAATAGCTTATTATAGTGATGAGTACTACATAATCACTTTTGTGAACGGCATCAATTCACGTGCCATTGTGTACAACTGATAGGTGTGAGATTTTAACCACCTTCTGCCCAGCCTATTATAATACCTAAACGTTGCTTACATGTATGGCTCTTTACAAGAAAGAGCAGCCAATTCCGAAACCCTTCTTGCTGAGCAACCAAGAACACTAGCTTCCTTGTCAGGACTAAGGGAATATGCTGTATCAATTCAAAAGGCTGTTTTTGTAACACTGACAAAACTAAGTTCAAGTCCCAAGGGCTCAAAAGGTGATTTAACTGGCAGATTAATCCACATCATCCCTTGCATAAAAACCTGGAATAAAGAATGTGTAGCAAGCGGTCTTTGAAAGAAGACTGATAGAGCCGAGACTTGGCCCTTAAGAGTACTCAAGGCCAACTTCATCTCTACCCCTAATTGTAGAAAGGCAAGAATTCTGCCTACAATATACCTGCAAGGGTGCCAACCCTTGGATTCACAGCAGGAAACATAAGCCCTCCAGACCTCCAGTCTAATATATAGTTTTGGAAGCTGGCTTCCTTGCATTAAATCAAGGTAGAGATAACTGACCTGGGAAGCCCACGTTTCTTCAGAATGTGGGTTTCACTAGCCAAGCCGTTAAATTTAGCGTTTGTAAGGTAGGATGGAATATCGGCCCCTGTGAGAGTAGGTCTATATGTAGTGGAAGGGACCATGGATCCTCCACCGCCATCTTTGCGATTTCTGCATACCAGGACCTTCTGGGCCACACAGGCTACCAGAATTACCGGCTTTCTTTCCAACTGGATCCTGCAAAGAAGTTGTGGCAGCAACTGAATAAGGGGGGGGGATGCATAAACCAGTGAGAACTGATCCCACGGGGTCACCAACGCATCCGTTCCGCATGCAAGTGGATGCCTTGTCCTGGACACAAAGTGATTAACTTCATATTGAATCTGGACGCCAGAAGATCTACATCCGGAGTCCCCTATCCCCAGGCACGGAACATTCATTTCTGCCCAAGTTAGAATATGGTTCTGTCCCTTGGTGATTGATATAGGTGTGTTGCTATGGGCATTTGTATAGTGACTTTATATAATAATAATAATAATAAATAATAATAAGTTGGATTTAGTAACAGCATATGTTTACAGAGGCCCTTCCCCTCCATTGATATGTAAATAATTGAGGCAGGATGTTAAGTTGGTGTATGCAGGAAATGGGTGGGAGGGGCTTGGGGAGTGTTGTAAAGAGACATGTGTTTGGGACAGGGAGAGATCGTTTTGGGAGGACAAAGCGGAAGACATTGTTCCGGAAGATGGATAACTTTGGAGACGCTTTTGTGAGTTGGACTCCGAGAAAGGAACTATGAAGGATATCTTGACCCCCAAGTTGAGTAATTGTTTAGTTTACTTAATGTGTACAAATTGTACATGCTTATATGTGTAGGCATATATTTTGTAAGCTATAAGTTGCGTTGTTCATCCTACAGTTTGTATGTGCAGATATTTTCCCTGTTTAGTAAAGCATTGATACACTTAAAAGTCTAAGCTTCCTTGGTTTTACCACAAGAACTTAGACGCAAAGCATTACAATAGGCCACAGCTGTGGCATTGTCAGATTGGATCCTGACAGGACAAGCCCATAACCTGAAAGTCCAGGCCTTCAGAGTCAGACGCACTGCCCGAATCTCTAGGAAGTTGATAGGCAAGGCTTTTTCGGTTCTTGACCACTGTCCCTGGACAGTTGTCTCCTCTAGTACTGCTCCCCAGCCTGAAAGGCTGGCATCTGTCTTTACCACTTTCGAGATAACTGGTCTAAAGGATTTTCCTTTCAGCAGATTCTGGGTTAGTAACCACCAACTGAGGCTTTGTGACACTCTTGGGGACAGCCACATGGGCAAGTCTAAAGCTTGAATCGTTTTGTTCCACCTTGAATGGAACTGGGCATAGGGAACCGCTTCAAATGAAGCCACCATCTTTCTTAACCTCATGCAAAGACAAATGGAAGATGCGCTTTCGACCCGACCATTCGCACCAGTTCTTGTGGAGTTTAAGAACACCTTTTTCTGGGCTGTGTCTATGATCAGACCCAAGTACTCAAGCCTTTTTAGCGGTTTTAAGGAAGACTTCCCTAGGTTGAAAATCCAACCCAGATTTTCCATGCAACTAGTTTTTAATGGTCACGCTTTTCTCCATTAGCAATAGATCGTCTAGGTACGCCAAGACTGTTATGCCTTGTGCCCTTAACCTGGCTAGAGGTGGGGTCATCACTTTTGTAAACACCTGGCGTGCTGAGCAGAAGTCTCCCCCCCCCCCACTCTAGCAAGGGGAAGGGGGCACCTCTTAATAATGAGGTTTTAGAATTCTGCTTTGTAGATTTCTGGCCCCAGGTCTTCTTCTGTGGCTGGGCCTGACCCTGAGGGTTTCCTCTAGAGTCTAACGGTGGAGGCCATCGCCACAGCCTAGAGGCGGATGCCCCTGGCGTAGGGGAAAAAGAGTCCGCTTAAAAAGGACATTTATACTTTCCTTTGACTGGCAAAAAAAAAAAAAAAGAAGAGTACTCTTCACGCTAGAACTCATTTGGATGCATTTGTCCAAATCATCCCCCAAATAGACTATCCCCACGAAAAGGAAAACTAGTCAGAAGCCTTTTGTAAGGTGCTTCGGCTGACCAATTTAACCACAGGGTCCTACGCATGTGTACTAGCATAAGTGCAAGGCGGGGTACCTGGTGAATTAGAGTCTTTCATGGCATCTATGGCAAAACATAATGCCTTTGGTAGTTCAGCCAATTTGTGGGCCTATTGTGCAGAGGCCTCCTTAAAGGCCTATCTAAATTGGTCCTTTATGGACAGATGCCTATTGCAGCGACTGTAGGCTGAGTAACGGCCCCTGCAAAGGAAATAAAATAAAATAAAAAAGGAGGATTTTAAAACAGGAATTCCAACCTTTTACCTGTTGGATCTTTAACCGGTTCCTGACCGGCTCCTGCACATATACGTCGGCAGAATGGCACGGCTGGGCAAAGTAACGTACTGGTACGTTACTTTGTCGCGCGCGGGTCCCATGGACTCGATCGCTGCGGGGATACCCGCGATTGTGTCACGGAGCTCAAGAATGGGAAGATGCTGATGTAAACAGCATCTCCTCATTCTACCTAGTGACAGCACACTGATCGTCTGCTGTCATCGGGAGCAGCGATCAGCGCGGTGTCACACACAGGCACTCCCCCAGACAGTTAGAAACGCGCCCCTCGGATACACTTAACCCCCTCCCCGCCCCCTAGTGCAGGGCTCGACAAACCCCGGGCGCCAGGTCGCATTGGCAACTAGAATTAGCAGCTTACTGGGCACTTAAACCCCCCCTCCTGCCCAGACCAATTTTCAGCTTTCGGCGCTGACTCACTTTGAATGACAATTGGGTGGTCAACACTGTACCCAAATTAAAGTGTTATTTTTTTCCCTTTCCTTTGGTGGTATTTAATCACAGCTGGGGTTTTTTGCTAAACAATAAAAGATGGAAAATTTTGAAAAAACAAAAAATCATGTTTAATAGTTTGTTATAAAATTTCGCAAACAGGTAATTTTTCTGCTTCATTGATATGCTCTGAAGAGGCAGCACTGGTAGGCACAGTTAAGGTGGCACAGATACAGCAGCACGGATGGGCACAGATAACCGGCTGTGTTGACATCACGTGATCAGCTGTCATTGGCTGACAGCTGATCACGTGGTAAGGGTCGGGATCGACCCCTTACTCGGATCGGTGATCCAGAGAGTCTCAGACTCGCTGATCACAGAGCGCGCGCCCTTCAGGGGGCGCGCAGGCCGCTCGTACATAGGACGTTGTCCCGGCAAAGCATAACAACGGCTACAGCGCGGATCTCAAGAAGTTTAAAAAAAAAAAAAAAAAAAAACTGGCTCCTAACTTTAGCTGGCTCTTAGATTTCAAGCAAATTTGTCAAGCTCTGCCCTAGTGGTTAACCCCTTCACTGCCAGTGACATTTTTACAGTAATCAATGCAATTTTATAGCATTGATCGCTGTATTAATGCCAATGGTCCCAAAAAATGTGTTAATTGTCTGATGTGTCCGCCCTAATTTTGCAGTCCCGATTTAAAAAAAAAAAAAAAAAAAGCTGATCGCCGCCATTTCTATAAAAAAATTATTTTTTTTTTAAAATAAAAATGCCATGAAACTATCCCATATTTTGTGAACGCTATAACTTTGCGCAAACCAATAAACGCTTATTGCCATTTTTTTTTACCAAAAATATGTAGAAGTATCAGCCTAAACTGAGGAGAAATATATATATATATATATATATATATATATATATATATATATATATATATATATATATATATTTTTATATATTTGGAGGATATTTATTATAGCAAAAAGTAAAAAATAATGCTTTTCTTCAACATTGTTGCTCTTTTTTTGTTTATAGTGCAAAAAAAAAATAAAAAACAAAGAGGTGATCAAATACCACCAAGGGGAAGTCAATTTTGTTTGGGAGCCACGTCGCAAGACCGCCCAATTGTCAGTTAAAGCGACGCAGTGTCGAATTGCGAAAACGCTCTGGTCAGAAAAGGGGTAAATCCTTCCTTGGCTGAAGTGGTTAAGCATTTGTGCATTGTCTACTGGACAAGTTAGACTTTTATTCACACTGGAAATCGCAGCGTCAACTGCTGGTACCTTCCATTTTTTGGTGAATTTCTCCTCCATGGCATAGAGTGCTGTGAATCTCTTTGGAAGGAGAAAATGCTTATCCGGGTGATCCCATTCAGCATAAGTTTTTCTAATAAAGCATGGACAGGAAATGCATGAAAAGGCTGTGAAGGTTTTAAGGAACCTAAAGAAGAAACAGAACTTTCAGCTGACTCAGTTAGGGGTAGCTTGAAAGAGGAACGAACAATCTCCATAAGAGATTGTACCAGCAAATTCACAGATTGCGAGGCTGAAAAAACGTTCATCCACTGTTATCTCCTCTAAAGAGGAGTCATTGGTTTGCCCTTCCTCCTGATTGCCTGAGGGTAATACCTCATCCTGTACCCACTGTTCCCCTGGTAGGGTGTCTGTGGTGGGGGAGGGGGATCTAGCATGCTTCCCATCCTTTTGGCTGGAGGATGCGATTAAAGCCGCTAATCTAACTTCTAGATCCTGCAGGGCGGAGGAAAATGCAGCTTCAGTCACGTATACTGGGGCTGAAGTGCGAGAAGCAACTGCACCACCAATTGGATCCAATGACTCACCATGGCTTGCCATATCTGGTATTTCCAGAGAGGATGACAGTGTGGAGGCACGACTGGAGTTCCCAGCGCCTGGGGGTGTAATTTTTAGTACCTTTTGTGGTGTCTTTTTTGGAAGTCATAGTGCCAAGCACAAAAGCAGAGGTACTAAGTAAATGCACCATTTGCTGAGCAATAGTCTAGCAGTATAATGCAGCTAAAGTTAAGCTTGGTGCTGAGTAACAATGCATTTCCTGTACTAGAAATGCCTGCATACAACCCTTACGCACATGCCCCAGCGATCCTGTGTCCTGTGTGTCCATCTCTTCAGTTGTTCATCCGATAGAGATTTTCTGTTAATGAGAAGCATCTTAAACGCCGCAGGTGCGAGCTGCGTCCCGCACACGCCCCCCGCCACTAACCCACCCCTCTCCTGTTTCCAATGGACAGTGGTTCGTGCGCACGACATTCGAGTTTGTGCAGACCCATAGGAGAGGAGGCTTGTCCTCATGTGGGCAGGGCTGGGGATAAACTTTATGGCCATTTGGGGGATATTTCAGCAGTTTAGGCTGCAAAGATTGCAATAAAAAAAAATAAAACACAGGGAAGCAGCCACCGCACCGCCCGAGGAGGGAGGGGGGGGGGGAAAGAGTCCAACCGCTGTGTGTACCTCCCAACCCCATTAGTTCCCTCAGGGGTGAGAAGGTGCTGCAAACTTTGTTCCTGAATAAAAATCCCCCTGCTGAGACCACACCCCTGCTATTTTAGCTGGACACTGAGCTGCTTGGAAGTGACGTATAAAAAAGGTATGTGCATTTACTCCCTCTAGTGGAGATTTTAGGGCGTGACAACATTTCACTCACTGGAACCAACCATGCCTTTACAGTTCCTAGGCTTCTTCCCTTAACTTATCCTCGCTGCAGGATACTGCTGTAACAGATAGATCCAAACTTCACCCATCACGGCAGGCTGCGTTTAGCAAACCTTCAAAAGGACCGGGTCCCTTTTATAGGTGTTCCACCCTTGGACCTGTATTAGCACCGCGCCAGGAAGAACCTTGGGTAATGTAGCTTGACCAAAGTCCTGGGTCCAGCCCTGCAGAGAAAGGAGTTACAGGCAAAACCTTGTGCTTCGTATACAAGGCCCAGGTACCATCCACCTTGGCCTCAGTGTCACTTTGGATGGATCCAGTCTATGGAGGCTGATTAAAACAAGCAAGGATCCCTCCTGGAGCTCCGCAGAGCACATCTTCACTCGTGACCAACACCTTAGACACTGGCGAAAAAAGGTACTCCTGGTTGGAGGAGGGGGTTATATAGGGAGTGAACTTCCTGTATTAGGTATACCAGTGTCCATCACCTGAAGGTGCCTATATACCCACATAATAAATACTATGGTGTCCCATGATGTACGATAAAGAATTTAATTTTTATTTTTTTAATAACTTGTGTTCCTATTACAAGGAATGTAAACATCCCTTGTAATAGGAATGGTGCGTGACAGTTCCTCTTTATTGAGAGGTGTGGGGTCTAAGACCCCACATCTCTCCTCTAGGCAGGAAAGGCTGAGAAAATTTATATATTTTTTTAATTCACAATCCCTGCAGAGTCCCTGGCTTTGTTTACTTCTGCCGGCCCATACGTGACACAACGTCGCACCCGGGCCTCCGAGAGTCACAGAGCTTGCCAAGGACCATCTGTCCCTCGGAAATCGCTACAGCTAACCTCGGCTGGCAGTGAATTCCTTCTCCGGTTTGCCGTTTGTACAGGCGACCCGAGAGAAGCACCGGAGGGCAGACATTCCCTTCCACTGCCTGTAAGAATGGATCAAGCGGCTGAATAGCGGCTATGGATTGTTCCTACAGTGAAGGGAATCGCCGGTGGAAAATATTGATATCTGAATGATGCCTGGGAGATATATATTATAATTAGAGTTGAGCGAACACCTGGATGTTCGGGTTCGGCGGGTTCGGCCGAACTTCGGAAAAATGTCCGGGTTCGGGACCGAACTTGACCCCGAACCCCATTGAAGTCAATGGGGAACCGGAATTTTGAACTCTAAAATGGCTGTCAAAAGGTAATGGAAAGGGCTAGAGGGCTGCAAATGGAAACAAAATGTTGTTAAGAGCATGGCAAGTGATCTGCAAACAAATGTGGATAGGGAAATAACATAAAAAAATGCTGGAGGCCCCCTTCTCAGCAGAAGAGGTACAGGAAGTCATTAAGAACCTCAACGGCACGATGCCGCACATATGGTGGGAATACCCCAGAATACGCACTTTCTGGAAAAAATTATTAAATTTAATGGATAAGATAGTGGGAAAATAAAAATAAAAAAAATTATAATCTTGACCTAGGAGGACAAAATTCAAATGGAGTAGGAGGTTGAGGTGGCGGTGTAGGTGGAAGCGGCGGAGGACGACGAGGTAGCCAACACTGGTTCAAAAATACAACAATGGCTGGGTAAGGCTAGTGGTGAATGATGTGTCGACTTTTGTCCCCCGTCGAATAGTGTCCGCCCTGTACTGCGCTTGCTCAGTACGTAGGACAAGGGGATTTTGAAACTCTCCGAAGACGATGCGCGGTGACTCCAGGTTCAAGCCACATCATCCGAGGTTGAAGCCTAGCCAAGCGAGCCCGTGAGGGGCCCTGTTACTATGTGCTACCGTATGTCCACTTGGATGGTCGGGCTTGAACCTGCACTCACTGCGCAGGCGACGTTCATCTTTGGAGATTTTGTGAATCTCCTTGTCCCCCCTACTGCGCAAGAACTGCACCTGTGCAGTAAGTGGCCAGACACTATGCGATAGGAAGACAGTTTGTCAGAACACCGGTATATGTGTCTATTCTGCACAAGGTATGGCCAAGTCCTGTGGGATCCATGCCTGGTTCATTTTAATGAACGTGAGCTTATCCACATTGGCTCTGGACAGGCGGCTGCGCTTGTTTGCGATAACGCCCCCTGCCGTGCTAAATACACTGGCGGCAGGGCAGGCCAGCACCTCCAAGGCGTAAAGGGCAAGCTCAGGCCATGTGCCCAATTTGGAGACCGACCCGTCATGCAGTACGTGTACGCGTGTGCACACATACTGCTCCACCATGTTGGTGAAATGCTGCCTCCTGCTAAGACGTTCCATCTCAGCTGGTGGTGCTGGTTGTTGTGGCGTGCTGACAAAGCTTTTCCACATTCCGGCTATGCTAACCCTGCCTTCCGAGGTGCTGGCGGTGCCACAGCTGCGTTGGCGACCTCTTCCTTCTCCTCTGCCTTCGCCTTGTGCTTCCACCATACCCCCACCATACCCCCGCTTCCAAGTGGGAATGCCACCAGCAGCGCGTCTACCAGCGTGCGCTTGTACTCGCGCATCTTACGATCACGCTCCAGTGAGGTAATTTAGGACGCTGCGTTGGGCAGTAGCAGACGTACTATCTAGGGGACGGACGCTCCGCTTTTGCACCCTGCTCCCTCTTCTGCTATGCTGGTGGCTCTGTGCGACCACCACCTCTTCCTCTGAACTACACTGGTCATCTGCATGACGTTGATTCCATGTGGGGTCAAGGACCTCATCGTCCTCCACATCATCTTCCACCCAAAATTCACCCCTGCCCTCCTTGTCGGTCTGCACAATGGCGAAAGCAGCAGCAGTTGGCACCTGTGTTTCGTCATCCGAGACGTGCTGTGATGGTCCTCCCATGTACTCATCATGAAACATAAGTGGTTGGGCATCGGTGCACACAATCTCTTCCACTTCTGGGGCAGGGCTAGGTGGATGGCCCTGGGAAACCCTGCTAACAGAGTCATCAAAAAGCAGAAGAGACTGCTGCATGATTTGGGGCTCAGACTGATTTGCAAGGGGGTGAGGTGAAAGACTGATGGACATCGGCTGCAGGTGCCAACTCTGATTTTTCATCAGGAGACTGGGTGGGAGACAATGTGAAGGAACCAGAGGCACTGTCAGCAGCAACCCAATCTACTATCGCCTGTACTTGTCCTGGCCTCAACATTCGTACAGCCTCATTAGGCGCGCCAAAATACTGCTCCAGGGTCTGTCGCCTACCTCGCACCTGAGGAAGGTGTTTCACTAGTGCGTGTAGCTGGCACAGATCGAAAAAAAAAAAAGCAAAATTAAAATTTTTATGCAATGTTTTTCCAATAGCAGAATACACACAGACTATGGTGCATCTCTTAGTATATGCAGTGTTGGTCCTAATGGTGCACTGAGCTTGCAGGTAAAACTTTTATATTTTGTCTGGCACTGTTAAAAGACTGTGCACTGCACCCCAGCCAGGGTACAATTGATTTAGGAATCTCTTCAATAATTCTCTCTGCCTCTTTCTCTTCCTTACTAAAGAAACTCCCTACTCTACTCTAGCTATGTAGATCGCTCACTGATCTAATTAGAAGCGAAGTTAAGGAATGCTGACTGCCTGACTCACACCAACTCCCAAAATCCTCTCAGCAGCACAGGAACCTGTCTATAGCAGAATGACGCTGTGTGCTGTGTGTCTGGACTATATATAGAGGCTGGGTCACATGCTGCACTGCCCAATCACAGCCATGCCATTAGTAGGCATGGCTGTGATGGCTTCTAAGGGCACACTAGTGAAACGATCGTCGATTGGCTGCCCTGCAGCTGTTAAAAAGGCGCCAATACATCGCCGAACACCGGACCCTAACTTACAGCCAATAGTTTGGGTTCGGGTCCTTAACACCCAAAAGTCCCGTACGGACCCGAACTTTACAGTTCGGGTTTGCTCAACTCTAATTATAATTTAAGAGGAAATACCGACTTTGGGGATTCAATGACACACCAACCATATTGACTACATATTATTATTGGCTTAGTTGCAAGTTTTTTTAATTACGCTTACATTAACTGTAGGGATTTACATCTGTAACATTTTTCATTTCCAAATCAAAAATAACTAAAATACATGCAAATTTACAAACAAGTATAACTAAAAGCAAAACTTTTTTTTGTGCGTTTCTCAGTGTGGAGCGGGATTGGAACACCTGTCAGTTTTTATTGCTCTCTGTGCTCCCGTTAAGGAGACTCACCCTCTCAATGATAATGGTAAACATGACAAATGGAAAGTGAAAGGAAGGAAAATAAAAAAAAATATTTTTGGGTTGCCCCCAGAAAAGTAAGAGTGGGGAAATCTTCCAATGGGGACACTAGTTTTGGTGACCTAAGGGTCCTCAAGGAATTCCCCTAATTTGCAGGGATTTCCCCTCACTTCCTGTTTGGCTATAATACAGGAAAGTGCAGGGAAATCTACGCAATGGGACACAGATGGTGAAAAAAAACCGTGACATGGGTTATAACCCTCCCTTACTCTATCCAAATTGGGAAAAAAAAAAAAAAAAAAAAAAAAAAAAAAAAAAAGGTTTTGCCTATAGTTCTACTTTAAAGTATTTTTTTGGGGGGGGGGTTAAGTAGATTCTGGTCCCTTAAAGCAGATTACACAGCACAGCGTTTGTGCTGTGTAATCTGCCCCCCCCCCCCTCTAAACTGGGGAAATTAAAAAAAAAAAAAAAAAAAAAACCCTGAACATTGCACTTCCTGTATCCCCTCTCTAAATAAACCACGATAACCAGGGTAGCCCCGCCCTGCTTACCGTGGTCCAAGTGCATTCCTCAGTCATGCGCTGTCCCCTCTGCTCTCCCCCCTCCTTCCTCCCAGTCATCTGCCTGTCTGTCTCCGGCCCAGCCCCGCCGCTATTGCTTGTAAAATAAAATTTTCACTGTCAGCCTCTCCATTAGAGGCCGGCATAGCACGTCATTCGTTTTACAAAATGAGCCATGTAAATACCCAATTTGAGCTGTCTTCAGGCCAGTCACATGACTCTGACATGTTATACGGCTTTTGTGGAGGAGACGAGTGCCCACGTGATCTCCCCTGCTGATGTCAGGGAAATCACAGCCCCTCCCTCAGAAGCCATCCATCAGAGCTGGAAAGCGGCAGTGGGTCATGTCACCGGCCTAAAGACAGCTCAAATTGGGTTTTTACACTGCTCGTTTTGTAAAACTTATGACATGTGCTAAGCCAGCCTCTAATAGAGGGGCAGGCCTAGTTTTATACATATGGATTAACAAAAAGGGGGTGCCCAATACAATACATGTTTTTTCCCATTAAATACACAATTACTTGTATATCAATGATTCTGTATTTATGTAAATGCAATATATCTTTTTCCCCCCCCTTTCCTTTCGCCCTTCCACCCATTCTAGTATTCCTCCATATAAAATAGAGTTGTTGTCCATTTCTGCAGATTTTAAACATGCTTGTCTTTATATCCTAACTTCAAATCCTTCCCCATCCATTCTATAAAACTTGAAAAATCAAATCAACCCCCAAAAGTTCCATCTGGTGATATAGTAAAAGGGTATCATGCCAGGTGTCACCAAGTGTCACTAACCATGGTTTAAGCATTTTGTAAACATTATTTAGTAAGCCTCTGTTCCGGTATACCTGCCAAGTAAAGTATCGTTAACCTGTGTCCGCCAATCCTCATGTAGGGGTTCCTGGAGATAACCATTTTAAATGTGATCATCTTCTGTGCTATGAATAGCATCCTATTAAATAGGTGTCCCAACTACTGGTGCATACAATTATTTTTCTATATAGCCCAGTAGACATACTTTAGGCATCTACTAGTTTTTCCAATACCTAAACAATTTGGGACAGCTGTAATAAATCTGCAGACTAATCTCGAACACCTTGGGCATTATGATGCATCTCGCCTACCCCATTGATACAACTTAGCTGGAGTCATATATGCTCTATAAAATTATATACAATTGCGTTAAGCATTGCTGGGGTATTACAGATACTGAATGTACTTGTTCCAAAATATTCTGCGATTGTTCATCTGACATAGCTCCCAGGTTCCTTTCCCTCCCCCTTCTACCTGGACAAAATAGCCTCCCCTTGAGATTGCCCAGTCAGACCGCTCTATATAATGGAGACAAAACCCCTCTTAGCTTGCATCTTTACTAGGTCTATAAGTGGCAAAGTTTGTATCTATAGCCTGTCATCTTTAAACTGAACCCTTTGTAGGGTGTATCACAATGGATATACAAGTCTTCCAAGTCTTGAAATGTTTTTAAAAGATTGTCAGTATAGAATTGTGAAACCTATTGAATCCCCAAAACTCCACAACCTAAATCCTTCCAATTTACAGATTCTTATATTTTCCCATAAAGGGGCATAAACGGATATAGCCTCATACTGCATATGCCTCATTTCCAGCCACACTTTGTGCATCAATAATAGGGTGGGACTTTGAGGGGGCATAAGCGAATGACTCAGATTCTAACTGGGCTATTAAGTGATAACAGGAGGGTCTACTCCGCAATAGCAAATTAATTTGAGATGTCCAGTCTACAGATCCCCATCCTGCCATCTGTTGAAGTTGAGCAGCTATAAAGTACATTCTAGCCTTTAGCACAGCTAGTCCCCCCCCCCCCCCATAACTTTAGGAAATTGTGATGTAGAAAGCTTAATTCTGGCGTTCTGTCCCTTCCATAATAAAATACGAAATAAGGAGTTTTTTTAAGCCATTTAAGAGTGGTGAATTATGCAAAATATAAAAAGTAACTGAGGGGCCCAAAATATTTTAATAAATTTGCACTCCCTACCAAAGATAGAGGTAGTTTAGTCCATACCTTACTCTACATCTTAAATGTATTCAACAAGGGCGTCAAATTAGAATGTAAATATTCCTCCAATTTAGTTTTAATTTGGTATGCCAAGATATTTAAAAGTTGTTGCTATTTTAATCTGATTGGCCATCTGCAGTAAAGTTGGAGATGGCTTATTTACTGGAATACAGATTTATCCCAATTTATAATAAAACCCAAAAAGAATCAAAAAAAGTTTTTATTAATGTCCTAACAGAAATCAGTGATTGCTCTGTATATCCTAAAAATAAAAAAGCCTCATCCACATACAAGGAGAGTTTATCCCATTTAAAACCGTGCTCCTTGAGAAGTTTAAAGCAGGGTTAGGTTATAAAAAAATATTCCAAGCTTTGAACTTCAACAACTTTATCCCTGACCTGTCAGGTGTGTTCCTTGCCCTTAATGCTTAATTCTCCAACAAACCTGAGGGCTTCACAGCTGTATTTATACTGGGATTAAAATTACACACAGGTGGTCGCTACTTACCAATTAGGTGACTTTTGAAGGCATTTGGTTCCACTAGATTTTAGTTAGGGGGATCAGAGTAAAGGGGGCTGAATACAAATGCATGCCACACTTTTCACATATTTGTAAAAAAAATTGAAAACCATTTATCATTTTCCTTCCACTTCACAATTACGTGCCACTTTACGCTGGTCCACCAAATACAATTCCAATAAAATACATTTACATTTTTGGTTGCAACATGACAATGGGGAAAATTTCAAGGGGTATGAATACTTATTCAAGGCACGGTCATCACCTAGGTCATTGCTATACAACTGTTAGTGATATGGTTCCACTGGTTTGTAATGGAGAGCATTTTTTTCCTGCAGGTTGATGGTCACGTTAACTTTTTCTTAAGCTTTATAACTTTAGCTCAGCCAAGCCCATCAACAGCAATTATGTACCCACTTTGACCCCCAAACTCTCCTTGCCATGTTGAGACCAAACTCAAATCTGGCGTTACACTTCTTGCCTACATAAAATGTGTAATGAAGTTTGGGGTTTTATCCCATGGCAACTGTTTTCTAGTATGGTATTAACATTTTTCCGGTTTAGTTTATGCCTTGTTTTTTTACAGGGTTCTTTCAGCTCAGAGCTCTCAGCTCCTCACCTTTGTTTTCAAGATATTTCTTGGTTCACATCTTTCTATATTTTGTCCCTATTCAAATCAGCTTCCAGTCCCCTCACAGGCCTCTTTGGTTTGGAGAACTCCATCAAATTTCGATTGGATGGTAAGAGATTCTAATACAGCTAGGCACTCTATTCTTGACAAACCTCAATGACTCATAGCGGAACATAGAATATGCCTAAGATAGGAACCAAAATGCTTTTTTTTTTTTACTATGATTTAGTGGAAATTTGGAGATAAAAAGTTACCAATGTACATAATACTTATACTCACATAGAGCATATTTTTACTTCCTTGTAATGTACCACTGTTCTACTAGAGCAGAGTTGTCGACATTGAATCATTTGGTACTCTGGGTGATCTGTGGATTCTCTATGAAGCCACTATGGCCCATCTCCCAGGAGGCCAAATGGCTTTCCTCTTCGAAATCCTTCTACATGCTCTGATGTTAATCACATGAGAATTCTTTGCCTAAAATGAATTGAACGCAAACAACTCAACTTATTGGCCGCGCTTAGATCTCAGATAACAGATTCTGCTAGAATGGAATTATGCCTAACAAGCAGAAAAGTCTTTACTGGACTCCAGCAAAATTCGAATGTGCAGGAAAACTGTTTGCATACACTGCTGACTTGGAAGCTTAACCCTCAACCAGTTTGGCTATTCTGAAATTTGGAAGCCTGACTCAGTCACACAAAGACAGCTGATCCTGCACTTTTTTTTATTCTTCACAGGGCCAGAGGCACTAGCACCAAGTAAAACAGAGGATTTCATGGCACACCTTCCCCTTTCATCTCTCTCTGTGGTTAAGGAAATTCTAGAATGTAAAATGGCAGTGGGAAGAAACTTCAGAAGTGGATAAAGCCTATGCAACTAAAACACCAGGCCCTGATCGCCTCAGTATAATATAAAAAAATAAAAAAAAAACTCATCTTGGGGCACATCTGATTTCTTTTTTTTTTTTAATGCCCTTTAGGGATGGCGTGCCTCTTGATGCCAATTCAAACAGCGCCCACATTTGTATAACTAAACCAGACAGGGAACTGGGCGATGTGGCAAATTACAGTTTAATCCCACTAGTCAACTGTGATCAGGTCAGATTCATTACCAGATTGCAAGCTGCAGGTCAGATTCAAAGAGATTTAATACTGGATACAAAAACCTTTGATTGATCATGACAGCTTCAAGATGCCTCCTGTACGGAGAAACTAGTTACATGCATTGCTCATGTGTGATTTTGGTTCATTCTTCCACACAGTCTTCAAAACTTGAAGGTTACATGGGGCGCTTCTATGATCTCAGATCTTTAGTTCTTTCCATAGATTTTTCTATTGATTCAAGTCAGGTGATTGGTTTTAAAGAATGGCTCAGCCAATTGAGTTTCCTTGGATTTGTGTTCGGGATCATTGTTTTGCTTTAATGTCCACCCTTGTTTCACCTTCATCATCCTGGCAGATGGCAGATTTTTAGCAAGAACCTTTTATCAAGAATGTCTCGGTACATTTTTCCATTTATCCTTTCTTCGGTGATATGAAGTTTGCCAGTAGCGTATGCTGATCTTCCCACCTCCAAACTTCACTGTTGGTATGGTGCTTTTGAGGCGATGTGCCATTTGACCTCCAAACATGGTGGGTATTATGGCATCCAAAGAGTTCAATTTTGGTCATCTCATCTTACCAGAATATATTCTCCCAGTATGTCACAGGCTTGTCAATGTTGTGCAGCAAAACTTTGAACGAGCTTCAACATGCTTTTTCTTCAGCAATGGAGTCTTGTGTGGTGAGCATGCATACAGGCTATGGCATTTGAGTGCATTGCTCATTTGTTTTTGGAAACAATTGTACCTGCTAATGCCAGGTCTTTCTAAAGCTTTTTAAGTAGGGCCGAAACAACCAACCAATCGATTAATCGACAACTAATCGATGAAATTAATAGATTACTATTTTCATAATCGATCGGCCAGTAACATAATGGGGTTAAAAAAAAATTAGCTTTTTATAGTACAAAAAGAGCAAATAATCGTTACTGTAAATATTACTTTGTTGCACAGTAAAAAAAAAAAAAAAAAAAAAAAAAAAAGAACCCCTTAAAGTAGACATTTGCTTTTTTTTGTAATATTAAGGGCTAATTTATTTATTTTTTTAACCACATTATGTTACTAAACATCTTAGATCTGGTTCCCACCCATGTGTTTTTTGATGCTTTTTGCAGAAACGCACTACAGTTCATTTAACATTCACATCTATGCTTTTTTTAGCTGCTGGAAAGGGTCCAGGACCTTTTTCAAACGCAAAAACGGTGCTTCTTTGGTTCAATATACTTCAATGGAGAAACTGCAGAAAAGCATGTAGTGCGTTTTTGCAGCAATTTATGTTTTCTTAAATCATCCCAACAACAAATTGGCCAAAAAAAAAAAAGTTTAAAAAAGCAAAAACGCAAATTGCAGCCAAATCATGTGTGCAAAAATCAACATGCACAGCAAAAAACACTGCATAAATTGATCAAAAGCAAACTGCATAGGTGTGTACCGAGCCTTATGCTGGCCACACCAAATTTTCAGACAAGAATATTCATGCGAAAAATCTTTGTACATTCGCTGAATGAAAGAATCTACTAACCGATTAATCGAAACAATAAACAATATGAACATAATCGTTAGTTGCAGCCCTACTTTCAAGTGGTCCTTGGCTCTTGGAAAACTCTTCCGATCATGCTTTTCACTCCCGTGTCAAAAATCTTGTGAGGAGCACCTGGTCATGGCCGGTTTATGGTGAAAACGATGTTCTTTCTACTTCCGGATTATGGCCCCAACAGTGCTCACTGCAACATTCAGAAGTTTAGAAATCTCTCTGTAACCAAAGCCATGAGTATGTTTTGCAACAATAAAGTTGCAAAGGTCTTGAAAGCCCTTTGCTTTTACCCATCGTGAGAGGTTTGTGTGACACCTTGGTAATGAGACACCTTATAGGCTATTAGTTGAGACTGAATCAGCCGATATTAATTTTCACTGACATGGGGCTGGATTGCTTACTAAATTACCAATAGATTTCAGCTCATGTCTTGGCTTTCCATGCCTTTTTGCACCTCCACTTCATGTGTTTAATACTTTTTCCCTGTGTCATTCCATTTTATTACACAACTTGTTTTCGGAACTTGTTTTGGTTTCTTTGCAAGTATGGATTGCATGGGTGGTTACCGACAAGTGGCAAAAATGACATGTCACCAGCACCTTTAGAAATATACTTTCTGGTTTTATTGGCACAAATTTGTCTATTCTGGAGGAGTTCGCAGAGCTGGTGGCCTTGTTCCCTGGAAATGGGATGCCCCGGGAGGCTACCTGGCCATGGATGGAGTGACTGGTTGGTGGTAACCTCTTCCCTCCCACTGTTCTTTTCCTGTAGCCTAGACCTTAGGGAAATTTCTGCTTTTCTCAAATTGCAAGTAACAAATATGATATTTGCAGCTTAATAAAAAAAAAAAAAAAAAAAAAAAAACACACCATTTACAAATGCGGGGGTACAGAGACTTCCTAGCACACAGTTGTGGTGGTTTAACCGCTTCGACCGGCGCACGACGATGTACGTCGGTAGAATGGCACGGACAGGCAAATGGGCGTACAGGTATGTCCCTTTAAATTTGCTGCCATGCCATCAGGACGTCCCCTCCGTGAGTCAGATTGCAGCTCCCGTGGACTCGATCGCCGTGGGGATACCCGCGATCATCTCACGGGGAGGAAGAACGGGAAGATGTTATAGTAAACAAGCATCTCCTCGTTCTGCCTAGCAACAGTGACACTGATCTCTGCATCCGGTGATTGGAGAAGATCAGTGCTGTGTAAAACAGCCACGCCCCCCATAGTAAGCAACACGCCCCTAGGACACACTTAACCCCTACACTGCCACCTCCTGGTTAACCCCTTCACTGCCAGTGTCATTTACACAGGAATCAGTGCATTTGTATAGCACTGATTGGTGTATAAAAGGACAATGGTCCCAAAAATGTCCGTTGTGTCCGCCATGTCGCAGTCGCAATAAAAATAGCTGCCATTACTAGTAAAAAAAATAAATAATAAAAAAAAAAAATGTATAAAAACTATCCCCTACTTTGTAAACGCTATAACTTTTGCGCAAACCAATTAATCGCTTATTGCGATTTTTACTAAAAATATGAAGAATACGTGTCGGCCTAAACCGAGGCAAAAAAATAAAAAAATAAAAAAAAAACTTCATACATTTTTGGGGGCTATTAAGGTAAAAAATTAGTTTTCACAATTGTCGCTCTTTTTTTGTTTATAGCGCAAAAAATTAAAAACCGCAGGGGTGATCAAATACCACCAAAAGAAACCTCCATGATAAAAAATACGTCAATTTTGTTTGGAAGCCACGTCGCACGACCATGCAATTGTCAGTTAAAGCAACGCAGTGCCAAATCACAAAAAGTGGTCTGGTCTTAAGCCAGCAAAATGGTCCTGTCTGAAAGTGGTTAATTTCTGTATGCATTAAAAGAATTTAAAAAATAAATATATGATTTTTATAACAGCTTACCTGTAAAAATCATTTTCTTGGAGTACATCACGGGACACAGCGCCACAGTAATAACTGTATGGGTTATATGGCACCTTCAGGTGATGAACTTCCTGTTTAGGGTGTGCCAGTGTTCTATTCCCCATATAAACCCTCCCCTTACCGGGGGTACCTCAGGTTTTGTAGCACAGCAATACACGTGCAACCAGAAAGAGGGGAGGGACTTGTGTCCAGTGCTGTACTCCAAGAAAAGGATTTTACAGGTAAGCGGTTATAAAAATCATATTTTCTTTATCGTACATCACGGGACACAGAGCCACAGTAATAACTGTATGGGATGTCCCAGAGCAATGCCACCTGAGGGGAGGGGACACAAAAGTAGGGTGCAATTAGACCCGAGGACACTGCACCCTAAGGCGATAGAATCTGGTGAATGTATGGACTGAAGACCAGCCTTGCAGATTTGAGCCATGGGGGCTTGGTGATGCACTGCCCACGAAGCACTAACAGCCCTGGTGGAGTGCACTTTGATTTGAAAAGAGGGAACCTTCCTCTTCCAAGTCATAAGCTTGAATAATTACTTGCCGAATCCATTTAGCAATAGTGGATTTTGATGCTGCCTGTCCTTTCCTAGGACCTTCAGGCAACATGAACAAAACATCTGTTTTCCGAATCTGAGCAGTCGCCTTCAAATAGATTGACGGCTCACTACATCCAAAGAACATAGTGACTTTTCTTCCTTAGAACAGTGGTCTGGCAAAAAAATGGTTAACCGCTTCCTGACCGCCTCCTGCACATATACGTCGGTAGAATGGCACGGCTAGGCAAAAACCACATACAGGTACTTGGCCCTTTAATTGCCCAGGCGGGGGTCGCGCTCGCGACCCGGTCGGGAGCTCTGACCACGGCCGCGGGACCAGCGGAAGAGGTCACAGAGCTGAAGAACGGGGAGAGGTCTGTGTAAACAAACCTCCCCGCGCTTCCTACTCTGCCTGTCATTGTTCGGCTGTTCCCTGTCATAGGGAAAGCCGATCAATGACATCAGACGTCAGCCCCACCCCCTAATGTTAATAAATAAAAAAAAAAAAAACACACACACGTCACAGCCCATAACCCCTCCCCCTAGTGGTTAACTCTTTCACTGCCACCGTCATTTATACAGGAATCAATGCATTTAAATAGCATTGATTGCTGTATAAATGACAATGGTCCCAAAAATGTGTCAAAAATGTCCGATGTGTCCGCCATAATGTCGCAGTCACAATAAAAAAAGCTGATCGCCGCCATTACTAGTAAAAAAATAAAAAAATGCTATAAAACGATCCCCTATTTTGTAAACGCTATAACTTTAGCGCAAACCAATCAATCGCCAATTGCGATTTTTTTTTTACCAAAAATATGTAGAAGAATACGTATCGGCCTAAACTGAGGAAAAAATAAATGTTATATATTTTTTGGGGATATTTATTATAGCAAAAAATATTGCATTTTTTCAAAATTGTCGCTCTATTTTCGTTTATAGCGCAAAAAATAAAAACCGCAGGGGCGATCAAATACCACCAACAGAAAGCTCCATTTGTGTGGGGGGGGGGAGAAGGACGCCAATTTTGTTTGGGAGCCACGTTGCACGACCGCGTAATTGTCAGTTAAAGCGACGCAGTGCCGAATCGCAAAAAAGGGACCTGGTCCTTTGGCTGCCAATTGGTCCGGGGCTGAAGTGGTTAAAATATCCTGGTTTAGGTGAAAACCTCAAAACCACCTTTGGCAGAAAGCTAGGATGAGGACGCAATACTACTCTATCCTTGTGAACGATTAAATATGGCTCTTTACAAGAAAGAGCTGCCAACTCAGATACTCGTCTTGCAGAAGAAATGGCTACCAGAAAAGCTAGCTTCCTTGTCAAAAAGGACCAAGGGAATATGTTGCATCGGCTCAAAGGGCGGTTTCTGTAATGCTGACAGAACTAAATTCAAGTCCCAAGGGTTCAGGGGTGCTCTAACCGGTGGATTAAGCCACATTACCCCCTGTATAAAGCGTTGGACCAAAGAAAGCGAAGCAAACGGACGTTGAAACAATACTGATAAGGCCGAGACCCTGTCCTTGATAGTACTCAAGGTTTCATCTCTAGCCCCATTTGCAGAAAGGCAATAATTCTACCTATGACATACTTCCTAGGATGCCAACCCCTGGAGTCACACCAGGAAAAATAGGCCTTCCAGACTATGACTCTGGAAGCCGACTTCCCTGCATTAATCAAGGTAGGTATCATTGAGCCTGAAAGCCCACGATTCTTCAGAATGTGGGTTTCAATAGCCAAACCGTTAAATTTAGCATAGAATGGAACACTGGTCCCTGCGATAGCAGGTCTGGACGTAGTGGTAGGGTCCATGGAGCCCCTACCACCATCTTTACCATTTCTGCATACCAAGATCTTCTGGGCGATGCTGGGGCCACAAGAACTACCGGACTTCCTTTCCTGCTTGATCCTGCAAAGAAGTCAAGGTAGCAGCAGAATAGGAGGGAATGCATAAATCAGTGAGAACTGATCCCACGGGGTCACTAACTTATCTGTTCCGCCTGCGAGTGGATCCCTTCTTGACACAAAATTGGCGACTGTTGAACCTGGACACAAACAGATCTACATCCGGGGACACCCCCCCCCCCCCCCATCTTTGGCATATAGCCAGGAAGATGTCGGGGTGAAGGGACCATTCCCCCTGGAACAACTGCTGGCGACTTAAGTAGTCTACCTGCCAGTTAGCTGCCCTTGGAATGAAGATTGCCGATATGCACGGCACATGTTTTTCTGCCCAGGTTAGTATATGGTTTAGCTCTCCCTGGGCTGCCAGGCTAATGGTACCCCCTTGGTGATTGATACAAGCCACTGCTGTGGCATTGTCGGATTGAATCCTGGACAGGAGAATTCTGCCACCTTGAATGTCCAGGCTCTTAGTGCTAGACGCGCTGCCCAAATCTCTAGAATGTTGATGGCAAGGTCCTTTAGGTTCTAGACCATTTCCCCTGGACAGACGCTTCTTCCAGGACTTCTCCCCAACCTGAAAGGCTGGCATCTGTTACCACCTTCCAGGTAACCAGTAAGGAGTATTTACCCTTCTGCAGATTCTCGGATATCCTCACCCAACTGAGGCTCTGGCGCACAAACGCATCGAAAAATCTAGTGCTTTAATCTTCTTGTTCCAGGTCGATAGGATACTGCTTTGCAGCAGTCTAAAATGAAACTGAGCATAGGGAACTGCTTCGAATGAAGCCACCCATCTTCCCCAATAACCTCATACAAAAGGGCGACTAGAAGGACCCTTCTTTGCCATGACCACCTGAACCAGCTCCTTTATGGTGCTGATCTTTGCCTGGGGTAAAAACACCTTCTGGGCTGTATCCATGACCAGGCCCAAGTACTCTAAACTTCTTACTGGCTTTAAAGAAGAAGAAGAAGAAGATTTCTCTAGGTTGGAGGACCCAACCTAGGTATTCCAGGTAGTTGACTGTGGTTACCATTCTTTGGTGCAAGCAGACTACTGACTGGTCTGTTAAGAGCAGGTCGTCCAGGTATGCCATTATTGTTATGCCTCGAGTCCTTAATCCAGCCAGAAGTTTTGCAAACACCCGAAGAGCAGTAGGTAGACCAAAAGGCAAGGCTACAAACTGAAAATTACGTTTTTCTACTTCAAAAATCTCAGATACTTCTGGTGAGCGAGGAAAATAGGAACATGCAGGTGTGCCTCCTTGATGTCAGAAGTTCTCCTTCTTGTAGGATGGAGACTACTGATCGGATTGATTTCATGTGAAAAGAGCGCATTTTCAGGAACCGGTTTAGATCTTTGAGATATAGAATGGGTCTGACATCCCCATTTGTTTTTTTGTACCATGAAAAGGTTTGAATAAAACCCCAACCCTTGCTCTTCCACGGGGACCACCATGATCACCTTTTGCAACAAAACGCTAGAAAGACTTTCTCTGGATTTTTGGGGACATTTGACCCGAGGAAACAAGGAGACAGGAATTCTCAGAACTCTAGTTTGTAACCTAGAGCTATTGTAGAGACCACCCATCTGTCCCAAAATTCTTCCTGTCAAACCTTTGAGAACTGCAGAAGTCTTCCTCCCCACTTGAGCGAGCGGGGGCGCCCCTTCATAAAGAGGCTTTAGCGTCCCGTCTTGTGGGTTTCCTCCCCCAGGACTTTTTGTCCCTGAGGTTGACCCTGAGGTTTACCTCTTGAACCTGACTGTTGAGGCCATCGCAACTGCCTGAAGGCTGATGCCCCTGGCACAGGAGAAAGAGCCCATTTGAATGAGGGACGTTTACTCTTTTTCTTAACTTGCAAAAAGGGTACTTATCCCACTTGATATTTTTTGGATATATTTGTCCAAATCCTCCCCAAACAGCTTTTCACAGCGGAAAGGAAAACCAGCCAGGAGCTTTCAGTGATGGCACTTCGGCTGACCAACTTTTCAACCATAAGATTCTACGCATATGTACTAACCCAAGCGTAAGGCGAGAGGTTTGAATAGAATCTGATTGCATCAACTGCAAAACACAAAGCCACTGGCAGCTCTGCTAACTCCTGGGCCTGCTGTTGAGGGAACACCTTGAGCACCCGTTTAAAATGGTCTCAAGGACTGACATTCCCCAAATCCCGCCACTGCAGGTTGAGCCACTGAACCTGCCAAGGAGAAAAATGTTTTTTTTTTTTTAAACAGGAATTTTTTTTTTTTAATCAGTTGGATCCCTAAGCATTTGCGTATTGTCAACCAGACAAGTCAAACTTTTAGTCACAGAGGATATAGCAACGTCAATTGCTGGTATACTCCACATCTTAGTAAATTTTTACTCCATAGGATAAAGTGTTAAGCACTTTTTCCCTCCTAAAAAGTTTATCTGGGTGATCCCACTCAGAATATATAAGCTTTTCTAGTAATGAATGGACAGGAAAGGCATGCAAGGCTTGAGGAGGCTTTAGTGAACCCAAAACAGGAAGTGGGCTCTTCAACCGACTCAGTTAAGGGTAGCTTAAATGTGGAGCGGACCATTTCAGTAAGAATGCACCAGCAACTTCTCAGCATGTGAAGCTGAAGAAGGTCCTTCCCCACTTAATCCCTCGGAAGAAGAGTCATCAGTCTTCACAGTCCCTGAGGGGGGGGGGGGGGGATTCATCACCCCCTCCCACGGTTCCTCTGTTGGGAGGATCCTGGGTGGTAGAAGGGGACCTAATGTGTTATCTTCCACTCTGAAGATGCGATTAAAGCCACTAATCTTTCCTCCAACCCACTCATATCCGAGGAGAAAACCTGCTCAGTTATAGACAGGGGCTGAAGTGTCGGAAGCAATTGCAGCCCCTGATGACCCCGATGGCTCACTCTGACCAGCCTCCCTAGGTCTTTCAGGGGGGATGGTGTTGCAGAAGGAGGGTCCTTAGGGCCCGAGGGTGACCCCTTGGTGCCCTTGGCTTTTGTGGTATTTTTACCACCCCCTCTGGTCATAGTGCCAAGCACAGAGGTACTACCAAAAAAAAAAGCACCCACTGCTGAGCAATAGTCCAGCAACTGCCGCTGCCATTACGCTCAGCCTGATGCTTAACAACTGGACTCTATGTTTGTCGTGGCACGTGATTGCGGCGAGGAGAAGCAGAACGGGAGATGTAAATACCACATTTCCCTCTTCTGCCTAGCAACATGACAGGGATCTATTACAGTCATTCGGAGCAGTGTTCTGTCATGTTGTAGTAAGCCCACCCCCTACAGTTAGAGTCACTCCATAGGACACACTTAACTCCTTGATCCCCCCCCCCCGTGTTTAACCCCTTCCCTGCCAGTGTAATTTATACAGTAATCAGTGGCTATTTGTAGCTCTGATCGCTGTATAAAATGACAATGGTTCCCCCCCCAAAAAATAAAGAAAGGTGTCTGATGTGTCTGCCATAATGTCGAAGTCCGGATAAAAATTGCAGATCGCCACCATTACTAGTTTAAAAAAAAAAAAAAATAGCCATAAATCTATCCCTTATTTTGTAGACGCTATAACTTCTGCACCAACAAATCAATATACTTTTATTGCGTTTACCAAAAATATGTAGACAAAGCCACATCGGCCTAAACTGTGGAAGAAATTTATTTTTTATATATAATTTTTGGGGATATTGCTTTTTTTTTCCCTCAAAATTGTTTCTCTGTTTATAGCGCAAAAAAAAAAAAAAAAACGTAGGGGCGATCAAATACCATCAAAAGAAAGCTCTAGTTGTGGGGAAAAAAAAAAAAAGGATGTCAATGTTGTTTGGGTACAATGTCCCACGACCACGTAGTGCTGCACGATTAATCACGATTTCGATTCACCCCCTCACACGATCTGGTTTTTCAAAAACCCGCAATTTCGGGAGGCGGAGTTACAAAAAGAGCCGAGAGCCAGGGGGGGGGGGGGGACAGATTGACGGGGAAACCATTCTCGGAATAACACCGGACAGTCCCCCTGACTTTCATGCTTCTCAGAGAAACAAAAGAATGTGAAGCGCTGGAGCCGGAGCTGCCAATGTGCAGGTAGATCACCTCCCCATCAGCCGAGATCCAGACCTCCAGCACTCCTGTGACCCCGATTAGAGGCATCATTAACTTTGCCTTACAAGGGGTTCAGCTGGGAAGGCTAAAGGCAGATCACTACACTCCAGAGACATTTACTTCCATATTACTGGAACCATTTACAGGTCGCACAGGGGCCCCCACCATCCAGAGAACAGCACTATGCTACAGTGAACCAGGTGCAGAAAATTGACTTATATAGAGCTAACATTTTCCCCACTGCACCATTCACATCAGTCTTTAAATATCCTCACCACCATCACACATTTTTATTATTAAACATTTATACAGCGCTGACATGCTGCAAATTTTCTACAGTGTACAACCACGTGGTTGTTTCTGAATGGCAATGTGATGGGCACTGTACATGGTGTGGCACATGCCCAGCTGCGGAAGCTACATTGTCAGTAATGAGTTTAAGGCTCCGTTTCCACTAGTGAAACTTGTCATGCAACTTGTGATGCGACTGTGTCCAAAATCAGTCCATTGATTTCAATGGCAAACCTTCCTATCTATGCACCTTTGAAAATCAGCAACTTTGAATGCTGGACACTACTCAACCTGGTATCATGACTTTTGCCTACGTTAATACCCCATCAATTAATAGAAATCTATAGAAATAGGGATGGTAGAGCACTCCTATTGAAAGTAACCATCTATGGTAAAAAAAAAAATATATACTTAAATCAATGTATATTTGCCCAATCAAGAACAGATTAAAGTCGGAACGCAACTCTTGATGGATTTAATGGAAAAAGCGGAAGGAGTAATAATTGGCGGTGACTTTAATTTTGTTCTTGAACGGGAGATAGATACAACAGCACCCCCAATAAAAAGGGAGAAATAATAAGAGGACGTTTAAGGAAATGATGACTAGATACCAATTAGTCGATATATGGAGGGAGGGTCACTCACCCGCTAGAGAGGGACTATACATTCCTTTCGAAAGTTCACGGAACATATCATAGACTTGACTATTTTTTGATAAATCAATTAGGAATGGCTGTGATCTTCTCTTCTGAAATTGGAAACGCAATGTGATCTGATCATGCACCGATATATCTGACGATGGCCATTGCTAATGAGAATAGGGCAAGGGGCACTTGGAAGCTAAACGATAATTTACTATTTGATGAGGCATGTACAACAGAGATTGGGCTAGCAATAACAAAACTTTATGGGGGACCATTCGGGGGATAGTGTTTCCCTTCCTATTCAATGGGAAACTTTGAAATGTATTGTACGGGGTTTGTTTATAAAACACGGGGCGAGATTAAAAAAAGATAAAGGGAAACAAAGTAACGCAGCTCTCAAACGATATTAGTGAACTAGAAAAACAAACAAAATCCTTCACAGGAGAAATTAATACAAGTAACAAAGAAAATAGAATTGAGAACTTTATTAAAACGAACAAACTTTGCGGATCAGAGACAAAACCCGGTCCTTATATTACCAGCAAGGAAATAAACCCGGTAGATTACTGGCCAGGGCATTACATCAACGAATAAGTTTAATATCAATTGCTAAAGTGAAAACTGAAACAGGTGATTGCACATGACCGAAAAGGGATTTTGAAAACTTTTTTATATTTTTTTATTCTAGATTGTACAATTTACCAAATTTGTTAGCAGAGAAAGACTCTGAAACTTTTCAACAGAATGTACACAAATACATAAAGGATACACCAATACCGACACCAACAAGGATAGGCAGAGTATTTAGAACAGGAATTTTCAGAGGGTGAAATACAAACGGTAATTGAGTCACTACTATTAGGGAAAAGTCCAGGCCCGGGTGGCTTTACTCCCCGGTTCTATAAAAAATTCAAAGATCTATTCATCCCATTTATGAAACGAAATTTAATGTAATAATCGGCCTCGCAACCCTTTATCCCACTAGGAATGCAGGCAAATATTTCTTATACCTTAACCTGAAAAGGATCATACCAACTGCGGAAATAACCGACCTATCTCGTTGACAAATATTGATCTACAAATTTATTTAAAGGTCATAGCTAATAGGCTTACTCCGATACTTCCAGCTTATATACATTTAGATCAAGTGGGATTTGTAAAAGACAGGCCAGAGATAACACTCTAAAGACACTAACATTTATGGAATATGCTCAGAAACACACCATCCCATCTCTTGGTGGTAGACGCGGAGAAAGCTTTTGACAAGGTGGGATGGTGTTTTCTTTAAGAGACATTGGAACAGTGGGGAGTGGGCCCAATACTGCTAGAAAAAAAATAATGGCCTTATATCAGAAGCCTATAGCCAAAATACGCGCTAACGGCAAAATATCCGAGCCTATAACTATAACCAATGGAACACGGCAAGGATGTCCCCTGTCCCCATTATTATATGTGCTTGTTATGGAACATCTAGCAAAAGCCATCCGGAATAACAAAGATATACAGGGAATAAAAGTAGGGGAGAAGGAATATAAACTATCCATATACGCAGATGACTTGCTGGTGCACATTACGAATTCCCTAGTGACGCTACCAAATTTAATACAGGAATTTAATGGTTTTGCTAAAGTAAGTAACTTTAAAGTAAATAATAAAGCAGAATTAATGAATATTACACTACCTATAAGGATAAGGTGGAACTTATGACGATCAATTTTTCCTTTAAATGGCAAGCTAATGCAATCAAATACTTGGGAACATATATCCCTAGGGACCTGGATAAACTTTATGAACTTAATTACCTTTCAATAAAACACACAAAATAATAAAGGACACTCCAACGATATAAAAAGGGGATTTTTTCATGGATGGGTAGGATAAACATTATAAAAATGGATATACTACCTAAGAGATATAGATAGATAGATAGAGATTATATATACACACATATATATATATATATATATATACACACATACATACATACACTAAATGTTTTAAATCAACTACGAAAAGCAATAGGGAGCTTTGTCTGGGTGGGAAAGCCCACCCGAATAAGTATAGTTATGCTAACTCGCCCAAAAGAAAGATGGGGGCATGGCCCTCCCAGATATATCGGTGTACTTGAAAGCGGTGTTTACAACAACAAGGATTGGTTCCAGAATGGGGAATGTAAACAATGGATACAACTTGGCGGTCACAGCCATCAAATTAAAGTCACTACCAAGGATAAAGTAAGAAAAACACCCTCCTGATTATGAAATGCCTTTTTTTTGTAGAATTAACAATGAAGGTATGGGATGGCTTGTTGAGACAAGGGAAAGGGTCAACATATGCGGACCCAATGACCCCCCTCTTTGATAACCCAGCATTTCCATTAAGGTAGGGACTTTTCTAAAATGGCAAAGAAAAGGAGGATACTAGACTGAGAGAATAGAAAATGATAGACTAATCCCACTCGATTCTCTCAATTAAGACTAAATGGATACAATATTGCCAGCTTCAAAAATATGTCTTCTCTTTAATGATAGAAGACCTAATTAACAGACCTCTGACTGATCTGAAAATTATTATTAAAAGAACAAAAGCCAACTCATATTCTGTCTAACGTATATAGGTATCTAATTTTAGACAATAGACAGGAGATAACATAAAAAAAAAAAAAAAATGAGAGGAAGAACTTGGGATTGATATCCCCAGAGAAAAATGGGATAAAGCATTCAAAATAATTTATGTACTACCGGTATCTAGTAGACACCAAGAGAGGAATTACAAAATATTGGCCAGATGGTATAGATGTCCAATAGATATGTATAAAATAAGTCCAGAGAATGAAGATATATGTTGGAGATGTCGGGGGGGGGGGGGGGGCAAGGGGCACAATGTTGCACATTTGGTACTATTGTCCGAGGGGCTATAGTTTCTGGGAAAAAAAATATATAAAACATACGCAATAATGACGACAGGTATACAAATACAATCTATCAATGACTACAGGATCTGTAAAGAATATTAGTAAAGGTATTTTAAAATACTTTAACTGCGGCAAGTACCATTATAGCCAGGAAGTGGAAAAGTAGGATAAACCCTAATTTAAAGAATGGGAGATAGAAATGAGCGAGATGTGTGCCCTGGGAGGAGAGAATGGAAACGGAAAAAAGGAATTAAACAACAAACGATGACAACATAGCGGATGTGGACAGAGTTCAGCACCTTACAGGCTGGATGGAGAGAATCTTTAGAATAAGAAAGGAAGAGTGGTAAGAAAGAAAGAAGAGGGGTTTTGTTCAAGAGATACGGATTCAGACTTGGATAAATAGACAATTGAGGAAGTGATTAATGAAATGATGAGAAGAAGTCAATCCATATTTTGTAAACATATGAATGTGTAAGTGATATATAAATAATTTGTAAAAAAATGATTTAACGATAATTAAAAAAAAAAAAAAAGTTTTTTTAAGACATTTTCTCAACCTGAAGCAATTAGGGAACCATTTTTTCACTGCCCATTACCTTTAATGCAGATTCTTAATTTCTTATTAAAAATGCAAACAAACGGTGTGCAATTTATACCGTTTTTGTACAATATAAACAAGCGATAATCGAACTCGAAGAAGAAGTCAAAGTCGAAGAATTAAAATTATAACATTTTGAAAACATAATACAAGCACATTGCCCGATGTTTCCTGTAACACCACGAAGTGTATAAAATACATAAATTACAAAAGCTACAATCTCACCTTGCCATAATTTCCCCAAGTTACTGTCACTCTGTTGCTAGCTGAAGACAGATACATCAGATTAGTAAGGTTTATAGGTCTGCATGGTCGCTTCGGTTCAACACCAGGTTTATTCGAGGGATAGTAGCCCTGGAAAAAACAGAAAAGCTTCCAATGGTTAAAATACATGGTAATGTGAACAACAGAGTGTATCAGGCATTAATTCTGTCAACTCACCGGTACAGAACAATAGTTGTGATTAACCTTTACAGCAATGTTAGGTGGGTACTGATCCTCCTGTGGGCAGCTGGTGTCTGTATAACAAATTCTAAAAAAAATAAAAAAAATAAATAAAAAAAGGACTTAATCACACACAAATGTTTATTGGAAATTGGGTTATATTACAAAATGTATAGGTGACCCACCTCAAAACCACTTGTACAGACTTCGTGCCAGGATGTAAATCCCTATTAAAAAATAAAAAAATAAAACAAACGCATTAGGTTTACAAAAGCAGACTAAATTGTCATTCCCTCAATTAATGTAAAAAACGCAACAGAAAAAATTGAGGCATGGTAACTTTTTCATAGTTACATACTTATATTGGTCCAAACTGGACCAGTGTATGAGCTATACCAGTGAAAGCTGGAAATCTCTGTAGTAGGCACCACTACTACATGAACCTCCACTACCTTCCGTGTCCCATGTCGAAAAGGCTGCCCAGAGACTTCTTGAACACAGGCGGTCAATATCCACCTCGTCCAGAAAATGCTTTGCATTGAGAAAACTAAATTGTTCTCCGAATGGTGCCCATGCAAAGCAAGCAACCCTCTGAACTTGAATTCAGTACTACAGAAGTGCCACTCATTCTAACCAGTCTGGAAAAAAAATCTTAGATTAATTCTGCAGTGGAAACATCCAAAAAGCTTCCTATCCTTGCACAATACCATAGGCAAGTTTTAGCAAAATAAACCACAAGTCTCATAGCCCCAAAAAACTTCAAGTTTTTAACAGCTGATTACAGATGACTGGTATACACAAAACAGAATATAAAAACGGTCTTTGCAGCGCTAACCATCCAGGTAGTAGAATGTGCATGAGCTCCCACTGGGGAATGCAGATATAGGACAGACGATGTACAATCCTGATAGTCATCTTTAAACCTCTAGCTATGGAAATGGTCATAGTCCTCTGGCCCCTCAACAACAAATAGAAAAAATGCAATTCACCTAGCCTATAGTCATGAGATCCCTTAAAGCATTCTATCTGATGCTGAAAATGCATTTGGTGGCATTGACTGGCAAATCCTGAAGATGACCCTTCATCAGACTGGGGTTGGCAAAATGTTTAAAATGGCTGGAAGCCATCTATTTGACTGCCAGTGTCAGAAAATTCATCTCTCCTTTTATTTCTCCTTGACCAATGGCACAATATGGGGCTGTAATTTATCACCGCTATCATCTTGACACTAGAACCACTTCTGAATACGTAAACAAATACGTTAATATTGTAGGTTTCCATTCCAGGATATGCAACAGAAGGCAGCTGCTTTTGCATAGCCTCATTTTTTGTAACTATGCCCGAGACCAGGGCTTGACAAATTTGCTTTGAATCTAGGAGCCAGCTAAAAAAAGTTAAGAGCCAGGTTTTTGTTTTGTTTTTTTACTGACAGACAAAGCTTTACTTTCAATATAAAAATTAGCCAATCTTAAATTTACACAGAAAGACGACTAGAACCAAAATATGTGTATGTGTATGTGTATGTGTATGTGTATGTGTATGTGTATGTGTATGTGTATGTGTATGTGTGTGTGTGTGTGTGTGTGTGTGTGTGTGTGTGTGTGTGTGTGTGTGTGTGTGTGTATTTTTATTTGGTTCTAGTCACCTGTGTAAATTTAAGATCGGTTAATTTTTATAGGCAGGGCTCTATTAGCATTGCTGGATGTGATACCAATGGCCAACACTAGATAGCGCCAAAATCATAGAAGTATGGGCTTGCAGAAGGCCGCAAAGCAGCGGCCTCGATGGCCGGCGTGGCCCTATACAGTCGCGTGACGGGGGGGTCTGCACAGAGACAGGATACCCCAGGTCGCCAATTCTAGTCGCAAATGCGACCTGGCGCCCGATGTTTGTCGAGCCCTGCCTGAGACTACTCTTTCTAACCCTCTAGGGTTAGCGAGGTAAACCTTTATGGTGAGTTGTTGAACTTATTCAAAATCAGAAGCCTTAAAACAAACAATTCACCAGCTAAACTGGCTAACATTACTCCTAATTTTCCACTTAAATGCACATTCCCCATTTAGGGACAAAAATCACTGACCATTCAATGTCAACTTACCTCCCATACTCCAGACCTTCAATGATGGGGGGGGAGAAGAAAACACACACACACACACACACACACACACACACACACACACACACACACACACACACACACCCCTGGCTGGGGAACATTATGCCCAAGGCGTTCGATCTTTTTCAAACCCTCCAAAATCTGATCACAACACCCTTCTTGCATGGGAAAGGGAATTTTTTTCAATCCATATAGGCCCACACCCACGCAAGAATTTCACATACTCATTTTAAAAAAGGTAACTCCACTTTCATGGGGGGCAAAAAAAAAAAAATTATTAAATAAAGAAAAAAAAATTATAGCACATATGATTGTGGCACTAATCAATAAAAAAATAAAATAAAAAGTCCCTTTTCAATCTGAAACCAAAAATCAAATTTTCTGAGCATACAGGCGGTCCCCAGGTTACAAACAAGATAGGGTCTGTAGGTTTGTTTTTAAGTTGAAGTCGGAACAGGTACTTTTTTTTTGGAGTAGCTCCAGCCAAAAACACAATTTTTACATTTTTTTGGAAAGCATAGGGAAGGGTTAACACCCTTTAATGTCCGTTTTGCTGTCTGTGCCCCTGTTCAGAAGAAGATTTCACCTCACTTTGTCCTAATGACAATTGGATTTTGAAAATTTTGGGTTGTTGTGGAAACTAGCCTTGATGATAAAGCATCAGTGGAGACACATTTTTCTCATAACTTACAGGAGTGAATTTACCTTCCTACGAATATATTTCCTCTCACTTCACACTGGGGTGTTTTTCAGGAGCTACATCGCTAAAAAAAGCGCCTGTGTAGCTCCTGAAAAAAGCGTGTCCTTTCACACTGGAGCGGTGCGCTAGCAGGACAGTAAAAAAAAGTCCTGCTAGCAGCATATTTTGTACGGTGAAGGAGCGGTGTTATTCACTGCTCCTACCCATTGAAATCAATGGGACACCGCGGGGATACCGCCGGCAAAGCGCCGCTGCAGCGGCGCTTTGGAGGTTTGTAACCCTTTTTCGTCCGCTAGCGGGGGGTTAAAACCACCCCGCTAGCAGCCGCATACCGCGGCTAAAAACGATGGTAAAGCAGCGCTAAATATAGTCACCGCCCCAGTGTGAAGCCGGCCTTCCCGTTTCCAAGCAGGGGTCACCTGTGCATTGCAATATGGCTACCTGGAGTTGTTCTGCACACAGAGTGTGTACCGACCACTCCCCAGAAATAGAATTTCCCGCTCACCAATTTTCCCAAAGGTCTGCCCAGATACAAGTCAGATTTCAGGCATCCCTTGCAACAAAGTCATTTTTTGAGAGATATCCGTCTAAAGGGATGAAGGCCCAGCAGATTTACTCAGTGTTGTGCAGCTCCACACCTAACAGTTAAATTATGAAACCACTCCCATTACACCCACTTAGAACAGAGGCACATAGAAACACATGGACTTCTTCAGAATAAAAAAAAGGTAGGAATCTGCACCAAAGTTTGTTATAATCTTTGCAGTGTACAGTGATCACCCAGAGGGGAATGTTTTTTTCTCAACAAAAACTGAGTTATGCTTTAACCGCTTACCGACCGCCTCCTGCACATTTACGTCGGCAGAATGGCACGGCTAGGCAAAAGCATGTACAGGTACGTCCCCTTTAATTGCCTAGCCATGGGGGTCGCACTCGCGACCCGGTCGGGAGCTCCGGGACCAACGGACCCGATCGCCGCTGGTGTCCCAGAGCTGAAGAACGGGAGGAGGTCTGTGTAAACAAACCTGTCCCCGCGCTTCCTACACTGCCTGTCACTGATCGGCTGTTCCCCATCATCGGGAAAGCCGATTAGTGACGTTAGCCACGCCCCCTACTGTGAAAAACACACGTCACACTAACTCCTCCCCGCCCCCTAGTGGTTAACTCCTTCACTGCCACTGTCATTTACATAGGAATCAGTGCATTTAAATAGCACCGATTTCTCTATAAATGACAATGGTCCCAAAAATGTGTCAAAAATGTCCGATGTGTCCGCCGTAATGTCCCAGTCACAATAAAAAAAAAATAAAAAAAAAAAAAATAAAAAAAAAAAAATAAAAAAAATCGCTGATCGCCGCCATTACTAGTAAAATAATAAAAAAAAAAATAATAAAAATGCTATAAAAAACTATCCCCTATTTTGTAAACGCTATAACTTTGGCACAAACCAATCAATCGCTAATTGCGATTTTTTTTTACCAAAAATATGTAGAAGAATACGTGTAGAAGAAAAAACCGCAGGGGCAATCAAATACCACCAAAAGAAAGCTCTATTAGTGGGAAAAAAGGGACGCCAATTTTGTTTGTGAGCCACGTCGCACGACCGCGCAATTGTCAGTTAAAGCGACGCAGTGCCGAATTGCAAAAAGGGGCCTTGTTCTTTGGCTGCAATTTGGTCTGGGGCTTAAGTGGGTAAAGAGTCTAAAATACATGGACAAGTACAGAGCCAGAGCTGTAATAAAAATCAGTGCAGAGTGATAGAGAAGAGATAGAATGAATTTCTTGGTTCTTAGATCAAAAGGAATGAACTTCAGTCTGTAAGAAGGCAGTTTAACCACTTAGACAATATTTTTCTGACACTTGTTGGTTACACTTTAAAATCTAGCTAAATGCTTTTTACAGAATAAAATGGCTGTTGTTGCAATATTTTATGTCACACGATATTGGCGCAAAAATGTTTTGTGAAAAAAAAAAAACGCACAAACGCGATTCTCATTTTATCCAGAATCGTGCAGCTCTAATGTAAACCAAGTCAAGTAGTTAAATGGATGTAAAGGGGGGGGACTGGATGGAAAATTAACCAAATTTGTTTTGTCTTTGACCCTGGGTTCACGCACTGCTCTTCTCTCGCAGGCAGTTCACACTGCCTTGTGCAAACCGCTGCGGGTGTCATTAACTTTCATGACACTACCAGTTTAGTTCACAGATCGCAGTGCGAACTGAACTCGCACAGAAATCTGATCGGATAGGTGAGACTATGCGTTCCAATTCTAGTGTGGGGAAAAACAAGTCCCTGCACTATACTGTATATAACTGTATGGCTGACTTTCATTGCTCAGCGATTGCATGTGATCGGCACCTGCAGTGCTCATGCGAATCACATGCGATCTCTGAGATCGCGCTAGTGGGAACCCAAGCTCAAAAAAACGTGACAGGACTAATGAAACAAAAAAAAAAAAAAAAAAAAACTCTAGGCACGTGTAAAAGGAACCTAATGCATTATACACACGTTCGGACATTCCGACCACAAAATCCGTCCGATTTTGTCCGAAACTTTTGTTGCACACACCCGGTCGGACAAAGCTGTCGGAAAAACCGATCGTTCTGAACGAAGTGACGTAGAAAACATACGACGGGACTACGTAGAGGCCAGTAGCCAATAGCTTTTGTCTCCAAATTTCTTCTGAGCATGCGTGGCACTTTGTGCGTCGGAATTCTCTACACACGACCGGAAAAAGTCTGATCGGATTTTGTTGTCGGAAAAAATTAGATCCTGCTGTTAAATTTTTCCGATGGAAAAAGCCCGCTAGAGCCCACACACGATCAGATTTTCCGACAACATAATCCGATCAGACTTTTTCCATTGGAATATCCGACCGTGTGTACGGGGCATTAGTCTTAATGTCAGAGTGAAAAGGTTTGAAAAGGTCTTTGGTCAAAGCCTGCAGAACTATCGAAAGGTCATATTTGGGAAAACTTGTTAAAAAGGCACCAGCCTACCTGGCCTGTTCTAAGAATTTTTTTTATTTTTTAAATATTAAAAAAGGCCAAGTTCACCAATATAGCATTTATGTACTTTTTTGCAAAAGTATCAAAGCTTTCCATAAAATCTACAGACACGTACCTTATGTCCTACATCAATGATTCCAAACGTATCTATTGCTTCTGTCTTATAACCTAAAGTCTAAGGACCTGACACAGGAAGGAGTTGACCAGCTGATCTCATTGGCACACCCTGCATCATCCAACTATCCTCTCCCAGCTGCACATTTTTTTTTTTATTAAATGAAATGCAATCAGTGATCATCCTTCTCACTATATACAATCGAGTGTATGGCTCTTTATACAAGTACATAGAAGGGAGTGGACAGTAACTCGGCTGTCAAGCCCCCATTCACATCTCTGCATAGCGGGAACTCGCATTCCCACTTTTTTTTTTTTTTTTTTAAGCGAGGTGGGGAGGCGTTTGAGCATTTGCACTCATCACACATAGGGAAGCTCATCCAACTGAATGGGCTTCCCTACACAGCAAATCACCCCATAGCCATCACTGAACCCACCCTTCTACCCGGCACCATCTTCCTCTATACCATATTCAGCAGTGTCTTGTAAAGTAGCCACTGCAGATTCCAGCAACGTAGTAGCATTAGGGATCTGAGGGGAAAAAAAATCTCCAATGCAGGAAGGACAACTGTGTTGCAAAGAAGTAGGCTCGCAAATCCGGATTGCTTCAGCTCTGAGCAATCCTCATACCTTTTTTCAGTGAATTAAAAAAAAAAAAAAAAAAAAAACGGACAAACTGAAAACTTTGTCAGTTCTTCCCCCCTTGCTGTGATTGACAGGCGATTTGCATATCTCGTGCACTAGCCTAAGACATGCATTATTTTTTAATTCCCACCCCACTCCTTTCTTCAGCAGCTCTGCAAGGATTGGATGTTCCACACCTCAGCATGATTTGGCATGCTGAAGTCATGTGGGGACTTTTCTGGGTTTTGACTGGATGTTAGTGATCATAGCAGAAGTTCAGTGTAAGAAATACACAGGAGAAAATTTATGTTGATAAGGGGAGTGTAGAGGTGGGCAGGGATACTGACTCCACCCACTGAGCCCTGGAAAACAGACCCACCCACAAAATTTGCAGTTTTTCAGGTCTCATAGCAGACAGAGGGGAGACATTTGACAGATAAGTATACATGCAGGAGGCATGTATATCCTTCTAGATAACCAATATTGCAGTAGTTTAGAAAGGGTGAGAGTGGGTTTACATCCACTTTAAGTTAAAATCTATATTTTTTGCTAGAAAGTTACTTGGAACCCCCAAACAAAACAGGCAGTCTACTAGTTACAAACAGACTTAAAAATGACGCCAACTTACAAGGGACAGAAAGTGAGGTGAAATCTTCTGAACAGGGGGAAAAACAGCAAAACAAATGTTACAGGGTTGATAACCCTTCCCTCGTGATCTGTATACAATTATATAAAAAAAAAATTTCCCCATCGGGCACGCCAGCAGTCTACGGTTCTTGTTCCCAAACTCAAATATGCACCGTCTTTTAGCAAGTCCGAGTTTAGTGGTCTGATCAGTGAGGAGGGCACAGTAGTCCCTAGTTTTCCCCTGCAAGTCCAGCAATATCTCCCCCTAGTCGGGGTCCTAACATATTCTGCCTCTGCCAGTAATACCGCTGCTTCCTTCTTTCACCTCAGAGACAAGCTGCTTCTTAAACCCAATAACCTCCTTCATGAAAACCCCTCTTTGAAGGCCTCCCACTGGAGGGGGGAGCCCACCTTCTCAACCCTAAAAAAAAGGTACCAATAGCTTGAGTACATTTAATCTTCACATATTCCTCCTGTAACCAAACTAGTTTCCCTGTGCCAGTGGTGGATCCCAGGTTTAGGTCCCAACCTAAGGCCTAGTTTAATGGGAGAATGGTCAGACAGTGAGCAAGGTGGCATATTTGCCTAGAGCGCTAACTCCAATCCACCCCCCTCAGCAAGGACAGTGTCTATTCTGGACATTAATAACCACTAAAATAAAAATCCTTCCTTTCACCACACACAGATGATCGAGATAGACCTGTAAGCGAGTCTCCTGCAGCAGAATCAAATGTGGCTTATATATTTCTTGCTATAGTTAAAGACTAGGGAGCGTTCAAATTTGGAGTTGATGCTTCTGACATTCCAGGACACCACTCCAAGATTGACTTCCATTTCTAATGATTCCAGCACAGCCGAGAGCAGGGCACCCATGTCATTTGGGTACAGTGTAGCATGACTGCCCAATTATCATTCAAAGTGCGACAGCGCTGAAAGCTCAAAATTGGTCTGGGCAGGAAGGTGTTTAAGTGCCTGGTATTGAAGTGGTTAAAAAGGAAATAAAAGATGAAAAGCCAAATGGCTCCTTACTTTAAAAAAAGGGGGCTGTTCGCTTGGTAGATATCCGGTAACGAATCTCGTGTTACCGGATAACTACCCTTTTTAAATTAAGGAGCCATTTGGCTTTTCATCTTTTTATTTCCTTTTAATAAACAAGTTTACACTATAAAGATGTTTTTGCTCGCTCTCTATGCCCCATCCGAGTCTATAAAGAGGAGATCTTGCTGGATTTGGTCCATGCCATCTTGTATGTGAGCAGGCAAACCTGCAAAAGCACTGTATTTTTTTATTAAATTAGTCACACACAAGATCCAGTAAGCGGACTACATTCACAATCACTTTTGGGTGGTGTGTGCTAAAATCTGTGGTGAAGGAATATCTAAAAATTCATCACAACTAGTTTGCATCTCAGTTGTTTTTTGGTGGACTATCTAAAAAGTACTTTTTGATATATGATCATTGGCTCAGCAAGTGTTTATTATGTCACTGTTTGCACATGTATCTATGGGATGTTAGACTATTTTATGTAGTATTCAAAAATGTGTTCACTGGTTGTGGGGCACGCACAACTTTATATTTAATTATTAATCTTTTGTTAAGTATTGTTATTTTTGTGGTATAGGTAACTAAATATCAATATTATATTCAGTAATTAATGGTTCACAAGCACCCCTATTCGCCACTTTACTTTTCTCATGCTATTAAGAATCTTATGATTCTTGTTTAAGGGAGCAGCATATATGTATTTATATATTTTTCTGGTGCAGAGTTTCTGTCAATTGCTTTTAATTGATATTTTCAAATATCAAGAAAGGGGTAGCAGCAAAAGGGGCATCCATCTATCCCCGCAACCCACCACCCCTGTGCCACACTCCCTCCCCCCAGCAAACAGCAAAGCGTCAGAAGAATTCTATGGAGGATGCTCCATGCTGTATTGAAGTAGAATGTACCTGCATAGCTTTGTTTGATTACACGCATAAACCACCCATTTATGGACTATAGTCACAGGCCCCTTTGCCTATACTGCTTGATTAAAGCTATAACCATCGGAATGCCTGTGAATAGATTGCGATTAGATGTGTGCAGCTGCATTTTTTTTTCCCCCTTTTAAACAGAAAACGTTGTCTAATTCTTTGTGGCTTTTTGCTTATGTGATCTCTCTTCGATTATTGTAATTTTGAAGTGTTTTTTCATAGTTTGGTCTTTTTTCAATTATTAAAATTTATCATATTAAGCCAACAGGTCTCCCGCCGCTCTTCTAGGGGGAATTCAATTTCTCCCTGTTTTTTCTGATATGCTCCAAGACCGGGGGAGTCATGGTTTCTGACTGATATCAGTCAAAATTTAGTTGCAGATTTAGTTAGTTAATTTTATATACCAAGTTAAACTAAACTAGGTAGATCCGGGCACAAAATATATTTTTTCCTATAGCATGCTGTAGGTCAATTTCAGATCCGAGGCATTTCTTCACAGGCTGGAAGCTGGCCCTCTGAGTGGCAGACGAGAAAGCAGGGTAAATCGAAATTCAGTATCCATTAAACCTCCCAGTCATGGAAGTGTAGAATTTTCACTATCATAGGGCAAGGGACCGCACCCTTGGGGGGGGGGGCTGCCAGGTAAACTGTGGGCCCTTTTAATAGCAAACATTTGAGTGAAAGTCCCAGGCTCCATATTTGCAGTGAGCCATCCCTCCAGGAACTCCTCAGGCGTCTCCCTTCCAGTTCTTCAGGAAACCCCACTAGTCGGATAATATTCCATCTCATACGATCCTCCATGTCAGCCATTTTCAAAGCATGTTCAGACAGGGCCTTCTTTGCCACCTGTACAGCAGTGTCCATAGGCCTGACACCATCTTCCAATGCAGCAATTCAGTGATCAGTAGCCTGAGTTTTTTCCCTCATCTTCTGCATGTCATGTTTCATGAAAGAGAAATCAAGCTTGAGCTCCCCAAAATTATCTACAAGCTTATTCTGGCAGCCCTGTAGAGCAGACATGATCTGTGTAAGGGATGGCTCACCCACCCCAATCTCCTTGTATGCTGTGCCCTCTGGGGTCTAGGACTCACCCGATCGCTTGCAGGAGATGCAGGCTGTTCCGGGGCCTCATTGTTGACCAGCAGTGGCAATTCCTCCTCCTCCCAGCCGTCGGCACCATCTTGGGATCCCCAGGCGAACCGTGCCAGACGTTCCCTGGGCTTCTTTGGTGGAGGCGGCCCATATTTGACCATCTTCAAGAGGTGCCTGCGATCGTCTTGCACACATTCACCCACAATTTGGAGCGAAATCGGGCAAATTGTTCCCAGAATGAAGAATCTATGGACGGATCTCGGCCGCATCCATCTCTAAACAGATACCCTTCCGGGTATCGCCGCTCCGGCCAACCACAGCACCGCTGTGATTGGCCAGAGCGGTGAGGACGTCGCTCCACGCATGCGTGCGGGACACTTCAACTGCGGTGAGCCGCAGTTGTGAATGGGGATTAACCCTGTAAATGCACCGTTGTCTGCGGCGGGGGGGGGGGGGGGTTACTCCCATGTATCTGCCAGCCTCAGTGTGCACAGAAGAAAAAAAAATGTATGTATGCATGCATGCATGTATGCATGCATATATATATATATATATATATATATATATATATATATATATATATATATATATATATATATATATATATATATATATATATATATATATATATATTATATATATATATATATATAATTTTTATTTAAATAAAATAAATAAACCAGTACCAAAACTGCGCCCTCATCCAAGAGGGATGTTTAACCACTTCAGCCCCGGACCAATTGGCAGCCAAAGGACCAGGCCCCTTTTATGATTCGGCACTGCGTCGCTTTAACTGACAGTTGCGGTCGTGCGACGTGGCTCCAAAACAAAATTGGCGTCCTTTTTTTCCCACAAATAGAGCTTTCTTTTGGTGGTATTTGATCGCCCCTGCGGTTATTTTTTGCGCTATAAACAAAAATAGAGCGACAATTTTGAAAACAATGCAATATTTTTTGCTTTTTGCTTAAAAAAAAAAACGCAATTAATGATTGGTTTGCGCAAAAGTTATAGCGTTTACAAAATAGGGGATAGTTTTATAGCATTTTTATTAATATTTTTTTTTTTTTTTTTTTTTTTACTAGTAATGGCGGCGATCAGTGATTTTTATTGTGACTGCGACATTATGGCGGACACATCGGACATTTGACACATTTCTGGGACCATTGTCATTTATTCAGCAATCAATGCTATTTAAATGCATTGATTCCTGTATAAATGACAGTTGTAGTGAAAGAGTTAACCACTAGGGGGAGGGGTGGCTGTGACGCGTGTGTGTTTTTTTTACATTAGGGGCGGGGCTGACGTCATTGATCGGCTTTCCCGATGACCGGGAACAGCCAATCAATGACAGGCAGAGTAGGAAGCGCGGGGAGAGGTTTGTTTACACATACCTCTCCCCGTTCTTCAGCTCCGTGACCCGATCGCGGGACACCAGCGGCGATGGGGTCCACTGGTCCCACGGCCGGGGCCACGGAGCTCCCGACCGGGTCGCGAGCGCGCCGCTGGCGGCACGTGCGCGACCCACGGGCAGGCAATTAAAGGGTCACGTACAGGTACGTTATTTTGCCTGCCCGTTGCATTTTTCCGCGGTATATCTGCGTTAGGTGGTCGGGAAGCGGTTAAAAAGGAGCCAAGGGAACCAAACACCCTCACGCGTAAACCAAGAGGGTGGCAGGGGCCAGAATGGTGCTCAAAAAAGCTGAACAAGGCAATCCACACTTTCAGGGACACTACTTGAAAGATTGCTACTCCCACGCAGTTTCCGCAGTATGATCTGTCAGATCACTAAGTAACAAGCCTCCTCAGAACAGATAATGTGAGCAAAGCACCCATTTTAGACAACAAAAAGTGTAAATTTGATCACCCAATTTTAATTAAAGCACATAAAAAAAAAAAATAAAAAAAAATATAAGAGGCTGTGGTCTAGAACCTAGAGGCATTTTAGGACGCATGACATTTCAGTCAGAAAGGTTACCACTCTGACCCTTGTAGATTGTTTAGTTTTGATTAAATACATCAAAAGTACCAATGTGAAAGGGTTATTGAGGTTCGCTTCAGAAGCTCTGGCTCAGATTAATTTTCAATGAAGTTGGGCTTATCAGGGGTTACAAAGTGAATAATGAAAAAAAAATAAAAAATAAAAATCACAAGGATAATCCCCGGCTATAGGTATTCTAGGAATAGTATAAAATCCTGCAGATATATACTGTATGCTAAATTTAGCAAACAAAGAAACCGAAAAGATGTGTAAAAATATTGTATCACAATAAAACAAACACTTACCAAGCCCTGGGGTACAGGAGAGTTATCAATATATCAGTATCAATACAATTATTGCTAAAAAAAACACTACCAGTACCTTGAATTCTTTATCAGGTCGACTTGTCTTGGAGAAAGGACAAAAACACATGGGCTGTCTTGAAGTTTTTCACTGTTTTGAGCAACTGCAGAAAAAGTAAACGACAAATGTCAATTCTTTTCAGTTATCGAAGATCTAGACACAATAGCAATATAAAATAAAGGACGGTTGACAATCCAAAATAAAGCGCCTTTCATGTTTTACATACCGCCTGCCTGCCGGCCTCCCTCCCACAACTATCTTGATTTCCCTGTATACTTTGCAACGTCTCCTCAGCTCATTCCTTTGGTTTACTTTTGATTTAGAAGAATCACATGTCCCATTTCCATTGTACCTTGCTGTAATTCCTGTACTGACTATATCCTGAGACTCCTAGATAAGTAGGCTCAGTGAAGTGTGTGATACAGCAAAGCAATCACAGCATTTAACTACTTCAGCCCAGAAGAATTGGCTGCTCAATAACCAGGCCATTTTTTGCGATACAGAACTGCGTTGCTTTAACCGACAATTGCGGTCATAAAGCAAAAATTATTTTCTCACAAATAGAGCTTTTTGATCTTTGCGTTTTATTTTTTGCATTACAAACAAAAAAATAAAAAAACCTTTTGCTGTAATAAATAGCCCAAATTTTAATTTTTTTTTTTTTTAAAGCAAATTGTTGTCCTCAGTTTAGGCCGATATGTATTCTACATATTTTTGGTAATAAAAAAATAAAAAATAAAAACACGCAAAAAGCAAGCACCCTCTACTTTTGGGTAGGCACTATAGTGGTATTTTGATAGTGAAGGATTTAGTTGCTGTTAGAAAAGTTTTAAAATGTTGTTTATTGTGTGACCATTTAAAAAAACAATAACCCTGAGACTGATTTTTAATCCCACTTATGAGCACTTTGTATTAACTTGTTATATCGTTTGCTTTAACTAACTCCACAGTAAAGTTTTAGGATGATTAAGCGTAACCGAATATGGTAGTATTAGATTGTACAGGAAACGCAGACATTAGCAAAATAAAGGTATCATTCTGTACCAGGCACGCTAGCTGTGTTTCCTCAGCCAATAGAAAAATAGGGGCTGGGTTATGAAGTAATTAGGGACAGATACATTCCTTTGTAGGATTCTAGCAGAATTTTTTACTGTCATCCTAATGTGTTAACATATTAGAAATAAAATTGTTTACTTCTTAATACATCTGGAGTTGACTGATCACAAGCTGAGGATATACCCAACAGTTGCAAATAAATGTCAGTATAGCAGGGGGGTGTGACCACCTACACTTGGGCTCAGAGATACCTCCTCTGCTTGACAGTGGATTGTTCTTGAAAAGAGGATGGCCTGAGACCAGAGTGGCAGGAAACTCAAGTGAGAGTCTTGACCAATGGTTAATTTGCATGGTCAAGCGGAGGTCTCTCATAAAGGGGGGGGGGGGGGATCCAAAGGAAGAGATCCTAGGGAGGCTGAGGCCTGGAGTTCCAGGAGGTTTAGGGCCTGTGCCCTTAAACGGAGGAAGTAGACCGGTGGATTGACTTTCTGTGACCGGGGAACACAGAGTGTTGATCGTGAAAAACAGGTCAGTGCAACTTAAAGAAGCAAGTGCAGGAGTGAGTGAAGTGACATGCGGTGAGGCTACAGAACACAGTGTAAGCAATAACGGTCAGTCAGTTATAAAGACTGAGGGGTTGTTAGAATACGGGTCATGGAAATAGGCGATGTGGGCCTTTGACTATAGAGAGTTAATACTCCCAAAGAAATTAGTCTGATTAGTACATGAAGATATAGATTCAAGAAGGGATCTGCGTAGGGAAAGTCCAGCAACAAAGGCTACGGCCGTGGATGATACCCTCACAAAGTGGGATCTGATGGTGCACCTCATATCTACCTAATGAAGACTTCAAAATCGCACCATGAATAAAGAGCAAGAAAACTTAACTGTTTCGTGTTCTATACTTTTGTATGGGAGGTCGGAAGCGGGGTGATTGGCATATAGCTATAGGAGGGGGGGGAAGAAACGGCGCTATCTACACGTAAATAAATTCAGCAGCCTGCACAACAAAAGCATGTAAAAATAGAAAACGTGAATAAATAAATAAATAGTGCGGCGCTCAAAGTGTTCAATAATGATTATTAAACATATAGTGTGAAATAATATATAGTAATAAAATTATATATCACTAAAAGGAGAAAAAAAATAACTGAAAATAGAACTATACTCTATATAGGACATCAAATGAGTTAGGGTAGTGAACCCAACTGATTGCAAACAAAACGTGACAAAAATAAACTATCACAAAATACTGTGTCTCATGATTTAGAAATACTGATTATTATAAGAATCAATTGATAATGAAAGTCAATTAATAATACACCATAGTGACTTGAGTGAATACAATATATCATAAAGTGACTTGTGCGGCTTGTCTGATGTACTCCGTCACCGATTAAGGGAAGGCTTACCAACTATCGTGGACTCAGGTAGGCTTACGTCATATGAGTCAAAATTGCTGTGTGTTATTTGCAATACACCGATGTGGGCAGTTATTCCAATGTCTGGTGACCAACGACAGGACTATGCGCTGAATGGTTGGTAGAAGCTCAAAAATTAGATGGTAGGCAGTCATTGCTCCACCTCTCCACGGGGGGGATATAGCTGTCTATTACAAGAAAAGAGGTCCCCTCAGGATTTCGGTCGTGACATTCTCTGTAGTGGCGGGGAACTGTGTGGAACTTCTTCCGGTGTAGGCAGGACAGGCACGTCGCTTCCGCCCCCTTGCGCTGTTCACACATGCGCAGTTATGACCCGCGGCTAATGTAAATATTGCATTTAGCCTCACAATGAGGCCTGGTCAATGCTGCATTCTACACACTGGCATAAATAGAGCAAATTGCGTAATTTCCGCCCCCAGACTCCATTTTGCCAGAGCCTGATGGCTCGTTTTTAAACAGCACAAACACTGACACTATTTACACATCCCGATTTTAATTTCAGGATTTTATTTACATTATAATCTAGCACTAAAGGCTGGTATCAGTCATACATATCCATACTTTAGGGCATGTGTTACAATTTTATGAGTTTGTTACCATTTGTTAAGAAAGGGGATCTTATTATACCAAACTCACAATGAGGCTTGACACTCAAGCCATAGGCGCCATCTTACCCTAAACAGGAAGTGGTTTAATCATTGAGCAAGCATTGATGTCAGGTTGATCTCATCTGCAAATACCCCTGTACCTATATATAAACGGTGGCCCCAGTGAATCGGCAGCCCCAGATTATGCCTTAAGGCGAAACGCGTCGGGTGACGATTTTGCTGATGCCACTGCTGCCAATTTCTTTTATACATGCCTATTAAGCCTTTGTACATGTGAGTACCCATTTTTATATTTATTCAATTTTTGTTTACTTGACGGTATTACGCTATATGGTCTCATTTCTCTTTGTCGGTAACACCATTGGGGGATGAACCACATGCTATACCTGCCTACCATCTCATTTTTGAGCTTCTACCAACCATTCAGCGCATAGTCCTGTCGTTGGTCACCAGACATTGGAATAACTGCCCACATCGGTGTATTGCAAATACCACACAGCAATTTTGACTCATATGTAGGGGTGCAATGGATCAAAAAACTCACGGATCGGATCGATCCTCGGATCAGGAGTCACGGATCGGATCATTTTTCGGATCAGCAAATAATTGAATTTGCAAAAACCTGTGAAAATTCCGCCACCATATAGTCCCCACTGTAATATCCACATCATCTCCCCCACTGTAATATTGGCAGGGTATCGCAGAGTATTATGCTGGGTATCGCAGAGTATATTGGCTGGGTAATGCAGGGTATGTTTACAAGTGATCGCTCCGTCATTTGACTGAGCGATCACATTGTAAACAGTGCCCGGGTGTACCAAGATGGCCGCCGCTCCGGAGCTAGGCCACCGGGTGTACCAAGATGGCCGCCGCCGCTCCGGAGTTAGGCCGAAGCCTTTCCTAAGGCCGAGGCCGCGGATCGCGGGGTGTGCCGATCCGAACGGGGTGACCCGTTCGGATCACGGATCGGCGACGATCCGTTGCACCCCTACTCATATGGCGTAAGCCTACCTGAGTCCACGATAGTTGGTAAGCCTGCCCTTAATCGGTGACGGAGTACATCAGACAAGCCGCACAAGTCACTTTGATATATTGTATTCACTCAAGTCACTATGGTGTATTATTAATTGACTTTCATTATCAATTGATTCTTATAATAATCAGTATTTCTAAATCATGAGACAGTATTTTGTGATAGTTTATTTTTGTCACGTTTTGTTTGCAATCAGTTGGGTTCACTACCCTAACTCATTTGATGTCCTATATAGAGTATAGTTCTATTTTCAGTAATTTTTTCTCCTTTAGTGATATACAATTTTATTACTATACATTTCACACTATATGTTTAATAATCATTATTGAACACTTTGCGCGCCGCACTATTTATTTATTTATTCACAGCATATAGCTATAACCAACTCAGAAGCCCCCACGGGGGTACCGCTATGCGTATATTGATTGGTTTGCGCAAAAGTTATAGCGTCTACAAAATAGGGTAATAAATTTAGGCATTTTTTTTTTCGAGACTGCGACATGGCAGACACTTGACATTTTTTGGGTCGATTGACAATTTTACAGCGATCTGTGCTATAAAAATGCACTTATTACTGTATAAAAAGTCACTGGCAGGGAAGGGGTTAACCGTGTTCCCTATGTGTGTGTTCTAACTGTAGGGGGTGGGACTGACTATACGAGATGAGAGATCGTGGTTCCCAGCTCATAGGAACTCACAATCTCTCTTAACAGAACTGCGAGAGGCAGAACACCCCTGTTCTGCCTCTCGTGACCACGAGCGCTTGCTATCCTGCTTAACCACTTCCCGCCCGGTCAATAGTAAATTGACGTCCGGGAAGTGGCTTCGTTATCCTGACTGGGCGTCATATGACGTCCTTCAGGATAACAGCCGCCGCGCGCCCGTGGGGGCGCGCATCGCGGCGATCGGTGGAGCGGTGTGTCAGTCTGACACACCGCTACACTGATCTCGGTAAAGAGCCTCCGGCGGAGGCTCTTTACCACGTGATCAGCCGTGTCCAATCACGGCTGATCACGATGTACACAGGAAGAGCCGTTGATCGGCTTTTCCTCACTCGCGTCTGACAGACGCGAGTAGAGGGGAGCCGATCGGCGGCTCTCCTGACAGGGGGGGTCTGCGCTGATTGTTTATCAGCGCAGCCCCCCCTCAGATGCCCACACTGGACCACTAGGGAAGCCCCCAGGACCACCAGGGAAGCCCCCAGGACCACCAGGGAAGCCCCCAGCATGTGGATGGCCAGGTACATCCCCCATGGCCATCCACATGTTAAAAAAAAAAAATCAAAAATATGCCAATCAGTGCCCACAGATGGGCACTGATTGGCACATCATATTAATAAAAAAAAAAGTAAAAAAAAAAGGATTCCCAGCAATGCCACCCATAAGTGTTATCAGTGCCACTCATCAGCGTCCATCAGTGCCACCTATCAGTGCCCATGCATGCCACCTATCAGTGCCCATGCATGCCACCTATCAGTGCCCATCCATGCCACCTATCAGTGCCACCTATATGTGTGCATCAGTGCCACCCATAAGTACCCGTCAGTGCCGCCTATGAGTGCCCATCAGTGCCACCTGAGTGCCCATCAGTGCCGCATACCAGTGCCACCTATCAATGCCCATCAGTGCCACCTATCAGTGCCCATCAGTGCCGCCTATCAGTGCCCATCATCAGTGCCACCTCATCGGTGCCCCCTAATTGGTGCCACCTCATCGGTGCCCATCAGTGCCGCCTTATCAGTGCCCATTAGTGCCGCCTTATCAGTGCCCGTCATTGAAGAAGAAAACGCACTTATTTACAAAAAAAATTAACAGTGACAAAGAAAAACTTGTTTTTTTGCAAAATTTTCGGTCTTTTTTTGTTTGTTGCGCAAAAAATAAAAATCGCAGAGGTGATCAAATACCACCAAAAGAAAGCTCTATTTGTTGGAACAAAATGATAAAAAATTTGTTTGGGGTACAGTGTAGCATGACCGCGCAATTGTCATTCAAATTGCGACATCGCTGAAAGCTGAAAATTGGCTTGGGCGGGAAGGTGTCTAAGTGTCTGGTATTGAAGTGGTTAAAAAAGGGGCATCATGTTACATCAAGCCACAAATTTTCTATATATATATATATATATATATATATATATATATATATATATATATATATATATATATTTATATTATATATATATATATATATAATATATATATATATATATATATATATATATATATATATATATATATATATATATATATAACTTTAGATTTAAACAGATTTTTTGATTATCAATTATTTTAACCACTTCAGCCCCGGACCAATTGGCAGCCAAAGGACCAGGCCCCTTTTTGCGATTCGGCACTGCGTCGCTTTAACTGACAATTCCGTGGTCCTGCGACGTGGCTCCAAAACAAAAATTGGCGTCCTTTCTTTCCCACAAATAGAGCTTTCTTTTGGTGGTATTTTATTGCCCCTGCGTTTTTTATTTTTTGCGCTATAAACAAAAATAGAGCGACAATTTTGAAAAAAATTCAATATTTTTTGCTATAATAAATATACCCAAAAAAATATATAAAAAAAAAACATTTTTTTTTTCCTCAGTTTAGGCAGATACGTATTCTTCTACATATTTTTGGTAAAAAAAAATAGCGATTATTGATTGGTTTGCGCAAAAGTTATATCGTTAACAAAATATGGGATAGTTTTATAGCATTTTTATTAATATTTTTTTTTTTTTTTTACTAGTAATGGCGGCGATCAGCGATTTTTAATGTGACTGCGACATTATGGCGGACACATCAGACATTTTTGACACATTTTTGGGACCATTGTCATTTATACAGCAATCAATGCTATTTAAATGCATTGATTCCTGTATAAATGACAGTTGTAGTGAAAGAGTTAACCACTAGGGGGAGGGAGGGGGTTATGGGCTCTGACGTGTGTGTTTTTTACATTGGGGGCGGGGCCGACGTCTGACGTCATTGATCGGCTTTCCCGATGACCGGGAACAGCTAATCAATGACAGGCAGAGTAGGAAGCGCGGGGAGAGGTTTGTTAACACATACCTCCCCCCGTTCTTCAGCTCCGTGAACCGATCGCGGGACACCAGCGGCGGTCGGGTCCGCTGGTTCCGTGGTCGGGGTCACGGAGCACCCGACCGGGTCGCGCGCGCGCGACCCACGGGCAGGCATTTAAAGGGCCACGTACAGGTACGTGGTTTTGCCTGCACGTGCCATTCTGCCGACGTGTCCCGACAAGCGCAAGTTCCACTTTAGGGTGGAATCCCGTTTTAAGTGCAAAAATCCAAACAAATATGTGCAATCCTTGCATATCTTATATATTCAGTAAATTGCTCTATATGCATCCATTTGGGTTTTCTCCATAAAGCGTACCCAGACCCTTCTCCCCTTGAGGTCTGAGGATCTGGTAAGCAGTTTGTGACAGGCAGTGTACACAAGTGGTGAAGAGTTTTACCTGTCTGAGGGATTATTTAGGCTCCTGTATTTGCACGCGATACCTTTCTGGTCAGACTTGCACTGAGCACTTCATGATTATGTTGTACATTAAGCGCTTGCCGACCAGTGCACGGTGATATACGTTGGCACAATGGAAGCGGCATTGTGGGCGCACACCCGCCAGGTGCCCCGCAATCGTGTCACAGAGTGGCTGAACGGGGAGATGCCCATGTAAACAAGGCATTTCCCTATTCTGCCTAGTGACAAGACAGATCTACTACGCCCCGTCATCGGGAGCAGTGATCCGTCATGTCCTAGGTAGCCCATGCCCCCCCCCCAGTTAGAATCACTCCCTAGGGCACACTTGACCCCTTGATCGCCCCCTAGTGTTTAACCCCTTCCCTGCCAGTGTCATTTATACAGTAATCAGTGCATTTTCATAGCACTGATCACTGTATAAAATGACAATGGTCCCAAAAAAAAAACACCACGTCAAAAGCGTTGGCCATAATGTCACAGTCACGATAAAAAAAAAAAAAAAAACAGATCGCCATTACTAATTAAAAAAATTTAAACGCCATAAATCCATCCCCTATTTTGTAGACGCTAACCAATTTATATATTTTAGCAAAAAAGTAAATAGTCTTTCCAAAATTGTCGCTGTTTACAAACGCAAAAAACTGCAGAGGTGATCAAATACCACCAAAAGAAAGCTCCATTTGTGGGGGGGGGGGCGGAATGATGTCAATTTGGTTAAGGTGCAACATTGCACGACCGCGCATTCGTCAGTTAAAGCGACGCAGTGCCGTATCGCAAAAAGGGCTCTGGTCAGGAAGGGGGTAAATTCTTCCGGGGCTGAAGTTGTTAAAGTGAATATAAAGTCTATTTTTTTTTTTTTTAGTGAACATACATGTTATAATTACCTACCCTGTGCAGTGGATTTGCACAGTAATCCTCTTCTCGGGTCCCTCTTTGGCTCTTCTGGCACGTCCCCCCTTTTGAGTGCCCCCACAGCAAGCAGCTTGCTATGGGGGCACCGAGCTGAGCCACAGCTCCCTGTGTCCATTCAGACATGGAGATGTGACCCAGCCCACCCACTTTCTCTCCTCATTGGCTGACTGACTGGTGGGCAGCAGCAGGAGCCAATGAAGAGGAGAGTCACGGGCAGCCGAGACAATCCTGCAAAATTGCTGGATCTAGGAGGGACCTCTGGTAAGTATTAGAGGGGCTGATGCACACAGAAGGCTTTTTATCTTAATGTATTAAGATAAAAAACCTTATGCCTTTACAATCACTTCAAGCTGACTTTTGTGAGCACCTATATGATTTTTTTTTCTCTTTTTCACTTTATGAAATTCTCATTATTGGATGTATTATTGTATTTATGCACTTTCACTTTGTGTTTTTGGGCAGTACAGAACAAATCAGGATATATTTATTTACGTAGGTATATAGTGCAGCGGTCACTGAAGTATTTTATTAATTTTTCCACTAGCGCAATTACTGTTTGATTTATATATCAGTATGAATGTCACACTCAATCTTTCCAAATACTGGATCACATCCTGCATGAACAAGAACACTTCCTTTTCAACAACATACTCAACGCAGGCACAGTTATACCTTTTTATTGCAAGATACTAAAAGCCTAAAAAAAGTTAAGCAACTATTATTCACCACCCCCTACCCTCTGTGGCTTAGAAAAGATTAAACCACCCACTGGCACCCTTGTCAAACCCCAAAGTCCCTCCAGTTACATCCTAAAAGTATGAGCACTTTCTGCACACAGACCCTCCCTCATGGCTGAAGTCTAGTAGACCCAAGAAAAAAAAAAAAAAAAAAAAAGAAGGAGCAATGGTATGAGCAAATCTGAAAATAAAAATAAAAAGAAGTACATCTTACCAAGTTCTGTCGGCTTTAAAAGTTCATCAACCACGTCGTAGAAAGGGAGTTTGACAAGTCGCACCTCAGGCTTGCTCATTGCTTTGGGAGGTATCCGAGATACGCCATTGACATGCTTTGCATATACAGACTGGTAGTCCACGTTGGGTTGAGTCCTAGTCGCAGTTGTTCCATGGTCAAAAGATGGATGGATAAGTAAAGAGTCCGATCGGTGTGATTGTGTCAGTTGTGTTGCAGCTGTGGTAACTAAATCAGTGGGTTTCTTTGAATATCTTGTCTCATAGAGCTCCTTTATCTTTTTAAAGACTTCAGGGCTACAATCAAATTGCACTAATTGCAAGGCTCGAGTGACAAGCTCATGCTTCAAGCCACTTTTACTGCGTCCGACATATCCCAGAAGCATCTGAAGATCAGATACTCGGAAACTCATCACCATGTTCTGAAAAAAAGGAAAAATGTAAATAAGCAAGGAGATGAAACAAATAAACTCCCCAGATATATTTATACATAAAAACAAATCAATTTGATCAAATAAAAAATCTGGTAAACTTGTATAAAATGAGACAAAACATTTACATGGATTAGCAGACCTTTCAACATTTCATACTGGTGTGTACTGTAACGATAATGGTGTTGATACATTGTAAAGAACGCACAAATTTATTTTTTTCCAGCTTTATTGAAATGCATAAAATGACATTCATCATTGACCACAATGTTACGGTGTACTACATTGCAACACACTGAGCTGAAAAAAAAAAAAAAAATAAGATTTTTAAAATAGCTTACCTGTAAAACCCTTTTCTTTGAAGTACATCACAGAACACAGAGCCATAGTAGTGTGGGGTTATAGGCCACCTTAAGGTGATGGACACTGGCAAGCCCTAAGACAAAAAGTCCACTCCCTACATAAAACACCTCCCACTACTAGAAGTACCTCAGTTTTGTAGCAAAGAAATAAACATGTATACCAAAAGGAGGGAGGGACCTGTGTCCCGTGATGTACTTCAAAGAAAATAAATTTTACAGGTAAGCTGTTTTAAAAATCCTATTTTCTTATCATACATCACGGGACACAGAGCCATAGTAGTTACTATGTGGGATGTCCCATAGCAATGCCAACTGAAAGGAGGGAGACAACAAAAGTAGGGCTCTAAGAGACTAGAGGACTTTTACTGCCGCCTGCATTACACTGTGCCCAAAGGCGATAGCCTCATGACCTTTTACATTTATTTGATAGAATCTGGTAAATGTATGGACTAAAGACCAAGTTGCGGCCTTGCAGATTTAAGCCAAGGAGGCTTGGTAATGCACTGCCCAGGAAGCACCAACAGCCCTGGTGGAGTGCGCTTAAATATGAAAAAGTGGAATATTACTCTAAAATCATAAGCTTGAACAATCGCTTGACAAATCCATTTAGAAATAGTAGAATTTGATGCCGCTTGTCCTCTTAGGACCTTCTGGCAACACAAACAAAACATCTGTTCTACGAATCTGAGCGATCACCTTTAAATAGACCTTGACTGCTCTCACCACATCAAAAGAATGTAGTGACCTTTCTTCCGCAGAACGAGGTTCTGGAAAAAATTAAGGCAGAACAATATCATGGTTTAAATGAAAACCTGACACTACCTTTGGAAGGAAATTAGGATGAGGATTTTCTGGGGTGCCAACCCCTCGAAATTCACACCAGGAGACATATGCCTTCCAGACTCAATAATATACGACTCTGGAGGCCAGCTTCTTAGCATTAATCAAAGTAAAAACTACTGAAGCCGACAGCCCACGGTCTTTGAGAATGTGGGTCTCAATAGCCAAACCATTAAATTTAGCGTTTGTAAGGCAGGATGGAACACCGGACCTTGCGAGAGAAGGTCTGGTCGCAGTGGTAGAGTCCATCTTTATGATCGCTGCATACCAAGATCTCCTGGGCCACAAGAATCACCTCCTTCCCTTCCTGCTTAATCCTGCGAAGGTGCGGAAGCAGCAGAACAGGAGGGAACGCATAGATCAGTGAAAACTGATCCCACGGAAAAACGAAGGCATCTGTTCCGCATGCCAGCAGATCCTTCGTCCTTGACACAAAGTTGTCGATCTTTCTGTTGAACCTGGACGCAAACAGATCAACGTCCGGAATTCCCCATCTTTGACATATTGACAGAAAGATGTCGGGGTGAAGAGATCATTCTCCCGGGAACAACTGTTGGTGACTCAAGTAGTCCGCCTGCCAATTCTCTATTCCCAGAATAAAGCCTGCCGATAGGCAAGGAATGTTGTCTTCTGCCCAGGATAGGATACGATTCACCTCTCTAAACCGCACGACTCCTCGTGCCCCCTTGGCAATTGATATAGGCCACTGGTGGCATTGTCGGATTGGACCCTGACAAATACGTAATCTGAGTGTCCAGGCCTCCAGGGCCAGGTGTGTTGCCCGAATCTCTAGAATATTGATGGGCAAGGTCATTTCTGTTTTGGACCATTTTCCGTGGGCAGATGCTTCTTCCAGGACTGCTCCCCAGCCCAGAAGGCTGGCATCTGTTGTCACCACCTTCCGGGTAACTGGTAGGAAGGACTTTCCTTTCTGAAGACTCTTGGATATCAACCACCAACTGAGGATTTGACGCACTTTGGGGGGATAAACGCATTGTCTAGAGCTTGGATCTTTTTGTTCCAAGTTCACAGGATACCGTTTTGCAGCAGTCTCAAATGAAACTGCGCATAAGGAACGGCCTCAAATAAAGCTACCATCTTTCCCAACAATCTCATGCAAAGTCGAATAGAAGGATTCTTCTTTGCTTTGACCACCTGAATCAGTTGCCTTATGGAACTGGTCCCTCTTCTGAGCCGTATCTATATATGATCACGCCCAAGTACTACAGTCTCCTTGATGGTTTTAAGGAAGATTTTTCTAGGTTGAGAATCCAATCTAAGTATTCCAGGTAGCTGACCGTGGAGACCAAACTCTGGTTTAGGTGGGCTACCGTCTGATCTATTAAGAGTAGATTGTCTAAATAAGCCAGAAACGTTATTCCCTGAGCCCTTAATCTGGCTAAGGGGGGGGAGGGGGGGAGAGAACTTTGGTTAACACTCGAGATGCAGTAGCTAGACCGAAAGGCAGAGCTACAAAATCTTGACGCGTAGATATAAAATAGGGACCTGTAGATAAGTATCCTTGATGATGTCGATTGACGCTAGCAGTTCTCCACCTTGTAGAATGGAGACCACTGAACTTTGAGATCTAAAATGGATCTCACATCCCCGTTTGGTTTTGGTACCGTGAAAAGGTTTGAATAAAACCCTAACCCTCGCTCTTCCATGGGGACCACTAATATCACTTTGGAGACAAGAGATGATACAAAGCCAGAAAGACTTTTTGATCTGTGAAAACGAGGACATGGCAACTCATGGGATTCTAGTCTGACCTAGAGATATTGAGGAAGCCACCCATTTGTCGCAACACTGTTCCTGCCAGACCCTTGAGAAATGCAGAAGTCTCCCCCCGCCCCCCCCCCCACTTGAGCGAGCGGGGTGCCCCTTCATAAGGAGGTTTTAGTATTTTGTTTAGTGGGCTGTCTCCCCCAGGGCCTCTTGACCTTGATGGTGGAGGCAGATGCTTATCCAGATCGTCTCCAAACAACCGTTCACCATGAAACGGAAAACTAGCCAAGAGCTTTTTGCATGGTGCTTCGGCTGACCAATTTTTCAACCATAGAATTCTACGCACATGTACCAGCCCAAGCCGTGAGGCTTGGAGAATAGAATCCTTTATAGTGTCCACTGTAAAACATAACGCCTCCTATATCCCAGCCAAATCTTGGGCCTGTTTATCAGGAATAATCTTGAGCACCTCTTTAAACTGGTCTTTTAAAAAGGACTGATATACTCCGATCGCTGCCAGCACAGGCTGAACCACTCAACCTGCCAGAGAAAAAAAGGTTTTTAAATAAGAATTCCAACTTATCTGTTGGATCTTTCAGCATTTGAGCATTGTTTATCTGGGTTTATCTGGGTGCTCCCACATAAGCTTTTTCAGTAATGAATAGATAGGAAAAGCACGAAAAGCTTGGGGAGGCTTTAGCGAGCGTGGGCCTCTCATCCTATGGGATCGCTTTTGTGAGGTGAAAAAATGGCGAGGAGGGAGCCTGGAAGAGTAGGGCTGCGTGCCGTTTTTCCTCCCGTCGCTTCTTCCTTGTGCAGAGGGGGGAGAAAACAGCACAGGTGGGGGGACGTCTGGTGGGAAGGAACCCCCCCCCCCCCCCCCCCCCCAGACTTACTGAGGTCTGCTGCTGGTTGGAGGAAAGGAAGCTGCTGTTCCGGACAACGTGAGCTCTCTGAGGAAGCGTGAGAAGGTATGTGCTCAATACCCCCAGTGGTGACACATAGGTATGACATTCATAAGAATTCAATTTTTTTTTAGAAAACTCCACTTGCCTTTCCCGCAGCAGGGTTTTCTGTGGTAACAACAGACCCAATCTTCACCCTTCACGGTGGGTTCCGTTAAACCTTCAAGAGCTAGGGGCCCACAATCCTGGACCTGTAATGGCACCACCGCCAGTAAAAAACTGAAGATGAAGATGAAGCGTTTACAGGCAAAACCTTGTTTCTTCAGATACAAGGCACGGGTACCAGTCAATTAGGCCAAAAAGACACTTGAAATGGATCCAGCTGCATGGCTAGCCCCATAAAGTATTGCTCCAATGGAGCTCAGCACAGCATATCTTTACTCGTGGCCAACACCTTAGACACTGACGAAAAAAAACTGAGGTACTCCCCCCAGTAGTGGGAGTGGATTTTGTCTCAGGGCGTGTCAGTGTCCACCAGCTGAAAGTGGCCTATAACCCACATAGTAACTACTATGGTTCTGTGTTCCATGATGTACGATAAGAAAAAAAAAAAAAGAAGAAGTAGTACATGGCAGTGTGGTGTGAACCTAAAAAAAAAAAAAAAAAAAAAAAAAAAAAAAAAAAAAAAAAAAATAGATGTGCTATGAAGGTCTTGCTTAGGAGCCTTCTGCTACGAGGTGAAAACTGTGGTCCTGCATTATCACCCCATCTAAAGTGCATCTCTAAAGCCTGGCACACAGTTTGTCAACTCCGGTAGGCGCAGCTGTGCCGACCATGCAAAGTTAGTATAGCAATCTCCCCTGCTGAGCCGTTGGGTTCTGACAGCGGGATGCCTCCCCTGAGCCGGGCAGCTTGTCGGACAGGGAGGCATACACAGGCCGAATATTTTTTTTGTTGGAACCGCCCGATGTCTCCCGACATTCGTCCCATGTGTACGGGGCTTGAGTACAAGCAGCAATGCTGGCTCACCTTGGGCAAACATGGCCCACAGTTGTCACAATCAGAAGTTGGTCCTAAATTATTTAAAGTTGTCAATGATGCGATTGAAGTAGAAATGAAAAAGGCAAAAACGAGAAGGAAGAAGGAAGAGCAGCACACTGAGCTTCCCAGTGAATGGCTGTGCAACGAGGGGATGTCAGAACAAGTCTGATCATTGAGAGTACACAGAGTTCCCAGCACAGCTAGAGAACTGACCATGGTGTGCGTTCCTGATTTTTAATAGAACAGCAGGAGGGACTAGGCAGGAACACCATGAATTTCACATAAAGGAAAACAAAAAGAACAGGATACTTTTTTTTTTTTTTTTTTTTTTTTTTTAGACAAGTACATGGTATAGCAGGCACACATCAGGAGAATGAAGTGTTGGGGTAACAAACACTTTAATTGAACTAAAGTTTTTTTTCCGTTACAGAAAAAAAAAAAAAAAAAAGTAACAAGTTAGAAGCTTTATTGGTTACTAAGCGTACAGGTAAACACTATAAAATGTGCTTTACTTAGATTTAATGCCTGAGGTTTACAACCACTTTACGATTTACCCACTTTCATGACCAGGCCATATTTTGCAATACAGCATTGCACGGTCATGCACCCTTGTATCCAAATAAAATGTCCCCCCCCCCCCCCCAATCAACTGGAGCTTTCTTTTGGATGATATTTGATAACCTCTGCATATTTTTTGCGATCTTAAAAAAAAAAATTCTTCATAATTAGGCCAATATGTATTCTGCTACTTATTTTTGGCAAGTACACAAGAAACATATATTGATTGGTTTGCGTTAAAGTGTCTACAAAATTATTAATTTTTATTTTATTTTTTAAAAGATGGACTTGTCTTTTTTCAACCTGACCAACTATGCAACTATGAACCCGCACAGACGTCTGTCAAATTGCACCGAAGTTGGACTGCATTGCCGGGTAGAAATTGTGGGAGTTCAGCTGAACTCGCACAATTTTTAACCCACATCAGTATGAACCTGGGCTAAATGACAATTCTACACTCATGAAACCCATTCAAAATTTTAAGCAGTTAGTTTTGGTAGCATTTAAATTCACAGCTGGGTTTTGTTGCCAAATGGAAAAACAAATAAAAAAAATTATACACCCCTTACATTTTTTGGTAAATATTTTTTTATTACACTGAAGAAATTACACTTTGCTACAATGTAAAGTGTACAGCTTGTACAATAGTGTAAAATTTGCTGTGCCAGCAAAAAAAAAAAAAAAAAAAACAGCCATTAATGTCTAAACCACTGGCAACAAAAGTAAGTACACCCCTAAGTGAAAATGTCCAAATTTGGCCCCACTGCCTTAACCCTCTGGGGGATGGAGTTCAACAGAGCTTCACAGGTCGCCACTGGAGTCCTCTTCCACTCCACGACATCACAGAGCTGGTGGATGTTAGAGACCTTGCGCTCCCTCCACCTTCGGTTTGAGGATTCCCCATAGATGCTCCATAGGGTTTAGGTCTGGAGACATGCTTGGCCAGTCCATCACATTTACCCTCAACTTCGTTAGCAAGGCAGTGGTCATCTTGGATGGGTTGTTTGGGGGTCATGTTGGAATACTGCCCTGCGGCCCAATCTCCAAAAAGGGAGGGGATCATGCTCTGCTTCAGTAGGTCACAGTACATGTTGGCATTCATGGTTCCCTCAATGAACTGTAGCTCCCCAGGGCCCGCAGCACTCATGCAGCCCCAGACCACGACACTCCCACCACCATGCTTGACTGTAGGCAAGACTGAGGTGACCGAGGATAGCTGCGGGGGCTTAGATCTCAGGTAAGTAATTCATAATGAGCTAGTATGCTATGCATACTAGCTCATTATGCCTTTGCCTTGCAGGGTGCAATTTCTTTTTCTTTACTTCTCTTTAAAAAAGAGGCTTCCTTCTGGGAAGCAGCCAAGCAGACCAATTTAATGCAGCGTGTGGCATCTGGTCTGATCCACCCCTTCAACCTCTGCAGCAATGCTGGCAGCGCTCATACATCCATTACCCCAAAGACAACCTCTGCATATGACTGAGCACGTGCATTCTACTTCTTTGGTCGACCATGGTGAGGCCTGTTCCAAGTGGAACCTGTCCTGTTAAACTGCTGTATGGCCTTGGCCACTATGCTGCAGCTCAGTTTCAGGGTCTTGGTAATAATCTTATAGACTAGGCCTTTATGTAGGAGCAACAAATTCTTTTTTTCAGATTCTCAGTTCTTTGCCATGTTGAACTTCCAGTGACCAGTATGAGAGTGTGAGAGCGATAAACACCTAAAATGTAATACCCCTTCTCCCCATTCACACCTGAGACCTTGTAACACTAAGGGCACATTCACACTGAGGCGCTGGTCATGTTAGCGCTAAAGAGTCGCTAATTTTAGTTGCTAGAGGGGTGCTTTCGACCCCTGCTAGCACTCGAAAAAGAGTGAAAAGCGCTACTGTGCTTTGGCAGCACTGGCCATTGATACAGAGCTCCTGCACCGCCCCAGAAATGCTACTTGCAGGACTTTTCCTGTCCTGCAAGCGCACAGCCCCAGTGTGAAAGCACTTAAGCTTTCACACTGGGGCTGCAGAAGAGGCAGTTTAGAGGCACTTTTAAGGGTCTGTTTTTAGTGCAAATGCACCTGTAAAACACCTCAGTATGAAAGTGGCCTAACAAAGGGTGCACTCTGTTTTGTTGCCAGCGGTTTAGACATTAATGGCTGTGTGTTGCGTTATTTTGAGGGGACAGCAAATTTACACCGTTATACAAGCTGTACACTCACTACTTTACATTGTAGCAAAATGTCCATTCCTCAGTGTTGTCACATAATATTTACAAAAATGGGGTGTACTCACTTTTGTGAGATACTGCATCTTCTGTGGCAGAAAACTTGTCAGCTGTTGTCAGCCTGATAACAGAAGAACTGAGCAGGAGAAAGCCACGGACTTAGCGCTTTGAAGAGAGATAAGAAAACACTGCAGATTTATGTGCCTAGCTCAAAATTTTTAATGAATTGGTTTAACATCCACAGCTATAAGAGGATGACACTTATGCAACCACATTTTAGTTTTATTTTTACTGCAGCATCGCACCGATTTAGGACAGTGCCATTGCCAGCAGTTACAGCCGATTTGACATGTCAAATTGTACCAATGTGAACCAGGGCTAATAGTTAGAATGTATCTTGAGACATCAAGGAATGCACCTGTCCCGGTAACCATTTCTCTGCTTTATGAAAAATTAAACACATTGGATGTTACCTTAATTGATAATTAGATTGCAAATGTTCCTGAAACGCATTTAAATGCTCATATTTGTATCATGATTTATATGTGTTCCTAGCTAAGGAAAGGTGTGATCATGTTAGCCCAAAACTGTCATATCATGGAATATTCCTGACATTTTTATTTTCTTCAAATACATTTTATGTGCAGCAATCCTCTTTGACCTTTTTCTATATATGGCCCATGGGACAGCCTTATTGCTTTGCACTGTGCGATTACCGAGCTGCTGCTTACCACACCAGATTTCAATGTGTGTGCATATACTGTGTGTATGGGTATATACAGTGCCTTGAAAAAAGTATTCATACCCCCTTGAGTTTCCACATTGTCATGTTACAACTAAAAACAAAAATTTTATTGGGAATGTGATAGACCAACAAAGTGGCACAGAATTGTGGAGGAGTTCAAGTAAAATGTTTTTCAAAAGGTTTTACAAATAAAAGATCTGAAAAGTGCGCATTTGTATTCAGCCCCCTTTGCTCTGATACCCCTAAGGCCCCTTTCACACTGGGGCGGTTTGCTGGCGCTATTGCGCTAATAAAAGCGCCTGCAAACCGACCCGAAACAGCTGTTGCTGTGTCTTCAGTGTGAAAGCCCTCGGGCTTTCACACTGAAGCGGTGCGCTTGCAGGACGCTGGAAAATGTCCTGCAAGCCGCATCTTTGGCTCGCTATAGGAGCGGTATATTTACCGCTCCTATAGCGCCTATTCCCATTGGAAACAATGGGGCAGCGCACCGAACCCGCCCGCAAAACGCCGCTGCAGCGGCGGTATTGACCCTTTCTCGGCCGCTCGCGGGGGGTAAAACAAACACTGTATTAGAGCTGCACGGTTCTGGCTAAGATGAGAATTTTTTTGCTAATGCCCCATACACACGATGAGATTATCGTCCGTTTTTTATTGCATGCTAATCTTACGTCGAATCTGATGAGTTTACTAAAGTCACGAAAATTCCCGCACGACAGAAAAAAAAAAAAATTCAGAAGTGATGTCATGTGTTGTAATGCATTTTCGAACGAGAATTGTACGATCTGGCATCGTACGAAAAAAAATTTCCGTGCATGTCCGATAGAATAATAAATCGGATGAACTGTCCTGATCGGCTCTCAAAAGCTCTCTACTAACGATGCGATTATCGTACGATCAATTCAAATGCGGCATTTTCCGTACGATTTTTGGATCGTGTGTACGGGGCTTTAGAATAAAGATTCTCCATCTAAAATAATGGGGATAAAAAATAAATAAATAAATAAATAAATAAATATAAAAAAAAGAGCCCTTTATAGTACAAAAAGAGCAAATAATCACTGCTGTAAATATTACTTTCACAATTCTACAGTATAAAAAAAAAAAAAATTAACCCCTTACAGTAGCGATTATCCACTTTTTTTTGTACTATAAAAGGGCTAATTTTTTTTTTTTAACCCCATTATGTTAATGGCCTGGTTCACATCTATGTGTTTTTTGGTGCTTTTTGCAGAAAACGCACTACAGTTCATTTACATGGTTTCCTATGGGACACGTTCACATCTATGCTTTTTTCAGCCGCTGCTGTTTGGAAAGGGTCACGGACTTTTTTTTTTTTAACGCAAAGCGGTGCTTTTCAGTTCAATATACTTCAATGGAGAAGCTGCAGAAAAGCGTTTTTGCAGCAATGTGTTTTTTAATCTGCCCAACAACTAATTGGCGAAAAAAAGTATATATCTTCTGTCTGTTAGGCAAGTTTCACACTGGGGCGTTGGGGGCGCTGGCGGTAAAGCGGCGTTATATTTAGCGGCGCATTTTGGCCGCTAGCGGGGCGGTTTTAACCCCCGCAAGTGGCCGAAAAAGGGTCAATGCCGCCGCAAACCGCCGCTGCAGCGGCGTTTTGCGGGCGGGTTCGGAGTGCTGTCCCATTGTTTTCAATGGGAACGGGCGCTATAGGAGCGGTAAATATACCGCTTCTACAGCGAACCAAAGCTGCGTCTTGCAGGACATTTTTCAGCGTCCTGCAAGAGCACCGTGTGAAAGCCCTCGGGCTTTCACACTGAAGACACAGCAACAGCTGTTTTTCGGGTCGGTTTGCAGGCGCTATTTTTAGCGCAATAGCGCCTGCAAACCGCCACAGTGTGAAAGGAGCCTTATTCTCAGAGTGGATTAAATATTTAGTTCCATAACCATATAGTTGGTTATTTATATTTCCCACTGCATATAGATATTTAACCACTTCGCAACCAGGCCAATTCTGACATTTCTCTCCTACATGTAAAATTCATAATTTTTTTCCTCGAAAATTACATAGAACCCCCAAACATTATATATGTTTTTTTTTTAGCAAAGACCCTAGAGAATACAATGACGCTCGTTGCAACTTTTTATCTCGCACGGTATTTGCGCAGCAATTTTTCGAACACGTTTTTTTCAGAAAAAAAACTATTTCATGCTTAAAAAAAAAAAAAAAAAAAAAAAAACAGTAAAGTTAGCCCAAGTTTTTTTTGCAAAATGTGAAAGATGAAGATAAGCCGAGTAAATAGATACCCAACATGTCACGCTTCAAAATTGCATGCGCTCGTGGAATGGCGCCAAACTTTGGTATTTAAAAATCCCCATAGGCGACGCTTTAACATTTTTTACTGGTTACATGTTTTGAGTTACAGAGGAGGTCTAGGGCTAGAATTATTGCTCTCGCTCTAACGTTCGCGGCCATACCTCACATGTGTGGTTTGAACACCGTTTTCATATGTGGGCGGGGCTTACGTATGCGTTCACTTCTGCGTACGAGCTCACGGGGACAGGGGCGCTTTAAAAAAAAATTTTTTTTTTTTATTATTGTTAATTTGACTTTAATTTTTTGAATTTGACAGTTTAAAAAAAAAAAAAAAAATTGATTACTTTTATTCCTATTACAAGGAATGTAAACATCCCTTGTAATAGGAATATTAGCTGATCGGACCTATTAACAGTGGGATATGGGGTCAATAAGACCCCACATCTCACCTCTAGGCTGGAAAGCCTAAAATTAAAAAATAAAAAAAAAAAAAAAAAAAACGATCACCGCTTCCCAGCAGAGGCGGCGCCGTTATTCGAATCCAGAGGCCGGGCGTGACGTCATCACATCGCGCCCGGCCTCCGAACGATCATAGAGACTCCGGCGACCATCTGGTCCGCCGGAAATCTCTATCGTGATCATCCGGTGCCGGCGGTTCCTGTGTCCGACTCACCGATGGAATCGGTGAGTCGGTAGAAGCACCGGAGGGCGGCGGGAGGCCCATAAGAACGATCAAGCGGCGGAACAGCCGCTATGATCGTTCTTATGGTGCAGGGAATCGCCAGCTGAAACCGGCAATATCTGAATGATGTCTGTAGCTACAGGCATCATTCAGATATACCCCCGCAAACCGGAGGCCGTCATATGACGGCCAACGGTCGGGAAGTGGTTAAGAATAAAATTGCCTTTTTTTTTTTTTTTAAACATGTTTAACTAAAATTACACCACGCATTTTTATTTTTTTTTCAAAAAAAGGTTATTAGCCGATTAATCGAAATAATCGGCCAACTAATCGATTATGAAAATAATCGTTAGTTGCAGCCCTACTTGTTACATAGAATCAGGAGATGCCGTTTTAAGATCGGATGGGGAGTAGAATAGCGATTTTGATTTAAAATGTATTTACTGAGAAATATGTCCATGTACAGTATATTATGCACTTAATACTTGGTTGGGGATCCTTTTTCATAAATTATTGCATCAATGCAATAATGCAATTGTTGGAAGTCCAGGTTGCTTTGATAGCGGCCTTTAACTTGTCTGTATTGTTGGGTCTGGTGTCTCATCTTCCTCTTGACAATACCCCAAAGTCTCTATGGGATTTAGGTCAGGCGAGTTTGCTGGCCAATCAAGCAGCGTGATACCATGATCATTAAACTAAGTATTGGTACTTTTGGCAGTGTGGGCAGGTGCCAACTCCTGCTGGAAAACGAAATCAGCATCTCTATAAAGATGGTTAGCAGAGTGAAGCATGAAGTGCTCTAGAATTTCTTGATAGAGGGCTGCGCTGACTTTGGACTTGATATAACAGTGGACCAACACCAGCAGATGACATGGCTCCCCAAATTACCATGGGCTATGGTAAAATGTCAGCTTTTCTAGCATTAACTCGAGAGGATACCACTGGTCCCGAGATGCCATGGTCCTATAATACCCTGGCTTCAAAAGCCATGCCATCAAATTTAGAGATTGTAAATTGGGGGGGGGGGGGGGGGAATATAGGACCTTGACACAGGACACAGGAGGTCGTCCAGATACCCAAGCACCAGGATCCCTTGGGCTCTTAAAAAACCCAGTACTGGTGCTAGGGCCTTTGTGCAAACCCAGAGAGCTGTAGCAAGCCCGAAGGGTAGAGCCACAAACTGAAAAGGACGTTCCTCTACAGCAAAACATAGGAACCTCTGAGGCTGAATGATAGGTACGTGTAAATACGTGTCCTTTATATCAATGGAGGCTAAAAAGTCTCCCCTCTGGAGTGAGGTTACTACTGAGTGAACAGACTCCATCTGAAAGGACTGTATCAATAGATTCTTGTTAAGGGACTGTAGGTCCAAAATGGGCCTCGTGTCCCCATCTAATGAATATTAGCCTGACTCTGTGTCCCAAGATATATGAAAAAAATAAAAAGTAAAATCCTTATGCAATATTCTGAGCTACCAAATTTTGGGTTTTCACTAGCAAGTCATAATCATCAAAATGAAAAGAAAGACATTTAGTGTGTACATACACACCAGTCCCTGCCCTCAATGAGCTTTTAATCCAAGGTCCCTGACTCACATACTAGGACCAGTTTAGACCGGACACAGACAAACTACCAGCATGTCTGCTGTGTGGGAGGAAACCTACACAGAGAGAACATACAAAAACTCCAAGCAGGTAGTGCTGCGGTTGGTATTCTTACCGACAACCGGAGTGCTGCCAGGCAGAAGTGCTAACCACTTGCTCATCTGCAGGCCCAAAACCGGTATAAATGGGTGCTGCGGGATAGAGGGGACGGAGGACAGCACAAACACGTTTGCTCTCCATCCCATCTTGTGCCTGACCCAGAAGCAATGTGTATGAAGTTACTCCCAGTCCCCAGGTAAGAATGTATTACAGTGCAATGTGCATTACATTCAGGGGAGCCTCATTAAAGAGAATCTGTTACAAGCACAAATTGCCCCCTTCACAATTTATGAGATAAAATAAAAACATTTTTCACTCATGGTCTGAAGCCATTATCAAACTGTTTACTCTTTTTAAATCATAATCACAACAGAAACTACACAAATGACCCTGATCAAAAGTTTACATACCCTGAAACGAATCGATTAATTTCATAATCGATTACTATTTTCATAGTAGATTAAATCGGCCAGTAACATAATGGGGTAAAAAAAAATGTGTATAAACACTAGGGGTGCAACGGATCAAAAAACTCACGGATCGGATCGATCCTCGGATCAGGAGTCACTGATCGGATCATTTTTCGGATCAGCAAATAATTGAATTTGCAAAAACCTGTGACAATTCCGCCACCATATAGTCCCCACTGTAATATCCACGTCATCTCCCCCACTGTAATATTGGCAGGGTATCGCAGAGTATCGGCAGGGTATCGCAGAGTATTGGCTGGGTAATGCAGGGTATGTTTACAAGTGATCGCTCCGTCATTTGGCCGGGTGTACTAAGATCGCCGCAGCTCCGGAGCTAGGCCGAAGCCGTGGCCTTTCCTAAGGCCGCCGGGTGTACCAAGATGGCCACCGCCGCTCCGGAGCTAGGCCGAAGCCGCGGCCTTTCCAAAGGCCGAGGCCGCGGATCGCGGGGTGTGCCGATCCGAATGGGGTGACCCGTTCGGATCACGGATCGGCGACGATCCGTTGCACCCCTAATAAAACACATACATACACACTGGAGGCTTATTGCCAAAAGGAATGGGCAGCTTTACCATCCGAGAAGATAAGCCTCATCCACAAAAGACTTCAAGCTGTCATTGATGTTAAAGGGGGCAATACACGGTATTAAACACTTTAGTCCCGGAAGGTTTTACCCCCTTCCTGACCAGAGCACTTTTTACAATTCGGTACTGCATCACTTTAACTGGTACAGGGGGTTCCCAGGTTACAAACATGATAGGGTCTGTAGGTTTGTTCTTAAAGTGGAGTAACCACAAAAAAAAAAAAAAAATTAAAAGTCAGCAGCTACAAATACTGCAGCTGCTGACTTTTAATAATTGGACACTTACCTGTCCCAGGGTCCAGCGATGCGGGGGAACGAGCCCCCCTCGTTCCCTTCTCCACTCGCGGCGCCTGCATTCTTAATGTGGGAACCCAGCTGTAGCTTCACAGCCGGGCACCCACTGCGCATGCGCGAGCGGCGCCGTGATTCGACACTCACTCATCTGGGACACATGACAGGTCCCAGATGACTGTGCGGCGCCTAGGGGAAGTGACGTTTAGCCCGGGCAATGAAGGTGGCAGACTACGAGGGACCCCCTAGCAACAGGCATTTAGAAGCGAGTAAAAAAAATAAAAATTCTCTCAATTATTTATTTTTTTTTAAGATTAAGCCACTTTTTTTTTGGTGGCAACCCCACTTTAAGTTGAATCTGTTTGCAAGTTGGAACAGGTACATTTTTTTAAGTGTAGTTCCAGCCAGAAAAAACTAATTTAAGCTTTTTGGATAGCATAGGGAAGGGTTAACACAACTGTAATATTTGTTTTACTGTCTGTGCCCCTGTTCAGAAGATTTCACCTCACTTCCTGTCCCAATGTCAATTGGATTTTGAAAATGTTGGGTTGTTGTGGAAACAAGCCTTGATAAAAAAAAAAAAAAAATAAATAAAAAAAAAAGCATCAGTGGAGGTACCTTTTTCCCATAATAACTCTTACAGGAGTGAATTTCCCTTCCTGGGGGTAGATTTCCTGTTGTCTCCCTCCGTTTGTAACTATAGGGGACCCCCTGTAATTGCATAGTCATGCAATGCTGTACCCAAATTTAATGTGTCCTTTTTTTCCCCCCACAAATAGAGCTATCTTTTGGTGCCATTTGATCACCTCAGTGGTTTTTATGAGAGATAGATAGATAGATAGATAGATAGATAGGACACACACACACACACATACACTTATTATTCCTATAATAAATATCCCTAAAAAAAAATGCACCAAGCGTATATTGATTGGATTGCGCAAAAGCTATAGCGTCTACAAACTATGGGAAAGATTTATGGCATTTTTATATTTTACTAGTAATGTCGGTGATCTGCAATTTTTAGCAGTATTGCAGCGGACAGATCAGACTCTTGACACATTCTTGGCACCATTGACATTTATACAGCGATCAGTGCTATAAAAATGCACTGATTACTGTGTAAATGACACTGGTAGGGAAGAGGATAACACTAGGGGGCGATCAAGGGGTTAAATGAGTGTTCCCTCAGTGTGTTCTAACTGTATAGGGAAAGGACTGAGAGGAGACATTTCGCTGTTCCTACTTACTAGGAATAAACGACATGTCTCCTCTGACAACACAGGGGGGGGGGGGCGGCACACGCACCGGGTCCCCCACTGTGCAGTATGCAGGTGCCATCCATCGGCTCTTAAAGGAACTCCGTACGGGGTTTTGCGCAGCAGTGTCAAAATATACATATGCGAGTCAGTTAAGAACTAGGGTATGTAAACTTTTGATCAGGGTCATTTGGGTAGTTTGTTGTCATTATGATTTAAAAAGAGTAAACAGTTGATTGATAATAAAGAGCTTCAGCCAAACACTAACCAGGAGTGAAAGAAAGGTTTGTGTTCTCATTCATATTCTCTGAATGGGCAAGAAATCAAATTCTGCCAGGGTATGTAAACTTATGAGCACAACTGTACACATAAAAAAATGTAAATGCCCTCGCCAGGGTGCATACACAGAAATGTTTGTGATACATGTTACATATTGCTGCGCACATCAGAGTTAGAGCAATAATTCTACCACCATCCCTCCTTCGTAACATAAAACTGATGACCTATAAAAGGATTGCCTATAGAGAATATAGGGCACTGCAGTTTGCCATTTCACGAGAACATGCAAATTTAAGGTTGGACATGTTGGATATCCATTTTGCACAACCTCCAAATTAGTTAATTTATTGTGTTTTTGTGCCCTTAACGTGTGTGTTTTCTGTAAAAAAAAAAAAGTTTGCATTTCGTAGACCTTTGCAGTAATCTCGTGTGAAAAAAAAAAATTGGAACTACCGCCATTTTATTCTCTAGGGCAGGGATCTTCAAACTACAGTGCTCCAGCTGTTGTGGAACTGCACATCCCAGGAGGCACTGTAAAACTGACAGACATTCACAGACATGACGGGAATTTTAGTTCCTGAACAACTGGAGGGCCATAGTATAAAGACCTCTGCTCTAGGGTGTCTGCTTTTAGAAAATATATAATACTTTGGGAGGGTATGTAATCTGCAGAAAATGTATAAATGTGGGCGCAAAAAAAAAAAAAAAACACACGCAGCAAAGTGTAAAAACACAGCAGACAGCTTAAAGAGGAGCTCCAGACTGACCCCAAAATACTACTAGAGGTGGTCAGACTGCGGACAAGATACTAGAGATGGTGTATGCCATTTTATTAATTATGGTTTATGAACGTCTTAGCGACTGATTCACATCACAACTACATTGATACTTTTTTTTTTGTATGATTTTGGTTTTGCTCATCACTGCCCCACACATGCAATGCATGGCTGCATGTGTGGGGCAGTGATGAGCAAAAAAAAAAAAAAAAAAAAAAAAAAAAAAAATGAATATCAATTTCAAATCAATGAAGTTGTGATGTGAAATCAATAAAGACAAATGGCATACATAAACCATAATTAAGGTTATGATATTGTATTGTTACATCGTTCAGTATTTCCATCAATAACACAATCGCTTGTTGGTGATCAATCACAAATTGCAATATTTATGATCACCAGATATGGACGGGGGGGGGGGGGGGGGGATACAGATCAGGAACATGGAATGTAGTCAGAGAGAACTGAGTAATGTAAGTGTCCAGTGTAGGGGTGACTGGAGCGGGGGAGAAGAGATCACAAAGTAAACAGAAGAGGCTCAGAACTTGTTTTGTGTCCCCCTTTGGGATCGAAAGTGGCACAGTTCTTCCCCCCTCCCATGTACACAGCGATCCTCACCGGTAACATTAGCGGCAGCCGCAGAAAGCACATAGCAATACAGACACAAACACAGCAAACCCTGTCCATCTTCACCCTGACCAAGAGTGCACAGCACGTGACACCGCCTATCAGCCCCGCCTATTAGTGACGAGGCCATTTGCTCCTCCCATTGTAACTTTTATCACCCCCCCCCCCCCCCCGTAATCAGAGACCTATAGACAGAGAGGATGACTTATCGGGACACTTACTCCAGGTGTCTCGCAGCACCAAGCTCAACAATGGGCAGCTGGGGATGTCAGCGGGGGTGGGGGAAAAAATAAAAATAAAAAAGGCGCTGCTAACGCCCACGGCTCCTTTCGGCTCAGTTCAGACTCTGAGGCAATGCATATATCGGCGCGTGGATGACGTCATCAAAAATCGATTGTGCAAGGTCGTATAGCGATGCTACGATTAATTTCAAACACCCCTACAAGTACCGACATCTTTTGCACGAACTACCACAGCACTATTGAGCGCATTGATTCTTCCAGTCAGTGTGAAACTGCCTGCTTGTACGATGTACAACCCAGCCAGCTTAGACTGAAAGTCTGCAGGAGCCCTGCATTACACCCACAATCTGATGATCGCTGGTGCAATGCTTTCCGGACTCAAAATAAAAAAGCCAATTTTACCTACAAAAAAAATTAATAAAGTGCCTGTATATATTTTTAAAGGTGAACTTATCAATAGAGCAGACACTGGAGCTTTATTTTGCTTCTCAGCATGCACTTGCACTGAGCAAGTTAATTTTCCGTCTCATTGGGGCGTCAGCGCCAAATTACCTGCTCGGCAGATGTGCCTTCTGCTGAGAGTTGAGAGCCTGACCCTTTCCCAACGTGCACCCAATCGGTGCTCTTAACACTGAAGGGTCTCTCCCCTCACTGCTAGTCCCCAGGTACAGTTCTGGAGTCAGGCAGGGAGGTGAGAAGGAAATAAACAGCACAACATTAAAAGGTTTAAACCACTTGCTGACCGCCGCATGTACATATATATGTTGGCAGAATGGCACGGCTGGGCAAATAAGCGTACCTGTACGCCCCTTTGAATTTACTGCCATGTGGTCACGTGCGCGCGACCCTGCCGCGTGTAGGATTGGGGGTCCCACGGACTCTATGCCCACGGGGATACCCGTGATCGTCTCAAGGAGAGGAAGAATGGCGAGATGCTAATGTAAACAAGTATCTCCCCATTATGCCTAATGACACTGTCACTGATATAGCTCCCTGTGATCAGGAGCGGTAATCAGTGACGTGTCACTCATAGCCACAGCCCCCCCCCCCCCCCGTCCCAACAGTAAGAATCACTCTCTAGGACACACTTAACCCCTTTCTAGTCAGCTAGTGGTTAACCCCTTAACTGCCATTTTTACAGTAATCAGTGAAATTTTATAGCACTGATCGCTGAAAAAACAACAATGTTCCCAAAAATGTGTCCGCCATAATGTTGCAGTAACAAAAAAAAATAAAAAAAAAAAAAAAAAAAAAAGTATAAAAATCCCATATAAAAAAAAAAAACTAACATTTTGTAGACGCTATAACTTTTGCGCAAACCAAACACTTATTGCACTTTTTTTTTTTAACAGAAACAAACACTAATACAGTAGAAGAATACTTATCGGCCTAAACTGAGGAAAAAATTTTATTTTCTTTTTATATATTTTTGGGGGATATTTATTATAGCAAAAAAGTTAAAAATAATGTGCTTTTTTCTAAATTGTCGATATATTTTTGTTTATAGCGCAGAAAATAAAAACCGCAGCCACCAAAAGAAAGATCTATTTGTGAAAAAATAAATAAATAAAACACGTCAATTTTGTTTGGGAGCCATGTCGCATGACTGCGCAATTGTCAGTTAAAGCGACGCAGTGCCAAATCGCAAAAAGCGCTCTGGTCTTTGGCTAGCCAATGGTCCGGGGCTTAAGTGGTTAAGTAAGCCATAAAATATAAGCCCCTTTGGTTTTTAAAAAAGGCACAGACATTCCTAAAAGCAACTCAGCTTTAAATACAGTTTTGGTTAAAATTTATAGATTTTTTTTTTTTTTTTTCTCCCCAGGACACGTAGATTGGCATGAGGGATAAGTAGTTTGGGAACCAGATTTAGTCCCTTGGACGTTTAAAAAATAAATAAAATGTTTAGACCCCTGGTTCAAAATCTTTAATGGTCCTGTATAAGTGAATACAGTACACATTAAGTGATATTAAAGTTATAACAATTCATTAACATTAAAGGGGTTGTAAAGGCAGAAGGTTGTTTTATTATCTTAATGCATTAAGATAAAAAAAATAAAAAAAAAACCTGTGTGCAGCAGCCCCCCTAATTACTTACCTGAGCCCCATCTCAATATATTGATTTTGTATAGAATAACCCCCTGACTGATTTTTTATTTTTTTTTTTCTAAAAATAAAGTAACACACAAGACCTTACAAATCACTTTAAAGCGGAGTTCCACCCAAAAAAATGGAACTTCCTCTTTAAGCACTCCTCACCCCCTTACATGCCACATTTGTCACACTTCCTCCTTCTGCCCAGGAACCGCCTAGGCGACTCCTCCCTCTAGGCCAGTGGTCATCAACCCTGTCCTCAGGGCCCACTAACAGGCCAGGTTCTATGTATTACCTTGAGGAGATGCAGACTAAAATATTGCAATCACTGAGCAGCAAATGATATCACCTGTGATACATTTGAGTTATCTTGCAAACCTGGCCTGTTAGTGGGCCCTGAGGACAGGGTTGATGACCACTGCTCTAGGCGATCTCCTGGGACACGTGACAGGTCCCAGGAGATCGCCTATCCACTCGGGGAGCGCAACGCGACTCGCGCATGCGCCGTGCGTGCCTGGCTGTGAAGACGAAAGCTGTCCCGGCCGGGTGCCCCGAGTGGCAATGGAGGCGCCGGCGAAGAGGGGGAAGAGGAGCAACACCCCGTTCGGCCGCATCGCTGGACCGTGGAACAGGTAAGTGTCTGTTTATTAAAAAAGTCAGCAACTACACTTTGTAGCTGTTGACTTTTAAAATACCTGGAACTCCCCTTTAAACAAGCGAAATGTTTCTACACAATAAATTTCTCTTTTAAAAACAAAGCTTCTAGATTCCTTTTTCTCAGCATGCTGTGCCGAGGTCAATGAGATCAGTAGAAGGAGCAGCAACCTAGTCCAACAATGTACGGCACAAGGAAAGATGAACCAGCTTCCCGTGTTTGCACAGTGTCGATTGGCACTGTAGCAGTCACATTAGGTAAAGAAAAAAAAAAAAAATGGCTGGCCTGTACACTAAAAATAGAGCAGGCGCAATACATACAACAACGTGCGGTCCAAAGAATCTGAAGCTGCAATAGGGACAGACAAGAGGTAAGCAAGGCAGGATCAGTCAGATGGTTATTCAATACAAAAATCAATGTAATAATGATTAAGGGAGTACGTATGCAAGAAAATGGATTTGCCCCCTTAATAAACCAGCCTATTTTTTGCGATATGGCACTGCATCGCTTTAATTGACAATTGCGTGGTCGTGCGACACTGTACTCAAACAAATTTGACATCCTCCCCCCCCCCACAAATAGAGCTTTCTTTTAGTGGTATTTGATCACCTCTGCAGTTTTGTTATTCTTTGCGCTATAAACAGTGACAATTTTAAACTTTTTGCTATAAGTATTACATTGATCAGTGCTATAAAAATGCACTGATCAATGTAAAAATAAAATGACACTGGCGGTGAAGGGGTTAACACTAGGGGTTGATCAAGGGGTTAACTGTTTCCTCAGCGTGTACTAACTGTAGGGGGGGGGGGGGGGATAGGAGAATGGGCTGCCTGGGACATGACAGATCATTGTTCCCAATCACTGGGAACAGTAGATCTGTCATGTCGTCTGTCAGAATGGGGATCCGCCTTGTTTACAGATCCCCATTCTGTATCTGTACTAGGCCATAGAGTGCGCCCGACCTGCGGGCACGCGAGAATGCAACTGCGCGAGCCGACAGTACAACTACGACAGCTGATCGTTAAGTGGTTAAAAACTTTTAACCACTTAGTAACTGCTCCATGTACATTTACTGCAGCAGGACGGCCTCTGTGACAGATCACGTACCTAGTATGTGATCTGACACTTCTGGGTCTGGGGTGCACCGCCAGTGACCTGCTCTGGTACCTCCTCCTGTAACCAATCAGCAGATCTAGAAGACTATGTCCTCCGGGACCTGCCAATCATTCGGGAAACAAGCAGAATGGCAGTCTGCCTACGTAAACAAGGCAGATTGTCGTTCTGCGAGCTGAGAACACAGGTCTCTGCCTTCCCCTAGTCAAAGCACCTCCCCACACAGTTAACACAACTTAGGCATACATTTAACCCTTTGATTGCCCCCACCCCCGATAACCCCTTCTCAGCCAGTGTCATTAGTACAGTGACTAGTAAAAAAAAAAAAAAAAAAAAAAAAAAAAAATGGTACTCCTGCGCCAACTCAAACGAAATAGAAACAAGTACTGCAGCATACACTTGGGGGAAATATCTGAACCCAGAGAGAAGAATATAAAGGAAGGTAGTGATGCGCTGTACAGAATAATAAAGTGCAATAGTGCAGTGATAGCAGCACAGAAGTGAACCAGAGGCAGGTAAAAAGATCCTGGTGTGGATAGACCACAAGGTATTAAGTAATTGTTGTCCAGTGATGTAAAATCAGGTAAGTCTAAACAGACCCAGGTAGAGGTGAAAATGATAGATGCACAATCATGCACTAAATGGATCATAAAAAGTGTAAGTACAGTAAAGTGTCAAAGTGCTCAAGGGAATAAATCAAACCACTACGAGAAACGTGGTATCCGATACGTGGTGATCATAAAATAAAACTAAAAAGAATGACGTATAAATCGCATAAGGTCGCATGGAAATGTAGCATAAATATCACATAAAAATCGCATAAAACAATGATGGAAAATAATAGTGATAATAAACAAATGATCAGTAGTCCTTCTAATAGAGCATATAGAGAAGGTATATGTTCAATCCACAATACTGGTCATTTCCGTGAAATAAAATAATGCTAAGGTGTCCGTGAAGTAATTTCCTTTTTTCTTTTAGTGAATGAGCGGTGCGGCATATAATGTGTCTATATGCATAACGAAAAGAAAGTGCAAGTGCTGGCGATTGCTTCATGCGATGTGATGTTGACGCGTTAGGTGACTTCTTATCCTCCATGAAGTCTGAAGTTTGGGTTTCCCCTTACCTTACAGCTGTAAAGGTAACAGCGTGTGGATATAAGCCTTTTGGTGTGGGGGGTCCCTGGTGGTCGTCTTAGCGCTGTATCTCCAGCTCTGCTGATGTGTGTCTTTTCTCTGGCAGGCAGCGTCCCCTTTGAGATCCCTGGAGGTGTCTGCAGTGTGTTGGCCTCACCAGTAGAACATAGATAGGTGTGGGGAATAGGAACATAGATGCCCAGATAGTGTAGTATGTTTTGGTAAAAAAGTATGTTTATTGCAGATAACAAGCAGCGGTACTCACATTGAATAGAATCAAACCGGTACATACAGAACGAGCGGCGAGCTCGTCAACGTCACTTCTGGTGTGTCAGTATTCCCGACGCGTGTTCGTCACGGTCACGTGACTTCATCAGGGGATAACTGAACGCATAGGAAGTGTCCATATATTGGTGTGTTAATTGGTAATTACGGCGGCCATTTTTTTGTAGTTCCGATCACCGGAAGTTGCACAGCAGCCATTTTCATTTCACTCCGGTCACCGGAAGTAAGCCGGCGGCCATGTTTTTGGAAGTATGAGGTGTCTAACACTGAAAAAGACTACCCGTCTAGTGGCCATTGTTTTGTAGCTCACAAAGGTGAAGCTTAGTGGCCATTTTCTTGTGGGGCAAGGTCTATGGAGCACTTGCAAAAAATATAGTGACAGTCCTGAATATTATATCACTGCTAGTGCTCCATAGACGTTGCCCCACAGGAAAATGGCCGCCGAGCCTTATCTATGTGAGCTACAAAATTAATGGCCACCAGGTTGCTGGACTCTCAGTAATGGACATGCAATAATATTTACGTTTTCTATCCACATAATTCTTGTCACCCTGTTATTTACTATGAACAGATTATTCCTTTCCAACCTAGTCCCTGTATTCACCCAGCAGGTTTAAACCTGACCTAGCCCGAGATGATGCGGCCAAAATGCACGATTCCAATATATAGGACTCCTATATTTTTTGCAAGTGCTCCATAGACCTTGCCCCACAAGAAAATGGCCACTAAGCTTCACCTATGTGAGCTACAAAACAATGGCCACTAGACGGGTAGTCTTTTTCAGTGTTAGACACCTCATACTTCCAAAAACATGGCCACCAGCTTAGTTCCGGCGACCGGAGTGAAATGAAAATGGCCGCTGTGTGTAATTACCAATTAACACACCAATATAAGGACACTTCCTATGCGTTCAGTTAACCCCTGATGAAGTCACGTGACCGTGACGAACACACGTCGGGAATACTGACACACCGGAAGTGACGTTGACGAGCTCGCCGCTCGTTCTGTATATACCTGTTTGATTCTATTAAATGTTATCTGCAATAAACATACTTTTTTACCAAAACATACTACACTATCTGGGCATCTATGTTCCTATTCCCCACACCTATCTATGTTCTACTGGTGAGGACAACACACTGCAGACACCTCCAGTGACAGCTCCAGGGATCTCAAAGGGGACGCTGCCTGCCAGAGAAAAGACACACATCAGCAGAGCCGAAGATACAGCGCTAAGACGACCACCAGGAACCCCCCCACACCAAAAGGCTTATATCCACACGCTGGTTACCTTACAGCTGTAAGGTAAGGGGAAACCCAAACTTCAGACTTCACGGAGGATAAGAAGTCACCTAACACACCAACATCACATCGCATGAATGAAAAATGAAGCAATCGCCAGCACTTGCACTTTCTTTTCGTTATGCATATAGACACATTATATGCCGCACCGCTCATTCACTAAAAGAAAAAAAGGAAATTACTTCACGGACACCTTAGCATTATTTTATTGCACGGAAATGACCAGTATTGTGGATTGAACATATACCCTCTCTATATGCTCTATTAGAAGGACTACTGATCATTTGTTTATTATCACTATTATTTTCCATCATTGTTTTATGCGATTTTTATGTGATATTTATGCTACATTTCCATGCGACCTTATGCGATTTATACGTCATTCTTTTTAGTTTTATTTTATGATCACCACATAACAGATACCACGTTTCTCGTAGTGGTTTGATTTATTCACTTGAGCACTTTGACACTTTACTGTACTTATACTTTTTATGATCCATTTAGTGCATGATTGTGCATCTATCATTATTTTCACCTCTACCTGGGTCTGTTTAGACTTACCTGATTTTACATCACTGGACAACAATTACTCAATACTTTGTGGTCTATCCACACCAGGATCTTTTTACCTGCCTCTGGTTCACTTCTGTGCTGCTATCACTGCACTATTGCACTTTATTATTTAGTCTGTACAGCGCATCACTACCTTCCTTTATATTAGTACAGTGACGGCGCATATTTCTTTTAGCACTTTTCACTGTATTAGTTACTGGTCCCCAAGAAGTGTCAGTTAGGTGTCTGATTTGTCAGCCGCAATATCGCATTCCCGCTATAAGTCGCTGATTGCCATTACTAGTAAAAAATAATATCCCATAGTTTGGAGACGCTATACCTTTTGCGCAAACCCATCAATATACGCTAATGGGAATTTTTTTTTACCAAAAATATGTAGCAGAATACATATTGGTCTAAAAATTTATGAAGAAATTTGGATTAAATTTGATTGAGTATGTTCTTTTTTTTTTGTATATAGCGCAAAAAAACAAAAAAAAACAAAGCGCTGATCAAAGAAAGCTCTATTTGTGGGAAGAAAAATAAAAATTTGATTTGGGTACAGCGTCGCACAACCGCGCAATAGTCAGTTATAGTAACGCAAAAAATGGCCTAGTTAGGAAGGGGGTAAAACCTTCAAGCGCTTAAGTTAAAAAGAACTTGTGTTGAATAACACTTTAACCACTTAAAAGGAGGAGCACCATCTTAAAAAAAAAAATAATATTATTAAAAGCCAGCAGCTACAAATACTGCAGCTGCTGACTTAAAAAAATTTAAAAAAATAAATAAATAAAAAATGGACACTTACCTGTCCAGGATGCCCGCAGCAGATGACGCGCAATCACTCGTCTCTCGGCAGCCCCCGCCGCCATCCTCAGTCAGGTAATCAGGAAGTGAAGCGTTGCGGCCTCACTGCCGGGTTCCCTACTGCGCATGCGCAAGTCGCGCTGCGCGTCTTCACTGGTCCCAGTTGTGTTCTGGGAACTGTGTGTTTCCCAGAACACAAGGGGGCGGGGCATCTGCGGATATTATGCGGCCATCTATCCCCGGAAGTGGGTGCAGATACCTGTATTATTACCATATACCATGGACGCCCTCCCGAGCAAGTGCTGTCTGCACATCCCTGCAAGGCGCACTCTACGAGTCTACGAGACTTGGCTGATCTCAGAATAAGGGGTCTTACCACGTGATCAGCTGTCAGCCAATGATGGCTGATCACATGATGTAAACAGAAGCTCGGCAATCAGTATTTTTTTACCTTAATGCATAGGATGCATTAAGGTGAAAAAACACGAGGGTTTACAACCCCTTTAAGGTCAGTAATACTCTCCTCCAATGGTCCGGCATTCACAAGGTCATTTGCTGCATCTCCTTGGTGCTGCATCTTCATTGGTCAACACGCAATGACATCAAGCCTTTACATACACAGGAGTTCATCCATCCCGGCGTTCTATCGAATAGTGCCGCCATCTACAAAAGTGCCCGCCATTCGCAGTACTGAGGCCACTCCAGCCGATTTCCCAATCATAGCGGAGGGAGACCGTAGATGTCAGATTGTGCCTCGCTGTTGCAGGGCGGGTTGTGGCTATGTTGCAACCCACCCAGCAACACTGCCAAAACCCGCCCTTGAGCACACTGTAAACCTGCACCGCAACAGCGAAGCACAATCTGACATCTACGGTCTCCCTCCGTTGTTTGCATAGCTTTTACTTATGCCCATCAAATGGTAGCTCTCATCTGAAAATGCCTCCTACGATGTACGCCTGCAGTATGGTAACGTCACACCAGCTGATCAGGAAATAAGCTGGAGTGGCTATTCCATACTGCGCATGCACGGGCACTTTGACAGAGGGCACTATTCAATAGAACACCGGCTCACAGGCACAAATGCCAAGAACCCCGAGCTAAGCACTATAAAGAGGACTGCAAACAGGCAGATACATTTGATTCATAGTATGCCTCTTCTGCAATAAAAAGCCTGCCCCCCTTACATCAATGTCCCCCACAGGTTCCCCCCTTGCATCTGTGTCCCCAACAGAAAAAGCACACCAATGAGGTCATCACTCTGACTTCTGTCAGCACACTAAGGGTGCAGTGGAGAGTTAGCTTAAAGTGTTTGTAACCCTAGATTATGCTTTGCTGCCAGCCCCCCCCCCCCCCATTTTAAACTGCCATCAAGCACTGTATAAGTGTTTGTTAGGATCAACAACTCTAAATACCTTATTGCAAAGTATCAGTCATGTGACTCCCTGACACCTATCCAGGGCTTTAGCAGGAGCCGAGCTCTCCCTGACGTCAGCCAGTAGTCACATGACTGCCGAGCTCACCGCCTCCCGCTGTAGCGCTGGATCAGAATAGCAGAGTGGCCGGGGGAGTCACGTGACCAGCGTGATATAGCACAAAAAAAAGTAGCGACTTTAACCACTTCAGCCCGGGAAGGATTTACACCCTTAATGACCAGGCCATCTTTTGCACTACAGCACTACGTCGCTTTAACTGACAATTGCGTGGTCGTGCGACGTTGTTACCCAAACAAAAAATGCACACTCTGCTATAATACATATTCCAAAAAAAAATATTCATCAGTTTAGACTAACGTGTATACTGCTACATATTTTTGTAAAAAAAATGGCAATAAGTGTATATCGATTGGTTTGCGCAAAAGTTATAGCACCTACAAAATGGGGGATAGATTCATGGACTTAATTTGTAAAGGTTTTTACTGTTAATTGCAGCGATCTGTGATTTGTAGCATGACTGCAACATTGCAGCGGACAAATCTGACCCCAAGTGACACTTTTTGGGGACCAGCGCCATTACAGTGATCAGTGCTTAAAAAAAAAAAAAAAAAAAATCAATGTATAAAAGACACTTGCAGGGAAGGGGTTTAACACTAGGGGGGCAATCAAGGGGTTAACTGTTCTAACTGTGTGGGGGTTGGGCTCACTGGGACAACATGGAGATCCCTGTTCCTGATCACTAAGAACAGCAGATCACAATGGTGTGCGCTGTCAGAACGGGGATCCGCCTTGTTTACTTACATAGGCAGAATGGTAATCTGCCTCTCTGTACCACAATCGTGGGTGGCCGCCAGACCTGCGGGCACACAGTTGCCCTTGCATGAAACAGCTTACAGGTATGTTGTTTCCTGCAATAGAGCTGTCCTGCTGCAGTATATGTGCGGTCTTTAACCACCTGCTAACCGCCGGCTGTCTATTGACGGCCAGGCGGCGCAGCTCTCGTGGCGGGAGGGCATCATACAACGCCCTCGCCTTTTCGGCCTACCCGGGGGCCCGCGCCGTGTTACTGGGGACTCGGTGTGCGTGCCCGGCGGCCACAATGTCCGCCGGGCACCCGCGATTGCCCGGTAACAGCAGGACCGTGGATCTGTGTGTGTAAACACAAAACATCCATGGTTCTGTCAGAGGAGAGGAGACCGATGGTGTATTCTCAATACAGAGAAACACAGATCGTTTTCTCCTCCCCTTGTCAGAAAAAAAAAAAAAAAAACACACAACACTTCAATGAATAAAAAAAAAAAAAAAGTAAATTTAACCCAAATTTTTTTTGGTTTCAATGGGAAAGATGGGGGTTATGCTGCGAGAATCGGGATCCAACTTCTAAGCAAAAAAATAAAAATCACGATTCTCATTTTAGCCAGATTCGTGCAGCTCTATGCACCAGGCCCCACTCCTCTCTCCAACTGGTCCAGTGACAGGGAGAGAAAGGAGCCCTGCGGTGATGTCACGGGCCACGGCCCGGACTCCCGTTAGTGGGAACAGGATACCTGCATCTCCCCCCCCCCCCCCCAGAAAGGGGCCAATTGTGGCACCAGAGAGGGAGAGGAGACAAAACTTTTGAGTGGAACTCCACTTTAAAGTTATTAAATCTACTAGTCCCCCAGACTGACAAAGCTCCTGTGCTCATTCCTCCAGAGTTGTCTCTCGCTAATACAGGAGGAGGAGTGTTACTGGCCAGATCACGAGGTGAAAACAAAAGGAAAAAAAAAAAAAAAGTCTAAGAAAGCTAATGATTGGTAAGCTGCAATATATTACATTTTATTTTTGTATTGTTATTATTGCTGCACAAAAAAGTTCTGACTTGAAGTTTCTGAATGAGAATTGGTGGATTGGACATCACAGTACCATCAAGTTGTATGAATTTCAAAGCCTTCATAGCATACCAGACAGAACTAAAATCCTTATGCTCATACATGATCGGTCACATGCCGCAAGGGCTAAAGGCTCATTGCACTTGTATTGTACATAAACTGTCAACTCAACGGGAAGTTGAGGCATCCAAACTCCTACATGTAGAAAACAAAGTAATTAATGCATTGTTTATTATGGAAACTGGGTAAGACTTTTAGCTTCCCACCCTAAATGTGAGAGGAGAGAACTGATCACCAACGGAAATATCAAAGCATTGTTCAGCAAAAATAAAAGAAATCTAAGACTTGTAGTGCCTCTTAACAAAATGTATGAGAAAGTTCCAGAACATCTTATTGAAAGATGGACAATTGAAGCCTGGTAATGACTGGCGATGGGCTGATAAGGGCGTAAAAGGTGGTGCCGCACTACACAAAAAAAAAGCGTGCTGGAAAAGAGAAGTGTGCAATAACCAGTGAAACACACGGTAAAATGTGCTCTAGCTTGCATCACCCCTCTCTTTCCCGGTCTCACCTTCGCTTCCACTAGCTCTGCCGCCATCTTGGACTCCCGCGACCCCCGCGCCGCTCGACGACGGTCCACGTGACCTGGTTTCTTCATTTCACACCAATCAGCATCGTTCCCATGATGAGCCAGCCCACTACCACGGCACGCCTTCGAACGCAAAAGCATCATCGCCTTTCCTGCATACAGTTATAGGCGTGGTTGTATAAGTACAACCTACTCTGCTGTTCATGACGTACAGGCGTCCAAAAAATGCAACGTCATGACGTTAGGGGCTTCCATCCGAATATTGCATGTAATAATTGGGAGTGACTCACGAGAAGAGACGGTCTTCTCTTCTTAAAGCAGAAGTTATATAATGCCTCACTTCTAGCGTAGGCCGTCATTTTTCTGTAGCCAGCAGAACGCTTTACATTGCGACTTTATGTACCTAGGCCCGCTGCGTAAAACTTCTGCTTTGTAGGGACAGATTATTATTATACAGGATTTATATAGCGCCAAAAGTTTGCATAGCGCTTTACAACATGAGGGCAGACAGCACACTTACAATACTATTTAATACAGGAGGAATCAGAGGGCCCTGCTCCTTAGAGGTTACAATCTAATGCCTGATGTAATGGAGATATCTACTTAGCCTGTTTTCTCACCTGAGTGGTGTGTATTCCTGGTGATTTTGTTTCCTGGGCTGGGCAAAGGTGGGAGACAAATTCTTCAGGTTGCACGTGTTCCAGAAATGCGCTTTTAAGTCCTCATTTCCAGAAACGCATAGTTCCCAACTGTCCCTGATTTAAAACAAAGGCCCTCTGTCCCTCATTCCTCCTCATTTGTCCCTAATTTTAGTCTGATTTATATAGTAGTATATAAAATGCACTATTTATCTTGCACAAAGCGTTTCCCAGTGCTAAACCTTTCATCCAAATTCTACATTGCTGCATTTGTAAATTTCAAAAGCCAATATAAAAGAATAGTAATGGTAAAAAAGAGACTTGTGGTTTCACCAGTTTCAGACCGCCCACCGTCATATGACGGCGGCAAGAAACACCTCTTGTTCCAGGCCACCGTCATATGACGGCACTAACTTTGCGGCCACTAGGGGGCGCGCCGTGGGAGGCGCCCGCCGCGTCGCTGGGGACCCGATGCGCGTGCCCGGCGACTGCGATGTCCGCCGGGCCCCCGCGATTGCCCAGTAACTGAGCAGGACGTGGATCTGTGTGTGTAAACACACAGATCCACATCCTGTCAGAGGAGAGGAGACCGATGGTGTGTCCCTTGTACATAGGGACACCGATCGGTCCCCTCCCCCCACAGTTAGAATCACTCACATAGGGAACATATTAACCCCTTGATCACCCCCTAGTGTTAACCCCTTCCCTGCCAGTCACATTTATACAGTAATCAATGCATTTTTATAGCACGGATCGCTGTATAAATGTGAATGGTCCCAAAAATGTGTCAAAAGTGTCCGATATGTCCGCCACAATATCGCAGTCACGATAAAAATCGCAGATCGTCGCCATTACTAGTAAAAAGAATAAAAATGCTATAAATCAATCCCCTATTTTGTAGACGCTATAACTTTTGCGCAAACCAATCAATATATGCTTATTGCGATTTTTTTTACCAAAAATATGTAGAAGAATACGTATCGGCTTAAACTGAGGAAAATGTATTTTTCTGTTTTATAAAAAATTTATTTGGGTACATCGTTGCATGACCGCACAATTGTCATTCAAAATGCGACAGCGCTGAAAGCTGAAAAATGGCTTGGTCAGGAAGGGGGTGTTTGTGCCTGGTAGGCAAGTGGTTAAATTAATAATTTTTTTGGTTACTCTTTTAAGGGGACGTGGAAGGGGGTGTGTCCTATGTCAACATACTTTTGCTAATAGGTGTCCCTCATTCCCATCTCAAAAGGTTGGGAGGTGTGGAAACGGGCAACAAATGCGCAACTCTCTTGCAGTGCCATTATTTCTTAACCCCTTTACGCCTGTGCTATAGCCAAAAGATGGCTACAGCATGGGCCTAAATTGCTGGGAGGGCATCCATGTACATCCTCTCGTGCATGAGCTGCCTGCACGCCCCCTGCAGAGTAAGGGGCCGATCCCAACCACATGATCAGCTGTCAGCCAATGACAGCTGATCACATGATGTAAACAGCCGGTAATTGGCTATTTTCTTTCCTCACACTGACAGCGAAAAAACCCTGATCACCTGTTTCTGTCAGAGGGACATCAGTCCCGAACATGGAGAACCACCGCCGCTACATCTGTGCCACCTGCCAGTGCCACCTATCAGTGCCCACAAGTGCCTCATCATCAGTGTCACCTATCAGTGCTACCTTTTAGTGCCACCTACCAGTGCAAATCAGTGCCCCATTATCAGTGCTGCCTATCAGTGCTACCTATTAGTGCTACCTATTAGTGCCCATCAGTTCCCATCAGTGTCGCCCCATCAGTGCGGCCTTATCAGCACTCATTAATCACTTGCCGACCACCCTATAGCAAAATGACGTTGGCAAAGTGGTTGCGATATTCTGACCGGACGTCATATGACGTTTGCCAGGATATCAAGCTGCTGCGCGCCCCCAAGGGCACGCATCACGGCGATCGCTGTTGCGGTGTGTCAGTCTGACACACCGCAACTCCGATCTAGGTAAAGAGTCTGACAGAGACTCTTTACCACATGATCAGCCGTGTCCAATCACAGCTGATCACGATGTAAACAGGAAGAGCCGTTAATCGGCTTTTCCTCACTCGCGTCTGATCAAGAGGAGAGCCGATTGGCTGCTCTCCTGACAGGTGGGGGGTCTGTGATGATAGTTTATCAGCATAGCCCCCCCTCGGATGCCCCACCCAGGACCACCAGGATGCCACCAGGACCACCAGGGATGGCCACCACACTGGACCACCAGGTATGCCACCCTAGACCACCAGGGAAATGCCAATCAGTACCCAGGCAGCTGCCAATCAGTGCCATGAAAAATGCCTGCCAGTGCCACCAGTGATGCCTATCAGTAAATTCTATCAATGCCCACCAGTGCTGCCTTTCAGTGCCCATCAGTGCCGCCTATCAGTGCCACCCATAAGTACCCATCAGTGCAGCCTTTCAGTGTCACCTATGAGTGCCCACCAGTGCCACCTATGAGTGCCCATCAGCGCCATCTCACTGGTGCCACCTCATCAGTGCTGCCTTATCAGTGCCCATCAGTGCAGTTTATCTATCAGTGCCATCAGTGAAGGAGAAAACTTACTTATTTACAAAATTTTATAACAAAAACAAAGAAAAACTTATTTTTAAAAATATTTTAGGTCTTTTTTTATTAGTTTAGCAAAAAAAAAAAAACGCAGGGGTGATCAAATACCACCAAAAGAAAGCTTTAGTTTGGGTACAGTGTAGCATGACCGCGCAATTGTCATTTAAAAAGTGACAGCACTGAAAGATGAAAATTGGCCTAGGCAGGAAGGTGTGAAAGTGTCCTGTATTGAAGTGGTTAATGAAGGAGAAAAATTACCTGTTTGCAAAATGTTATAACAAACTATCAAAACTGTTTTTTGTTTTGTTTTTCAAAAATTTTGGTCTTTTTTTAATTTGTTTAGCAAAAAAAAAAAAACCCAGTAGTGATTAAATACCACCAAAATAAGCTCTATTTGTGTGAAAAAAAAATTTTTTTTAATTTGGGTACAGTGTAGCATGACCGCACAATTGTCATTCAAAGTGCAACAGCGCTGAAAGCTGAAAATTGGCCTGGGCAGGAAGGGGGTTTAAGTGCCCAGTAGGCAAGTGGATAATGGCGCCCCAAACGCAGGTAGCAGTCCCATGGTTTGATGCGCGAAAAAGAGGAGCAATACAAAACACTTGCCTCTGTGCCAATTAAAGCTTTGGCACATTTGTTGTGTGTAGAGGAGCCTATTTAAGTGAATGGGCTGTCCTTTGCTATTGTGCAAAAAAAAAGTGATGTGTCGTTCAGGTGTGTGTGTAGCCTCAGGCATAAAAAAGCTTTAAAATGCACATTTTTACAGGTGTTTCCATTTAAGTCTATGGAGCCAAAAAACGCCTAAATATGTTAAAAGAAAGTTCATGTACTTTTTTGGGCATAGGGTGACTGAGTGTTCAAGTGTGAACAGAGACAATTAGGCCCTTTCACATGGACGATCAGGTCCGCCTGTCAGTTTTTTAGGCGGACCTGAACGGACACTCCACAGAGGTCTATGGAGGGACGGATGTCAGCGGTGACATGTCCGCTGACATCCGACCCGCTCCGATCCAAAAAAGTGTGACGGAGGAAAAAACAGAAAATTCCTATCAAAATACTTACCGTAATTTTCCTTTCCTGATGGACTCCATGGCAGCCAACGTGTGGGTTTAGTCCCGCCTCCACTACCCTATAGGACGCTACTCCCATAAATCTTTGCTCCCTGCCAGAGGCCGTGGTTCGGTAACTATCCTACTCCAGCCATTTGGGAGGGAACTCCTGCTGCCATGGAGTCCATCAGGAAAGGAAAATTACGGTAAGTATTTTGATAGGAATTTTCTGTGGACTCCATGGCAGCCAACGTGTGGGAAATAACTTGCCGTACACACCCGGGTGGGCAAAATGCTGAACAAACAAAGATTTATTTGACACCGTCAACTAACAAAACTTTAACACCAAAATCAACTGAGAATAGAGCGGCTGGCTCAACACAATAGTGATTCGTGAAGGTATGGATCGACGACCAAGATGCCGCTCTGCAGATCACTTCAGGAGCCACATGGCGCGAGGCTGCCCACGAAGTTGAAAGACTTCTGGTTGAGTGCGCTGTTACCGCCTGAGGAGGAGCCAAGCCCTTCTCTTAATATGCCCACTGAATCGCTTGTACTATCCATGCAGCAATAGATCTAACTGATGCCCGAAGGCCCTTGTTTTTCCCGTAGAACAGGATGAACAGATAATCCGACTGGCGAAATGGGGCTGTAACTTCCAAGTATTGCTTTAAGGAGCCACCAACATCAAGAGGATGAACATCTGAGATTTCGGTGGACCTGAAGGTGGGGAGTGAGATTTCTTGGTTCTCATGGAAAATGGAGGTGACCTTAAGGTTTGACCCTAACATTGGAACCAGGACCACCCTGTCTGGAAAAAAGGTTCTTTGGCCCCTAGAACCTGAATTTCGGATACCCTTTTCGCCGAGGTGACGGACACTAAAAAGGCAGCTTTAATAGTAAGCACTCTGATGGAAAGTGACTTGTCAAGATGAGAAAAAAAGTCAAAAATTAGAGGCAGGTCCCATTTAGGGAATCTGGGTTTCCTTTGGGGTCTCAGTCTCACTGCTCCTTTAAAGAATTGCTGAATAAGGGCGTGTTTGGCCCACGACACCCCCGTGAAGGCGGAGATAGCTGACACCTGAACACGAAGGGAACTAACCGACAAGGGTAAATCCAGACCTGATTGCAGGAAACTCAAGATGTCTTGAACTGCAGGTGAGCCGCATGAATTAGCTTTGGAAGACATATGGGACGAGAATTTAGCCCAAATCCGCTCATACACTTTATTAGTGCTTCACCTTCTTGCATTTAGGAGAGTGGGAATACCTTCATTGGGATATCCTAGTGCTTCCAACCTTCCCCTCTCAAAAACCAAGCCCTCAACTGTAGGTGAGCTGGACACGGGTGGAGAATCGTGCCTTGGAAGAGCAGATCCCGTCTGGTCGAAAGAGGAACTGGTTCTTGGAAGCTGAGAAGAGAGAGGAGAAGAAACCAAGGCCTGTTGGGCCAGTGAGGAATTATGGCTATTATCTCCACCTCTTCCCATCTGAGTCCCCTCAGGAATTGAAAGATAATCGGAATTGGAGGGAAGGCATATGCCCTGTGGAACCACCAACACTCTGTTAGTGCATCTATCCCGTAGGCTTGCGGATCCCTGAACCTTGAATAGTACATTGTTAGCTTCCTGTTGTATTGGGTGGCAAAGAGATCCACTTCTGGAGAGATCCCCAAGGTTAAGATCCACTTGAACACATCCTCGTGAAGAGCCCACTCGTTGTTGTCCAAGTGGACTCGTGAGAGAAAGTCCGCTTGGACATTGAGAATTCCAAGCACATAGGTTGCCGTTAAGTTGGCCAGATTCTTCTGTGCCCAACGCATGATCGGTTCTACCTCTAGCAGCAGAGAACGACTTCTGGTGCCCCCCTGCTTCCTTATGTAGGATACAGCTGTTGTGTTGTCCAATCTGAAAACTACAGATGTTCCTGCTATCAGATGAGGAAAAGCCAACAGTGCTAGAAAGGCTGCATGTAACTCTAGGAAATTTGACACTATGCCCCGAGAGGGGAAGTCTCAAATGCCCTGAGCCACCTCCGTCAGACAATGAGCCCCCCAACCTCTGTTGCTGGCATCTGACGTTACCATGATCCACGTGATTGGAAGAATGGAATGGAAATTTAGCAGGTTCACATCACTCAGGTTCTCATGACCTGAGTGATGAGGATAGGCTGGACTTTGTCTCCTGACCACTGATGAAGAAAACCCATCTGAAAGGGACGCATCCTCCATTGTGCCCACTTCACCATCAGTATTGTGGACACCATGGTGCCTATGATCCTTAGACAATGAAGTGCGCTGAGATGAGAAGACGAGAGGGCCAGGCGGATCCTGTCTCGAACTATTGCAACCTTCTCCTCGGGCAGAGAGATGGTACCTCTCACTGTGTCGAAAAGTGCTCAGAGGAACTCGAGAGACTGTGAAGGCTCTAACTGGCTCTTCTCCAGATTCAGGAGCCACCTGAATTGGTCTGATCCCTGTGTTCCAAGAGACGATCTCTGTTCTGAGCCAGAAGGAGTAGGTCGTCTAGTTAGTGATGGATACGGATTCTTCTGATCCTTAACAGAGCCACGATTGCCAACAGGACCTTCGAGAAGGTACGTGGACAAGTTGACAGACCGAAGAGAAGGCATGTGAATTGTAAGTGAAGTTGGCCTATGGAGAACCGAAGAAATTGTTGGAAGTCTGTTGCCACAGGAACGTGGAAGTAGGCATCTTTGAGGTCTATGGAGACAAGCCAGTCCCCTGGCTGCACTGACTGTTGGATTGTGGACAGAGTCTCCATATCTGAACCTCTCCTTTTTTATGAAGTGGTTTAGATGCGTCAAATCTATTACGGGTCTCCATGCACCGCTCTTCTGCTGAACCAAGTAAAGAGGGGAATACATTCCCATACCATGTTGATTGACTGCAACGGGAATAGCGGCGCCTTGATCCAACAAAGATCTTACGTAGGCTGATAGTATTTGCCTTTTTCCTTCTGACGCTGGAATGGACGTGGGGACACACTTGAGCCTGGGGACACTGCTGAATGTCCAAGTGTCTCCTGAAGAGACTCTTTTTGAACGATGATTGTCTGGACCTCCAAGATCTGGAAAATTCCCATCCAGGCCTATAACTGCGCGTCTCCCTGGCACGATCTTGATTCTGCTTCCTTGGAAACGATCTTCTTTGGCTTTGCAGGCGCCTGTCTTGGGGAAGAAACCCTGACTTACCCCCAGTGGCCCGAGTTATAACACTATCTAACTTACTACCGAAAAGAGACGAACAGTCAAAGGGAATCCGGCACCAAACCTGTTTTGATGCAGGATCGGCTAGCCAAGGACGGAGCCACAGGGCACGCTTGGCAGTCACGGATGATAGCATAACTCGAGCCACCAGCTGAATAATGTCAATCGAGGCCTCCCCCAAAAAAAGCCGAAGCCAGCCTCAATTCCTGGATTGGTCAACTTTTGGCTAGATCTTCCGATACACTTCTGAGTGTCTCATCGACATTGTCAGACCAGATCTCCATCGCTCTAGACAAAGCAGCCAGGGCCAAGGCTGGCTTACAGGCCATGCCTGCCGTAAGATAGACCTGCTTCAGGTCAGAATCTATCCTTCTATCCAGAGCGTCTTTGAAGGAGACTGTGTCCTCTAAAGGAAGGGTCACGTGTCTGACCATCCTCATTACTGCCGCATCCACCAGAGGGGATGATTCTAATTGCTTTACTTCGTCCTCTTTGAATGGGTAAAGTCTCTAAATTTTGGAAAGGAGAGATTTCTTCTTCTATACTTTTCCCCACTCGTCCGTGATAACTTCCCCTAATTCTGAAAGAAAAGGAAAGCTGATACGCTCCTTCTTTAATTGCTTGAAACATTTTCTCTGCTTTGCCGGAGCCGCCACTGGCTTTTCCCAATTCAAAGTTTCCTTGATAGCTTTGACCAAAGGAGGGAGCAGAGAGAAGTCAAAGCTGGAACCAGCCTCATCTTCCTCAGATTCACTATCTGAGAGGACAGTGGATGGATGGCTAGGTAAAGAGGATTCCCAAGTGTCCTGAGCCTGAGCATCCCTCCCTGGAGATCTTGGAGACTCTACGGGAGACATATGGGGGGCCTCCAACTTCTTTAGACTGTCCTTGACCATCTTCTCAACCAGAGATTTCAGTTGTTGGTCGGAGTCACTCCTTTCGCCAGTTGCTTTCACATAGCAGGCATCACCAAGGGACTTGTCTACAGGGACATGAGCCCTACACCCCCAACATAAGTCTTCTGCATGACTGGAGAGAGCCGTGGAAGGTCGGGATGGTTCCCGGCTACGGTGACTAGTTCTCGCAGGAGAACCGTGGTGGATCTGGAAGAGGAGTGCCGGCGGTGGGATTTTGACGAATCACTTCCTCTGTGAGAACTCCGGTGTTGGGTAGACCTAGAAGGGCTGACAAAAAGAAACAGATCCCACCGTGTCAGTGGAACAAACATATAATGATGTTCCACTATCCCCCCACCCAGCAGGCATCCCAAGGGAATCCCCCCTACCAAATACCTCATGCGAGAGGGCTGGCCACTAGCAGGCAGTGACGGATCCAGGATTCTGGAAGGGTCCATTATAGCTGAAAACAGAACAGCCCAGTTTAAGATACTATACAACAATATAGAACAGGTAGCACACCTGTCCCCTAAAGATTCCATAAAAAACGGGGTCTCAGGAGTGCTGCTGCAAGCTTAAAAGCATTTCAAAGGCTTGTAAGCTATTTTCCCTTTTTAAACTTGCCGCCTATCGTGACGTCATCAAAGCGACGACCACAATGCTAGTGTGCATGCGCGAGTACCGCTACGCGCATGCGCGAATCAAGCCTTGTTTCTCGTGCGCGCGCAGAACGGCCGTGCGGCGAACGAGGAAGGAGCTCGGTGGCTGGAACACAGAAGGAACCAGCCGCCATGCCAGCCAGACACACCGCACCAATGGTGTGTGGGGACACAAGGACACAGGGGACAAAACGGACATCAAATATCAACAAAAAACGGCTGCCATGGACATAAACAGAGACCACTAACCACTCCTGCGATCGATCACCTGGCTGAAGGTAAGCCAAAACGTACTTGCCGGACTTGTAGGGCGACAGTCACCTGCTAGTAGCTAGGATAATGACCAGAACGCGGTTTTTGCCTTGTCAGTGACCAGGAATACACCTCTTCAGCGCCTCTTCCATATGCCCCTTCCATACTCCGCTAGTAGCTAGAGCTTATTGGAAACGTGCGACTCCGAGTCGCTCGGCCAGTCCTTATCGCAGGAGAAAAACGTCAATCTTCAGGTAGAAAGACACAAGCTAGGTCCTTCGGAGGAGGACAAAAAAAGAACACGGCCTCTGGCTGGGAGCAAAGATTTATGGGAGTAGCGTCCTATAGGGTAGTGGAGGCGGGACTAAACCCACACGTTGGCTGCCATGGAGTCTGTCAGGAAACCTATTTTTCCATCCGTCTGCGGAGTGCAGAGACAGACGCTGAGCAGAGCGTGCTCCATACATGGACACGTCCATGTGAAAGAGCCCTTAGTAAGAATAGGATTCTGCACGGTCAGCTGTAGGGAAATGAGCAAAAAAATATAAAAACTTTCAGGTGTGCATGAGGGCTAAAAGTTGCAAGCTTGACCCGACTAATTGCGGGAGTTACCGACCTATATCCCTACTCAATACAGATCTCAAATTGTTCGCTGAAAAAGCATTTGATCGGGGTAAGTTGGGCCTTTATGCTCGCTACATTACAACATGTAGGTCTGGGCTGCAACATGTTGAGCTGGATATCAGCGACATACGAGGCACCGTCAGGTAGAGTCAGGGCTAATGGAGTGACCTCAGACCCCTTCCCGATCACTAATCAGATGAGACAGGGATGCCCATTGTCCCCCCTCCTTTTCGCCCTCTCCCTAGAACCATTCCTGTGCCATGTGTGACTGAACCCCAGCATCTCGTGTGTGAAGGTAAATCAAACCCAACATAAGGTGTTGGCCTAACCTTATGTTCACACTTACCACCCCCTCAATTTCACTCCCCAACCTGCTACGGGAATTTGCGACATATGGGGCCCTCACTAACTTAAAAATCAACTTTGCTAAGTTGGAGGCGATGGGCGTGGGAATACCACAAACACAACTCAAACATCTACAATCTAGCTTCAAACTGAAGTGGACGACAACTGCCCTGAAATATTTAGGCACGCACATTCCCCACACACTCTCGCGGCTATATGAGCTCAATTTCCCACCCCTTCTGAAAACAATTAGAACACTGCTAAACAACTGGCACACGGGTTTGCACTCCTGGATCGGCGGTTGCAACATATTAAAAATTACGATCCTCCCGAAATTCCTCTACCTTATGCAAGCACTACCCATCCACATACCGCATCCTACTTTAAACAAGTACAATCCGCATTCACGGAATTCATATGGGCTAAGAAAAGACCACGACTCTCACATAAACTCCTAGTCTTACCTAAACACCACGGTGGTCTTGCACTGCTGGACATTCACGCTTATCACCAAGTGGTACACCTAGGAAGACTTATAAACTGGTGCCGCCACCAAGAGACCAAGCTCTGGACACAACTGGAGCAAAATCAAAGTGAGATCCCCCTCAACAGAGCCCCCTGGTGCTACTCGACCCTACTAGCAGAAACCAAACACCACCCACTGAATGGCAACACAACACGAGTCTGTGCCCGACTCATCCCTGACCCTGAGGCATCCATATCCTCTCCCAACTCACCTCTATTCCCTATATTGGGAAACCCCGGGTTTACACCGGGACTACATGATGCGATCTTTCGGAGACTGAGACAAGTCCTCTATATGTGCCAAAATCCAGGAGACCAATTACAAACTGCTGTCAAGATGGTACAGGACCCCAACACTGCTCCACAAATTCTTCCCGGTGACGCCAGATCTTTGTTGGCTCTGCCGGGCATATAAGGGGACATTAGTACACATATTCTGGTCCTGCCCCTTTCTGAACCACTTCTGGAGAGTAGTACGCGAGGTGGCTCAGAAATTCACAGAATGCACTATACCAGACAACCCTGCATTCTTAATGCTCCACGCGTGTAACACCCCTGAGAAAGTATACAAAAAATCTGTAATTAGACATCTGCTAAACGCAGCCAAAGCCTGTATCCCGCTACATTGGAAATCCACACTTCCACCGACTATAGCCTCATGGATTTCAAGAGTGGAGGAAATAAGACATATGGAGGACCTCATTCTCACAGCGCAGCATAGACAAGAAACATTTTCAAAAACTTGGCAGCTGTGGATCACCTTCATATACTCGGCTGAGGGCCAAACACTGAGGGAACCCACCGCTGATGCGCGAGGATGACCCCCCTCTGTTTGTCCCCCCTAGTACTATGCCAACGCAAATACAGATAAACACACTCGCAACTATAGAGAAAACCCAGTGACACCCCCATGTTTGTGGGACCCAACAACTCAAACACCCCCCTACTCCCCCTTCCCACCCCCCATCCACTTCTTCTGCCCCCCTCTCTCTAGCTACATCTTACTATTCTTTCCAGCTATCTTCACCCCCACGTTAGGGGGCCACCTTCAATAAAAAAGAAAAAGAAGGGATCGAGCGCATGGCCCCGATACCACACATCGCTATAAATCTGACACATAAACACCTTCCCCCGGGCGTAGCCTAGCGGCGGATGTAACAGGCAGCAGGAAAGCGCTGCTCCGTCAGACATCCGAGTGAATCTCCTGTATACTGCCACAGACTCCGCAGCACGGACGACCCAACTGCCAGAGGACCAGGGCACACGATCCCGCCGTTGGTAGACCCAACAGACATGTCTAAAAGAAATTCGGTGGCCCGACAGGCTCCAAACCATGCGGTCCAAGATGGCGGCGCCCAGCAGCGCGAACAGCGGGAGACCTACAAGGCCGCGGCCTTGAAACTAATCGGCAAAATGACGCCTAAAGATGCCCTACACCCATCCCTGAGCCATCCGGAACCTCCAGATCCTCACAGCGACGCAGATGACAACATACCGCTTGACGATCCGGCGACGCCATGTCCACCAGGCCTCACAAGCCAAGCTACAGCTAACTCCCCTACACAAGCCGACTCAGAACCCACTTTGAGAGACATCATGTCAGCAGTCCTCTCCTGTAATCAGTCCCTACATACCCTTACCTCAGAAATAAAGGGGGTGAAAACAGAGCTTACATTTGTGAGACAGGACATGCAAAAACCAAGAGACCGCACCACAGCGGTGGAGGACAGGTTGGGGACCCTGGAAGATGAGTGGGACCCTGTGAGGAGGGATGTGCACTACAACTCCATGGCAGTCGACAAACAGGCAGCCCGCATTGACGACATGGAAAATAGAATGAGAAGGAACAATGTCAGAGCAATAGGCATACCTGAAAAGATGGAGGGCAAGAACCCTGTGCAATTTATAGAGCAATGGCTCCTGCCGACATACGGGAAAGAGGCATTTTCCCCTCTGTTCTGTGTCGAAAGAGCCCATAGAGTCCCCATGAGACCCCTGCCCCCGGGGAACCCACCTCGCACTTTCCTATTTAAAATGTTAAACTATAAAGTCAGAGACACCATACTGTTGAAAGCAAGGAATCTGGGTGACGCACTGAGAATGGACAACTCAAAGGTGTCCTTCTTTCCTGATTTCTCAGCAGCAGTACAGAAGCAAAGGGCACAGTTTAATGAAGTCAAGAAAAGACTGAGGGCACTCAATATACAGTACTCTATGTTATACTCCTCAAGGCTAAGAGTAATTGCCAGAGACCAGATTCACTTCTTTGAAAAACCTCAACTGGTGTCACAGTGGTTGGACAGAGAGGAACGCTCCCTTAGAGAGGACGAAGCTTGACGATAGCATTCCTAAGGCACTGATGTAGAAGAATGGTCACCTGATCCTGTTCAAAGGTTTTGGGAATGGGCCTATTGCACTTTACCCCTGCTGGGACACAAAGCTCTCTTGGCTGACACCCCCTAGGCAAGACGGAAGCAAGAGGTCAAACTACAGCAATTGTGTTTTTGAACCCAGTCTCAGTGATGGGAGACCCTGTTTATGAGCCCCATGCAATGAGGGACATTGAGCCACGTCCCCCACGGCTCACATTGTCCTGGAGACTACAGGGCAGCAAGCATATTCCACCCACAAATTTTATAACTCTGGCCATGTTGGCCCCTTTTTTGTTTTTGGTTTCTTGTTTTTTTACATACATCTACTAGACCCATCGAGGAGAACAGACTCTCACGTGCAATAAACACGGCGGATATGGATAATCTACCACCGACGCAAGTACAATCACTAACTTTGACTCTTTTTTTTTTTCTTGCTCAGCACAATGTCCACTCCTTTTTTATTTTATTTTTTTGCTAAGACCACTCCTTTTGGTCACTCAGGTTTATTTTTGTCTGGTCTCCCCACCGTAACTACTGGACCCTTACATGGGGGCGGTTGCTGTGGTCATTTTTTCTTCCCAGCTCAGAAGCCCCCCAGAGAGGATAAAGGTTCTCTGGTTAATTATGTACATATCTGTCGATAATGGGTAGAACACATGTGATACTTAGCTGGAATGTACAGGGTTTGGGAAGCAGGGTGAAGCGAATGGCTGTAACGAACGTGGCCAAGGGACTGAGGTCCTCAATTATCTGCTTACAAGAAACACATATGAATCCGGACCGAGAGCTACAGTTTTCAGCCCGTATGTTCAGCCAGCAGTTTCATTCTGTGTATTCCACATTCTCCCGAGGGGTGAGCATTCTGATTCCCCAGGGGGTACTATTTGTATGCTCCAAATCCATGCTAGATGACAAAGGGAGATATATCTTTTTGAGAGGTAACTTGGAGGGGTTAGAATGTATCTTGGCTAATATATACATACCCCCACCGTTTTCCTCAGAAGTAATGGGGATTCTTACAAAATTTTTGGCTGGTAACCCGAATATACCGGCTTTTATTGTTGGAGATTTTAATAATTGTCTTAACCCCCAGCTGGACAAGCTTTCGATTGTCCACCGGGGGGAGAGAATCACAGGGACCAGACACCATTTGCGCACCTATTAAAAGGTATGGGTCTACATGATGTCTGGCGCCTGAAGAACCCGCAGACCAAGGTGTTTTCTTGCCATTCGGCCACACATAGGGGGTTGTCCAGAATTGACCTCGGTCTTTGTAATGAGGAGATGCTACCTTATGTTACAGATGCACAGTATGAACCGAGAACGGTCTCTAACCATTCCCCATAGTGGGCAAAAATTACTCTAGCAGGGCCGGATAAACGCACTCTATGGAAAATTAACCCATTCTGGTTGTCCCTCTTTCCGGACCCTGACCGGATTGTATCCACCCTGACTGATTTTATTACCATTAACGAACATTCTGTATCCTCAGGAATGTGCTGGGATGCATTCCTCCGAGGTCAGTTTATTAAATCCATATCCTCAATAAAGACCGAGACCAAAGCATGGGAGTTGTTGGTACTTCAGAAAGTTAAAGATGCGGAGGCTGAGCTAGTTTCCAATCCCATGGAGGCAAGGGGGAAACACAGGCCATATGCTTGCTATGATGGCTAAAGCTGGGAGGGATTCATCCTATATAGCAGCAGTGCGAGACCCTTCAGGTAAAACGGTAAATACTCATGAGGAAATACTAGACACGATGAGAAACTTCTATAGAGATGTATACTCCTCTAAGGTGACGTCTGCCCCCACGGAGATAGGGGACTTCCTCGGGGAGTGCAACCTACCATGTCTGGAACTATCTGATAGGGATATGATGGGTGCCCCCCTGTCTATCGAGGAACTCTCGGAGGCATTAGCCCTCTCGCCCCCTGGGAAATCTCCGGGAGCGGACGGTCTACCCGCGGAGGTGTATAAAAAATATGCGGACGTTTTGCTCCCTCGGCTAAAGCAAACACTGGTAGAGGCCCTGGAGGTGGGCCAGCTTCCCCCCTCCATGGCTGAAGCCACCATTATACTAATTCTGAAGCCGGGTAAGGACGCACTGCTGCCAGACTCATATAGGCCAATCTCTCTGTTGACAACGGATGTTAAGCTATTGGCCAGGGTACTGGCGACTAGGTTGGCCTCAGTCATACAGAAAATCATACACCGCGATCAGTCGGGATTTATTCCCTCTAGATCTACTGCCTTGAACATTAGAAGACTACATTTGAATTTGCAGATTCCGGTGGAGAACTCAGGTGATAGGGCAATTCTGTCGCTCGACAGCATCGAGTGGCAGTACCTATGGAAGGTGTTGGAGAAGTTTGGACTGGGGGAGAGGTTCATTAGATGGGTACAAATGTTGTACGCCAACCCCGCGGCCAGGTTGAGAATTAACGGAGACCTTTCTGACCCTTTCTCCTTGTACAGAGGCACCAGGCAGGGGTGCCCACTATCGCCCCTCCTGTTTGCCCTTGCCCTTGAGCCACTGGCGGAAACGGTAAGGGGCCACCCTGGAGATAGTAGGCTTTGAAAGGTGGAGGGCCACAGACAAAATATCGCTTTACGCTGACAATACGTTACTGTACTTAGGAGACACATCATCTTCCTTGATTAACGTCATGTCCCTGATTAAACGCTTTGGCTCGTTTTCAGGCTTCTCCAGATGAGCTCACGGGTCCCCTTCCGGAATGCGCCCAGTCCTTGCAAATAGTCTCGTCATTCAAATACCTAGGGGTGGTGATATCCCCTAGTCCTACAGACTACTTGTCCCTGAACCTTCACCCTATAATTTCCAAAATTAAAGCAAAGTGCGGAGCATGGTGTAAGCTACCTATTTCACTCATAGGCAGAGACAATTTAATCAAAATGGTGTGGGCTCCCCAACTATTATATATCTTACACAACTCCCCACAATGAATTCCACTGATATGGTTTACCAGGATAGACAAAATATTTAGAACTCTGCTATGGAAGAATGGAGTGGCTAGGATTAAGCTTTCCACACTCCAGAGGGGCAAGGACCAAGGGGGGCTAGTGGTTCCCAATATGCGAATGTATTTTCAGGCCTCACAGCTACAACACCTTTGTGGGTGGGGAGAAATAGACACGGCAGATCCCTCTCGCAATACAATACTTAAAGCTACTGACGACCTATCTGCCGCTTTGAGTCTAGAGGCAAATATGTCACAGCTCCCTAACAACATGTCAACAGTGACACTGCTAAACAAGCTTTGGAGTTCACTCAAACAATCCCTAAAAATGCACAGTTACACGCTCTACACCCCAATATGGAATAATCCCCTTTATCCTGAACTACACATGCTGCAGGGGTTCCAACCCTGGAGAGCAAGGGGTATTGTCATGTTGTCACAACTTTACTCTCAGAATATACTTAAATCCTTTAGGGAACTACAGGACGAATTCCAGCTCCCAAAGCAGGATTTCTACAAATATCTACAGCTCAAACACGCACTACAGACACAGGCACGCACCTGCAGATTGACACTAGTCGCGCACCCCGTAGTAACGTATATCCTTACCTCACAAACAAAGAAAGGCATGATCTTTCAGGTCTACGAGACATGACAAAACTCCCTTGCCGACATAGGTGGGAACAGGATGTGGGCGAGATAGGAGGGGATGACTGGGAATTATGTTTACAGTCCTTACCAAGTGTATCGGTCTCTCCATCGGGGAGGCTATCCCAGCTCTTTATCCTTCACAGGTCTTACCGCACTGAGGTGTTGTTGCACAGGTGGGGTAGGAGAGATTCTTCTCTGTGCCCCAGGTGTGCAGCGGCCAATGGCGATCTGATACACCTTATGTGGCGATGTCCAAAGCTTTTCAGATACTGGCAGGGGGTGACCAAAACCATTTCAATGATATATCAATCCACTGTTCAGTTCAACCAGGTTACATGTTTATTGGGGGCAGTTGACGAGGAGCTTTTTACCCCGCCAACACACATTGCAGTGATTAGACTGCTGTACATAGCCCGCAAGCAAATTGCCCGATTATGGCTGTCTACTAGCAGTCCCACGACTAAACAGTGGATTGAACAGGTTAATGTATCACTTACTGTATAAAAGAAAAATTAACATATCAGCACAGAAACGCGGTTAAAAAGTTCTATAAAATCTGGCAGCCTTGGTTGAGCACCCCGGGATTGGCACCCCCCCAGCTAGTGTTAGACAGATTATTCCAGTAGGAAACCAATATGCTAAAGCCAAAATTATTAGGGCCTCTGCTCTTTTACTAAAGCATGTGGTAAATCAAGAAAATACGTGTGAGCCATTTCTTTTCCTATTAGGACCCCAATATGGGGGTTCCACCTCGAGGATCATCTTAAAAATATGCATATAGAAGTGCATACCTGTGAGAAGTTCAGTTCTCAGTTTTCTTCCCGTTGGAAGAAGTTCAGTTGACATATATACTTATATAAATGGTAGTTCCTAAAACTGTGTCAGGGACTTTGCATAGCAGCAGGCAGACAACAAAATGGCCGATGTTCAGAAGGCAATCCTGGCAGTTCTACACACCTTTGCACTGAATGTTAGAATGTCCAAGCTCATTCCATTTATGTACCTTGCATTTATTTGATAATTACTGTGGTGTAATAGTAATTCTTGTCTGACTGCATTTATACTGTATATCTGTTGCTATTTTATGACACAATAAAAAAAATTCTGATAAAAAAAAAAAAAACACCTTCCTCAAGGGGAGAGGCCCAACAGGTATAACCGCACATTTAATAAAGGATGAGATGCCCGAGCAAACACCAGAGATAAGAAAAGAGCCTCACAGATACGGTATAGAGCTCGAGCCCACCATGTGACACCTCGCTGTAACAAATACAGTTTTTGTCTGTTTTGTTATGACTTATTTAGACTTGGGGGGGGGGGGGGGTCTACAAGTATGTCTACAAGTATGTCCGGCTGCTCCTCCTTCCCCCCCCACTGCCTTCTGGGACACACACAGATCCCAGAAGACAGCGGGACCATTTGCAAAGTGTAGCACGACTCACGCATGTACAATAGGAAACTGGCTGTAAAGACCGAAGGCTTCACTGCCGGTTTCCCTTAGTGAAGATGCCAGCGCCTGCACCCGAAGTTGATTGAAGAATTGGCTCAGGTGCCGATATCGCTGGATCCTAGTACAGGTAAGTGTCCTTATATTAAAAGTCAATAGCTACAGTATTTATGGCTGCTGACTTTTATTTTTTCTTGGGGAGGGGGGAGACTGGAGCGCCTCTTTAGGCTGCAATAGGCAGTGGACAGGGGTGTTTACATGCCGCAGGCACAGGGGCGGACTGACAAATCTCTTTGGGCCCCCGGGCAATAGGGGATCATGGGGCCCCCTTTGTCCCCACCCACACACAAGCCACACCCTCACAAAGCCCCATGTATATATTGCCCCTCCTTACATCAGGGTCCCCAGAGAGCCCCCAACCCCCCCTTACATCAGGGTCCCCAGAGAGCCCCCCTTACATCAGGGTCCCCAGAGAGCCCCCCCTTACATCAGGGTCCCCAGCGAGCCCCCAACCCTTCCTTACATCAGGGTCCCCAGTGAGCCCCCCCTTACATCAGGGTCTCCAGAGAGCCCCCCTTACATCAGGGTCCCCAGAGAGCCCCCCATACATCAGGCTCCCCAGAGAGCCCCCCTTATATCAGGGTCCCCAGAGAGCCCCCCATGCATCAGGGTCCCCAGAGAGCCCCCCATGCATCAGGGTCCCCAGAGAGCCCCCCATACATCAGGGTCCCCAGATAGACCCCCATACAACAGGGTCCCCAGAGGGCCCCCCTTACATCAGTTTTCTCAGAGGCCCCCTTTACATCAGGGTCTCAAGAGCCTCCCCTTACATCAGGGTCCCCAGAGGGCCCCCCTTACATCAGTTTTCCCAGAGGCCCCCCTTACATCAGGGTCCCAAGAGAGCCTCCCCTTACATCAGGGTCCCCAGAGAGCCCCCCCATACATCAGGGTCCCCAGAGAGCCCCCCATATATCAGGGTCCCCAGAGAGCCCCCCCATACACCAGGGTCCCCAGAGAGCCCCCCCATACACCAGGGTCCCCAGAGAGTTCTCCATACACCAGGGTCCCCAGAGAGCCTCCCCCATACATCAGGGTCCCCAGAGAGCCTCTTCCTTACATCAGGGTCCCCAGAGAGCCCCCTTATACATCAGGGTCACCAGAGAGCCCACCATACATCAGGGTCCCCAGAGAGCCCCCCATACATCAGGGTCTCAGAGAGCCCCCCATACATCAATGTCCCCAGAGAGCCCCCACACATCAGGGTCCCCAGAGAGCCCCCCCCCCATACATCAGGGTCCCCAGAGAGTCCCCCATACATCAGGGTCCCCAGAGAGCCCCCCCCCATATATCAGGGTCCCCAGAGAGCCCCCCCCCATACATCAGGGTCCCAGAGAGCCCCCCCATACATCAGGGTCCCCAGAGAGCCCCCCATACACCAGGGTCCCCAGAGAGCCTCCCCCCATACATCAGGGTCCCCAGAGAGCCTCTTCCTTACATCAGGGTCCCCAGAGAGCCCCCTTATACATCAGGGTCACCAGAGAGCCCACCATACATCAGGGTCCCCAGAGAGCCCCCCATACATCAGGGTCTCAGAGAGCCCCCCCATACATCAATGTCCCCAGAGAGCCCCCCACACATTAGGGTCCCCAGAGAGCCCCCCCTATACATTAGGGTCCCCAGAGAGCCCCCCATACATCAGGGTCCCAGAGAGCCCCCCCATACATCAGTGTCCCCAGAGAGCCCACCATACATCAGGGTCCCCAGAGAGCCCCCCATACATCAGGGTCTCAGAGAGCCCCCCCATACATCAATGTCCCCAGAGAGCCCCCCACACATTAGGGTCCCCAGAGAGCCCCCCCATACATCAGGGTCCCAGAGAGCCCCCCCATACATCAGTGTCCCCAGAGAGCCCCCCATACATCAGTGTCCCCAGAGAGCCCCCCATACATCAGGGTCCCCAGAGAGCCCCCCCCATACATCAGGGTTCCCAGAGAGCCCCCCATACATCAGGGTCCCAGAGAGCCCCCCCCCCCATAGATCTAGGTCCCCAGAGAGCCCTCCATACATCAGTGTCCCCAGAGAGCCCCCATACATCAGTGTCCCCAGAGAGCCCCCCATACAGCAGGGTCCCCAGAGAACCCCCCCATACATCAGGGTCCCCAGAGAGCCCCATACATCAGGGTCCCCAGAGAGCCCCCTATACATCAGGGTTCCCAGACTTAAACCCCCCCAGAGGTTTCCCTGTACCTGGCTGTCTGTGCACCTCCAACCCCCAGCACAGGGGGAGGTGGCGATCGGCAGTTCTATGGTGCCTGTGGACTGCGGGATCTCCCTGGGGCTTGTAGTTCTCTTCCTGATTCTGTACAGTGGAAAGGGGAGGGGCCTCTGATCCAGGCAGCAGTCGGCAACAGTGTACAAGCAGAGCAACTCACTTGTACACTGAAGAGTGAAACTTGTAGCTGCCCGGGTCAGAGGCCCCTCCCATCTCCATTGTATTCACTCTGGAGGAGAAATACTAGCCCCATGGAAATGCCGCAAGCACAATAGAGCTGCCGATTGCCGCCACTTTCCTTTTCTGAGGCACAGCACCGGGGACAGAGGGGTAGGGGCGCAAGGAAGAGGAGCAGATCAAGCCCTCTCTCTTCTCCCGTCTGTGTGTGGGGGGAGAATTGTTAGTGCTGGCTTTGGGCAGTGTGAAAGAGCGTAACTGCAGCCAGCAACCCTGCTGGGAAGCCACAGTCTGGTCTGAATAATGTGTCCGGGTTTCAGGTGGTCTGAAACCCAGACGCATGATTCCAAACCCGAACTGTCCGGGTGAATCCTGGACAGGTGGCAACCCTAGCTGCCATATATACAGGTTTGTGTATGTGAGGGGCTGCCATACATACAGGTTTGTGCATGTGAGTGGCTGCCATATATACAGACATGTGGGGGGGGCTGACATATATACAGGTGTGAGGGGGCTGACATATATACAGGTGTGAGGGGTGCAGGGGGTGCTGAGTGCGTACAGGTGATGTGGCCGGTGTGTGGATTCAGTAGGATGGCCCATGGGCAAGCCCTGGGGAATGTTGGTGGTCAGACTCGGGAGGGAGGGGGGCTAATGCTGTGTAAGGGGCCCAAAAATTTCTGATGGCTGCCCTGATTATACATGTTGATCATATCCCCCCATAACCTGCTCTTCTCAAGAGAGAATAAGATTAGTTCAGATAATACTTCCTCATAGCTGATCCCTGATCCCGGATATCCTTTTTGTGAACTGGTGCCTAAAGCTGAACTGCATATTCCAGATGAGGTCTTACTAATGATTTGTACAGGGACGTAATGATGTGTCTCGCTCTCTCTCTCTGCAGTCCATACCTATTTTAATACAAGAAAGGATTTTGTTTGCTTTGGAAACCACAGCTTGGCATTGCATGCCATTATTAAGCTTAAAGTGTAAGTTCACCCTACAGAAAAATCTGTACGGTGAACTTACACAGGACCCCCCGAGTCCCGCTGACCTGCAGCGCGGCAATCTCCCGTTCTGTTCCCCGGGGTCCGGGGCTTAGAAATCCCAGCAGCTTTCACTCTTCTTCCCCGCTGGGAGGACGGGCTACGCGGTTTCTGATTGGTTGGCGCTGCCCATGTGACCGCGCCAACCAATTAGAATGCTCTTAAACGTCCCTCCTGACTGTGTACTTTTAGAAGATTAAGCTCCAGGGATTTCTAAGCCCCAGAGCTGTGAGCTATACCGGGGCTCAGAATGGGAAATCGCCACGCTGCAGGTCAGTGGGACTGGGGGGGGGGGTGAGGAGGGGGTCCTGTGTAAGTTCACCTTACAGATTTTTCTGTAAAGGTGAACTTACCCTTTAAAGAAGCTCAAGTGTGAACCCAGCTACAAGTGCATACATATGTCCTGGGCTTGCTGGCTATCGATGCTGCGTACACACGATCGGAATTTTCGTTGGAAAAAGTTCTGATGGTTTTCCCGACGGAATTCCGACGGAATTCCGACGGAATTCCACTCAAGCTGTCTTGCCTACACACGGTCACACCAAATTCCGACCGCCAAGAACGCAGTGACGTCCACCACGTACGACGAGACTAGAAAAGGGAAGTTCAGCACCACGTGCGGCACCCTTTGGGCTCCTTCTAATGATCTTGTGTTTATCGCGTGTTAGTATAAGTTTGGTTAGAGACGATTTGCGCTTTTCAGACTTGTGCTTCAGATCATTCCTGCTCTACAGTTTGTGCTTGTTGGTGCGTATCTGCTTATTTATATAGTACGCTTTGATTTTCAGTGCTTATTGTGCTTATTGTCCGCTCGTTGCTGATTTGCATTTCGTTCTTTCAGGCATTGCTGTTTATCAGTGCTTTTTGTTAGTCCGTTCTGACCAGCCGACCATTTTGAAGCCATGTTGCGTGTACGTACTCGTCGTAGAGTTCGTGCTGTGCGGGGGCTTGGTGTTGGGGTTCTTACTTTGACACAAGCTAAGTCCATGAACAGGGCGAGGAGGAGTTCATGGACCAACATTTGGTTGCTCCAGCGTGACCAATTCTCGCACATGCCTTTGCTTCGTGAGATCTGGGAGAATAATCCTGATGATTTCAGGAATTACCCCCAGATGACGGACCCCGTTTTTCACCATCTGTTGGCTTTGCTGTCCCCTTATATTAGCAGGCAGGATACCTGCATGCGGCAAGCCATCACTGCGGAGCAGAGGTTAGTTGCCACGTTGAGGTACTTGGCAACAGGGAGAAGCCTTCAGGACCTCAAGTTCTCGACAGGCATCTCCCCCCAGGCTCTTGGGATCATTATCCCAGAGACCTGTTCTGCCATCATCCAGGTCCTGCAGAAGGACTATATGAGGGTAAGTTTTATCCTTTAACATCACATTATTTGTATTTACTGTTTGCTAATGTATTATATTTCTTTCATCATTCTATAATTAACATAATTGTAATAAGCTGGGAATTTCCTCATTGTCGTCATGCATGTTGGATTTTTGTATGCTCCTTTTTTTTCCTTCATGCATATTTGCCTTCACTAACCCCCCCCCCCCCCCGCATGCTATCCTGGGCCCATACACACCTAGTCTAGTCACTTAACAATGTATTTTGTCAGCTCCATTGTAATGCTTTACCCTAAACACCCCCTAAAATGTGTACAAATGTTATAGTTGTCCTTAAATGCATGCAGAGTGCCAGAGGCTTTTTTGGGGGGACCAAAATCATTTGGAACCCCCCCTCCCCCCAACTGCTCAGTCAGCTGATACCAATCCTCTATCGGCTGACTTTGCCAAACCCATACACACTATACCTACCTCTTTTGTGTTCAGATTTATGGATGAATTTTTCAAAGCATGTTGTGCAAGGGCCTGCCTCAATACTTTCAAATGCTACTGTTTAAATTTTTCTTCTCCTATTATTATCGTGATAGGGAATTGCAGAATCTAAAAATGTGCTTCCATTTTTTTTTGATGCCACTTCTTATTACCTGTCCAGTGGGCTGCCAATAGTGTAATTAAGGAGGGGCTGGCCAAAGTAACACACGTTACTTTGTAACTCCATTACTTAGTGGAGAGGGTTACCTGTCCAAAACATACCCCCCCTAAAGCCCCATACACACGGTCGGACTTTTTCATCAATTTGGTCCGATCGGACAAGGTTGTTGAAAAATCAGACCGTGTGTATGCACCATCGGACAGTGTTCGTCGGTTTGTCCGTCGGACAAAGTCTTATCTCCTGCTGGAAAGATTTCCCGTCAACCCGGTCCGATCACACCAAATCCGATCGTGTGTACGGTTGTCCGACCGGACAAAGTGCTACGCATGCTCAGATCACATTACAAGACCAAAGCTATTGGCTACTAGCCTCTACGTAGTCCCGTCGTAGGCAACAAACGTCACCACGTTCAGAATGATCGGATTTTCCGACAACTTTGTCCGACCGTGTGTACGCAAAACCAACATCGGACAAAGTATGACGGACATGGTCCGACGGACCTGGTCCGCGGATTGTCCGACCGTGTGTATGGGGCTTTAGAGTTTTACAAGGGGCCATCAGAGGGGGTGAGGAATCAGATGAGTAGACCATATATTTTAGCCTTTAAATACTACAAGAAATGTTATACTGATGTTGGCCAACAATGTTTGTGTATAATCTGCTTGTAATGTTTCTTTGCAAAATTACTAATTAGATTTTCCTTGTCTGACTCCACAGTTTCCTTCAACACCACAGGAATGGCAGACTGTGGCCTCCCAGTTTGCCCAGCGGTGGGATTTTCCTAACCGCGGAGGGGCAATCGATGGGAAGCACGTCCACATCGTCCCACCACCCCATTCGGGGTCATACAAATTTTTTTTTATAATTTCTTTATTTTTCTCTTTTTCTTTTAAATAAGGATGGAAAACTTACATAAACAGTCTTTCCAATGCTTTACATTACATTTCTATATATATACACGTCAAATAAATCGATATTGTCTATTCTCTTTGTCTCTAGTTTTCCATATAATTATGTATCTAAACCTAAAGAGACAACTAAATTGGTAAGTGAGAAAGGCAGAATTTGAGGTCGTAAGCGAGTTTACACCTCCCACTAAATTCGCCCCCCCTGTACCCTGTGCCTGGCCCTGGGTTGACGTTATCCCTAGGCCTGACCAGGACACAACATCTTTCCACCCACTTCCCTAATCTATAGTTCATTTCCCTCCTTGCTCACCCCCAAATAAACACCAAAAAAAAACAAAAAACAAAAACAAGCTTCTCTTTTTTTTCCCCTTCCTTTCCCCTCTAATTAATAATAACAAACAAAAAGGGAAACAAGGGGGAGAAAGATTTTTTTATTCTCCACCCCTATTTCCTTCTCTCCCCCCCCCCCCCCCTGAGTTCTCATCCTAGTCTCCTCCTCCCCTTTAAATCACATCAATTAATTTTTTTTCCTTCCTATAAAGAAATGTAGCAATTCCATGGTGTCCAAATGTCCAAATACATTTTCCTTTTTTTCCTAGCTGTCCATACTAGATCTTCCATCCAGTTCACCTCTTCTACTTTTTTAAGCCACATGCTCACAGTAGGCGGCTGTGTCTGTTTCCACCTAAGTGTTATACATGCCTTAGCTCCATTCACTAAGTGACACAGGATAGAATTCCTATAAGTTTTCCTCGGGATCTCTGACAGGTGCAAAAGAAATAACGCTGGGTCCTCGCGTACTTCCCCCTCACTAAATTTTTGAGTGATCTCTCGTACCTCCTTCCAATATTTTTCAATTTTTGGACATAACCAAAATATATGTAAGAAGTTTCCCTGCTCCTTCTGGCATCTCCAACACTCACTTGATGTATTCGGGAAGTATTTTTGAATTGTACCATTGTGAGATGATTTTATAATTAGTTTCTTGTAATTTTGTACATGTCGCTGTTTTAAATATAGATTGTATCATATAAATGTTCTGTTCTTCCGAAAAAGTCCTCCCCAAATCTATTTCCCATTTTTGGAAGAAAGGTAACTGAAAATTTTCAGATGGTTTGATCACTAACGCATACATTTTAGAAATGATATGTGTGATTGGCTCTTTTTCCGTACAAAGTTTCTCGAGTGGCATGTACCCATGGTCTAATAAACCTGGGGCTATCCCGGTGCTTAAAAAATGTCTTAATTGTGCCGCCTGCCAGAGATCTAATTGAAAGGGACCCTTTTTTATCCATCAGCTCCTGCAATGTCGGCAAATTTCCCTGATTTTATAAAATGCAAGGCTTGATATGTCCCTCGTTTAATCAGTGCCTCAAAAGGTCCTTTCTGTATACCTGGTATAAATCGCGGGTTTCCTAATATAGGGACCAAGGGGGAATTCTGTGTGGATAGCTTGCTCTTAACAAAGAGATTGTGACATATCTGTAATGTAGGTCCTATTGTAGGGTGCAACTTTGTATCAGATGTCAGATTTCTGTAGCACCAAGGTGCTCTGTGTAGTAGCTCCCTACACCGTGCCTGCTCTAAATTAGGCCAGGTTTTCTGATCTCCATGTCGGCACCAGTCCAGCAGTCTACCCAAATGTACAGCCTGATAATACTTATACAAATCCGGAGTTGCCAGCCCCCCCGTATTGTTTATGTCAATAATGTCCTCCTTATCCTTGGCTGTTTATCTGCCCATATGAATTTCATAAATAATATTTGAATATTTCTAAAAAATTTCCTCGGTATTGAGACTGGGACTGCCTGGAGGAGGTACAAACGTTTTGGCAGAATATTCATCTTAATTATATTACTTCTTCCAAACCAGGAATGTATTCCCTTGTGCCATCTCTCCAGTAGTCCACGTACCATATTTAATGCGGGCAAAAAATGTAATTCATATGTTTTATTAGGGTCTACTGCAATAGATGTTCCTAAATATTTCAGACATTGATCCGCCCATTTGAATTTATAGTTAGATTTAATTGACTTCATCATTTTCTTTGGGACTGCTACCATCAAGGCCTCGGACTTGGAACAGTTTATTTTAAAATAAGATAAAATGCTGTATGACTCAATTTCCTTAAAAAGATTTGGGAGTGAAATTACCGGATTAGTCACTGAAAAAAGCATATCATCTGCATATGCTGCCACTTTATTGTGAATCCCTCCTATAATTATTCCTTGAATGTCCCTATTAAGCCTTATTCTGCACAACAGAGGTTCGAGGGTCAATGCGAATAGCAAAGGGGACAACAGACATCCCTGTCTTGTCCCATTTGTTATCGCAAAGGGTGGGGAAGCCACTCCGTTTACCTTTACTTGAGCTGTAGGTCCTTTATACATACTTGCTATCCACCCAATCATTTCCCCCCCTAGTTTTATATGTCGGAGGACCGAGAACATAAACCTCCATCCCACCCGGTCGAAAGCCTTCTCTTCGTCAGTTCCTAAAAATATGCAAGGAGTCTCAGTAGAGTTAGCTATATGCATTAAGTTCAAAGCTTTGATAGTATTATCTCTTGATTCCCTTGTTAGTACAAAACCCACTTGGTCTTGATAGATCAAGGAAGGCAGATGCTGCTGTATCCTCAAGGCTATTATCTTACTGAATACTTTCAAATGTGCATTCAGCAAAGATATCGGCCTATAACTTTCGCATTGCTTTGGATCTTTACCTTCTTTCTGTATCACCGATATAGTGGCTTTGACTGTCTCTGAGTGTAGGGAGGTTGTGTCTCCTATTGCATTAAACAATTTGACCATATAAGGACCTAATTCAGGCATGAGTGATTTATAATACTGTGCTGAGAATCCATCTGGACCAGGTGCCTTCCCACTTTTTGCTTGTTTTATTGCACTTTCTACCTCAACTAATGTGATTGGCGATTCCAGCTCCTCCTACACAGTACTTGTCAGACTCGGCATTCCACTTGAAATTAAATATTCCTCTATCGTTGCTTGATCTGAAACCCCCAAATTCAGATTATAAAGTGAGGAGTAAAAATCGCCAAACGCATCAGCAATCTGTCCTGGTAGCTGCACTTCCTCTCCATCCTTTTTCTTTATTACGGGTATGTATGTCTTTGTATGTATTTCCCGAAGCGCTCTCGCCAGTTGTTTTCCACATTTGTTACCTGATTCATAACTGCACCTACGTCCTATCTGTATTGTCATTTTGGCTCTATACTGTAGTAAGTCTGTCACTTGTCTACGTGCGTTTAGTAGTTCCTGTTCTACTTCTATGGTCTGAGCGTGTTTATGTCGTGGTTCTAGATATTGTATTTTTGCAAAAAATTCTGTTAACTTGATTTCCCTTTCCTTCTTAATCCTCGCCACATGCTTGATCAGTATTCCCTGTATTACCGCCTTGTGTGTTTCCCAAATTATTCCCGGGGAGCTTTCTAAACTTTCATTCTCCTGGAAAAAACATTTTATCTCTGTGACGGATCCTGTATTCAAGGTGTCCGCCTTCAATGCTTCCTAAGTCCTGGAACATGAGTCCAATGGATCTGGTTATAGGAACCCCCAAGAATTAGACACCACTATTTCTTGGAGTACATCAGGAATGAATCTTTATTTGACATGTCACACATATATACAGCCAGATGACTCACACCTAGCCTAATTAGCATGAGCTAATTATCTTAATCAACACTGGACTCCTTCATTCAATTGCAGGGTTAATTAGCACACACAACAATAGGTGAAAACACTCCTACAAGCCAGACTATACTCAATTACATAACAGACAGGCTGTCTGGATTTCAGGACATTAGCATTTCTTACTAATATGCCAAATACACATACAGATTCTATGTGTATTGGGGGGCCAGCATGGACCTGAATCCAAGTAACACCAGCTCAGGGGTCCCAGGCTTGCAGCCCAAAAAGAGCACCGTTCCCCCAAATGCCAGGGCCCGTAATCAGTTGGCAAGAGGCTTGCATTTCGTCCTCTCAAAAAGCCTGTGTCCCGGCTAGGTCTGTCACATTTCTCCCCTTTCGGCAGGAGACTAACACAGGAGGAGACCCCAGACGGGTTGACTCCGAAGTTAGTCCATAGTTCCAGTCCTCTAATGCCTGTACCCACACAGTACCCCAAACAAATTGTTTCAAACAGAGCACTCACCCAGCCAACCTCTGCCTCTCTCAAAGAACATATCTGCCGCTGGGGAGAGGCCTGGACTGGCCCTTCTCCCTGGAGTCTTTTCAGCCGCTGGAGAGAAGACAGGGTGACTGGGCTCACTCCATCACGCTGTTGGGGATCTGGGCCGGCCGCCCAGCATCCCTGGGTTATACTGGTGGAGACTGAATTCCCATCCACCTTTACAGGAAATCTGTCCTGTTTCAGTTGCGGGCAGAGGCCAGCAGCGCTCTGTTCCGTTGCCAGCAGTTCAGCTGGGCGTAGGAGCTTCCCTACATCATCTGCTCCAGCTAACTGTTGGGGAGAGAGGCCGACTGCCCCAGTTCCCTGGAACTCCGCAGCTGTTACCGGTGCTGGGCAGAGGTTGGTAGCACTCTGCCCGGTTGCCAGCACTTCTGCTGGTTTTCTGTTAGTGGAGACCACAGGCCCATCCACCGACATCAGATCAAGCTGCAGTTGTGAGGTGACAACTGCATTCTCTCCTTGAACCCTGATCTGCAACTCGTGATGGACTGCCACCTCCTCACCCTGGGCCTCCAGAATTGCTGTAGATGTGGGGCAAAGGGCTTGGACCCTCTGTTCAGTTACCAGATCTTCAGCTGGAGAAGTTTGTTGTAACTCCATAGGTGCTGCTGGCAGAAAATCACATGTCCCTGTCAGTGTTGTGGGAGAAGGGCCAACTACCTCTTCTCTCAAGAAGGCCGAAGCCACTGTTGGTGCTGGGCAGAAGTTAGCAGAGTTCTGCCCAATTGTCAGCACTTCCGCTTTGGGGACGACAATCTCCAGAGTTTCCACTGCCGATTCTCTGGCATGCTGCTGAACGTGTTCTAGCAGTTTCCTGTATGCCCTTTCCAGATGCTGTTCCTTCCTTAACAAATGGTCCAGATCAGGTTTAAGCTCTGAGACACCTGCAAGACCGAGCATAGCCTCTCTATATTCTTGCAGGTCCTCAAGGGTAGGTTCCCCTTCATTGCCAAACACAAAATGATCTGTAAGGCTCTCCCACAGCAATCCAGGGCCTCCAAAGTCATATCCCTCCGGAGAGCATTCTGTTGTCTCCCCTAAATATCCCTGCTCTGCGTGCCATTGCAGAGCCCGATAACGATTGTCCAGCTCTATCTCCTGCTGGACCAGCCTGTCCAACTCAGTCACCCATTGCTCCTGGGGCTGCTCTCCCAGGAATGTCATCCGCAATGCCCGTTGGTCACTGGCCCGTTGCTCTTGGGTTGGAAAGAACTTGCCCTGTTTTATACCAGCGAGCTGGAGGGCTCCAATCCACAGCTCCACCCGAATCTGCTGCCTGAGCTCCAGGTATTCCTCCTCAGACACAGTCCTTGTGTATGCTGCAAGGATGATCCGCAGCAGCCCCGGAACTCTGATGCCAGATCCATATCTCCGCTGGGGTGACCGAAGTCTTCTATCCTGATCTTGGATCCCGGTGGAGGTTTGAATGTCCCAGACTGCAGGAAGCACAATCCCACTGCTTGCCAACAATGTGACGGATCCTGTATTCAAGGTGTCCGCCTTCAATGCTTCCTAAGTCCTGGAACATGAGTCCAATGGATCTGGTTATAGGAACCCCCAAGAATTAGACACCACTATTTCTTGGAGTACATCAGGAATGAATCTTTATTTGACATGTCACACATATATACAGCCAGATGACTCACACCTAGCCTAATTAGCATGAGCTAATTATCTTAATCAACACTGGACTCCTTCATTCAATTGCAGGGTTAATTAGCACACACAACAATAGGTGAAAACACTCCTACAAGCCAGACTATACTCAATTACATAACAGACAGGCTGTCTGGATTTCAGGACATTAGCATTTCTTACTAATATGCCAAATACACATACAGATTCTATGTGTATTGGGGGGCCAGCATGGACCTGAATCCAAGTAACACCAGCTCAGGGGTCCCAGGCTTGCAGCCCAAAAAGAGCACCGTTCCCCCAAATGCCAGGGCCCGTAATCAGTTGGCAAGAGGCTTGCATTTCGTCCTCTCAAAAAGCCTGTGTCCCGGCTAGGTCTGTCACAATCTCCTTTCAAACTTCTTCCATCACTATAGGATCTTGGAGGAGACTTTCATTGAGTTTCCACATCCTGAGAGCTACATGGTTTCTTTCAATCAGATTGTATTTTAAGAAAATTGGGGCATGATCTGACCAGGTGACTAAGCCAATAGTGGCTTCCTTAACTGAAAATAATTGTTTATGTGGAACGAAAAATACATCTATCCGTGAATACACTCTGTGTGGATTGGAAAAGAAAGAATAGTCTCTCTCCTTAGGATGTAATAGTCGCCATATATCTACCAGTCTTGCTTCTAATATTGCCTGAGACATCCCTTTCCTTATTTTCGGTGACACTGACGAAACCCCTGATGAAGTATCTTCATTAGGAATTAGGGGGATATTAAGATCTCCCCCCATAATCAACTGTCCCTCCATGAACCCCATAAGTTTGCCAAATGTACTTTTTACAAAAAGATCTTGCTGTATATTGGGGGCATAATATGTAGCTAATGTTACTCCGACCCCCCCTATGGTTCCTTTAATAAACAGGTACCTTCCTTTTGCATCTGTCAGGGAATCCCTGAGATTCCATGCTACTTTGTTCGATATGATAATGGTTACTCCCTTCGTTTTGGAATCAGGGTTCAATGCATGGTACACCGATGGGTAGCTACTATTCCTTTACAGAGGGAGGTTACTTTCTCTGAAGTGTGTTTCCTGGATGAAAGCTACATCTCTCTGCAATCTCTTTAAATCTTGGAATAGCATTCGTCTTTTTTCGGGGATATTTAATCCCTTTACATTAACCACTTTCAGACCGAACCAATTTGCAGCCAAAGGACCAGGCCCCTTTTTGCGATTCGGCACTGCGTCGCTTTAACTGACAATTGCGCGGTCGTGCGACGTGACTCCCAAACAAAATTGACGTCCTTTTTTTCCCACAAATAGAGCTTTCTTTTGGTGGTATTTGATCGCCCCTGCGGTTTTTATTTTTTGCGCTATAAACAAAAAAGAGCGACAATTTTGAAAAAAAACGCATTATTTTTAATTTTTTGCTATAATAAATATCCCCCAAAAATATATAAAAAAAAACATTTTTTTTCCTCAGTTTAGGCCGATACGTATTCTTCTACATATTTTTGGTAAAAAAAATGCAATAAGCGATTATTGATTGGTTTGCGCAGAAGTTATAGCGTTTACAAGATAGGGGATAGTTTTATAGCATTTTTATTAATAATTTTTTTTTTTATTAGTAATGGCGGCGATCAGCGATTTTTATTGTGACTGCGACATTATGGCGGACACATCGGACATTTTTGACACATTTTTGGGACCATTGTCATTTATACAGCAATCAATGCTATTTAAATGCATTGATTCCTGTATAAATGACACTGGCAGTGAAGGGGTTAACCACACGGGGGCAGTGTAGGGGTTAAGTATGCCTAGGGGTGTGTTTCTTACTGTGGGGGGGGCGTGGCTGTCAGCTAGTGAATGCTGATCTCTGCTCCAATCACAGGGAGCAGAGATCGGCGTCACTAGTTGCTAGGCAGAACGGGGAGATGCTGTTTATCTCGGCATCTCCCCGTTCAGCCTTCCCGTGAGACGATCGCGTGTTTCCTTGCGGCGATCGAGTCCGCGGGGCCCGCTCCCGATGGCACGGACAGGCATTAAGGAGGGACTTATATATACGCTCTCCTGCCTGTACGTGCCATTCTGCCGACGTATATCTGTGTGCGCCGGTCGGGAAGTGGTTAAGAGACATTATTGTTAGGGTTTCCATCTTCCTTCTCTCCCTCCTTTCCTAAGTCCACGACCCCCCTATAGTAAAGATGACCAGGGGGGAGAGGAACAAGCAAAATAAAAATAAAAAAATAAGTAACAAAAACCCCCTTCCACCCACCTCCCGTCCTACTTCCCTCCCTCTCTTCCCTCTATCGGTTCCTGGGTCGGTCGTTATCTGCGACCTCCCAAGGTTCCTAAAGCTACTCTGCTTTTAACCACTCAACTCACGTGTTAACCTATTAAGGGTTTGTGGTTGAGCACGGCTGCTCCAGGCCGAGCTCTCCAAACGCATTCCGCCAGTCTTTTATAACAACATACTTTATAATGACATATTTTACATATAGTACATAATATTTACACTTCTACTCCAATAAGACTCCCGTGAGAGAAAGAAAACAGGGTAAGAAAAACATACACACATATATATATATTCATATCTATTCAAACCCCCCTACCTCTATATTAATTATCCCATTTTATCCACCCATTCTCCCCATCTACTCACTCCCCCCCCCCCCGCACCATATAGATCTCATATAAGTCTCTTCTTTATCACACGGGAGCCTTATCTTACATCCCTGTTTCTCCTTATAATACAATGCATTCTTAACGCTGTTTCAATAATTCCTTATAGCCCCCTATACAGTACACACAAGGAGGTATTCTTATTCATCTTTTGTTTATCCTTTGTTCGGATGTTCAGATGGGGGAGTCATAACTCGTGGACCATAGCCCCCCCCCCCCCCTCAGTCTCTTGGCTGTGTTTATTTATTTATGTATTTATTAAATTAGTGATTAATAGTGTTTTATCATATTTTATTGTGTTGAATGGTGTAAAAAAAATTAAAAATAAAAGGTGTTATTATTAATTGTGTCCCCCTTTCCTACTCCAACCCCATCTCATATTCCTTTTTTTTTTTAAATAAAAAAATATACACACACAACATTTTTATAGAAAAATAAATAAATAAATAAAAAAAATCCTAAAAAGGATTATCCTCCTATATTCCCTTTACCCCTCATAGTGTATAGTATATTATATTCCCTTATGTGACAATACCTTAAATCCAAAAGACTGAGATGGAGCAAGCTCCCAAAGCATGCACTCATCCACCCCCCCACCCTTTTTCCGTTTTGATGTTTTCTATCACATATTCAACGTATTATAAACCGTATTATAAACTTCCTCCTCCTCCCCCCCATTATTATATATTCTAATCAGTTAATCCAGTCCACTTATTTATTCTATAGAAAAAAGGAAAAAGAAAAGTTTGTTCCTCTTCTGCTCATAGTTCCTAATGGGGGGGGGGGGGGAAGGGGCAGAGGAAAAAAAAAAAAAGAGATTGGCACGGAGTTGGGGGGGGGGGGGGGGATAAAAAATGGTGAGAAAAAAAAAAAAAAAGGGTTATGTCAGGTCACCCTGGGGCTAGGTGACAGATGCACACCGTAGGGATCAGGAGTGCACCGCAAGGTAGTGGACCCTATGGCGGACAGGAGTCAAGGTGGTACGGAAGACAGGGCCGCAGGACACCAAGACGGATCCCACCGGAGTTAGAGCATAAGATTCCCTGGGGCGCGGAGTCTAAGAGCCAGCTGGTGTTCACCAGAGCCTCTAGTGGTGAGGATGGACTGGGCTGCAACTGGCTCCAGGTCGCGACCCCCAGCTCACACCCACAGTAGGCAACAGGAGGACAGGGATAGTGAGGGATAAGCCAAGGTCTGGGCCACAAGCAGACAAGGACAGCAAGGTACACGCCAAAGGTTCAGGGTCACAGGCAACCAGGGAAAGTCAGGGACACGCCAGAAGGTCAGGGTCACAGTCAAACAGGGATAGTCAGGGACACGCCAAAGTCGGTAACAGAACAACAGCAGAGCACACGGCAGGTAACAGAAAGCCAAACACACAAAGGTTGATCAGCAGGGTTGGCCTGCAGTGCACAGGTTAATATAGAGTCCTGTGATAGGAGCTAGGGTGGAGCCCTGCCAGAGGAGGGATATAAAAGCAGTCAGGTGATGGTCGGCTGGTCTCTAGAGATGAACACATGGAGACAGGTAAGCAGACAACTTTTGCATAACCATGACAGTACCCCCCCCTCTTAGGAGGCCTCCCCCTTCCCCGCCTGGGACCAGGTTTAGAGGGGAACTTCAAATGAAACCTCCTCAACAGACGAGGTGCAAAGACCTCGGAAGCCGAAATCCACGACCTCTCCTCAGGACCAAACCCTTTCCAGTGCACAAGGTACTGGAGAATGCCTCTACAGAGTCTGGAGTCCAAAATCTGGCTAACCTCATACTCCTGATTATCCTCAGAGACCGGTGCTACGGTAGAGAAAGGACGAGAGAACTTATTGAGGACTAAAGGCTTCAGAAGGGAAACATGGAAGGAGTTCGAGATTTTGGGGCTTTTGGGAATCTGGAGCTTGAAATAAACCGGGTTCAGTTTAGAAGTTATGGTGTACGGACCAATGAATCTTGGGGCAAATTTGAGAGAAGGAACCCGGAGTTTGATGTTCCTGGTGGAGAGCCAGACCTTGTCTCCTGGCATAAGAGAAGGTGGCTTACGTCTGCGACGGTCAGCAAAATTCTTGAATTTATTGGCAGCTTTCTGGAGAGAATCATGACCGTCAGCCCACACGGAATTGAATGATTTCTGAACAGTAGCCAAAGCTGGGATGTCAGAAGAACAAGTCATAGGAAGAGGGAGTTGAGGATGTCTTCCATAAACAGTGACAAAGGGTGTTTTCTGAGAACTGACGTTGACATGATTATTGTGGGAGAACTCAGCCCACGGTAATAGGGATGCCCAATCATCATGATGGGCTGAGACCAAGGTACGGAGAAAGACCTCCAACTCCTGATTAACCCTCTCAGTCTGGCCATTGGATTGAGGATGGTAAGAGGAGGTAAAATCCAAGGTTCTGTCGAGGGATTTGCAGAAGGCTCTCAAAAAACGAGAAGTAAACTGCACACCCCTGTCCGAAACGACATGGGAAGGAACACCATGAAGGCGGAAAATCTCCCTTACAAAAATGGGAACCAAGGCAGGGGCAGAAGGGAGACCAGGAAGAGGAACAAAATGAGCCATCTTGGAGAACCGATCGATCACCACCCAAATGGCCATATTATTCTCCGACGGTGGAAGATCAGTGATAAAATCCATGGCGATATGAGACCAGGGCTCCTTAGGAATGGGCAAGGGCATGAGAAGGCCAGCAGGGGCTTGAGTGGAAGATTTAGACTGAGCACAGACGTGACAAGCCTTAACGTAGTCTTTAACATCCGAGCGGAGATTAGGCCACCAGTAGTGACGACTGATGAGCAGGAAGGATCGGAGGAACCCAGCATGACCTGCCACCTTGGAATCATGTCCCCAATGTCTTAGCTCTGTGGGAACAAAGGTCTTGCCAGGAGGAATTTTTGATTCCAGGGTGGTAGAATGGGCAACAATGCATGAGGTAGGAATGATCAGCTCAGGATCAGGGGTGGACTCCTCGTCCAAAGTGTCAAATGACCTAGAGAGCGCATCAGCCCGACCGTTGCAGGAACCAGGTTTGTACGTGATCGTGAATTTAAAACGGGAAAAGAAGAGACTCCACCTGGCCTGTCTGGGGTTCAGACGTTTAGCATTCTGTAGGTATTGTAAATTCTTGTGATCAGTAAAGATCATTATGGAGTGAGGGGAACCTTCCAAGAGATGACGCCACTCCTCCAACGCCAATTTAATTGCGAGAAGTTCCCGATCACCAATGGCATAATTTCTCTCTGTCTGAGAATAAGGTAATGGCTGAGACCTTTCCGGGATCCATGCGAAGACCCAAACTAGAAACCAAACATCCCAGAAACAGGACCTCAGAACATTCAAAGGAACATTTCTCCATCTTGGCATAGAGATTATTCTCTCTAAGACGCTGAAGTACGGTGCGCACATGGTTTCTGTGAGCAGGCAGATTTTCGGAAAAGATGAGAATGTCATCCAGATAAATGACAACAAACTGGTACAGTAGATCCCTGAAGATTTCATTGACAAAGTTCTGGAACACAGCAGGAGCATTACACAACCCAAAAGGCATAACCAGGTATTCGTAATGCCCATCCCTAGTGTTAAATGCAGTCTTCCATTCGTCACCTTCTCGTATTCGAATGAGATTGTACGCACCTCTGAGATCCAACTTAGTGAAGATAGAAGCCCCCTTCAACCTGTTGAATAGCTCAGATATTAGAGGTAAGGGGTAACGGTTTTTGATAGTCACTGCGTTTAAACCTCTATAGTCAATGCAGGGTCTGAGGGTACCATCTTTTTTGGCAACGAAAAAGAACCCTACTCCTGCAGGCGAAGAGGATTTCCAGATGAAACCCCTCTCCAGATTCTCGGCGATATACTCAGACATGGCCTGTTTCAGATCGTGAAACGCGGAGACAGCCTCGGGAGGCCAGTCTTTTAACATTCGCACCCTTCTTGGTCAAAGCGATAATAGGCGCGGCAATGGAAGAGTAATTCCGTATGAACTGCCTGTAATAGTTTGTGAAGCCAAGAAAGTGCTGTGTGGCCTTGAGGCTAGCGGGAAGGGGCCAGTTGGTAATGGCTGAGACCTTTCCGGGATCCATGCGAAGACCCAAACTAGAAACCAAACATCCCAGAAACAGGACCTCAGAACATTCAAAGGAACATTTCTCCATCTTGGCATAGAGATTATTCTCTCTAAGACGCTGAAGTACGGTGCGCACATGGTTTCTGTGAGCAGGCAGATTTTCGGAAAAGATGAGAATGTCATCCAGATAAATGACAACAAACTGGTACAGTAGATCCCTGAAGATTTCATTGACAAAGTTCTGGAACACAGCAGGAGCATTACACAACCCAAAAGGCATAACCAGGTATTCGTAATGCCCATCCCTAGTGTTAAATGCAGTCTTCCATTCGTCACCTTCTCGTATTCGAATGAGATTGTACGCACCTCTGAGATCCAACTTAGTGAAGATAGAAGCCCCCTTCAACCTGTTGAATAGCTCAGATATTAGAGGTAAGGGGTAACGGTTTTTGATAGTCACTGCGTTTAAACCTCTATAGTCAATGCAGGGTCTGAGGGTACCATCTTTTTTGGCAACGAAAAAGAACCCTACTCCTGCAGGCGAAGAGGATTTCCAGATGAAACCCCTCTCCAGATTCTCGGCGATATACTCAGACATGGCCTGGGTCTCTGGAATAGACAGAGGGTAGGTACGACCCCTGGGAAGGGTTGCTCCAGGGACAAGATCAATAGCACAGTCAAAAGATCTGTGGGGAGGAAGCACCTCAGCAGACTTCTTACAGAACACATCCCGGTAATCGCTGTAAGCCGCGGGAAGATCAGACGATACGGATGTGGTAGCAATGGGAAGTTTCCCCTTGGGGGCCACCTTGAGAAGACAGGACGAGAAACACGAAGGACCCCAAGCCAGGATCTGCCCAGAGACCCAGTCCACATGTGGAGAGTGGAGCTGTAGCCAAGGAAGGCCCAATACAAGTCCAGATATGCTAGAACCGATTGGGAAGAAGTGCCTACATGGAGGAACACTGGAAGAAGAAGACGAGAAGGTGATGTTTCTGGGTCCAATACTCCACCTTCCAAATGTATTAGACCCGAGTGTTTCCCGGACGAAGCGAGCAGGAGTCACGAAAATGACCCTTGCTCCCACAATAAAGACACAAGCCCAGAGTTCTGCGTCTGGCACGTTCTTCGGGGTTAGTCTGGTCCGGCCCAGCTGCATGGGTTCCTCAGCAGGCAGGGGATGCCCCACGGGGCGATGGGGAAGGAGTTCAGGCTGACTAGGACCTAGGGGGTGCTGGCGTCTTTTTTCTAAGGACATCTCCTGGAAACGAATGTCAATCTGATTGCATAAGGAAATGACATCGTCCAGACCGGCGGGGATAGCTCTTCCTGCCAATTCGTCCTTCGCTCGCTCAGAGAGGCCATGTAAAAAGGTTGCGACCAGGGCCTCATTGTTCCAGCTCAACTTAGCCGTGAGGATACGGAACTGAAGTGCATATTGTCCCACTGAACGAGATTCTTGGTGAAGGCGTAAAAGGGCGCTAGCCGCAGAAGAAACCCGAGCTGGCTCCTCGAAGATATTTCGAAAGAGCTTCAAGAAGAAGTCGGACAGGCTGGAAACCACCGGATCATTTTTCTCCCACAGGGGGGCAGCCCAAGCTAAAGCTTCACCGGAGAGGAGGGAGATGATATAGGCAACCTTTGCCCGATCAGACAGAAAGTTTTGAGGCTGGAGCTCAAAATAAATGGTGCATTGGCTGAGGAAGCCCCTCCAGGCCTTGGGGTCCCCAGAGAAATGGGACGGAGCTGGCAGTGAATATGAATGCGTGGATGCGACTAGTGCGATAGGTGCAGCTGCTGGCTGTACTTGAGGCTGCGTGTTTGGGGCTCCCAAGGAAGCCTGCAGCTGCTCGAAGCGGGAAGCCAGATCTTGAAGGAATCGCATCACCTGAGTCTGATTGGATTCCTGAGTCTCGAGTCTCCGAACTATGCCCTGCAAAGGATCATCTGCCGGAAGCGGCACATCAGCCGGGTCCATGGCTGATCAAACTGTCAGGTCACCCTGGGGCTAGGTGACAGATGCACACCATAGGGATCAGGAGTGCACCGCAAGGTAGTGGACCCTATGGCTGACTGCAGCAGACGGGAGTCAAGGTGGTACGGAAGACAGGGCCGCAGGACACCAAGACGGATCCCACCGGAGTTAGAGCATAAGATTCCCTGGGTCGCGGAGTCTAAGAGCCAGCTGGTGTTCACCAGAGCCTCTAGTGGTGAGGATGGACTGGGCTGCAACTGGCTCCAGGTCGCGACCCCCAGGGTCCCCCAGCTCACACCCACAGTAGGCAACAGGAGGACAGGGATAGTGAGGGATAAGCCAAGGTCTGGGCCACAAGCAGACAAGGACAGCAAGGTACACGCCAAAGGTTCAGGGTCACAGGCAACCAGGGATAGTCAGGGACACGCCAGAAGGTCAGGGTCACAGGCAAACAGGGATAGTCAGGGACACGCCAAAGTCGGTAACAGAACAACAGCAGAGCACGCGGCAGGTAAATGAAAGCCAAACACACAAAGGTTGATCAGCAGGGTTGGCCTGCAGTGCACAGGTTAATATAGAGTCCTGTGATAGGAGCTAGGGTGGAGTCCTGCCAGAGGAGGGATATAAAAGCAGTCAGGTGATGGTCGGCTGGTCTCTAGAGATGAACACATGAACACATGGAGACAGGTAAGCAGACAACTCTATTGCATAACCATGACAGGTTATTGTTATTGTTGTTGTTCTTTTCTTTCCGTTCCATTTCCTCCTGTGATGTCTGTATCTATCCTCTCTCTCTTAAAAGTACTATTATCGAGTAGCCTTCCATTTAAGATCTTCCAGCATGCTTCTTTACACTATGAACATTTTTTTTGTTTTAATTCTTTCTCTGTGGTAATGAGAGTGATAGTCTCCAATGCGGTACCAAAAATGGTCTCAATCTCAACCACCTCTCCTTCCTCCACATCCTTAGATTGTGTTGTCCTCTGTTCCCCTTCTTCAGGAGGTGGGGGGTCCCTAGTGACGTCATATTTCCTGATTCTTTGCTCCCCTATGAGAATAAAACAAAAGGTATACTGTATTTATCGGCGTATAACACGCACCCCAAGTTTAGGAGGGAATATTAAGGAAAAATTTTTTTAGGAGGGAAGTTTAAGGAAAAAAACTTACATTTAAATGCCCATCATTGCAGCCTTGTCCAGTGTCCATCTGCAGCCTTGTCCATCATTGCAGCCTTGTCCATCATTGCAGCCTTGCCCAGTGCAGCCTTGCCCAGTGGCTTTGCAGCCTTGCCCAGTGCAGCCTTGCCCAGTGCCTTTGCAGCCTTGCCCAGTGCCACCTTGCCCAGTGCCTTTGCAGCCTTGCCCAGTGCAGCCTTGCCCAGTGGCTTTGCAGCCTTGCCCAGTGCAGCCTTGCCCAGTGCCTTTGCAGCCTTGCCCAGTGCAGCCTTCATTTAAAATTGGCGCCGAGTGGAGAGGACGAGCGCCACGTGACAACATACCGAAAGACAGCTAGTCTCGGGCTGGCTCCTCTCACAGTCCCGCCCACCTCCACTGATTGCGAGAGAAGCCGAACGCCGACAACATACAGAAATCCGAGTTCGGCTAGTCTCGGCTCTGCTCGCAGTCAGGGGCGGGACTGCGAGAGGAGCCGAAAATAGCCGAACTCGGATTTCTTTATGTTGTCGGCGCTCAGCTCCTCTCGCAGTCCCGCCCTCCTCCACTGATTGCGAGAGGAGCCGAGACTAGCCGAAAATACATTTCGGTATATCGGCTCCGCTCGCTCCCCTCAAAAAAAAATCAGCGGGGATCGGCGTATAACACGCAACCGCGATTTTACCCTGATTTTAAAAGGGAAAAAAGTGCGTGTTATACGCCAATAAATATGGTACTTAGCACACAGATATTTGAGACAACAAATATGAATGATAAACATTGCTTGGAAGTGGGGGACAATTGTCTGTTTGGGCAGAATTCCAAGCTGAAGACATGATTAATTCACTTACTAAAGCTGGAATACTTACCTTTTTTGGACAAGTTTCCCACCTGGAGACACCCCAAGTATCCAATGGAGTACCTGTGTTTAACACCCTAAAAAGTTGGTTCTGGTGTCCCACACTAGAGCACCTGAGTCCAGATGTGTAAACAGCTGCAGAGTGTCCTCTACATACATTACACTGAATCTAGTTTTCTATTCCTTCTAGGTTCAAACACATCTAGACAACAATGTCCTAAACCTCTTTTATTAACTTAAAAATTTGCAGGAACAAATGTATTTATTCAGATATCTGGGAAAACATCATATTCATTTTTGAAACGAACAATGTTTCCTACGACCGATTACTGTGCGTATGACCATGAAAGTAGCCATTTTTGAACGTACAACACCTTATTAAAGAAAAACACATGGCGCAGCATGCAATATTAATAATAATAGGAACACACAACAAATACTTACTTTTTCGAAGATCTTTCTTGACCTTTCTGTACTGATCCTGCTCCCTTAATTTGAGGTCCGTCCAGCGTTTCCTCAGTTGATCCTTGGATCGTCGTACCCCAAAATTCCTGTACAGACGCTTTACAACTTTATTCATGATCTTGGCCTTTCTCATATTTGGGTTTGGGTACATAGTCGTTACTCCTCAATATCCTGTTGCTTACACCTGAAAACTGCCACATAATAGCTATTGCACTATACACTCCATAGCAATATTTTGCTGTTGTTTACGGCACTAATCTACAGATATGAACTTCTATATTTAATAATTATGAATTTCTGGCTGCTACACATCTAATATATAGGGATGAGATAATAAATATTAACAACTAAATTTTGGTTAAATAACTAATAAAAATAATAGACAAAAAATTTTTTTTTCAATATATGTCCCTTTTTAACGCAATAGTCATATTATGTATATTGATTCTGTCATGTTCATTTATAACACTAGATAAAAATTCTCCCCTTTTTGGACTTCATTCTTTGTAGATTACATCTACATACTGGTGAAGTTAGTCCCATGTAGGGATCACGCTTAAGAGATTACACGGGTGTTTTACTCTATAGACGTAAGTAAACCATATCCTCTTTACGTGTAATGATTATACTATCCTATGAACAAATGGAATAAACCTTGCAAGTACAATTTCTATTTCAAAAATCTATTTTGCTTTTTTTCCCATTTTTCAGAGGATTTGAGAATCACTTGTTGACCTCAGCAGTCCCATATTCTCTCAAACGCTTTCTGTCTCCCTGCGGCAATTTAAGTCTCTTTTAGGAATCTAATGTGATATTTTGACTTTAGGGCTTTTTCCAACACAAATTTTGTTTGGATTTCCTGTATCTTCTTCAAGTAAAATCATTGGATGACCATTTGAAGAGATTGTTGATCTACACTCAGTGAAACATCCTGTGCTGTGCCTATGCGATACTTTATCTTTGTTTTTAAAATACGGCGAAACGTTTAAACCATCAATGCATCAACTTTCATGTAAGTTTACAAATATGACCCTGTATATTTGATGTCTATTTCCACATATTGTCTCTCCAGCTAGATATTGCTCCCTGATATTGTGAGCAATATCTGTTTAGTACTTGTGTAACATCCCTCTCTATATATGATACATGTTCTGGATCCTCTCTCCTCTTTGTCTGCCGATGCCTTGAAATAGCCTCTTCCCTCCCATAAATGTACCTCATTATGTCAAAATTATGTATATATTTTTTTTTGCATTCTAGAATTAAATTTTGTATTCGACACCACGACCACTGAAGAAGGAGAACACTGTACTCCGAAACGCGTCTAGTCGGATGTCATGTAACAAATTACTTATATATGTTTGATGCTGTTTTTAATTGTATCTTATGTAAACTACTTTTCTATATAATCAATTTTTTTCAATAAATCTTGTTATTACACGCAATCGAAATTTATTTGGGAAAGTATAGTAGTGCCCATTGAAAGTCCACCAACCGAGGGGAAAACCCTTTTTGTTTCTCCTCAAGATGTCGACCATCTCCAACATCTCCACAAAGGACATATTTGAGGCCTTAAATATCCTCCGGGATTGTGAAGTTTCTGGCTCCGGGCTTTCCTCCTCCTCGTTACTGGAATTATGCACCTGCTGTGTCTCCCCCATGTTCCTCTCCCACTGCGACGAAAGAGACGGGGCGGGGAATATTCTAGAAAGAACGACAGGGGGCCGGTGACGCGGGCGGAGTTTCACACATGCGCAGTGTATATAAAGCTTCAAACACGTGTGTGTCATAACTACGTTCTGTGTGCAGAGGAAGGAGAAATGGAAGTGACGAACGTTATAACGAAGGTAAGATTTTAACTTTAGTGACATGAGTGGACTATACTGATTCTAGATTGATGCCTATATTGGGTTAAAAGATTATCCTGAGATGAGTGTTTTTGTCTTTTGTTTGGTCTTGCAGAGAAAATGTATGCATTTAAAGACCAAGAATTCCTGGGTTAATTCCTGGATAAAAATAAAAAATAAAAAAATAAAAAGCCGAAAATAGCCGAACTCGGATTTCTTTATGTTGTCGGCGCTCAGCTCCTCTCGCAGTCCCGCCCTCCTCCACTGATTGCGAGAGGAGCCGAGACTAGCCGAAAATACATTTCGGTATATCGGCTCCGCTCGCTCCCCTCAAAAAAAAATCAGCGGGGATCGGCGTATAACACGCAACCGCGATTTTACCCTGATTTTAAAAGGGAAAAAAGTGCGTGTTATACGCCAATAAATATGGTACTTAGCACACAGATATTTGAGACAACAAATATGAATGATAAACATTGCTTGGAAGTGGGGGACAATTGTCTGTTTGGGCAGAATTCCAAGCTGAAGACATGATTAATTCACTTACTAAAGCTGGAATACTTACCTTTTTTGGACAAGTTTCCCACCTGGAGACACCCCAAGTATCCAATGGAGTACCTGTGTTTAACACCCTAAAAAGTTGGTTCTGGTGTCCCACACTAGAGCACCTGAGTCCAGATGTGTAAACAGCTGCAGAGTGTCCTCTACATACATTACACTGAATCTAGTTTTCTATTCCTTCTAGGTTCAAACACATCTAGACAACAATGTCCTAAACCTCTTTTATTAACTTAAAAATTTGCAGGAACAAATGTATTTATTCAGATATCTGGGAAAACATCATATTCATTTTTGAAACGAACAATGTTTCCTACGACCGATTACTGTGCGTATGACCATGAAAGTAGCCATTTTTGAACGTACAACACCTTATTAAAGAAAAACACATGGCGCAGCATGCAATATTAATAATAATAGGAACACACAACAAATACTTACTTTTTCGAAGATCTTTCTTGACCTTTCTGTACTGATCCTGCTCCCTTAATTTGAGGTCCGTCCAGCGTTTCCTCAGTTGATCCTTGGATCGTCGTACCCCAAAATTCCTGTACAGACGCTTTACAACTTTATTCATGATCTTGGCCTTTCTCATATTTGGGTTTGGGTACATAGTCGTTACTCCTCAATATCCTGTTGCTTACACCTGAAAACTGCCACATAATAGCTATTGCACTATACACTCCATAGCAATATTTTGCTGTTGTTTACGGCACTAATCTACAGATATGAACTTCTATATTTAATAATTATGAATTTCTGGCTGCTACACATCTAATATATAGGGATGAGATAATAAATATTAACAACTAAATTTTGGTTAAATAACTAATAAAAATAATAGACAAAAAAAATTTTTTTCAATATATGTCCCTTTTTAACGCAATAGTCATATTATGTATATTGATTCTGTCATGTTCATTTATAACACTAGATAAAAATTCTCCCCTTTTTGGACTTCATTCTTTGTAGATTACATCTACATACTGGTGAAGTTAGTCCCATGTAGGGATCACGCTTAAGAGATTACACGGGTGTTTTACTCTATAGACGTAAGTAAACCATATCCTCTTTACGTGTAATGATTATACTATCCTATGAACAAATGGAATAAACCTTGCAAGTACAATTTCTATTTCAAAAATCTATTTTGCTTTTTTTCCCATTTTTCAGAGGATTTGAGAATCACTTGTTGACCTCAGCAGTCCCATATTCTCTCAAACGCTTTCTGTCTCCCTGCGGCAATTTAAGTCTCTTTTAGGAATCTAATGTGATATTTTGACTTTAGGGCTTTTTCCAACACAAATTTTGTTTGGATTTCCTGTATCTTCTTCAAGTAAAATCATTGGATGACCATTTGAAGAGATTGTTGATCTACACTCAGTGAAACATCCTGTGCTGTGCCTATGCGATACTTTATCTTTGTTTTTAAAATACGGCGAAACGTTTAAACCATCAATGCATCAACTTTCATGTAAGTTTACAAATATGACCCTGTATATTTGATGTCTATTTCCACATATTGTCTCTCCAGCTAGATATTGCTCCCTGATATTGTGAGCAATATCTGTTTAGTACTTGTGTAACATCCCTCTCTATATATGATACATGTTCTGGATCCTCTCTCCTCTTTGTCTGCCGATGCCTTGAAATAGCCTCTTCCCTCCCATAAATGTACCTCATTATGTCAAAATTATGTATATATTTTTTTTTTGCATTCTAGAATTAAATTTTGTATTCGACACCACGACCACTGAAGAAGGAGAACACTGTACTCCGAAACGCGTCTAGTCGGATGTCATGTAACAAATTACTTATATATGTTTGATGCTGTTTTTAATTGTATCTTATGTAAACTACTTTTCTATATAATCAATTTTTTTCAATAAATCTTGTTATTACACGCAATCGAAATTTATTTGGGAAAGTATAGTAGTGCCCATTGAAAGTCCACCAACCGAGGGGAAAACCCTTTTTGTTTCTCCTCAAGATGTCGACCATCTCCAACATCTCCACAAAGGACATATTTGAGGCCTTAAATATCCTCCGGGATTGTGAAGTTTCTGGCTCCGGGCTTTCCTCCTCCTCGTTACTGGAATTATGCACCTGCTGTGTCTCCCCCATGTTCCTCTCCCACTGCGACGAAAGAGACGGGGCGGGGAATATTCTAGAAAGAACGACAGGGGGCCGGTGACGCGGGCGGAGTTTCACACATGCGCAGTGTATATAAAGCTTCAAACACGTGTGTGTCATAACTACGTTCTGTGTGCAGAGGAAGGAGAAATGGAAGTGACGAACGTTATAACGAAGGTAAGATTTTAACTTTAGTGACATGAGTGGACTATACTGATTCTAGATTGATGCCTATATTGGGTTAAAAGATTATCCTGAGATGAGTGTTTTTGTCTTTTGTTTGGTCTTGCAGAGAAAATGTATGCATTTAAAGACCAAGAATTCCTGGGTTAATTCCTGGATAAAAATAAAAAATAAAAAATAAAATAAAAATAAAAAAATGCCCAATGTTATGAACCCTCCCAATGCTATGTGATAATATAGCACTATACCATAGTACTAAAAATCCACAAATGTGCTGTAATTGAAATTAGTGATAAAACTACTAAACCACAAATGTGCTAGAATTGAAAACTATAATTATTGCTAAACCAGCCACGCCTAAAAAACAGTCATGACCCCGAATACTCAGGTGATTATTAAGGAACCCCTAAAAGGTATTCAAGCCCAAACTAGTAAGTGCTGAAAATTATATCTAAAACCGTGACATGTGATATATTTTCAAATCTCGTATAGCGAGTGACACTGAAATTAAGTAAATATACAAAATATACAGTGTATAAACGTCCACAGTGAAAATGTCCAAAAACATGCAAAGAGTGGTAATATCAGGAAGTGATCCAATCGCTGTTTGCATTAAGGGATTATTATTACTCAAGGTAACGATATCCCGAATAGTTACAGTGAGTGTGGGTCCTTACCCCATCTGATGGACTCCCATTAGAGAGCGGAGTCAATAGCGCAGGCAGATCCGATCCTCTGAGGGGATATACGCCGCTTCTACGATCCTCCAGTCCTCCGCCAGCCGTCTCCTCGTGGGGGAACGAAAGAGGTCCGGAACCCCGCCGCCAGTCTCCGGGATCGCCCGACTGATGCACACGGGCGGAGCAAGGATGATGGACAGTGCAGGTGACCAGTCACAGAGGTCTTCAGCGTCTTTTACACACCGCAACTTGAGGATCTCCCTGATAGGGTATAACTCCACGGGAGCCCTCCGAGAGGTCACCTGCAAACAAAATCAACACTCAGGCCCCTCGGCCATGAGTGAAGATAAAGGGAAATAGAATAAAACGGACTCCAATTGTGAAATACCGTAAAGCAAGGGGGGATATTTATTGATATAATGACAGACCTAAGGATAAACCCATAAGGCCGTAATAATAAGCAAGAAAAAAACTTTTTTCTTAATAATGGCAGAAAAAATAGAAAATAAAGAGTTAAAACTTAAAAAAACTGTTAAAATAAAAGCAAATATACACCCGTGCATGGGAGTCTTATAAACGTGATGTTATCAACACAACCTGCCCGACATGTTTCGTAATACCTTACGTCTTCCTGGAGCACAGGTGATATGCTGATCCATCACTTAAATAGTACTGGGTCTAAACCAAGCCTCTATATGTTTCGGCCGCCATTTTTCTGTGTTTTTTTCACAACATTGTGTCTAGACCAGGCCTCGATCTCATCTAGGCACCATTTTCTTGTAGTGCAGGAATGAACCCAACCTTTGGTCAAAATTTGCCCTCCCTGGATAAAATTGACTTATTCAATCTTATAACTTATACCTAAATGTTCCGTACTTCCCCTTTATCCTATGACGCCACAGAAAAGGTATAAGTAGATCTATAACCATAGAAAAACCTCTATTGGAAAAAAAAATATACATATATCAAAGAAAATATGTATAATGAAATAAATAATATAAAGGGACGGACGCATTTATTATCCAAACTGGACCCTTATATTAATCCCCCATTACTGGGTCTAAAGGAGATTCTCATTAAGAACCCCCATTTTACGAGAAATTAAAAAGGAAAAAAATATAAATGTATACCTATGATAAAAAAGGAGCAAAATGGCTCTATTACCGAAAAAATGCAGATCTGATTCATTCCTGCACGTACCCCGACTATCTTTTAAAATATATCAGAGACACACAATAAATCAACAGGAAAAAACAGAGGGGGCGAATCCAAGTCCCCTATATATTTTCCTACATCTTGAACCTTACATCATGGTAATGGCAAATATCAAGTAACTCTCCTCTCCTGTCTAGTAATAACTAAATCTCCCAGGTCAATGATATTAATCATCAGGCATTATCTATAAAGGCATTTATTTCAATGTCTACATTAAGGCAAAAAGGTTTGAGCCTCTTTATTTTATATATCCAACTCATCTCGAGTTTTGATATAGCCCTCCTCTTAGGGCCCCCTCTCCAGGGTAGCTGCAACTTGTCTATCCCTATTAGGGAGAACCCTTTAGGATTTTGGTTCTGTCTTTCCAAATAATGTTTGGAAACCGGGTGTCCTTTACACCCTGTAATGTTACCTAAATGTTCCCCCAGCCTGACTTGGAGTGGTCGTATCGTCCGTCCCACATAATGGAGGCCGCAAGGGCAAGTTAGAAGATAGACCACGCCTGCTGTGGAACAAGTTATAAATGATTTTATAGGAAAAACCTGTTTTGTGATCCTTGAACAGAATTCTATAGTCTTCCTTTCTTTTAGCACACAGCACAATTGTTGCATTTATAGAATCCAATCAGGTTTTGGAAAAACATGGGTTTTATTGTTGGTGGGTCGCAAACATTTAGTGCGACTTTCTGTTTGATCGAAGGAACCCCTCTAAATACAACCTGAGGTTTGTCAGGGAGGGAAGATCCCAAAATTAACTCATTTTTTATTATGTGCCAATGTCTTCTAATCATCTTTTTGATGGAAAAATGTTGTTGGGAGTACCTGGTAACAAATGGACATTGGAAATTGGTAACCGCATCCCCCTCTCCTCTTATTTTTTCTTTAAGTAAAAGGTCACGATCAATAGACCTTACTTCCATGCATTTTTCTTTGAGGGACACTGCATTATAGCCTTTCGCTACCAGCCTTTCTGTAAGAACTCCAGCTTGCACATCAAAGTCCTCTACCCGTGAACAGTTGCGCCTCATACGAATGAATTGGCTTTTCGGTACCGATTCCAGCCATGCATTGTGGTGGCAACTGTCCTGGGGAATAAAGGCATTTCGGTCTGTATTTTTAAAGAAGTTGGACGTCACCAGTGTGTCTCCCTCATTCCAAATAGTCAGATCTAAAAAATGAGTGGTTTGTTGACTTGCGACATATTTGAACTCAATCCCTCTATCATTATTATTAAAGGTTGATCATAAAACCTTCCAGGGATTCTAGGGTGCCATTCCATAGGAGGAGGACATCATCTATATATCTGGCCCAAAGGACCAGCTCCGCCCTCCTATCAGAATAGATGACATCCTCCTCCCACTTTCCCATGAATAGGTTGGCCAGACTGGGGGCAAACTTTGCCCCCATGGCCACACCCTTTTTCTGGAGATAATATCCATTGGCGTGTAATTCCTGGATAAATATTGTGATATGCGCAATTTATGGGAGGTGAAAAACCCCTTATATCACAACAAAACAGTTAGGAAGGCAACGCTGGAGAAATTGCACTTCAACCCAAAACCGTTAGAAATCGCAGAGCGGTTTACATTCTACACTAGGAGGCAGCATGCTGGGGAGGATATAAAGACTTATATCATTGCTTTACGTAAACTAGCTGCCACTTGTCAGTTTGGAGACTACCTGCAGACGGCTCTCCACGACATGTTTGTCATGGGACTCTGCGACCCAGCCATACAGAAACGTTTACTCACAGAACCTGACTTGAATCTGACGAAAGCCAAGGACCTTGCTATGGTCATCACTTGCTTAATCACTGTGACCCTTAATCCCTTTCTCCTGATGCATGGGGGAGGGGCTGTACCAGGAAGTCAGTCACAGTGTGTGTGGGACTGGAAGCAGCAGCATGATACTTAAATGGAGACCTGTTGTATATGACTCCTCCATGTAAGAATGTACATCGCTCTCAGTGAGTAATAAACCCATCCCTGGTTAAGAAGTACATCCAGCCTGTGTGTAACTTGCTGAGCAGATACTGGCAGCATCGCTAGCAACACCCTGAGAGAATCCTGTGTCAAAAGGGACATAACAGTTATGCATAATATTAAACGAAAACTCTTTTGAACATATCATGTGCTTTTGTGTCTTTTTATGCTATCAAAACACAATGAAATAACCTAATTAATGAATTAATTTAAATTTGCACTGCATTATTTATATATATTTGTACTGCCATGGAACTTCTCCTGATGGAGATAGAAAGTAGACGGCAAATTGTTTACGCATGGCAATGTAGGATGGGAGGAGCAATGCTTTCTGGGTAATTTCCTTAAAGGCACAGAAACTGCTGTAAACGGATGAAAACGGATACAAAAACGGATGTAAATGTGTACATTAACGGATGAAAGCGGATATTAACGGAACGGAAGTCAGATGAAGCAACGGATAAGAACTGATACGTTTTTAACGTGGCTAAACTGATGGTGCCCGTGTGATGGGCCTTATTAAACAAAGGTGAATTTGTAACAAGACCTCTGGAGTGCATCCTATTCTTGAGATATATATATAAAAATATAGATATAGATATAGATAGATAGACATATTTACAGTATCTCACAAAAGTGAGTACACCCCTCACCATTTTTGTAAATATTTTATTATATCTTTTCATGTGTCAACACTGAAGAATTAACACTTTGGGGCTGATTTACCAAGCATTTGCGCCATATGTTACTGTCTACGCCGCCACGCAACGGCTGGTTTCGTATTCACAAAGCATTTGCGCCTGTAACACAGCGCAATTCCCCATTTACTATCATGTTGCCGGTGCACGGGCGGCTGCGATCTGTGCGCCGCTATAGACCTGGGGCAAGCATTCTTCAACTCAAAAATAAAAGAAGCTGGAAGTGGCAATATTATGGGGGTGATGTGGGTGATGTGAGGAAGTATAGATATGACTGTCCAACTAACAAATATACCCAAAATAGAACCGAAAATTAACTTTCTCTGAGCAGGCTTGCTGCGCCTGCAAATACACTTGTAACTGCGCTAGGTCAATTTAAGTCCACCTTTGGGAACATGTTACATGGTCCACCCGATTTTTGGGTGGAACATGTTCCCAAGGCTGCAGCTGCCGTCCACTGCCCCCTCTTCCTGTGGCAGCAGTACATAGAAGTTCCCTGTACTAGCTGTCACTGTTTGAAACCAGCAAGGAAGCTCTGTGTGTGACTGAACTACAAGCCCCGACATCCTTAGCGGCTGTTGGCTTGTAGTTCTCGATAAACTACCACGCTCCTGTGGTAGTTCATTGAGTCTTCCTGTCAGTGAGAATCCGCTTACCCATACAGCAAGCAGACACACTGACAGTGTGCAGGTGACCTGCATGGCATCAGCGGTCTGCTGATCACTGGTGCAATGCTCTACAGGCATTTTTTACCTGCAAAAAGATATGTATTTATTATTTTCTGTAGAAAGGCAAACTTATCCTTTACTTTCCATCCTTATGCCATTGTAAAACATCCTCGACTTCAAGTGGTTAAAACTAGCTCATGGCTGCATCCGTGAGCTTGGTAGCATTTTTTCAGGGAACTGCTGAAAAAATGCTTTGTAAAAGCATTGGGACTACGACAAACTAGCCAAAGAATGGGAGCCGGAGGAGATTCAGGAATAGCCATTCCTCAATTTCCTCTGCAAGTAATAGTTTCATTTAATTCCCTGAATACTGTAGACCAGTATTTAAATAGAAAAAAAAGAAGTGAAAAATTAAATTGTAGTTAAAAAAATAAAAATAAAAAATTAACCACCTCAATACAGTGCATTCTCACCCCCACCGCTGTCACACTTTGCATGACAATTGCGTGGTCATACAACACTGTACCCAGATGAAATTGTTATAAATTTTGTCCCCACAAATAGAGCTTTCTTTTGGTGGTATTTGATCACCTCTGCGATTTTTATATTTTGTGCTTTAAACAAAAGAAGAGTGACAGATTTGAAAAAAATAAAAAAAATATATATATTTTTTACTTTTTGCTATAATAAATATCTCATATTTAATTTTTTTTTCAATTTCCCTCAGTTTAGGCCGATGTGTATTCTTCTACATATTTTTGTTAAAAAAAAAAAAAAAAAAAATCGCAATGAGCGTATATTGATTGGTTTGCGCAAAAGTTATAGCACCTACAAAATAGAGGATAGATTTAAAGCATTTTTTTATTTATACTAGTAATGGCGGTTATCTGTGATTTTTATCGTGACTGCGATATTGCGGTGGACATCTCGTACACTTTTGACACATTTTTGGGACCATTCACATTTATACAGCGATCCGTGCTATAAAAATGCATTGATTACTGAATAAATGTGACTGGCAGGGAAGGGGTTAACACAAGAGGGTGATCAAGGGGTTAATATTTTCCCTGGGAGTGATTCTAACTGTGGGGGGAGGGGATTCACAAGGAGGAGACCGATCTGTGTTTCTCTGTACTAAGAATGCACCATCGGTCTCCTCTCCTCTGACAGGACCGCGGATCTGTGTTTACATACACAGACCCACGGTCCTGCTGTGTTACCGGGCAATCGCAGGTGCCCGGCGGACATCGCGGCTGCCGGGCACACGCATAGAGTCCCCAGTGACACGGCGGGCGCACACACCCTGGTGGGCCGAAAAGGCGAGGGCGTCATATGACGCCCTCCCGCAACGAGAGCTGCGCCGCCTGGCCGTCAATTGACAGCCGGTGTTCTGCCGAGAACTGTCCCCCCATGGGATAGTGTCCACCCTTTACTGCGCTTGCGCAGTACGGAGGACAAGGAGACGCCGAAAGTCTCTGAAGATGAACGGCGCCTGCGCACTTGATAGTACCTTCTGCCCTGAGTTGAGGTTCAAGCCCCACCATGCAAGTGGCCATACGGTAGATGATGTAAAACAGCACTTAGTAACAGGGCCGCTCGCCGTGCTTCGGGCACGGCCTCAATTGGCAATTTTTTATTCCAACTCTTGGATGGTGGGGCTTGAACCTGGACTCAGGTGTTGTTCATCTTCGGAGACTTTCGGCGTCTCCTTGCCCTGCGTACTGCATACACACTATCCGACGGGGGACAGTAGTCGACGAGGCACCGGCAGTCAGCAAGCAGTTAAATAAAAAGCACCCCTATCCCACAAACATGCAAGAATGCAAACATGCCTGCACAAGTATGTAAAGTGACTATACCACTCCAGGTAGCTCTGAAGATATCAGAGCGAGGGTAATATTTCAAGGACCATTTTCACATGGTTCATTCTAAACTGATAACCTAAAAAACAGGCTTTTAAAGTGTCACCCGTAAAAAATGTGAGGTACCAATGTTTATAGTTTCACTGGCATGCACCATTTTGAGTCATCACGTTTTCTTTATTTTTCAATTCATTTTTTCAATTTTTGTAATAGATTCTGTTTGCGTATACTAAAAGAGGAATTTTCACTTACCTGCAAATTCTACATCTTGGAGTGCAATACAGGAGAGAGGCAAAGTATTCATAGACCCTGGCTTATAGGCTTGTACCTTCAGGGAACTGGAACATGGCAGAGCTTTCAAGGATGTGCTTCTACCATTACCCTACCCCAGTCCACAGGTTTGTAGCAATATACTTGTGCGAGTAGGTAAAAGGAGGACCCGGTATCAAAATTAGAATTGAAATAAAGCTGAATATGTAGTTGTTTTATTAAAAGTAGTAAAGCATGATAAAACCAAACGCATTTTGGGGGGAGACACAAAGACACCCCCCCCCTTCTTCAGGGCTATCAGAGATAAAAATGTATATATATATATGTGTGTGTGTGTGTACAGTGCCTTGAAAAAGTATTCACACCCCTAAAAATGTTCCACATTTTGCATTGTTACAACCAAAAACATAAAAGTGTTTTATTTGGATTTTTCGTGATAGACCAACAGAAAGAGGAAGGAAAATGATAAACTATTTTCATTTTTTTTTTTACAAATAAATATGTTAAAAGTATGGTGTGCATATCTATTCAGCCCTCTTTATTCTGATACCCCTAAAATCTAGTGGAACCAGTTGCCTTCAGAAGTCACCTAATTGGGTAAATGGAGTCCACCTGTGTGTAATTTAATCTCAGTATAAACACAGCTGTTCTGTGAAGCCCTCAAAACATCATGCAGGCCAAGGAACACACCAGACAGGTCAGGGATAAAGTTGTGGATAAGTTTAAAAAAAAGAAAAAAAAAAAAAAGATCTCACAGAGCCCTGTTCAATCCATCATCCGAATAGGGAAAGAGTATGGTACAACTGCAAACAGTGGCGGTCCGTCCATAGGGGGCGCATGGGCGCCACCCCCCCAAAGAGACAGTCACAAAAAAAAAATTTAAAAAAAAAATAAAATAAAAATATGTCCCTTTAAAAAAAAAAAAGTTCCTTTAAGTGCACTGGGGGCCGGACACAATACACCATGGAAGCGTCATGCAGATGCAATCCCATGATTGCAGGCAAGACACTTCATTTGCGCTGTTTTTTGGTGCCTTGTGGCGCTGTGCAGAGCGCCACAAGACGCTGATTGGGGCATTCTCCTTCATGTACCCATGTCTGGGCGGTGCTGTCCTCAGAGCGGCGTGTCACTTCCTGGTTCGGCTCTGTGTGAATGGAGAAGCCATTCTCTGTGTGAAGCCAGCTTTGAAATTGCCTGTCCACCCCAGACATATACAGCAGCACCTTGTGCTGTGATCGGAGGAAGCTGCTTCACCTCTGCTATGCCTGGAATCCACCTCCTGCTACAGCCCTTCATTCTACAATCTGCTGGAGCCTCTTCATCACACATCTCCTGTATGTGTGACACGAGGGCTCCCAGCGCTGCGTCCTCCTGTACAGGTCAGTGTTCTCTCATCTCTCTCTAACTGCATATCTATCTTCTCTCTCTCTCTCTCTCTCTCTTCTCTCTCCCCCTATCTATCTAACTATTTATCTCCCCCCCTCTCTCTCTTTCTCTTTCTATCTATCTATCTATCTCTCCACCCCTCTCTCTATCTATCTATCTATCTATCTATCTATCTATCTATCTATCTATCTATCTATCCACCCCTCTCTCTGTCTATCTATCTATCTCTCCACCTCTCTCTATCTATCTATCTATCTCTCCACCCCTCTCTCTGTCTATCTATCTATCTATCTATCTCTCCACCTCTCTCTATCTATCTATCTATCTATCTATCTATCTATCTATCTATCTATCTATCTATCTATCTATCTCTCTCCACCCCTCTCTCTGTCTATCTATCTATCTATCTATCTATCTATCTCTCCACCCTCTCTCTATCTATCTATCTCTCTCTATCTATCTATCTATCTATCTATCTATCTATCTATCTATCTCTCTCTATCTCTATCTATCTATCTCTCTATCTACCTCTCTCTCTCTTTCTATCTATCTCTCCACCCCTCTCTCTGTCTATCTATCTATCTCTCCACCTCTCTCTATCTATCTATCTATCTATCTATCTCTCCACCCCTCTCTCTTTCTATCTATCTATCTCTCCACCCCTCTCTCTATCTATCTATCTATCTCTCCACCCCTCTCTTCCTATCTATCTATCTCTCCACCCCTCTCTTTCTATCTATCTATCTATCTATCTATCTATCTATCTATCTATCTCTCTCCACCCTCTCTCTTTCTATCTATCTATCTATCTATCTATCTCTCCACCCCTCTCTCTATCTATCTATCTATCTCTCCACCCTCTCTCTTTCTATCTATCTATCTTTCTATCTCTCTCCCCCTCTCTCTATCTATCTATCTATCTATCTATCTATCTCTCTCACCACTCTCTCTTTCTATCTATCTCTCTCTCCACCCCTCTCTCTCTCTATCTATCTATCTCTCCTCCCCTCTCTCTATCTATCTATTTATCTATCTCTCTCACCCTCTCTCTTTCTACCTATCTATCTCTCCACCCCTCTCTCTATCTATCTCTCCACCCCCCTCTCTCTATCTATCTATCTCTCTCCCCCCTCTCTCTTTCTATCTATCTATCTATTTATCTATCTATCTCTCCACCCTCTCTCTTTCTATCTATCTATCTATCTCTCTATATCTATCCCTCTCTCTCTATCTATCTCTCTCTCCCACCCTCTCTCTTTCTATCTATCTATCTATCTATCTTTCACTCTCTCTCTCTATCTATCTATTTATCTATCTATCTCTCCACCCCTCTCTCTCTATCTATCTCTCCACCCCTCTCTCTATCTATCTATCTATCTATCTATCTATCTATCTCTCCACCCTCTCTCTTTCTTTCTATCTATCTATCTATCTCTCCACTCTCTCTCTCTATCTCTCTATCTATCTATCTATCTATCTATGTATCTCTCCACCCCTCTCTCCATCTATCTATTTATCTCTCCACCCTCTCTCTTTCTATCTATCTATCTCTCCACCCTCTCTCTATCTATCTATCTATCTCTCCACCCCTCGCTCTTTCTATCTATCTATCTCTCCACCCCCTCTCTCTTTCTATCTATCTATCTATCTATCTATCTATCTATCTATCTATCTCTCCACCCCTCTCTCTTTCTATCTATCTATCTATTTATCTATCCATCTCTCCACCCTCTCTCTTTCTATCTATCTATCTCTCCACCCTATCTCTTTCTATCTATCTATCTATCTATCTCTCCACCCCTCTCTCTTTCTATCTATCTATTTATTTATCTATCCATCTCTCCACCCTCTCTCTTTCTATCTATCTATCTCTCCCCCCCTCTATCTATCTATCTCTCCACCCCTCTCTCTATCTATCTATCTCTCCACCCCTCTCTCTATCTATCTATCTATCTCTCCACCCCCCCCTCTCTCTATCTATCTATCTATCTCTCCACCCTCTCTCTTTCTATCTATCTATCTCTCTCTATATCTCTCTCTATCTCTCTCTCTCTATCTCTCCACCTATCTATCTATCTCTATCTCCCCTCTCTCTTTCTATCTATCTCTCTCTATCTATCTATCTATCTATCTATCTCTCCACCCTCTCTCTTTCTATCTATCTATCTCTATCTCCACCCTCTCTCTTTATCTATCTCTCACCTCTCTCTATCTCTCCATCTATCTCTCTATCTCTCCACCCTCTCTCTCTATTTATCTATCTATCCCTCCACCCTCTCTCTTTCTATCTATCTATCTCTCACCCCTCTCTCTATCTATCTATCTATCTATCTATCTCTCCACCCTCTCTCTCTATCTCTATCTCTATTTATCTATCTATCTATCTCTCCACCCTCTCTCTTTCTATCTATCTATCTCTCCACCCTCTCTCTTTCTATCTATCTATCTCTTTATCTATCTATCTATCTCTCACCCTCTCTCTTTCTATCTATCTCTCCCTCCCTCTCTCTCTCTATCTCTCTATCTATCTTATCTATCTATCTCTCCACCCTCTCTCTTTCTATCTATCTATCTCTCCACCCTCTCTTTCTATCTATCTATCTCTCTCTCCATTTATCTATCTATCTCTCCACCCTCTCTCTCTCTCTCTATCTATCTATCTATCTCTCCACCCTCTCTTTCTATCTATCTATTTATCTATCTATCTCTCCACCCTCTCTCTATCTATCTATCTCTCCACCCCTCTCTCTATCTATCTATCTATCTATCTATCTCTCCACCCTCTCTCTTTCTATCTATCTATCTATCTTATCTATCTCTCCACCCTCTCTCTTTCTATCTATCTATCTATCTATCTATCTCTCCCCCTCTCTCTTTCTATCTATCTCTCTACCCCTCTCTCTCCATCTATCTATCTCTCCACCCCTCTCTCTATCTATCTATCTCTATCTATCTCTCTCACCCACTCTCTCTTTCTATCTATCTATCTATTTATCTCTCCACCCTCTCTCTTTCTATCTATCTATCTATCTATCTATCTATCTATCTATCTCTCCCCCTCTCTCTATCTATCTATCTTTCTATCTCTCTATTTATCTATCTATCTCTCCACCCTCTCTCTTTCTATCTATCTCTTTATCTATCTATCTATCTCTCTCCACCCTCTCTCTATCTATCTATCTATCTATCTATCTCTCTACCTCTCTATCTATCTATCTATCTATCTCTCCATCCCTCTCTCTATCTATCTTCTATCTATCTATTTATCTATCTATCTCTCCACCCTCTCTCTTTCTATCTCTCTCATTTATCTATCTATCTATCTCTCCACCCTCTCTCTTTCTATCTATATATCTCTCCACCCTCTCTCTATCTATCTATCTCTCCACTATCTCTATCTATCTATCTCTCTATCTCTTTATCTATCTATCTCTCTACCCCTCTCTCTTTCTATCTATCTATCTCTCTATCTCTCCACTCTCTCTCTTTCTATCTATCTCTCTATCTATCTACCCCTCTCTCTATCTATCTTTCTATCTATCTATCTATCTATCTCTATCTATCTCTCTCACTATCTCTCTATCTATCTATCTCTCCATCCCTCTCTCTATCTATCTTTCTATCTATCTATCTATCTATCTCTCCACCCCTCTCTCTCTTCTATCTATCTATTTATCTATCTATCTATCTATCTCTCTCCACCCTCTCTCTTTATCTATCTATCTATCTATCTATCTCTCCACCCTCTCTCTTTCTATCTATCTATCTATCTATCTATCTATCTATCTCTCACCCTCTCTCTTTCTATCTATCTATCTATCTATCTCTCACCCTCTCTCTTTCTATCTATCTCTCTATCACCCCTCTCTCTATCTATCTATCTATTTATCTATCTATCTCTCCTCCCCTCTCTCTTTCTATCTATCTATCTCTCCACCCTCTCTCTATCTATCTATCTATTTATCTATCTCTCCCCCCTCTCTCTTTCTATCTATCTATCTCTCCACCCCTCTCTCTATCTATCTATCTCACCCCTCTCTCTCTATCTATCTATCTCTCTCTATCTATCTATCTATCTATCTCTCCACCCCTCTCTTTCTATCTATCTATCTATCTATCTCTCTCCACCCTCTCTCTCTTCTATCTATCTATCTCTCCACCCCTCTCTCTATCTATCTATCTATCTCTCCACCCCTCTCTCTATCTATCTATCTATCTCTCCACCCCTCTCTCTTTCTATCTATCTCTCCATCTCTCCGCCCCTCTATCTATCTATCTATCTATCTCTCCACCCCTCTCTTTCTATCTATCTATCTATCTCTCCACCCCTCTCTCTCTATCTATCTCTCCCACCCCTCTCTCTATCTATCTATCTATTTATCTATCTCTCTCTCTCCCACCCTCTCTCTTTCTATCTATCTATCTATCTCTATCTATCTCTCCACCCTCTCTCTTTCTATCTATCTATCTATCTCTATCTATCTCTCTCTCCACCCCTCTCTCCATCTATCTCTCCATCTATCTATCTATATCTCTCTCCACCCCTCTCTCTATCTATCTATCTATCTATCTCTCCACCCTCTCTCTTTCTATCTATCGCTCCACCCTCTCTCTTTCTATCTATCTCTCCACCCCTCTCTCTATCTCTCCACCCCTCTCTCTATCTATCTATCTCTCACCCCTCTCTATCTATCTCTCTACCTCTCTATCTCTCTATCTATCTATCTATCTCTCCACCCCTCTCTCTATCTATCTATCTACCCCTCTCTCTATCTATCTATCTATCTCTCTCTCTCCACCCCTCTATCTATCTATCTCTCTCCACCCCTCTCTCTATCTATCCATCTATCTATCTATCTATCTCTCCACCCCTCTCTATCTATCTATCTATCTATCTATCTATCTATCTCTCCACCCCCTCTCTCTATCTATCTATCTCTCTATCTCTCCACCCTCTCTCTTTCTATCTAGCTCTCTCTCCACCCTCTCTCTTTCTATCTATCTCTCTCCCCCTCTCTATCTATCTATCTCTCCACCCCCTCTCTCTATCTATCTATCTATCTATCTATCTCTCTCCACCCCTCTCTCTATCTCTATCTATCTATCTATCTATCTATCTCCCCCCCCTCTCTTTCTCTATCTATCTATCTATCTCTCCCCCCTCTCTCTCTATCTATCTCTCCACCCCTCTCTCTATCTATCTATCTATCCACCCCTCTCTCTATCTATCTATCTATCTCTCCACCCCTCTCTATTTCTATCTATCTATCTATCTCTCTATCTATCTATCTCTCCACCCTATCTATCTATCTATCTCTCCACTCTCTCTATCTATCTATCTATCTCTCACCCCTCTATCTATCTCTCACCCCTCTCTCTTTCTATCTATCTATCTCTCCACCCCTCTATCTATCTCTCCATCCCTCTCTCTTTCTATCTATCTATCTCTCCACCCCTCTCTCTTTCTATCTATCTGTCTGTCTATCTATCTATCTATCTATCTCTCTCTCCCCTCTCTCTCTCTCCCCTCTCTCTCTATCCATCTATCTATCTCTCCCCCCTCTCTCTCTCTTTATCTATCTATCTATCTCCCCCTCTCTCTCTCTTTATCTATCTCTCTATCTAATCTATCTCTCTCCCCCTCTCTCTTTCCTCTATCTCTCTCCCCTCTCTCTCTTTATCTATCTATCTACCGATCTCTCTCCCCCTCTCTCTTTCTTTCTATCTACCTACTGTACAGGACGCAGTGGCTGGGTCCTGGAAGGACGCTATGTTTCCCCTCTGTTTGGTCTGTGATCCCTTTAAGGGAACAAAAAGGGTTAACTCACCTGTCAGAGGAGGTGGGTTTAAAAACAAGACAGGAAGTTGCAGATGGGTGGAGGAGTGCAGAGGAGATAGTGGTTTGTGTTTGGCTTGATTTGCAGCAACCAAAGTCAACAGCAGCGTTCGGCCTGGAAGCCTCCTAGCAGATGAAGTCACCTGCGACAGCACCCCAGGACTGTGTTTGATTGCGATAGCAATTCGGGACTTTGATAGTCGGTGAGACTGAAACCTTTTTCTTTTGTTTTGCTGCTGTGAAGCTGTTTAAGTTTAATAAAACCTCCTTTTGAACTAAAAGCCTGTGTCCTGCGGTCTAGCTGGTCCCCCGAACTTTACAAGTGGTGGAGAATGCGGGCAGGACAGAGTAACAGGCGTGTTTTTTTTTTTGCTGGCTTTTGCATTTGAATTTAAAACTGACATTTAAAGGGACAGTACAGTGAATTTATGTACTGGGTTAAAGCTGCCCAAACCCTGAAAGCTGAAGCAATGGAGGAACTAATTAAACAACTGTCCCTGGCTAATATACAAGCGCAGACCCGCCATGAGGAAGCTAATCAGCGCTTAGCAACTCAGCTGGAGGTACAGCAAGAAAATACTCGCCTGTTGGTGGCTCAGTTGGCAGCACAGCAAGCAACCCAGCAAGGGGTTATGCAGGCTCAGGTGACTGCCTTAAAAGAAGTAGTACAGCAGTTGTCTCAGGGTCGTGAGCAAGCGGCTGTTGCCCCTGGCAACCAGGTGACCGTGAGGGCAAGCCATTTTTTGCAGAAATTGTCCCTGAGTGATGATGTAGAGGCATTTCTTGCTACATTTGAGAGGACGGCAGAGAGAGAAGGGTGGCCCCAGGACCAGTGGGCCGGCCTAATTGCCCCTTTTCTCTCCGGAGATCCTCAAAAAGCCTACTTCGACCTGCCACCAGAGGACGCTAAAGACTATCAAAAACTAAAGGCAGAAATACTGGCTCGTTTGGGGGTGACTACGGCCGTTCGGGCCCAACGAGTGCACCAATGGAAGTATTGTCCAGATCGTCCACCACGGTCTCAAATGCATGACCTGGTGCAACTGGTAAAAAAATGGCTGCAGCCCGAAGTGTTGTCGGGCCCCCAAATCGTGGAGCGGGTCGTCCTGGACCGATACCTACGGTCACTGCCAGACGACCTTCAACGGTGGGTCAGCCATGGAGACCCCAAAACAGTGAACCTCCTTGTCGAGATGGTAGAGCGATATACAGTGGTGGAGGATCTGCTTGGCCCTACCAAGCGCCAAGGGCCCAGTCTGCCACGGCCTATTCGATCGACTGCTGCCCTTCGAAAGGATGTCCCCCGGAGCCCTGGAATCAACACCCCGGAAGGTCAAGAGTCACTCCCAGTACCTCCTCAGCGATCTGTTCCTGTTCGGAGAGGAGGGGATGTACAATGTTGGCGGTGTCATTCCTGGGGCCATACCCGGGCCCACTGCCCACTGCAAGAGGAGCCCATGGAATGCGGGGTTCTTCGGAGGGGGTCTTTTTATGCTCATAGAGCATGTACCACACACCTTGACCGCGGAGAAGAGAAATTTGAGTGTGTAGTCCAAGTGAACCACCTCCCTGCCTGGGCTTTGCTGGACTCCGGAAGCATGGTAACCCTTGTTCATCCTAGAGTACTTGGGAAGATCGGTCCGGTAAGCAAAACTTTACGGGTTGTATGCATTCACGGGGACACTAGAGAGTACCCTCTCATCTCGGTGTCCATCTCCACAGCATATGGCACTGGTACTCAAGAGGTGGGGGTGGTAAAGAACTTGATACATGATGTTATCATAGGACGAGACTGTCCATTTTTTGAAAAACTGTGGGGACAAGGAGAACTATCTGAACGATCCCAAGACTGGGGAGAAACTAGTTCCTCTGTTCCTATGGTTGAGGGTAATAACCCTGAGATGCCAAATGAACCTAATGTGGATCCAGTTGATACAAATGCTAATGATTGGGTTAATGGTGATGAAAGTAGTGCTGATACTGTGAAGGGTGTCAAAATGTGTGGTTCGCAGACCTACCTGAACACTGAGGAGGGGGAACCTTCCCCACTTCAGGTAATGCTGGGTGAAGAGGATGAGGAAGTGGCCTCTACCCCTGCCCTGCCGGATTTGGGTGTTCCCCAGGGGACATTTGGTACTGCCCAGATGCAGGACCCCACTTTGGCCCGTGCACGGGAACAAGTTGTAGTATTAAATGGGGTACCCCAAGAGCCAGGTGCGAATGAGCGGTGGCCCCACTTTGCCATATATAATGAATTGCTTTATCGGGTTACCAAAGTGAGAGAAAATGTGGTAGAACAATTATTGGTACCCCAACAGTATAGACGCAAGGTCCTGGACCTGGTCCATGATGATGTTTTAGGGGGACACCTGGGAGTTGAAAAGACGGAGGCACGGATCACCGACCGGTTTTACTGGCCAGGTCTGAAAGCAGAGGTAAGAAGATACTGTGCCTCTTGTCCCACCTGTCAGTTGACCGCGCCGGTGACCCACTTCCGGAGCCCTTTGGTCCCTCTGCCCATAATTGAGGTCCCATTCGAGAGAATAGCCATGGATATAGTGGGTCCTTTGGTAAAGTCAGCTCGAGGTCACTCTTACATACTGGTGATCCTTGACTATGCCACCCGGTATCCTGAAGCGCTACCTCTGCGGAATACCTCCTCTAAGGCTATTGCTCGGGAATTATTCCAGTTGTTTACACGGACTGGTTTTCCCAAGGAAATACTCACGGACCAGGGCACCCCGTTTATGTCGAGGGTTATGGCTGATGTGTGCAAGCTGTTCCGGATTAAACAGCTGCGCACATCGGTCTACCATCCACAAACGGATGGGTTGGTAGAGCGCTTTAATAAGACCCTTAAGTCTATGCTCAAGCGGGTTGTACAAAGGGATGGGAAAGACTGGGACTGCCTGTTACCCGCTCTCCTATTTGCTATCCGGGAAGTGCCCCAGGCCTCCACTGGGTTTTCGCCCTTTGAGTTGGTATATGGGCGGAGACCTCGCGGACTACTGGATTTTGTTAAAGAGGAATGGGAAAGTGAACCTATTCAGCATAAGAGTGTTCTTGAATATGTTTCCCAAATGCAGGAGAGGATCCGAACTGTGATGCCTCTAGTCAAAGAACATTTGCAAAAAGCCCAGGAGGCTCAACGACGGGTCTATAATAGGGCTGCTAGAATAAGAAACTTCCAAGTGGGGGATCGAGTAGCGGTGTTGATCCCCACTGTGGAAAGTAAATTCTTGGCCAGGTGGCAAGGCCCCTTTGAAGTTGTAGAAAAAGTGGGAGAGGTAAATTATAGAGTCCACCAACCAGGTAAGAGGAAACCCTATCAGATATATCATGTAAACTTGTTAAAGCCCTGGACAGACAGGGAACCGGTGACCTCCCTGGCTGGTGCAAGACTTGAGCCTAGGGTTGGGGTGGAGAGTGTACAAGTAGCAAATACCCTGTCTAGAGTCCAAAGTCAGCAGGCAAAGGAGTTCTTGCAGAGAAATAAAGAGACATTTTCAGACTTGCCAGGGCTCACTAGTGTCATAGAGCATGATATTGTCACGGAACCAGGAGTCAAAGTTTTTGTCCGGCCTTACCGCATTCCAGAGGCCCAAAGGAAGGCTGTTTCAGAGGAAGTGAAGAAGATGTTGGACCTGGAGATTATTGAGGAATCACAGAGTGAGTGGTCAAGCCCGATTGTGTTGGTACCGAAGCCCAACGGGACTCTGCGATTCTGCAATGATTTCCGGAAACTAAATGAAGTTTCACGGTTTGATGCCTACCCCATGCCCCGGGTAGATGAGCTTATTGAGAGACTAGGTCCAGCCAGGTATATCACTACATTAGACCTTACCAAGGGGTATTGGCAAGGCTGCTAGAGAGAAAACTGCTTTTTCTACCCCAGAGGGAAGTTTTCAGTACAAGAGAATGCCTTTTGGATTGCAAACTGCTCCAGCCACATTTCAGAGGGCAATGGATAGGATTTTACGTCCTCATCGGGAGTATGCCTCAGTATACTTGGATGACATAGTCATTTTTAGCAGAGACTGGGAGTCACACTTGCCCAAAGTCCAGGCAGTACTGGACTCTCTTTGGAAGGAGGGGTTTACAATAAACCCGGAAAAGTGTGCTTTGGGAATGGAGGAGGTGAAATACCTGGGCTATGTTGTGGGTAGAGGGGTAGTAAAACCTCAGGTCAACAAGGTAGAGGCTGTACAGAATTGGCCCCGCCCCCCTCACAAAAAAAACAGGTACGTGCATTCCTGGGTATGGTGGGATACTACAGGAGGTTTGTACCCAACTTTGCCATGTTGGCAGCTCCATTGACCGATCTGACTAAGGGTCGGAAATCGGTCATGGTGGAGTGGAATGCAGACGCTGAGAAAGCTTTTTTGGAGCTCAAGTCGGCACTGTGCCAACACCCTGTCCTAGTAGCACCCAATTTTTCAAAAGAGTTTGTTGTACAGACTGATGCTTCCGATGTAGGATTGGGAGCAGTTTTGTCACAGGTTATTCATGGCGAGGAGCACCCAGTAGTCTTCCTCAGTAGGAAGTTAACACCAGCGGAGAAAAACTACGCTATAATTGAACGAGAGTGTCTGGCCATTAAGTGGGCTCTGGAATCCCTCAGATATTACCTCTTGGGGAGGAAGTTTAGGCTGATTTCTGACCATGCCCCTTTAACATGGCTGAGACAAGGTAAAGGGACTAATGCCAGGGTTACCCGGTGGTTCCTGGCACTCCAGGAATTTAAATTTGTAGTGGAGCATAGGCCCGGGAGACTGCATCAAAATGCAGATGCCCTCTCCCGAGTCCATTGTTTGAGCTCCACGGTTGCCTCCACCTCCTTGGCGTTGGGGCACAGGGGGGGGGATATGTACAGGACGCAGTGGCTGGGTCCTGGAAGGACGCTATGTTTCCCCTCTGTTTGGTCTGTGATCCCTTTAAGGGAACAAAAAGGGTTAACTCACCTGTCAGAGGAGGTGGGTTTAAAAACAAGACAGGAAGTTGCAGATGGGTGGAGGAGTGCAGAGGAGATAGTGGTTTGTGTTTGGCTTGATTTGCAGCAACCAAAGTCAACAGCAGCGTTCGGCCTGGAAGCCTCCTAGCAGATGAAGTCACCTGCGACAGCACCCCAGGACTGTGTTTGATTGCGATAGCAATTCGGGACTTTGATAGTCGGTGAGACTGAAACCTTTTTCTTTTGTTTTGCTGCTGTGAAGCTGTTTAAGTTTAATAAAACCTCCTTTTGAACTAAAAGCCTGTGTCCTGCGGTCTAGCTGGTCCCCCGAACTTTACACTACCTATCTCTCTCCCCCTCTCTCTCTATCTTTATCTATCTATCTCCCCCTCTCTCTCTCTTTATCTATTTCTCCCATATCTCTATCTATCTATTTATCTCCCTCTCTCTCTCTTTTTTTCTTTATCTATCTACCTATCTATCTCTCCACCCCTCTATCTATCTATCTCTCTCTCCCCCTCTCTCTTTCTCTTTATCTATCTATCTATCTCTCTCCCCCTATCTATCTATCTCCCCCTCTCTCTCTTTCTCTATCTATCTATCTATCTCCCCTCTCTCTTTCTCTTTATCTATCTAGCTATCTCTCTCTCTCTCCCCCCTCTCTCTTTCTCTATCTATCTATCTCTCTCCTCTCTCTCTCTATCTATCTATATATCTCTCCCCCCTCTCTCTTTCTCTATCTATCTATCTCTCTCCCCCCTCTCTCCATCTATCTCTCTCCCCCTCTCTCTTTATCTATCTCCCCCCTCTCTCTCTCTTTATCTATCACTCTCCCCCTCTCTCTATCTATCTCTCTCTCTCTCCCCTCTCTCTTTCTCTATCTATCTCTCTCCCCTCTCTCTTTCTCTATCTATCTCTCTCCCCCTCTCTCCATCTATCTCTCTCCCCCTCTCTCTTTCTCTATCTCCCCCCTTTCTCTCTCTCTTTATCCATCACTCTCCCCCTCTCTCTATCTCTCTTTATCTATCTCTCTCCCCCTCTCTCTATCTCTCTCTCCCCCTCTCTCTATCTATCTCTCTCTCCCCCTCTCTCTCTCCCTCTATCTCTCTCTCTCTCTATCTATCTTCCCCTCTCTCTCTTTCTCTGTATCTATCTCTCCCTGCATATCTATCTATCAACCACCTCCATCATGGGCGAGTGATGTTGGGGGGGAGGGGTTTGGTTGGGGTTTTGTGTGCGCCCCCCTAAAAAAATGGAGCACCAGCCGCCACTGACTGCAAACCTACCAAGACATGTCCATCCACTTAAAATGACAGGGCGGGCAAGGAGAGCATTAATCAGAGAAGCAGCCAAGAGGCCCATGGGAACTCTGGGAGGAGCAGCAGAGATCCACAGCTCGTGTGGGTAAACAGGACAACTATTAGTCATGCACTCCACAAATCTGGCCTCTATGGAAGAGTGGTAAGAAGAAAGCTATAAGAAGTCCCATTTGCAGTTTACGAGAAGCCATGTGGGGGACACAGCAAACATGAGGAAGAAGGTGATCTGGCCAGATGAGACAAAAAACAGGATTTTAAAAACAGCTTACCTGTAAAAATCCTTTTCTTTGATGTACATCAGGGGACACGGAGCCATAGTAGTTACCATGTGAGTTCTAGGCCACCTTTAGGTGATGGACACCTCAGTTTTGTAGGCAAGCAATATACATGTATACCAAAGAAGGGAGAGACCCATGATGTACTTCACAGAAAAGGATTTTACAGGTAAGCGTTTTTTTTTAAATCCTGTTTTCTTTTCATATATCAGGGACACAGAGCCTTAGTAGTTACTTTGTGGGATGTCCCATAGTAATGGCAACTGAAGGGAGGGAGACACAACAAAAAAAAAGGTAGGGCATTAAGTGGCTAGAGGACTTATACTGCAGCACACTACACCCAAAGGCAATATCCTCATGACCTTAAACATAGATTTGATAGAATCTGGTAAATGTATGGACTGAAGACCAAGTTGCGGCCTTGCAGATCTGAGCCAGAGGCCTGGTGATGCACCACCCAAGAGGCACCAACAGCCCTGGTAAAGTGCGCTTTGACATGAAAAGGAGGAATTTTCTTCTTTAGACCATAAGCTTGTACAATCACTTGACGAATCCATTTGGAAATAGTAGATTTTGATGCTGCCTGTCCTCTTTTAGGACCTTCTGGCAGTACAAACAAACCATCAGTTTTGCGAATCTGAGCAGTCTCTTTAAAAAATAGACCTTGACTGCTCTCACTAAATCAAGGGAATGTAGTGACTTCTCTTCCCTAGATCGAGGCTATGGGGGGGGGAAAAAGAAGGCAGAATAATATCCTGGTTTAACCACTTCAATACCAGGCACTTTAAACACCTTCCTGACCAAGCCAATTTTCAGCTTTCAGCGCTGTCACAATTTGAATGACAATTGTGCGGTCATGCTACACTGTACCCAAACATTTTTTTTATCAATTTGTTCCTACAAATAGAGCTTTCTTTTGATGGTATTTGATCACCTTTTTATTTTATTTTTTTGCGCAAAAAAAAAAAAAGAAATCGCAATGAAAATTTTGAAAAAAATGTTTTTCTTTGTTAAAATTTTTTGTAAATAATTAGGTTTTCTAATTCAATTACGGTCACTGAATATGCGGCACTCATGACACCGATAGATGGCATTGCTGGGCATTACTGAATTGTTTTACATTATGGTGCTAGTCAGTGCCCATTTGTGGGCACTGATTGGGCACATGTGGATGGCCATGGGGGATATATCTGGCCATCCACATGTTGTCCCAGTGGCTTCCCTGGTGGTCCAGTGTGGGCATCTGAGGGGGGGCTGCACTGATAATCAGCACATACCCCCGTCAGGAGAGCCGCCAATCAGCTCTCCTCTACTCGCGTCTGCCAGATGCGAGTGAGGAAAAGCTGATCACCAGCTTTTCTTGTTTACATCGTTATGAGCCATGATTACCACTTGATCAGCCATGTCCACCGGAGGCTCTTTACCGAGATCGGTGTAGCGGTATGTCAAAATGAAACACCACACCACCGATCGCCGCGATAAGCGCCCCTGGGGGCGCGCAGCGGCTGTTATCCTGAAGGACGTCATATGACGCCCAGTCAGGATAACTGAACCACCGCCCGGCCGTCATTCTGCCATGTTAAATTAAATCTTGTCGGTAGGAATTCAGGATGAGGCCGCAATACCACCTTATCCTTATGCATAATTAAATATGGCTCTTTACAAGACATACCCCCCAAATTCCAATACCCTTCTGGCAGAGGATATGGCAACCAAAAAGACAATTTTTCTCGTCAAAAGAACAAAGGGAATGTCCCCGTATGGGTTCAAAAGGCTGTTTCTGTAAAGCCGACAAGACTAAATTCAAGTCCCAAGGATCCAGGAGTTCCCTGACGGGGGGGATTAATCAGTGTTACCCCCTGAATAAAAAACTACATACCAGAGAGTGAGAAGCAAGAGGCCATTGAAAGACTACTGATAAGGCCCAGAGCTGGCCCTTGATAGTACTCAAGGCCAGCTTTATTTCCAATCCCATTTGCAGGAATTCAAGGATCCTACCTATGGCATACTTCCTGGGTCGCCAACCCCTGGATCCACACCAGGAGACATATGCCTTCCGACTCTATAGTAAATGACCCTGGAGGCCGGCTTCCTAGCATTAACCAAAGTAGACACTACTGAAAGAGAACCCACAGTCCTTAGAATGTGGGTTGCACTAGCCAAACCGTTAAATTTAGCATTTGTAAGGTAGGATGGAATACCAGACCTTGGGCGAAAATGGCCACAGCGGCAGGATCCAAGGGTCCCTTACCGCCATCTTTATGATCTCGGCAAACTTCTTCTGGGCCACCAAAATCCCCTCTTTTTGTTCCTGCTTGACCGGCCGGAGAAGGCGCGGAAGCAGAACTGGAGGAAACGCATAGATCAGTGAAAACTGATCCCATGGAAAGACCAAGGCGTCTGTTCCGCACACTAGCGGATCCCTCGTCCTTGACACAAAGTTGTCGACTTTGTTGTTAAATCTGGACGCGAACAGATCCACGTCCGGAACACCCCACTTTTGACATATCGACAGAAAAATGTCAGGGTGAAGGGACCATTGCCCCGAAAACAAAATTGTTGGCGACTCAAGTTGTCCGCCTGCCAATTTTCCATCCCTGGAATGAAAATTGCTGATAGGCAAGGAATGTTGCTTTCTGCCCAAGCTAGAACATGATTCACTTCTTTTTGGGCTGCACGACTTCTTGTGCCACCACCTTGGTGACTGATGTAGGCCACAGCCATGGCATTGTCGGATTGAACCCTGACAGGACAATTCCGTGGTCTGAGCGTCCAGGCCTCTAGGGCCAGACGTACTGCCAGAATTTCCAGATTAACGGGCAAGGTCCTTTCGGACTTGGAAAACTCCCCTGGACAGATGCTTCTTCCAGGACTGCTCTCCAGCCTAGAAGGCTGGCATCCGTTGTTACCACTTTTCAGGAAACGGGTAGAAAGGATTTCCCCTTTTGGAGGTTGATGGATATGCTCTAACGCACACCGGGGGACAAGTGCATTGGAAAGTCCAAAGTCTGGACCTTCTTGTTCCAGGCCGACAAAATGGTGTTTTGTAGCAGTCTTGAATGAAACTGTGCATAAAGAACGGCCTCGAAGGAGGCCACCATCTTTCCTAACAATTTCATACACAGCCGAATGGAAGGATTTCTCTTGAAGTTAAATCAGTTCCTTTATTGAGCTGACTCTTGCCTAGGGTAAGAATACCTTATTTCAAGGGTATCTTTGATCAGCTCCAAGTACTGTAATCTCCTTGATGGTTTTATGGAGGGTTTTTCTAGGTTGAGAATCCAGCCTAGGAATTTCAGGTAGCTTACAGCTGAGATTAAACTTTGGTTTAGACCAGAGACTGATTGAGCTACTAAAAGCAGATCGTCTAGATAGGCTAGGATAGTTATACCCTGAGCCCTTAACCTGGCTAAAGGAGGCGCCAGGATCTTTGTGACCACACGTGGTGCAATGGCTAGACTGAACGGCAGAGCCACAAACTGAAAATGACGATTTTCTATCTCAAAGTGTAGAAACTTCTGATGGAGCAGGACATTTTGGAACGTGGAAAATATGTATCCTTGATATTGATTGATGCTAAAAATTCCCCTCCTTGCAAAATGGAGACAACTGATTGGATTGACTCCATGCGAAAGGACCAGATATTTAAGTGTCGGTTCAGATCTTGGAGATCTAAAATGGGTCTTACCTCCCCATTCGGTTTTGGAACCGTGAAAAGGTTTGAATAAAACCCTGAACCCTGCTCCTCTGTGGGAACCTCCGATATCACCTTTTAGGACAAGAGATGATCCAGAGCTAGAAAGAGACTTCTTTTTCCCTGGATCTCTGGGAACGTTTGATCTTAGAAAACGAGGAGACAGGAATTCTCGTAACTCTAGTTTATAACGTAGAGAAATTGAGGAAACCATCCATCTTTCTTGACATTGTTCCTGCCAGATCTTTGAAAATTGGAGAAGCCTCCCCCCCCCCACCCGAGCGAGCACTGGCGCCCCTTCATAAAGGAGGCTTTAGTATTTTGCTTAGGAGGCTTTAGTATTTTGCTTTTCAGGCTTTCGGCCCCAAGTCCTCTTTTGGCCCTGGGACTGACCCTGAGGTCTTACTCTTGATCTTGAGGCAGATGCTCCTGGCACTGGAGAGGATGCACGTTTAAAAAAGGAGAAATGCTTAAACTTCTTTACTGGTAAAAGAGAACTTTTCCCATTATAAATCCTTTGGATATACAGTGGTGTGAAAAAGTGTTTGCCCCTTCCTCATTTCCTGTTCCTTTGCATGTTTGTCACACTTAAGTGTTTCGGAACATCAAACCAATTTAAACAATAGTCAAGGACAACACAAGTAAACACAAAATGCAATTTGTAAATGAAGGTGTTTATTATTAAAGGTGAAAAAAAATCCAAACCATCATGGCCCTGTGTGAAAAAGTGATTGCCCCCCAAACCTAATAACTGGTTGGGCCACCCTTAGCAGCAACAACTGCAACCAAGCGTTTGCGATAACGTGCAATGAGGCTTTTACAGCGTCCTGGAGGAATTTTGGCCCACTCATCTTTGCAGAATTGTCCTAATTCAGTTACATTAGAGGGTTTTCGAGCATGAACGGCCTTTTTAAAGGTCATACCACAACATCTCAATAGGATTCAGGTCAGGACTTTGGCTAGGCCACTCCAAAGTCTTCATTTTGTTTTTCTTCAGCCATTCGGTGGTGGACTTGCTGGTGTGTTTAGGATCATTGTCCTGCTGCAGAACCCAAGTTCGTTTCAGCTTGAGTACACGAACAGATGGTCGGACATTCTCCTTCAGGATCTCTTGGTAGACAGCAGAATTCATAGTTCCTTTTATCACGGCAAGTCTTCCAGGTCCTGAAGCAGCAAAACAGCCCCAGACCATCACACTACCACCACCATATTTTACTGTTGGTATAATGTTCTTTTTCTGAAATGCAGTGTTCCTTCTACGCCAGATATACTTGGACACACACCTTCCAAAGAGTTCCACTTTTGTCTCATCGATCCACAGAATGTTGTCCCAAAAGTCTTGGGGATCATCAAGATGTGTTGTGGAGAAATTGAGACGAGCTTTGATGTTCTTTTTGCTCAGCAGTGGTTTTCTCCTTGGAACTCTGCCATGCAGGCCATTTTTGCCCAGTCTTTTCCTGATGGTGGAGGCATGAACGCTGACCTTAACTGAGGCAAGTGAGGCCTGCAGTTCCTTGGACGTTGTTGTGGGGTCTTTTGTGACCTCTTGGATGAGTCGTCGCTGCGCTCTTGGTGTAATTTTGGGCGGCCGGCCACTCCTGGGAAGGTTCACCACTGTTCCATGTCTTCGCCATTTGTGGATAATGGCTCTCACTGTGGTTCACTGGATTCCCAAAGCTTTGGAAATGGCTTTATAACCCTTTCCAGACTGATAGATCTAAATTACTTTCTTTCTCAATTGTTCCTGAATTTCTTTGGGTCTCGGCATGATGTGTAGCTTTTAAGGATCTTCTGGTGGACCTTACTGTGTCAAGCAGCTCCTATTTAAGTGATGCCTTGATTGTGAACAGGTGTGGCAATAATCAGGCCTGGGTGTGGCTAGAGAAATTGAACTCAGGTGTGGACAACCACAGTTATAGTATGTTTTAACAAGGGGGGCAATCACTTTTTCACACAGGGCCATGATGGTTTGGATTTTTTTTCACCTTTAATAATAAACACCTTCATTTACAAATTGCATTTTGTGTTTACTTGTGTTGTCCTTGACTATTGTTTAAATTGGTTTGATGTTCCGAAACACTTAAGTGTGACAAACATGCAAAGGAACAGGAAATGAAGAAGGGGGCAAACACTTTTTCACACCACTGTATTTATCAAAATAGTCTCCAAATAACCGTTCACCATGAAATGGGAAACTGGCTAAGAGCTTCTTACACAGCGCTTCTGCTAACCAATTCTACAACCATAGGACTCTGCATGTATGTACCAGTCCTAGCATAAGCCGTGAGGTTTGAATAATAGAATGCTTCATAACATCCACCGTAAAATATAGTGCTTCTGATACGCCAGCACATTGCTGGGCCTGCTGATCAGGATTAATCTTAAAGTATCTCTACAAACTTGTCCTTTATGGACTGAGACACTCCAATTGCCGCAAGAGCCGGCTGCACCACTGAACTTGCCAGAGAAAAGTTGTTCTTAAAAAGAAATTCCAACTTTTTATCTGTTGGATCCCTCAACATTTGTGCATTGTCTGCCGGACAAGTGAGATTTTTTATTTTTTACCGAGGAGAATGCAGCATCGATTGCTGGAACCCCCACTTCTTATAGAATTCCTCCTCTATAGGATAAAGTTTAGAGGAAAAAAAAAAAACTGCTTATCCAGGTGTTCCCATTCAGAATACATCAGCTTTTTTTTTAGCCATGAATGGATAGGAAAGGAAGGAGGCTTGAGTAATCCCAAATCATAGGTGGGCTCATTAATATACTGCACTACAGGCAGAAAACAAATTTGAACGAACCAATTTAGTAAGGGAGTGTACTAACAAACTTTCTTGTGAGACTACACCCTCTATATTAGGATCCACGGAAGAGGAGATCTCATCATCGTCTTCCTGATCTTAGGGAAGAAATTCCTGATCCCCTGCACCTCAGGATGAGGGTCCTGAGCACTGGATGGGGGATCTACTATGCTACGCTTGGATCCACTATGGAAAGCAATCATAGCATCAAATCTTCTGTTACAAACTTGAAATGGAAGAAAAAAAAAAAAAAAAAAACGTGTGTGTGTGTGAATATGTATGTGTGTGTGTGTGTGTGTGTGTGTGTGTGTGTGTATATGTATGTATGTATGTGTGTGTATATATGTATGTATGTATGTATGTGTGTGTGTGTGTGTGTGTGTGTGTGTGTGTGTGTGTGTGTGTGTGTGTGTGTGTGTGTGTGTGTGTGTGTGTGTGTGTGTGTGTGTGTGTGTGTGTGTGTGTGTGTGTGTGTGTGTGTGTGTGTGTATGTATATATATATATATATATAGGCTGAAGTGTCCCGCATCACTCAGAGGATGACATTTTCTTGGACATGGATTTAGGTTGTTGTAAAACAATCAATCCCTTAGAACCCCTTCCACTCATAGCCTGATGTACAAAGCAGAGGCACTACCAGAAGGAATGCATAAACTGCTAGGGCTATAGTCCAGCAAACAATTGCTGCTTTTAATGCCCAGCCTGAAGCAGTAACAATGTGTCAAAAGGAAAAAATGCCTGTGTCACCGAACCTGAAAAATGCCACCTCTTTGCTCGTGTCCCTCCACAGCCAGCAGCAGCACAGTGTGCTTTTATAAGCTTGCCTCCACGTGCACCTGACATGGGAGAATGCCGATGCCGTTAGCCCCGCCCCCCACATTGCCTACGGCTCCACCCATTTTCAGACAGGTTTTCCCGCGTGAACGGCAGACTACAGGTACCCTCGGACCCAGAGCAGAGCATGGGGGGGGGGGGGGGGGGGTTACAAAAGCCGCCGAGTGGCCGCTGCGATTTCCCCCTTTTAAGAGAAAAAAAAAAAAAAAGGATCCAGGCACTTTTCCCCCCCACGAGGGAGCGAATTCCAGCATAGGGGGACAACAGGTAGGGAGATAAATCGCCCCTTAGGCTTACCGGAGGCTCTGCTGCTTCGGCCAGAGAAGGAGGTGGTGTTCGGCTGCTGAGACAGCGCTGTTTCCAGCATTTAGCAGTGAGTGCTCAATACAGCCTCCAGTGGTGACACATAGGCATGGCAACTTTTTTTTTTATAAGGAGACATTTATAAGAAAATTCTAAGATTACTTAGAAAACTCCACTTACCTTACCGGCCGCAGGGTTTTCTGTGGTAAGCCAACAGACCCAAACCTTCACCCTTCACGGTCATATCCCAGGACCCAGCTCTCTAAAAAGAGAAGCATGCACAGGCAAAACCTTGTTTCTTCAGATACGAGGCCCGGGTAACATTCAATTTGGCCCAAAATAAGACACTTTGAATGGATCCGTCAGCATGGCTAGCCCCAGCAAGGATTGCTATAGTGGAGTTCAGCACATCTTTACTCCATGACCAACACCTTAGACACTGGTGGGAAAAAAAAACTGAGGTACTCCCAGTAGTGGGAGGGGTTATATAGAGAGTGCACTACTTGTCTTAGGGCGTGCCAGTTTCCATCACCTGAAGGTGGCCTATAACCCACATAGTAACTATTTGGCCTAAAAGCAAAATGCTGTGTGGTGGAAAACTAACATTACACATCACCCTGAACACACCAACCGCACCGTGAAACATGGTGACCGCATCATGTTGTGGGGATGCTTTTCTTCAGCAGGGTCAAGTCAAAGTCTAAACCAAAACCCAATTGAGAATATTGAGAATATGTGGCAAGATTGAAAATTGCTGTTCACAGACACTGTCCATCCAATCTGACAGAGCTTGAGATATTTTGCAAAGAAAAAAATTTCACTTGAGATGTGCAAAGTTTGTAGAGACATCCCCAAAAAGATTAGCTAGTAGCTGTAAATTGCAGTGAAAGGTGGTTCTACAAATTGAATACAAATGCTCGCCACACTTTTCACATATTTAATTTGTAAAAGATGTTGATAAATGGTTATCACTTTCCTTCCACGCCATAATTATGTGCCACTTTGTGTTGGGCTATTACATAAAATCCCAATCAAATACATTTACGTTTTTGGTTGCAACATGACAAAATATGGAAAATGTCAAGCGGTAGTTATATTTGCATCTTCACTTTGACCCCTTAGGGGTCATCACCATTACTGCCACTTATTGTTTGTGCTGAAACCTATATATTACAGGGATCAGTTAACACTGTAATTTGGTTGTTTTATATTTTGGGTTATATTTGAGTTGTGAGGTTTATTTGGAGGCGGTGGCGCTTCACTCTTTATATTATATGCAAGGAGGCCATCCTTGCCATCTTGACCGAGAAGACCAGTCCCACTTTCTGGCTGCTAGACAAATGCCATTTGAAACATCAGTCCATGCAGCCAAGTGGGCAAAAGGTAATATGGGCATTTATGATCAAGCTTTGCATTGAAGGTGGAGCAGAAGCTATCACTGATGCCTGTGGTCAGCTGAGCTCACAGTTCGACTCACATGCAAGTAAAGAAAGTTGAGGATTTAGTATACACTGGGATTGTACTATGGAGGTTCCAGACATAGAATTATAAAGTTTAGGAATACTAGCATCCATTTACTTAAACTGGAGTGTGCAAAATCTGGTGCAGCTGTGCATTGTAGCAAAATCGGCTTCTAACTTCATTGTTCACTTTTTTTTTTTTTGTTAAAAGACAACTGGAAGGTGATTGGTTTATATGCAAGGCTGCACCAGATTTTGCACTCTCCAGTTTTACCAAATCAACCCCACTGCTACTAGATTCACTATAGCATGTTGTCAGTGAGTGAAAAGTTAAACCTGGATTTAAATGCACTTTTATATATACACACACACAGTATCTGACTAAAGTGAGTACACAATTTTTTTTTAAATATTTTATTAGATCTTTTCATGTGACAATACTGAAGAAATTACCCTTTGCTACAACGTAGTGAGTGTACAACAGTGTAAATTTGCTGTCCCCTCAAAATAACTCACACAGCCATTAATGTCCAATCCGCTGGCAACAAAAGTGAGTACACCCCTAAGTGAAAACGTCCAAATTGGGCCCAATTAGCCATCTTCCCTCCAGTGTCATGCGACTCTGTTACAAGGTCTCAGGTGTGAATGGGGAGATGTGTTAAATTTGGTGTTATCGCCCTCACACTGGTCACTGGAAGTTAAACATGACACCTCATGGCATACAACTCTGAGGATCTTAAAAAAAATAAAAAAAAATAATTGTTGCTCTACATAAAGATGGCCTAAGCCAGTGGTCATCAACCTTGTTGTTTTATGTATTACCTTGTGGAGCTGCAGAATAGAATACTGCAATCACTGAGCAGCAAATTAGATCACCTGTATTTCAGTTATCTTGCAAACCTGGCCTGATAGTGGGCCCTGAGGACAGGGTTGATGCCCACTGGCCTAAGCCATAAGAAGAATGCCAAGACCCTGAAACTGAGCTGCAGCACAGTGGCCAGGACCATACAGCGATTTAACAGGACAGGTTCCACTCAGAACAGGCCTCGCCATAGTTGACCAAAGAAGTTTAGTGCACATGCTCAGCGTCATATTCAGGAGGTTTTCTTTGGGAAAAAGACGTTTAAGTGCTGGCAGAATTGCTGCAGAGGTTGAAGGGATGATTGGGGTGGGGGGGGGGGGTCAGCTTGTCAGTGCTCAGACCAAAAGCTGTGCACTAAATAAAATTGGTCTGTATAGCCGTCATCCTAGAAGGAAGCCATTTCTAAAGATTATGCACAAGAAAGCCTGCAGTTTTCTGAAGACAAGCAGACTAGGGACATGGATTACTGGAACCATCAGGGTTTACTTCCTCTTTAATGGCTGTGTGTTAAGTAATTTTGAGGGGCACAGCAAATTTACACTGTTATACCAACTGTACACTCACTACTTTACATTGTAGTAAAGTGTCATTTCTTTAGTGTTGTCACATGAAAAGATGATAAAATATTTGTGAGATCGTGTATATACTTTTATTTCACAAAACCTGTTTCTACAATGTAAATGGATATTCCTATAGAGAAAGTACAATAAAGTTTAGCCATCACCGCATGTAAACCGCACATATAATAACTGGTCAATAAAGACAAATAATCCTGAAATCTTTATTAAACTTTCATTATCTATATAAAGGCACACAATTTTATGTAAGCATTTGTGCTACAAGAAGAAAAGAAACTTAAATTTGGTAATAATAATGCTTAACTGGATTACACGAAACATCATTATAGCCTGCACTAGTGTTTATCAAAAATGTAATACATACCAACATTTTCCTTTGGTTTATATGTATATATATATATATATAATATCACTCAGTATAATTTACAAAGCAAAGAAAAAACATGCACATCTACATAAATATACAAGTGAGCATTTGCATGCATAAAATAAATATACTTACAAAACAACTTGATATGCATTTGTGTACTTAACACATGCTGTAAAATTTTACTAAAACATTTAACAGTTTATTGTGATAACTCGAATATAGTTTATTTCATTATGCAGTAGGCCTCCCGCAAAGTAAGGTAACCTTTTTAAAACTAACCAACGATAATTTATTTTCAAAAAGCAGAGGGATGCTGAACATTTTTTGTACAACACAATAAGAAATTATATATATATATATATATATATATATATATATATATATATATATATATATATATATATATATATATATATATATAAAGACATAACATCTAACTAGTATAGAATGTGTAAAGAAAGTAATCCATAATGACAAATCTGTTCTGGCTTCTCTTTCAATATATTCAAATCTCATACAGAAAGCTGGTACATACAGCCAAAAGTTCTTAACACTGCTCTGTGCCTGGACATGATATTTATAATGGTCTTACACAATGTCAATATAGAATTTCACTGCACTTATTCCGCTCACAGACTGCTGTTGATTTTTTTTTTGTGCAAGCACACTTTTCTTAGTGAGAAATTCCCTTTAACATAATTTTCTAATTGAAAGAAAAATATGTATACTTAAAACACAACTGAAGCATATTTATTTTTTCAAAGCCATTTACAGAGCATCAAAAAGGTACAAAGTACTGCAACTTCAATAACATTACAATTGACAATGGATCTATGGAAGATTCATTTTCAATGAGTTGTTTCGAAGTGCTGCACTTTGTCGCCTTCCTTATAACAGAAACAAAATATCCTTTTAGACACGTGGGATTTACATTTTGCATCCAGACGACACTCGTAATCTGTTTTACAAGATTATAGTACAAATTTCAGAAGAGAAAAAAAAAAAAAAAAAAAAGTGGCAGGGCATGAGACATATTTGGAATTTGACCTTCATCACCTGTGTTTCCATTTGATCCCAGCACCCTGTAGTTCTCCCAGACCCACAATTTTCGGAATTTTGGTGTGGAAGTTAAGAAAATTATATAATCTATGGCTTCTTATGTATGAAATTAACATCACCACAGAGCAAATCAGTAATAAAGGTAAATCGGAACTACAGTATCTATGAAGCTTGTCCGTTTAAATATACAATTCTGATACTGTTGCTTAACAGTGACCTGAAATGTTTAAAAAAAATCAAAAAATGTATGAAAAACACCCTAGAAGTAAAATATTGCGTTTATCATCTTGTTCACCGGAATACTTTGTGATACTCCAGTACAACAAACCGGGGCCGATTTACTAAAGGCAAATAGACTGCACCTTTTAAGTGCAGTTGCTCTGCAGCTTGAGGGGGTAAATGAGGGGGAAGCTCTATTGACATCCATCACCCATTCATGTGAAAGCAAAAATGCTGTTTTTTTTTTTCCTTGCATGTTACTGGTTCTGTTTTGCAAAGTGTAGTTTCATCTCATTTAGTAAGCTCTGGAGCAAAATGTACAGACTCTTTGCCTTTAGTAATCAACCCCCACCAAGTTCATAAAAGATGCTACAAAATTGTAAAAAAAAGTGCCTATAAACCATCACCTTACCCAAAAGTGCCCAACATGTTGTTTCCAGGTTCAAAGTGCTCACAAAAAAAAAAAACTTTATTGAAGGTGCTGAATTTAAATCAGCGAGTGCTGCATTTAAAAGATTGTGCACGCCACTTCAAAAGAAACAATGTTTTCCCATATGCAAATATGTACACGTGGACAATATAACCCAATTGTATACCAGCCAAGACATAACAGCAACGAGATGGCTACAAAGGCTTACTATGATTGTCTGAGCAAATAATTTGATTAGAACAGGTGTCAAGCAACGTTTGCCTTATTTTCAACATCTCCTTCATAATTGTTCCCTACATCCAGTACTCGGCTTAAAACTAGACAGTTGGCAATGCATTTTGGTGGACAAAAACGAAAGCATACCAAAACCATGGTTTATAGGTTTTCAGCATACCACATTACAACAGTATACTGTATGTCATGAATGGTGCTGCCGACTTGCCCAACTTCAAGGCACAGATTACAGAAAACACCTGCCGATCTTGCAAGAAATGTACGACTCCTTATCAATTTCTAACAGTTAAGAAAGCACAAACCTCCTTATTTAACTACTAATCCATCAGTCCACCCACCATGTAATGGAGCTGAACTAAGGCAAACATATTTGATGTCATTCCAGCCTGCATGACTAGTAGGCTGAAATATTTTTGTTTTAGGGTTTAGATAAACTTTAAGTACATTTAAACAAAATGCAATATGGCAACAGAATTATAAAAACATACAAAAACAAACCTGGTAATATCTAAGTTTAACTCCAGCTAACATTTTAAGTTTAGCTTTTGGATGAACAGGGTCATTTGCCAGGTTTTTACGGATGCCCTTCTTGGAGATTTCACCTTTACCTTTTATCCCAAAATCACTATACTTACTGGTATCCCTACTGAAGACATTCCCATTTGCCTTTCATTTTACCAAAAATTAGGTCACTAAGACATTATGTGAGTGTGACTCCACCCTATGGGGACAGAGATAAAAGAGTCAGAAAGAGCCTTAGAAAAAAAAATGCGTATTAGGACAGATGCAAGTGGGTTGAGCTGACACTAACCAAAATTCTCATTCTGCAGATATAATTAGGACACATCCACTACTAAGAACCCTGTAATTATTTTTGTCATGAAATAGTTTGCGTTTTCCGGCCTCCTTGTAACATCCTCTGTGAGCTCCCAAGTCACTCCCTTTTTCTCCTAACTTTGGTCCGCCAGGAGAAGACCATGATTATCATTAGCGGCTATAGTAACTGCTAGCGATAGAGAATCCAGCAGGCTGGTTGTACCCAAAATTGATCAACTTGGTACATTCAGCCTGCCCATTAACAATTTGAACCGTGTATAGGCGGCCTAAAAAGCCCATGCCCAACATAACGCACCAGGCTCTGCCTATAAAAAAAGACTCATTTTGGGGGAACTGTCCCTTTAAACTTCCATCTACTCCTCCAAAATTTACATACTGGTCAACATAGAATTAAACAGTGCTCAAGAAACTGGATTTTTAATACAATAAGAGAGATGGAGCCATGGTGTATTTCCACAATTGCAAATTGAGAAAACCCCATAATATATGTTCCAATTCACACAGCATGCCAGAATTTTTTTAACTTCTTGTTATTCCTTACCTTGTAGCCGTTTCTCAAGAGAAGACCTCAAGGCTGATTAATAATGTCAGTGTGAGCCTTAAGGTTAAGGACATGCAGAGTTTCCTCTCATTAAAGAGGAGGTCCAGCCCCCCCATGAAAAAAAAAAAAAAAAAAAGCCAGCAGAGCTACAAACATTGCAGCTGCTGACTTTAAATATATGGACACTTGCCTGTCCAGGGAGCCTGCGATGTCGGCACTCCAGCTGATCCACCCCCCCCCCCCTCCTCCTCCCCGGAAGGTGCCAAATGTGGATAAGCACAACTTCCACTTTTGAGTGGAACACTACTTTAACCTATAAAAACCTATAAAAACAAAAAGTGCCTGGCTTCTAAACCTTCTGTAGTTTTACAACAGCCAATTAAGATCTGCCTGCACAGTACAACCAGGGTTAATTTTGGCAAACAGCGGCTCAAAAAAATAAAAATAAAAAAAACACAAGACTAGTAGGATTTTACAGTCCTGTAATTTTTAGAACAGAACACTTAATTCAAGCTGCAATTTCTAAATGTATTCAAGTTATGCTATGTGAATGTGAACATACCAAATATAAAACAAATGTTATCCCAATTTGGCAGCTAAAGTGTAAACACAATTTAAAGTTAGTAAGGACATACACTTTCCCCAGTCACTGCTCTTAACAGGAAATGTTTGATGACAGTCACGCTAAAAATAACTACAACTCAAAAATAAGTTACTGCAATTTATCTTACCAAATGACAGTAAAACATTTGTTTTTATCTAGCCCAAATAGAGAAACATTTTCAATTAAATATGGCTATTCAGGACTATTCATGCTGCATATTAGCAAATAATGTATCGCACCACCACAAATTTACTCCGACTAGCGATCTGGAATACGGTTTTGGCCCTGACAAGCAACGCGGAGAAGAAGGAGAAGGAGACGAAGGAGAAGGAGACGAAGGAGAAGAAATGCTAAACTGATACACATATACCTAGAACATATCAACTTTGCAAAATCAAATCTTAATTGGATACAAAAAAAAATAAACAAATATGAGCTTGCCAATACCATATAGGTGCATCACACAACACTGATCAGATGCGATTAAAGCAGGTCTTCGCACTCAAAAATACAATTAACCAAGACCGAATGATCAAAACACTTTAAATCATAATCACATTTAAAATGGAAAAAAAAGGAAATATTATATTAGTTCCATCCAATATTCAAAAGTACGTTCAACTAAAAACCTACTTTGTCTATTACTAGTAAATGAAAGAATGCATTTCAATATAGACAAATGGATACAGGAAACTAAAACATGAATTAACTTAGGCTTTATTCTGAAACAAAATATTTTAACTGCATAGATAAGATATAAATATATATCCAATCATTTTGATACAGAAAATGAAGTTCCCACTAATATTAAATCAAACATGTATGATGAATGAAAATTCATCAAGTGCATGAATATTAGATGGCAATTTTCAAGAATAGATTTGATTGCCTGAAAAGCACTCAATTTGAGTAACCCAATTTTATTGTTCTCTCCATAGTATTCTCATAGAGCTGCACGATTTTGGCTAAAATGAGAATCACAAATTTTTTGCTTAGAAGATAGATCATGATTCTCGCGGCGTTACATCTTTCACATTAAAACAAAAAAAATTGGGCCAACTTTACGGTTTAGTTATTTTTTTTATTATTCACTAAAGTGTATTTTTTCCCAAAAAATAGCTTTTTAAAGACCGCTGGGCAAATACAGTGCAACATAAAATATTGCAGCAATTGACATTTTATTCCCTAGGGTCTCTGCTAAAACATATACAATGTTTGGGGGTTCCAAGTAATTTTCTAGCAAAAAATATTGATTTTAACCAAGTATCAGAAAAAGATTTAGACTTTAAGTGGTTAAACTTCCGGCATTTACACGTTGTTAAAAACTTGGCAGACTGCCCAGATGTTTTCTTTTGACAGCTGAGGGAGCAGATAAGTCTCTCCACTTGTTATATGAAAGAATCGCAAACTCTGCCATAGAGATCGTCAGAATCGAGATCACAATTTTTTTTAACGATTACTTGTGCAGCTCTACTTAACAGTGATAAGCATTGACATTTAAGTTATCAAAGTCAGGTCTTAGACGTATGTACAAGAGTAGAAAAAAAGGAAATCCTTAACCAAGCAGTTTCTAAATCCAAAGCATTTTTTTTTTCTTTCAGATTTGACATGAATGTTAGTGTGGTACAAATCATAGATCTCCTGTGAGGTTTTTATTGGCCCACTTTGTAGATTCCCTCTTCATGTTTGTCCTAGTGGTCAGTAAAACAAATCAAAACATTTTGCTAAAAACAATCAGCTCCTGGACTATCAATACTACTACAAATTGCTCCATAGGAGCATGCTATAGAAGAGAAAGTAAATAATACTTTTGCATTGCGATTACATTGGGAGTGTCACAGCACTTTCTGTCAGTGAGGCTGAGCTATTGTAGCTCTGTCCAGCCTCTCCCTACAGCAAGCAATAGATGTCTGTTAAAAGTCATCTGTTGCTGAACTGTTGCTGAACAGCTGCATGTGGGTCTAGATCTGGCCTCCGCTGACCAGAGGCAGAACATTTTTCACCATCGATGTAGTCGAACCACTTTTTTCCCCCCTGCATACATCGGCCTGTAACATTAAAAGGGGAATACCGTTCACCTAAAGTAAAATTCATATGTTCAATTTGAACTTTAAAATTCCACTACAACACATAAAAGTTGCACTAACGGGATATCATTTTAATCAGCAGATATTGTTGATTATATTTGTGGTATCTATACAGGGGTGCACCAATTGTGTAAAAGTTGCACTTAGGAAACAGGAAAGTGACACTTTTAATACCATTTCCAATAAACAAGAACATATGTAACCGAAGTTGCTACAATGAAAGGTCTCTCAACCCTCCCCCCAAAAAACTGGTTTACTGCATAAGGGTAGACTAAAAATGCTAAAACTTATAATTTGTGGAACAATGACTTGCCAAATCAAAAAAGTTCCTGGGATTCAAGAGGATTTAGGGATAAAAAAGCTTGGGGACTTTCGTTGTTAAAGTCCAAGGTAGTCCATAACTGCTCAAATTAAAAAAAAAAAAAAAAAACCTCTATACCACAGTGGTTCGCTGTAATCCAAAAACAGGAAAATGCAGCTGAAGTGGGCAAGACTTTTTTTTTAATCAAAAATCAGCATTACAAAAATTAAGAGATGACAAATCTCTATATTACTTAAAACTACCATGTATGGAGAAATGTGAAAAAACATGCCACCTGCCATCTTACCTTCCTTATTATACTACCTCCAATCAGAATAAATTTTTACCAGCATACCTTTCCTATATAATATCAGCCTCCATAAAAACCCACTATGAATGCAAAAGTTTCTGATAAGCGCTTCCTCTACCTGTACCACCCCTTACCAGCTTCAACTAGCCTGGAAAAATGAATCGTTAGCAAGATGTAGGATTTTTTATTTTTTTTGCAGCCAGAGTTTTGCAGGTATTCATTGACATTTTGTTAACTTACAGGTAGGTGTTTGTGTTGCACAGGTTCACTTTAAAAACAGAATGTATGATGTATAAATTAGGAAAATAGACAATGTATGATGTTATGGAGGGCTCTGAAAACAATGTTTAACTTGGTAGCTATAATTTTCTGTATCCTTACAGTACACAAAACGCTCATGTACATCAAGTACGGCTTAATCATAAAGTAAAATAACCTACATATACATACATTTTTTATATATATATATATATATATATATATATATATATATATATATATATATATATATATATATATATATATATATATATATATATATATATATATATATATATATATACATACATACACACATATATACACATATATACACATACATACATACACACACACACACATACATACATACACACACACACACATATATACACACACATACACACATATACATATTATATAGACACACTTTTTTTTTGTTTTTAGGTTACGGTACATGCTATCCTTTGTGAGTATGCCAATTTAAGTCGCAAAAAGTGGAATGTTACAAGCTTTAAAACCTGAAATGCTCTGTTGCAATACTTAACTTTTTGTTTCTTCACAATAATATGCAAGTGTCAGTGTCTTTTTCAGATGTAAAACTTTTGTTAGTTGAGTTTTTAAGCAAATACAAAATAGATGTGAGGTCCCCACTTTCTAGGAGGTACTGACCTGGCACATTAGATATGTTTTTTTTTTTTTTTCCTTGGGGCCGATTGTTGGACCATACAATGCAAAAAGCCAGGGCTAATCCAGTTATTTATTAATACATGATATAACATTGTTAAATATTTTAAATAGGTTAAAATCCAGTCAGCCAAGGACATCAATTATGTGTAAGAAAAATATTTCCATAAATTTATAGCCCTTACATAAGCAAATTTTTTCTGCATGTGTTTAAAGATTAGGTAGAATTTTTATTGGTCCTTGGTTAAGGGAGCAGAACATGGAAAGGGCTTCTGCTGTCTTGTTTGTAAAGGTGCAAGTGTCAGGATTGTCCCCTTCATGCTCACTTCACTGCTAAATAAGGCACTTATTCAAAACAAGTATGCATACCATTAGTGCTGACTTTACTGACTGCCGCAGTGTCAACTCATTTCTATACCAACTGGTACTTTAGTAAAGTAGAAAAAATCCTGACTGGAATGAGCTAGAAAACCTGTTCATTAGTGAGCTGAATGGCAGGAAATACTGTATTGCAAGGTATTCAGTTTTTATATAGCAGTGCATTCAGAATATTTTTATACCATTGTCTTTACCTTAAACAGCTATTCAATAAAAATAGCAATGCTAAAGAGGCTTCAGAAGAAAAAAATCTGACCTTAGAATGTTAACATTTTGAAATTAAAGAGTTGAATTAGCAAATAGGAGTGGGGTGGTTATCAAGCCATTAAAGTTGTGTACCATTATAAAGAATGCATGACCAAAGTTGTAACAGTGTTTATGAAATTTGCTTCAGTTTACAGTCTATCTTGGGCAGCTTTCTCAAGGTAATACACATTGACTAAGTGGCGTTTCAGGTGCTTTGAATATTCCTCTGTTTTCTTGAATGTACGATCACAAAAAATGCAGACAAAACTTTCAGCAGCAAGAGTTTTAGCAACAGGAGTCAATTTACATGAAGGTTTTGGACCTAAAGTTTCTTGAGCATATTGTAAACCATTTAAACCAGAGTCATCACTTCTTTCTGAAACATTATCACTTATATCACTACCCTCATGACTGTGGATTCCTTCATCTTCCTCAACATCCAAGGATGCACTACTAATGAGGTCACATGGATTATGCTCACTACATTCTGTATGCTGATCAACTGATGTATTTGACGGTGACTGAGGCAATTTTAAGTCATCTGATTTGCATTGTACTGAGTGTTCCATCTGTGAATTGCTTTCTATTTCTTTTATAGGGCAACACTGAAACTCTTCAGCTACTGCTGCAGATTGATCTGCTTGGGAATCATAGTCTGAAGTTTGCACGTCTAGTAAGGATTCTGTTTTGGTGTCCTTTTTTTCGGTGTTATGAGTCACTGGAGTATTCTCTATCTGAGCAATTTCTCCTTCACTCAAACTATTGTCTCTTTCTAAGGGCAGCTCACTTGAAGTCTCCATTTTTTCATCAGTTGAAGTAAGAACATTACCAAAGGAAACTGCGTCATTTACAACAGCCTCTGGGCCATTTACAACAGCCTCTGGGCCATTTACAACAGCCTCTGGGCCATTTACAACAGCCTCTGGGCCATTTACAACAGCCTCTGGGCCATTTACAACAGCCTCTGGGCCATTTACAACAGCCTCTGGGCCATTTACAACAGCCTCTGGGCCATTAACAACAGCCTCTGCGCCATTAACAACAGCCTCTGCGCCATTAACAACAGCCTCTGCGCCATTAACAACAGCCTCTGCGTCATTAACAACAGCCTCTGCGTCATTAACAACAGCCTCTGCGTCATTAACAACAGCCTCTGCGTCATTAACAACAGCCTCTGCGTCATTAACAACAGCCTCTGCGTCATTAACAACAGCCTCTGCGTCATTAACAACAGCCTCTGCGTCATTAACAACAGCCTCTGCGTCATTAACAACAGCCTCTGCGTCATTAACAACAGCCTCTGCGTCATTAACAACAGCCTCTGCGTCATTAACAACAGCCTCTTCTTCAGTACCATTTTCTCCTTCCTGTTGACTGTTTTCTACTGGTTCTTTAGCATCGGGCTGATAAACTACAATTTCGGCAGCAGATGAAGCTCCCAATGGTAGGTCAGGTGTGCTGGCCAAGTGCTGGTTCTGCAGGATATTCGCTTCTACATCATAATCCACAGATGTTTTCTTAGATTTGCTTTTTGCGGTATCAGTGCTTTCCAACATAGTTTTTTTTTTATTAAGATGTTTCTGTTGGCTACTCTTATTCATAAATAGCTTCTGCTTCTGGGACTTTCCAGCTCGTTTACCTTTTTTAAATATTTCACGTACTGGTTGGTTATTTTGACTCAATTTACTTTTCTTCATACTGGTATTTTGTGCATCATTAGTTTTCAATGGCTTATCAAGTACCGAGCTAAATTTTCTTTTTGCACGTTTGGCTTTTAAAGTATTCTTATCACCACTTGTATCCTCAGTCTTATGTGAAGAGATCTTGCAACTACGTTTGGTAACCTGGCCAATGGAAGCAGACTTAAGGGTTTCACATTTCTCTTTATTTGGTTTTATTTTCCCATCAGTTTTCTTTTCTACTGACTCCGATCTTACTTGTGAATTTTCTTTTTCTTCTTGCTTATTTACACTAAACTCTGAAACTGGAACTTCTTTTTTTGTCCGCAGTTTCACTTTGGAAACATCCATTGTGATGTCAGTGCAACCAGAATGTCTGGACTTGATGTGATACTGCAGGTTACACTTCTTAGATGCAGCATAATCACAAACAGGACACAAGAACTGACGTGGGTTGACATGTAACTCCACATGCTTTTTGAAATTGCTGCGGTCTGCCGTCTTGTAGTTACAGTGTGGGCATGTTAAAGGTTTTGGCCCATTATGGAGCTGCCGGGCATGCCGTGTCACTTCATGTTGATTTGACGCTACATAATTACACTGCTCGCATTTGAATGGCTTTTCACCTAAACAACACAATAAAAATATTAATTCAATGCAGCAGAGATTGGAAACTTAATCACCACACTATTACAAACAGAAAAAAAAAACATGCAGAGTTGTGTAAAAATATTAAAATTCATACCCAGCTGCTCCTGTGAAGGCATTAAAAAAAAAAACAAACAAAAAAACACATATTGGTAAAACATTGCGTGTTTGAGGAAAGATTAATTCACAAAAATCTTGGTAAAATTTAAAATCTATGGTTTAATATAGTTATTTTAAAAACTCTGTAGTTCATACATAATACAGAAAAGCATATCATTTCCAAGTAGAGATAGGAGAACCAAGTCAGAGGGTATAGATCTGTCCCAGTTTGTCTACCCATATCCAGCTATACTTTGAAGTCCCAATTTCATTTATTTTCCTCTTTGAATTGTTTTGGATTTACCAGCCAACACACAAGCATAAAACCCCCTGCTACAGGACTATACCCAGTATGACCTTCAGATACCGGAAGGTATTTCAAATCAGGGAACTAAGCTGCTAGCAATCAAAATGAGATGTGCAGATGGTAGCACTTTTGAACGATCCTTTAGATTATAAATAGACCATAAAATCCAAGGTAGAGATTGAGTGTATATAGTCTATTTACAATAAAGATGATCGTTCAAGGGTGCGGCCATCCGGACCCCTTTCGATTTCTATGCAGCAAGCAAGCTGGGTGAGGACCTTGCTGGAAAGGTGCATGTGGGGTGCTGGCAGTACGGACCTACCAGGAGCAACGTTTTCCTATCGTTTGTTATACCGAACTAAGCTGCTGCATCCAGCTCCAGGAAAAGGTTTAACCACTTCAATACCAGGCACTTTTGCCCCTTCCTGCCCAGGACAAATTTTCAGCGATGTCACACTTTGAAAGACAATTGTGCGGTCAAACAACACTGTCCCAAACAACATTTTTTATAATTTTCTTGCCACAAAGAGCTCTCTTTTGGTCGTATTTGATCACCTCTGGGGGTTTTTTTTTTGCTAAACTAAAAAAGACCCACATTTTTGAAAAAAAAAAAAAAAAAGAAAAAAAAAAAAAAAAGGCATTTTTTCTTAGTTTCTGTAATAAAATTTCGTTTTCCCCCTCACCGACGGGCACTGATAGGTAGAATTGATGGGCACTGATTGGCGGTGCTGAGTGGCACTGATAGGTGTTACTGCTGGGAACTCTAATGGGCACCGAATGGCACTGTGGTGGGCTCAGATTGGCAGCTGAGTGGGGCTGTGGCGATAGTCAATGTGCTGATTATCAGCGCAGGGACCCCACCCCCCCTCCCGACAGGGAGAGCTGGCGATTGGCTCTCCCTGTCAGCGCGAACAGAGTAATGCCTGCACTTCCTTGTTCACGCGATGATCAGCTATGATTGGTCACAGACTGAAACGCCGAGATCGCCGCGCGCCCCTGGCTGGTGGAAAGTGATTAAAAGGGGTTGTAAAAAGGAAAAACATTTTTTTTATTTTTTAAATAACAAACAAGTTATACTTACCTCCACTGTGCAGCTCGTTTTGCACAGAGTGGCCCCGAACCTGGTCTTCTGGGGTCCCTCGGCGGCTGTCTCGGCTTTCCCCCGCAAGTACTTCTCACCTAAATGCAAACTCCCTTGCATGGTGAGAAGCACTTGCGGGCGCGCTCCCGTGATACAGCCGGCGGCTATAGCTATATATCACTCAGCTCCGCTCCCCGGTACGCCGCGTCATTAGATGCGATTGACAGCAGCACGAGCCAATGCTGCGCTTCTTTCAATCCATCCACTCTAGCCAATCAACAGCCAGGATGAGCGGCAAAGAGGATGTCGGGGGCGAGCGCGGGACTTTCGAGGGGACAAATAAGTAAAAATGGGGGGCCGGTATAGTCAGATGTTTTTTCACTTTAATGCATAGAATGCATTAAGGTGAAACATGTTTTACCTTTACAACCCCTTTAACACAATTGCTAAAATACTAAAAAAGGGTGAAAACTATTTAAAAAGACTGCACCCTGTAAAGATGTCTTTCAATTTACTTTAAAGTGGTTAAATAATCCTTGAATAAATACCAGAGATTTAAATATAGAATTTAGACCTTAAATAAGAAAAAAATAAGTAGGAGCTTCCCTGCTTTATCAAAAACACATACAAAAACAGAAAAACATCATAACCCAAGGGTGGGAATCCGGCTGTCCTGGAAATAGAGTAACCAGTAAGTCCGGTAACTCCGGTTTTCTAAAGTAGTCTTCCATGACAGCCCATGAGATGATTAACAAGAACTTACTAGATTAGGGAGGGTCATCAAAAGCCCTAAAAGACCTTAAAGTGGAAGTAAACCCTTCCACATGACTTTGGCCTACAGGTAAGCCTAGATTAAGGCTTACCTGTAGGTCCAATAAATATCTCCTAAACCTACATGGTTTAGGAGATATTTAGCGATGAAAAGGCATCGCTGTCTACGGCGCATGCGCCGTAGACAGCGGCGCGCAGGCGCACTGAGGGCGCACTGAGTATGCCGCTCTCACGGCAATATGCCGATCTCGTGCGCATGCGTGGGAGTGACGTCATCGCCGCTCCAGCGAATGATAGCGATGGAGCGGCGAGACCCGGAAGTCACTCCGGCCCTGGATGGCGGCGAAGAATATTGAAGATAAGGGCCGCTTCGGGGGCTTCGTTTTCAGGTAAGTTTTTCATAATGAGCTATGCATACTAGCTCATTATGTCTTTGCCTTGCAGGGTGTCTTTTTTTTTTTTTTTTTACAGAGGCTTTACTTCCTCTTTAACCACCCTCGGGATTACACATACATACACACATATATAGTGAACCCAGTCATCTTCTCAATAGAGCGAAAACCCAAAAAGGTAGGGGACTTGGCTGCAGGGAAAACGCTAAGCCATATCAGGAAACAAGAGCTAAATTTACACACATGATGGACTCCAAAAAAAAAAAAATATCCATAATAGAATACCCAGCTCTAGTGAGGCCCTGGTAAACAAAGGACAGATAAATGTCCCTTAAAGCATGCGTGGCCAAAGAGACCTGTTAATTGAAGAACACTGTAAGCGAGGACTTGACAGCAAAGTGGAAAAAATCTAGCCCCAACAGACCACTACATGGAATGACTAGGTCTGAACTATGGCGGAGATGTAAAAACAACACCCTGTATAGAATATAGAGCTGCACGATTCTGGCCAAAATGAGAATCACAATGCCTTTGCTTAGAATAAAAGGATCACGATTCTCGGGACGTAAAATCTTTCACATTATATAAAAAAAAATGGGCTAACTTTACTGTTTTTTTTTTTTATAATTTTTTTATTTTTTTCAAAAAAAAAAAAAATTGCGTTTGAAAGAAGGCTGCGCAAATACAGTGTGACATAAAATATTGCAACAACCATTTTATTCTCTAGGGTCTCTAATAAAAAAAATATATATAATGTTTGGGGGTTTCCAAGTAATTATCTAGCAAAAAAAAAATTATTTTAACTTGAAACCAATAAATGTCAGAAAAAGGTTTAGTTTTTTTTAACTACACACAGTCTATTCCATTGACAAATTGTTACAATGTGTATACTTAAGTTCAACTGATAAAGAACGTTTTGATTCTTGGCAGACTGCCCGGTTTTTCTCTTCCTTTCTTTTGAGGGCTGGGGCTTCAGAAGAGCAGAGAATTCTTTGAATTGAAAGAATTGTGAAACACTTTAGTCAAGATCGCGATAACTATTCTTGACGATTAATTGTGCAGCTCTAATAGAACATAAGCACATCTGCTACAAAAGCATACGTCTAGTGACTTTCCACCACCTACATCCTTATATATATATATAAATGTGACAAAGCTCTGTGTCTTAAGACATACATGATCATCCAGGGACCGATATTAAAAAATTCCACCAAGTAGGAATAACCCACTATAAAAACAACAAATTTGTTAAATTACGACAACGGTAACACCTCAAGCTACTGTGCACCTACTGCCACTGAAAAGACTAAGCAGTAGGGTGTTGGCCTTAAATGCAAAGATAATACTTTAGGAATGTTAAGAGATGCCAAAAATCCACCAGAACCACCAGTCTCCAAATGCACCCTCCGTGGGAAAAGTAAAAAAAGGTGCATCTCAAAAAGTTAGAATATCAAAAAGAGAATTTCAGTAATTCAATTCAAAGAGTGAAACTCATATGGATTGAACACACACACACACACACACACACACCAAGCATTTCTTGCTTTTCATTTTGAGGATTATGGCTTACAGCTGGTGAAAATACAAAATTCCGTATTTCAGAAAATTTGAATATTGTGAAAAAATTTGAGTTACACTTACCGGTAACGGCTTTTCCTGTAGTCTTTCAGGACAGCCACTATGAGAGATAGTCTCCTCCTCTTCCTCTAGGAAACACTGCGCCAGCCCATAAATTCTTACTTCCCCTGCCGGACCTCAGTTTTTTTTGAGATCATCTCCGGCCAGCTGGGGAGACACAAGAACACATTAATAACATACACCCAATTATCATTGTCAAGCTGCGTTCTGGTCTTTTGCAAGACCCCCAGAATTATTTGGGTGGGTAACTAGGGCTGTCCTGAAAGACTACAGGAAAAGACGTTACCGGTAAGCGTAACTCTAATTTTCCCTTATCGTCATTCAGGACAGCCACTATGAGAGGATAAGCGAGCACTTACCTGTTAGGGTGGGACTACAGCTTGCAAAACCTTTCGCCCAAAGGCTTGCTCATCTGCCGACACCAGGTCCACTCTGTAATGTCTTACGAAAGTGGAATAGCTGGACTATGTTGCTGCCCTGCATATCTGGTCTGGCGTTGCTCCAGCCCTCTCTGCCTGAGAAGTTGCCATAGCTCTGGTCGAGTGTGCTTTTATACCCGAAGGGATCTCCTTCCCTGCTAATGTATATGCTTAGCCAATGGTTTATCTAAGCCATCTGGCAATCGTGCGTCGAGGTGCTCTGAATCCCTTTCTGGCCCCAGAAAATAAAACAAATAAAGAGTCTGACTTCCTTACTGAGCTGGTCAGCTCAAGGTACTGTAGGATACTTCTCCTTCCATCCAGAAAATTAAATTTCAGTTCCCCTTCTCCTGAGGGGTTGGGACAAAAAGAAGGTAATGCTACCTCCTGGCTTTTGTGAAAACCCGAAGCCACCTTAGGCTGCATTCACACATAGCTTTTCAGGCAGAAAATTGCACGAATTGCAGCGTTTACCACGTTTTGCCGCGAATTTTGTGCAGAGCAAAAAGGTCACCAATGTAAAAACAATAAAAAACGCCCAAATCTGCCTGATTCGCACGACAAAAAAGGGTCCGGAACTTGTTTGAGCTTCAGGCGTAGGGCTTCAGGCGTTTGAGTGGAGAGTTGAACCATCTCCATAGAGAATAATGTATTTTTTCCCTTCTAGCGTTTTGTAGCTTTAGGCTTCAGGCGACAAAACGCTCAGGTGTGAATGCAGCCTTAGGCAAAAATGCTGGATGAGTCTTGAGAACTATCCGGTCTGGAAAAATTACGCAAAAAGGGGGTCTAATTGATAAAGCCTCAATTTTGCTGACCCTCCTGGCAGTAGTTACTGCAACTAAAAATACTGTTTTTAGATTGAGCTCCTTTAGCAAACATCCGTCTAAGGGCTCAAAAAGGGGGTCCCGTTAGGCTCTGCAGAACTAAAAGACAGATCCCACCCGGGAAAGGGTGGACTTCGGACTGGTTTCTGTCTAGACAGAGCCCTAAAGAATCTGACTACCCACGGGTTGGTGGCCAGAGATCTTTCCAAAAAAAGTGCTGATACCTGACTTTTAAGGGCGGCTATGGATAACCCTTTGTCCGCCCTGCAGAAATTCCATCACAGCTATGGGGCTCTGCACTGAGAAGGAGCTTCCTGCACACCAATCATTGAAACTGAGCCAGACCTTTTTATAAATCCGGAGCATCTCCTTCCTGCTATTGAGGGTAGAGATTAATTTCTCTGAAAAGCCCTTAGCTTACCCTCCTCTGTAGCCAGGCCGCTAACTTCCACTGGTGTACCTGTGGGCAAAGGACTGGGCCCTGTGAGAGGAGATCCTCCAGAGCTGGAAGGAACAGGGGGGGTTCTGCTGCCAGCTGTTTGAGAACTGAAAACCATGCCCTTTTTGGCCAATGTGGAGCCACTAGAATTAGAGACGTGTTCTCTAGTTGAAACTTCCTTAAGACTGCCGGTAACAATACCAGAGGAGGGAAAGCATAACATGTCCTGAACTGCCAGTTCTGGGTTAACGCATCCACCCCCAATGCTCCTTCTCCGTTTGAGAAAAAAAAAAACAGGGGGCTTTCGCGTGGTCTCTTGACATGAAAAGATCCACCTCTGGGGGTCCCCATTTTTTGGATATGAGATTGGGTCCTGAAACCAGGAGGTCTTCAATCTCCCTCCTTCAGCTTCCTTCGGCTGAGAAAGTCCGCTATTACATTCCTCTCTCCTCTCTGAGAGTGAGAGAGTGTTGGACTCGGCCCAGCTTAAAATATCTGTGGCTAGGGCCAGCAGGACTCCGCTTCTCGTGCCGCCCTGCTTGTTTATATAGGCCACGACCGATGAGTTGTCTGACCGTACCTGGATGTGGTGACCCTGGAGTTCTTTCCTGAAAAACGTGAGAGCTAGTCCAACTGCCTTCAGTTCCTTCCAGTTAGACGATCTTTTAGTTTGTCGCCCTTCTAGGTGCCCTGAGCAATAAGGGAACCCAGATGTGCCCACCAGCCCTTGCGTCTGTAGTAACTACTTGAGAAACTGGAATAAGCCACAGACGTCCCTGCGACAGGTTCACTTCCTTCCTCCACCACCATAATAGAGATCTCTTTACCTGGTGAGGAACGTGTATTAAAAGGTGTCCAAGTCCCTCTGACTGTTGTCCCACACCCTTAGTACAAATGTCTGTAGAGGGCGAAAGTGCAGTCCCGCCCACTGAACTGCTGGGAGGGTAGAGGTTAGAAGGCCCAGCGTTGACATCAGAGACCTTTTGGCTGCACTGAAGAGAGGCAACTGCTCTGTCCAGTTTCAAGATCATCTCCATCGGGAGAAAAAAACTCTTAACAGCGTTGAGTCCAGCAGGTATCCTAGGTACACAATACGCTGTGAAGAAATGAGGCTGGAATTGTCCAAGTTCAGCAGCCACCCCAGGCCTGTTAGGACCCTCTTTGTTAGATCGAGATCTTTGAGTAGCTGATCTGGGGATCCTGCAAACAGGAGCAGGTTGTCCAGATACACTATAACTGACACTCCCTGGAGTCGTAGGAAAGCCATTGCCTCCACTAAGACCTTGGTAAAAATGTGGGGCGAGGAGGATAGCCCGAAAGGCAGTGCCTGAAACTGTAGATGCACTATTACACCATCCAGGTCTATTGCTAATCGGAGAAACCTCTGCAATGGGGATGTGTAAATACGCGTCCCTCAGGTCCAAAGAGACCATGAAGCAATTGTGCGGAAGCAGGGCTCTGACCGTGAAGATAGACTCCATGAGGAATCTCTTGTAGGTGATGGACCTGTTTAGAGGTTTTAAATTCAGAATCAATCTGAATCTTCCAGAGGGTTTTTTCACCACAAATATGTGGGAATAGAATCCCCTTCGTTCCTCCCCCTTGGTACTCTGCAAACTACCTTTTGATGTTCTAGTTCCCTTAGAGCCATTAACAAAGCCTCGGCCTTTGTTGTGCAATTGGATAGGTGCGTGACAAGGAACCTTTGCGGGGGAGGTCTTGCGAACTCCAGGTGGTACCCCCTTCTTATGACCCCCAGGATGAACCGGTTGGGGGAGATCGTCACCCACTGTGGAAGGAAGGCCCCCAGTCTTCCCCCCACCTTACCTGAAGTCATTGGTCTTTACAGGCCTTTTCAGGAGGGCGAAAAATCGCTCCTCATCGGCCCCTACCTGTTTGGCCCCAAGTTTTCTTTTGCCCCTCCGGTTTTGGAGTCTCCCTACGCTTTTGCAGACGAAACACCATTTTTTGTCTGTGCTGGGGACTTCCGTTTGAGAGGGAAGGACTTTTTTGTCCGCCGTTCGGTCTAGGACAGTATCTAACCTGGGACCAAAGGGGAGATAACCTGTCAGGGGTATACCGCACAACTTGACTTTAGATGCGCCGATTCCGCCGGAGGCGTCCACTATGTATGCGACACCTCGTAGGATCGTGGGCAAAGGATAGAATAGTCTCTTTAGCTGTACCAGCTTCAATATGTTCTTGAATCTGGGAGAGCCAATGTTCCAGGTTGTGGGCTACAACATTTCTGGCTTTAAATTGCCTATTGTTGAATCCCATGTCTTTTTAAGCAATGAGTCTATCCTCTTATCCATGACATCGGACAAGACCCCCATGTCTTCAAATGCCAGGTCCGTGTGTCTAGACACCTGCGAAAAGGCAGCATCCAATTTGTTTTTTTTGTTCCAAATGGATGTTGGATCCTCCGAAAAGGGGAACCTTCTGTCACTTCAGGTGCCACTGTCTGGCTGCCTTTGCTCCACCTCGGAAGGGCCTGAAATCTCCTCTGCCATAGCTGTAGTTGCAGGTGCAGAGCCCTGAGCCTGTGGTGAGGTTGTATCCTGCGGAGTGGGATTAGAGGGGAGCTGGAATTTTTCAAAAAGGGTTTTGAATGATGAAAAGGTGGATGAAAGCTCCTTTACAGAGGCTGCCAATCCAGACTTCTGTTCAGATTCCCTTTCTCTGACCAGGGAGTATATACAATCTTTGCACAAGACCTTAGTCCACGATTCCCCCCCAAAATGTCTACAGGAGGCACACTTCCTCTTAGAGCTATGGGTTGACTGTCTTTTCAGTAGCTTTCTGAAATACATGCATAAAAAAAAAAAAAAAGGCAGAAAAAAACTATTTTTTTTTTAAGCAAGCAGGAATTGAGATTCACAAGGAATGGACTATGACTGGTGTCAGTGCTGCAAGAGCCACCACACACAGACGTATACAGGACATGGGCTACAACTGTCGCATTCCTTGGGTCACTCCTGAACCAGAGGCGTGGTCAGAAGCGTCTTATCTGGGCTAAGAAAAAACGGACTGGACTACTGCTAAGTGGTCCAAAGTCCTCTTTTCGGATGGAAATAACATTTTTGCATTTTATTTGGAAATCAAGGTCCCAGAGCCTGGAGGAAGAGTGGAGAGGTACAAAATCCAAGTTGCATGAGGTCCAGTGTGCGGTTTCCAGTGAGTGGTGATTTGGGGAGCCATGTCATCTGCTGGCGTTGGTCCACTGTGTTTTAGTAAAGAGTTGTAAAAGGCAGAAGCTTTATCTTAATGCATTCTATTTATTAAAGTGCATGTAAACCGTCACATATACCCAGTGAAGTGAACAGCCTCAGATGATACACAGATGAAACAAATCTCCCTACATAATGTTTACATGTAGATCTGCTGTCTTTAGCTTTATATATTCTTTAGAACGTTCAGATTGTGTTAGCAGATTTTCTCTTCCTGTTTAACACTGCAGTTAAGCCTGGGCATACAGGCAAGACAGCTGACTGGAGGAAAGGCACACACCCAGTCTCCTCATAGGTTAAGAATTTCAGATCTGTTCATTGAAAATAGTTCAGGGCTCTACTCATCTATTTATAGCATCCTCCCCAACACAAAACTCAGGCTTCTTTTATCTCAGTTGACAGAGAACTAGTCAGAAGTTATCAGGCTGATAACAGGAGAACTGAGCAGGCGACAGCTAACCATAGTGCTTTGAAGAGAGATAAGAAAACACTACAGATATATGTGCCCAGCTCAAATTTCATCAATCGGGTTTACATACACTTTAAGATTAAAAAACCTTCTGTGTGTAGCAGCCCCCCCAGCACCCCCTAATTACTTACCTGAGCCCCATCTCTCTCCAGTGAGTGTCTTAGCTGTCCGGGACTCTCATCCAATTGGCTGAGACACAGCGGTGGTGCCATTGGCTGTCAGTCAGTTAGCCAATGAGGGGAGAGGGGGCGGGGCTCCATGTCTGAATGGACACAGGGAGCTGTGACTCTGCTCAGGTGCCCCCATAGTAAGCTGCTTGCTGTGGGGGCACTTGACAAGAGGGAGGGGCCAGGAGAATCGAAGAGGGACTCGAGAAGAGGTGGATCAAGGCTGCTCTGTGCAAAACTAACTGCACAGAGGAGATAAAAAAAATAAATAAAAAAAAACAAACAAGTTATACTTTAAAACAAGACTTTACAATGACTAAGTCCAAAGTCAACGCAGCCCTCTACCAGGAAATTCTAGCGCTTCCCTCTGCTGACCAGCTTTATAGAGATTATGATTTCGTTTTCCAGCAGGACTTGGCCCCTGCCCACACTGCCAAAAGTACCAATACCTGGTTTAATGATCATGATATCACTGCGCTTGATTGGCCAGCAAACTTGCTAGACCTAAACCCCATAGAGAATCTGTGGAGGTATTGTCAAGAGGAAGATGAGACACCAGACCCAACAATGCAGATAAGCTGAAGGCTGCCATCAAAGCAACCTGGGCTTCCATAACACCCCAGCAGTGCTGCAGGCTGATCGCCTCCATGGCGCGTCACATTGATGCAGGAATTCAAGCAAAAAAAGCCCAGACCAAATAAAGAGTGCATAATATACTGTACATGGACATACTTTTCAGTAAGTCAACATTTGTGTATTAAAATTTTTATTTTTATTGGACTCATTTAATATTCACATTTTCTGAGATACTGAAATTTTGGGTTTTCACTAGCTGTAAGCCATAATCAAAATTAAAAGAAAAATGCTTGAAATATATCACTGTGTGTGTGTGTGTGTGTGTAATGAATCTACAGTACCGTAAAAAAAGTATTCATACCCCTTGAAAATTTCCACATTTTGTCATGTTACAACCAAAAACGTAACTTTATTTTATTAAGATTTTAGGTGATAGACCAACAAAGTGACACAGAATTGTGAAGTGGAAGGAAAATAAGTGGTTTTCAATTTTTTTTTACAAATAAATGTGAAAAGTGTGGCGTGCATTTGTATTCAGCCTCCTTTACCCCCAACTAAAATCCAGTGGAACCAATTGCCTTCAGAAGTCACCTAATTAGTAAATAGAGTCCACCTGTGTGCAATTTAATCTCAGTATAAATACAGCTGTTCTGTGAAGCCCTCAGAGGTTTGTTAGAGTACCTTACTGCAAACCTACCAAGACATGTCCGTCCACCTAAACTGAGAGGCCAGGCAAGCAGAGCATTAATCAGAGAAGCAGCCAAGAGGCCCATGGTAACTCTGGAGGAGCTGCAGAGATCCACAGTTCAGGTGGGAGAATCTGTCCACAGGACAACTATTAGTGGTACACTCCACAAATCTGGCCTTATGGAAGACTGGCCAGAAGCAAGCCATTGTTGAAAGAAAGCCATAAGAAGGCCCGTTTGCAGTTTGCCAGAGGCTATGTGGGGGACACAGCCAACCTGTGGAAGAGGGTGCTCTGGTCGGATGAGACCAAAAATTAAATTTTTTGGCCTATAAGCAGAATGCTATGTGTGGTGGAAAACTTAACACTGCACACACATCACCCTCAACACACCGTGAAACATGGTGGTGGCAGCATCAGGTTGCGGGGATGCTTTTCTTCAGCAGGGACAGGGAAGCTGGTCAAAGTTTATGGAGCCAATTACAGGGCAATCTTAAACCAAAACCTGTCTGCAAAAGACTTGAGACTAGGGCGGAGGTTCACCTTCCAGCAGGACAATGACCCCAAACATACAGCCAAAGCTACAACAGAATGGTTTAGATCAAAGCATATTCATGTGTTAAAAAGGCCCAAAGTCCAGACCTAAATCTAATTGAGAATCTGTGGCAAGACTTGAAAATTGCTGTTCACAGACGCTCTCCATCCAATCTGACAGAGCTTGAGCCATTTTGCAAAAAAGAAAGGGCAAAAATTTTACTCTAAAATGTGCAACGCTGGTAGAGACATACCCAGAAAGACTTGCAGCTGTAATTGCAGCGAAAGGTGGTTCTACAAAAGTATTGACTCAGGGGGGCCGAATACAAATGCACGCCACATTTTTCAAATTTTTTTTGTAAAACATTTTGAAATCCATTTATCATTTTCCTTCCACTTCACAATTATGTGCCACTTTGTGTTGACCGATCACATAAAATCCCGATAAAATACATTTACATTTCAGGTTGTAACATGACAAAATTAGGAAAAAAGGAGGTGTGTGTGTTTCTCAAATAGCAGTAAGACTAATCCCAACCTCAAAGCAATTAGCCTCTAATGTGCAATAAGCAAGCCAGCAATGACTGTTTAGCCATTTGTAGGCACCATGGAGTAAACCAACCTCAAAATTTACAGCAGAAAGTGCATTCCGTTTCCTTTCACAAAAACTGTTTTTTTACTGCTTTCACCTCCCACCAATGCTTACCAGACCACTAATCTGTAAACAAACAAAAAGCAGATGCAATGGAAAAGCGAGGGTGGGGAACAGGACTTTACTGCTTCTTTTGTTACATTTACTTAATTGCTCCACAGTGTAGTGCAGCTACAGATGTTAATGAAGGTTTGTCCTTAAACTTATTTATTCCTTGTTAAGAATAAGTAAATATTTGAACATCCATAATCTGGCCACAGTTCTACTTTAAAAGGGTTGGTTCACACTGCGTGGTTCGAGATCGCATGTCATTCGCACCGCACTGCAGTGCAAAATCACATGCTTTGTCTGTGTGATGCGAATTCAGCAAAACAGATAATATGGCTGAATTCGCATTACATTAGGACCAAACCCGCACAGGATCCTTTTTTGGTCCGCAGCAGAATCAGATCGCATGGGTGTTCACAAACATGCAATCAGATTTCTGTCCAAGTTTACAGATCGCACCGAGATATGCAAATTGATTTGGGGGTGTCATTAACTTTTGACACTCCCAGCAGTTACCATAAGGAAGTGTGAACTGCCGCTGAGACATGCGATGTGGGAACTCGCAGTGGATTCACAGGGGTCCCACATTCACAGCAGTGTGAACCGGCCCTAAAGCAGTAGCACTGTCCGGTACATTATTTCTTTTTAGGAGCACCTTGTAGGTATATGCCATAATGTGCTAGGATGCACAGCATATTTAGCACATTATGGCAAAAGTACCTGTCAAAGAAGACCTCCAGTGCTGCGGTCTGATCGATCATCAGGTCCCGGGTGCTTCCATCTTCATCTGGTCTTCCTTCCAGGTTCCCTGTCTTCCACCAATTGAATGGCTGGACTGTCATGACTTCACATGTGCGGCTCAGTGCACATGACCGCTGACAGACAGGAGGAAGCTTTTATGACAGAAGAGACCAAAATGATCTCTTCTATCATACATATCCTGCCTGTAAGCAAATTTTCAAAACGTGGCTTTACTACCACTTTAAGGGTCTTGAAGTACAGGATAGATCAAACTGAACCATAAACCTTTGAGAACTGAAGGAGTTTGAGGAGAAGCCCAAAAAGCATTACAGCGGGGATGGGTGGATTTGGGGAGGGCATGGGATTGGTGGACAGTGGACAATAACTCCTTGGGCCTCTAGATTCAGCACAACCTGCATATTAGCTGCTGCAGGTTGTAGAGACAAAGGAATATTTGTAGCAAAAAAAAAAAAAAACAACACCGACATAAAAGAGCAGGGGAGAACATTTAGTAAAATTTAATTATCTGAAAAGTCTAGCTAAATCTCTCCACCCTGTTGCCAACAGATGGGGGAAAGCCTTTAGGCAAAAGGAAGGCTTATCTAAGAACACAGAAAATATAGTGGTCCAGGGTCATGAAGTCACAGATGTGTTCTTTGACTTGAATGTATATCACCTAGGTGATTTTTACTTGATTCCAGTAAAGCTTAAAATAAATGTACAAGCTACTTTTAACAAGTCATGGAGAGCAATAAACCTTTATTCTAACATTCTCTTAATTTCCATGCAGTTATTAGATGTGTGCGTATACACCCACACACGTTAGACAAGAATGTGAAATGTATTTTCAGTAGGGCTGCACCAATATTTTTTATTTTATTTTTTTACAGGCGAGTAACGTCACCTTTGTGGTGCAATTTGAGCCCATACAAAATTAAAAGGCTCAAATCGCACTGCAAAGAAACGCTCCTGTGTGAGCCCAGTATAGAAAGACAGGAAAGCAAAAGAGGTTTGCCCATTGCTGCACTTGGCTTCCCTGTCTCTCTTTACTGGATCTGCATGAACACAGTAAAGAGACTCAGACAGGAATAGCACTGCATTCCTGTTCAAATTGCATGCGATACTTTGCAGTGCAATTTGAGCAGATTAATTTTGTATCGGCTCACATCGCACCACAAAAGGTTTTGGTTTCAGGTATTGGAGCATTTGCTCAAATACTTGTGCAAATACTCGGCACCGATACTGTGCAAATACTCGGCACCGATACTGTGCAAATACTCGGCACCGATACTGGTATTGGTGCAACCCTAATCCATAATGCCAACCTGTGCCGTTTAGATCATATGCAGGTTTTTATATATAGCCTTACATTTATCTCTACCCACTAATATGTATGGATTATGGCTTTCCATCAAACATACCATATATGAACCACATAAATCACTAACCTGAGTGAGTCCGCATATGTCGAGTCAAATGGGTTTTTTGTGAGCTGGAATATGGACACATTATACACTGATAAGGTCTTTCCCCTATTAAAAAAAAAAAAAAAAAAAGAAGTTAGAAAAAAAAATTAAAATCTTGTTATAAAACTACAAACCGTGCCATATACAGTTAAACAGGAAAAAAAAAAAATGAAAAAAAAAATTAGATATCTTCAATTAGCCGATTATGCTACAATTTGACAAGCAATTGGGTACAACATTATCCGACTATACATCCTGTCCCTTTTGACTGCATAGATGTAAAATCCAGTGTCACAGATACCACATCTAAGGACTGTTAAGTTTCATTATAGTAAATTTTTGTTTTTAGGTCAGGATGCACATCAGGTTTATCTATGGTCTGATTTAAAGACCAACTCCAGCTCATAAATATCTCTGCACAAAACCTAACATGGGACATTTTTTACTTTTTTTACCCAGCCTGCACACTTTCAAAACCACAAGAAAAAAAAAAAAAACATTTGGATTTAAAATTTACTGCAGGTTACAAACACCAACAGTCACCAGGATGAGCAAGGGGCAGTTCAAATGCTCCTAAAGCCAACCAGTCAGAATACATCCAGCCTTACAAAAGACAACATTCTATTGCAAAAACATTCTCGCACCACTGCAAAATGATTGCTGGTTAAAATATTCTTCTCCGAGCTGTATATGAAGCAGCCAATGGCAGAGAGCACTGAATAGAGTGTTCTGGCAGGGTGTGCTGTCCCCCCCATCAGCACACAACAGCTCAGCAGAGGAGATTGCTATACTAACTTTGCATAGTTATTAGTACCGTGGCTCTGACCATAGAGTTTTTTTCTGTTCAACCACAAAAAACGCAATGTGTTTACCAGGCTTTAAGAAGAATAGAATCATCTTTTTTCAAATAGAGGTCTCCCTTGCGCCTTTATTATTTTGATTACTAATCCTAGTCCCTAATGCAACAAGATGACAGTGTCAGAAAATTATAAAAACCGTGTGCAACAGCAATATAACTCCCACTGCTGGGTCAAATGGTTATTGTGCCATGAATCTGGAAATCATTTTATAGTCAACAGGTGTACACCAAAGTTTGCATGCAAATCCTATAGGCTGACAAAGCAAATGAATACAGCGAAGAAAAAGACAAAATTGTTTATGTTGCTCTGGATCTGGTAATCGTCCCGAGGCCAACCAACAGTTTACAGAAGCCTGGAAAATGCCACAACGCACAGCCCATTGATCAGAAAGTCAGTACAGAATATGCTACAATTTACCAGTGCAGTAGGTATGGATAGGGTTTCCAATCCAAAACCAAGCCATCAGCCAGAAGCCTAACTTCTCACAAAGTTAGACTGCAAAGATGGGTCACACCACAGGCCGTGTAACAGCACTGAACTAAAGCCCCATACACACTGAGATTTTCTACTTATTTTTGTCTTGAGATTTACCAAAACCACGTATTAAAAGGGCTTGCCTGATTGCATAAAAATTGAAACTCCTAAAAGGTTTGACCTCATAGTACTGTATATGGTTTTGGTAAATCTGAAGACAAAAAAAAAAAAAATCAGCAGAAAATCTGATAGTGTGTATGGGACTTTAGACTGAGTAGTGCAGCCAACACTGGTCTGGGAGCACACCTAAGCACAGCCAAGGAAAGCACTCAAACTCCTAGGTCACTTGCAAACAAACTAAGACATGACCAGTTGGAAGCATGGTTTTATAAGGGCTGGATTAAAGTTTGTTTGCCAGTGTAAAAACCTCCTATAAGCAGCGGTTCAACCCACTGTACAAGAACTACCATCATGTGCCCCTCAATGGACAATTAAGAAACACTTCTCCACGATCATTTAACCACTTCAGCCCGGACCATTTGGCCGGCCAAAGACCAGAGCACTTTTTGCGATTCGGCACTGCGTCGCTTTAACCGACAATTGCACGGTCATGCGACGTGTCTCCCAAACAAAAATTGACATCCTTTTCCCCCCACAAATAGAGCTTTCTTTTGGTGGTATTTGATCACCTCTGCGGTTTTTATTAAATGCCAATGGTCCCAAAAATGTGTCCGATGTGTCCGCCATAATGTCGCAGTCCCCATAAAAAACAAAAATGCTTATTGTGATTTTTTTTTTGTGATTTTTGTGATTTTTTACCAAAAATATGTAGAATACATAATCGGCCTAAACTGAGAAAAAAAAATGTTTTTTTTTAAAAAGCAAATATGGGGATATTATAGCAAAAAGTACAAAATATTAAGTTTTCAAAATTGGCGCTTTTTTGTTTATAGCGCAAAAAATATAAACCGCAGAGGTGTTTGGGTGCAGCGTTGCATGACCACACAATTGTCAGTTAAAGTGACGCAGTGACGTTTTTCAATTAATGGCCAGGTCATTCAGCAGCCAAATCTTCCGGGGCTGAAGCAGTTAAACATATTCATAGTGATACTAAAATTTACGGATAACAACCAAGTGTTCATAACATCCTCTTGGCGTCAAAAGTGAAGACAACCCGTAAAGAAAGTTTACAAGTAGATAATCCACCACCAATTTAGATGAAGGATTACCAGAATGTTTGAACCCAAAAGGGCATACACCGAGTGAGTCAAACAGGCTTGTGGTGGTGTACAATAATTGAAATCTGGTGACCTTTGATAAATGAATCCATATATGTAGTAGGAGAGGAGAACAAAATGCCACATAGCGTGATTCCATAAAAATTGAGTATTTATTAAAGTTCATCTCCATACATGTGAATTTAACTTTATTAAATACTCAGTTTTTATGGAATCACGCTATGTGGCATTTTGTTCTCCTCTCCTACTACATATATGAACACATGGGAGAATATATCCATCTTGCTCCATGAATACCTACCTTGAAGGTCACTACCCATGAGAGCCATTTGAAGACTTGTGAAATTACCGGATTTATAAAAGGTTTAAGCCTTCATCTTTGGTGTACACCAACACAAGCCTGTTAGAACCCAAAAGGGCGTAGGCCCATTGAGTCAAACACTCTGGTAAGGCCCCATGCATACGAGACGCAGATGCAAACTCTGCTGAACGCATGTTTTAAAAACGCGCGTTTTGCTGTGTTTTCATGTTGCGTTTAGCCGCGTTTGCGTCTATAAGCATTTGTAAAGATAACATCATATAGACCCTCCCCAAGCTCAGAAAGCATGTATTAACTATTTCTGCCATTGTGTGAGCAGCAGCAGCAGAGAGAGCAGTTGTACACTTGCATTTGCCTCTCTGTGTTTTTTTTTGGAAATGGATCCCATATTGAATATATGTCAGGAAATGCTCCTGATGTTGCTCTTGATGAGGCAGCAACGTCGTCGCAAATTTGCATGAGAGGTCCAGAATCAGAGCTTGGCGATATTGGACCCACCTGTTGATGGCACAGCGAATGCCCGTTGGATATTTCGCAAACATATATGCATTTCACAAACATGTATGCATTAGTGAGTATATATGCTCTATGATCTAAACTAATTACGAAACATTTTTCTAGTATTTTTTACGGTCTACCATCATATTTCTGAGTTTTCTGGTCCAAAAAAATTGGGTTCCTTTAAAAAGGCTTATAAACGCAAACACGGCTAAACGCAGGTGCCAGCGTTTAGCTGCGTTTTGCGTCTGAAACGTGGAAAAGCAAAGTGTCTGAACGCATTTTTTTGCTTCTGGAAAAACGAGGTTAAAACGCAACTGCATAAAAACGGGAAAAAACGAGACTGTGTACATGGACACATAGGATAACATTGCATGCGTTCAGGTGCAGTTGAAAAAAGTGTCCAACTGCCTCTGAACGCACGTTTAACAGCGTCTCGTGTGCATGGGGCCTAAGCCTGCATCTAAATTGGTGGTGGATTATCTACTTGTAAAACTTTCATCACAAGTTGTTTTCCGTTTTGGACGCCAAGAGGATGTCATGAACACTTGGTTGCCATCAATTAAATTTTTGTACTCACTACACATTGGGTTTCTACTACTCTCGAATTTCATGTTTATTTGTTTATCAATCTCGATGTGGTATGAATATGTTTAAAGTGGATGTAAACCCAAAATTTCTTTCTGTCTGGCACAATATAGAGTATGGGATTTCAGATCAGCTGTGCCCAGTCTTGCCACAAAGAGTTAATCCAGCTCTGAGCAATCCTCAACTTTTTTTCAGTGAAATAAAAAACGGACAAACTGAAAACTTTGTCCGTTCTTCCCCCTTGCTGTGATTGACATAGGATTTGCACTAGCCTAAGACATGCATTATTTTTTAATTCTCACCCCCACTCCTTTCTTCAGCAGCTCTGCAAGGATTGGCTGTTCCACACCTCAGCATGATTTGGCATGCTGAAATCATGTGGGGACTTTTCTGGGTTTTGAATGTTAGTGATCATAGCAGAAGTTCAGTGTAAGAAATACACAGGAGAAAATGCATGTTGTTGATAAGGGGTGGGTGGGGAGTCTACTGACATGACTCCACCCACTGAGCCCTGGAAAAGACACACCCACAAAATCTGCAGTTTTTCGAGTCTCATAGACAGAGGGGAGACATTTGACAGATAAGTATACATGCAGGAGGCATCTATATCCTTCTAGATAACCAATATTGCAGTCGTTTATAAAGGATGAGAGTGGTTTTACATCCACTTTAAGGTTTCACACAATTTTCAATATTGATTGTGAGATTCACAACGTTGTCTCAGTTTACTTTGACATGTTTCTAGCGCTGCACTTTTATTTCTAAATTAAACACGATGACAAACATACTGAAAAACATGATCAGGTACCAGATTTTGACAGGTACCCATCATCACTTCCGGTCAGAATGGCATGGCAATATGAGCAGACGTTCAGCCCCCCTCTTTCCCCCTGCAGCCTCTTGGGACATGTCATAGGTCCCAGGAGACTGCAGAACCATTCACGGTGCGCAGCTTGTGCACGTGCAGTGAGCAGCCGGCTGTGAAGCCCCAAGGAGTCACAGTCGGCTGCCCACAGTTAAGATGCCACCTGAAGACCAGCAACCAGCTGGATCCTCTGACAGGTAAGTGTGCATTTTTAAGAAAAGTCAGCAGCTTGTGTTGGTAGTTGCTGACTTTTAAAGTTTTGTTTACAGGGTGAAGAACCTCTTTAAAGTAAAGTAAAGTTAAGTTAAAAGGCAAACCTTTTTTTTCCCCCCCATTTTGGACAGCACAAGAGGGTTGTCACGTGACCTTAAAAAAAGTGCACCACTAACGCTGCAAAAGCACTCTAATAACACCTGACGTTTTATGGGCAGTTTGAGCGGCTCAATGTGAAAGGGGTCTTAAGATAAATTTATTTAAAGTGCAGCAGTAGCAATTACACAGAGGCAATCAGTAAGCATGTTCTTAAAGAAAAAAGAAAAAAACCTTTTATACTCAAATGTCCCTTTTCCTATTCCTTGGATCTTTCCTCTCTTGCAGAGCTATGGCGTTCAGCAGAATCTTCACGTCAAACAGTTCTGGGTGGATCAGATGCCCATTTCTTGTGTGCACACTGTGGGTCCATCTGTCAACACAGAAGTGATGTAACAAAGGAAGAACCACAGTATATGACGGGGGAACACAGGCATTTGAAACACCCCAAAAAGTGTCTCGGATGTATTAAAAAAAAAAAAAAAAAAAAAAAAAAAGGAGGCAATAGCTCAAGAGAGAACGAAGATCAGAGGAATGGCAGTAGTATAAAAGTTTGCAGGATCTCTTCAAACATTTATATTCTTGTGGCCATTTAAAAGCATTGCTTCATAAGCATAAATCTACCCCAGGGCAAGTTTTGAAATGGCTGCTGGTGGAAAAAGTGTCAGAGTCCAGCAGGTGTTTGTGCAGGAAACAGGAGTGGTCAGAGACCTCCAAACACCGTTATATAGGAAATCCCGCGACTTAATCTGTGACATCACTGGAATCTGGGTGCTTCTTGGCAGACTTGGAGTAGACAAAATCCCAACCTTACTCTGCCATCCCCTGCAGTTACAGATAATTGTTCTAATTCTTCTCTATTCTTTCTAAAACAAACTTTTACATTTACATAATTTAAGACTCCTAAAACCATTTTTTTTTTTTAAACAATAGAACCTATATAAAAATAAAAAATAGTAAAATGCTGAATCAGATTTTTTTTTCTTCTTTACACTGATGACCAGAAATATAGACTTGCGTCAATGTTGAAAAAGATTTTAATAGTGACTTAAATGCATACAATGAAAACAAAACCTTTTGCCTTGATATAGACCTCCTAAATTTATTTTGTTGCAATGGGTGTAAGCTTTACCTAGAACAAGACTGCTTCCAGTCGGCCAGGGCAGCACACCTTACTTACATCCATGGAATTCCTCCTTCTGGTATAAGCTCATGGTTGCTTTAGCAACCATGAACTTATACCAGAAGTGTTAACCAGAATAAAATCGGAGTAAAAGAAAAGCTGTAATCAGCAGTTAACAAGCTGCTGTTCAGTTATTTATGCAAAAAGTGACCCCCCCCCCCCCAAAAAAAAAAAAAAAACACTACTCATTCACAATCCCCATGCAACCTGCGTTTAAAAAGAGTAGGGATGAGCCCAAAATTCGAGTTGAACGCAAGTTCAACTCAAACATCGGGTGTTCGTTGAACAGCGAACAATATGTGGTGTTCGCGGCAAATTCGAAAGCCGCCGGAACACCATTAAAGTCTATGGGACACCGACATGAAAAAACAAAAAAAAAAAAAATTGCGTGGGGGTCCCCCTAAAATCAATACCAGGCCCTTCATGTCTTATCTGGGTTTTAAGGGGAACCCTGCGCCATAATGAAAAAAAATAAAAAATAAATAAATAGCGTAGGGGTCCTCCCCAAAATCCATACCAGACCCTTAACCGAGCACGCAACCTGGCAGCCACCAGAAAAGAGGGAGAGACGAGAGCGCCCCTCCTGAACCGTACCAGGCCACATGCCCTCAACATGGGGAGGGTGCTTTGGGGTCCGACCCCAAAGCACCTTGTCCCCATGTTGATGGGGACAAAGGCCTCATCCCCACAACCCTTGCCCGGTGGTTGTGGGAGTATGCGGGCAGGGGGCTTATCGGAATCTGGAAGCGCCCTTTAACAAGGGGACCCCCAGATCATGGCCTCCCCACCTGTGTGAATTGGTAATGGGGTGGGTACATCGTACTCCTACCATTTCACAAAAAAAGTGTCAAAAATGGTTATATAAAATAAATAAATACAAAAGAAAAAAACACATACACACGAGAGACATAGCTTGGGACAAGTTCTAAGAAAAAAATAACTCTGCCCCCCTCTGACACCACGGGGGGCTTCCCCGTGCCGTCAGAGGGGGCGGGGTCACCTGTATACGTCACTGGGTGGCCCCGCCCTCAGTTATACAACTGTCAGAGAAAACACGTCAGTCGGAAGCCTCCCATGGAGGCGGATCAGTTGCTTTTTTTTTTTTCGGTCCGTCGGGCGGCGTGAACTTACATCGTGGGACATTTTTATCTTTTTAATAAAGGACTTGTCCCAAGCTGTCTCGTCTTACCATTCTTGACACTTTTTTTTTGAGAAATGGTAGGGATCTGGGGGTCCCCTTGTTAAAAGGGGGCTTCCAGATTCCGATAAGCCCCCTGCCCGCATACCCCCACAAACTCCAGGCAAGGGTTGTGGGGGGATGAGGACCTTGTCCCCATCAACATGGGGGCAAGGTGCTTTGGGGTCAGACGCCAAAGCACCCTCTCCATGTTGACAGCATGTGGCCTGGTACGGTTCAGGAGGGGGCGCCCTCGTCCCCCTCCTCTTTTCCTGCAGCCTGGATTTGGGGGGGAAACATTCCAATTTTTTTTTTATTATTTTGTCACATGGGTCCCCTTAAAATCCATACCAGACCTGAAGGGTCTGGTATGGATTTTGGGGGGGAACCCTACGCCATTTTTTTTTTTTTAATGTGGAGCAGTGTACCCCTTTAATTTCCATATCAGACCTAAATGGCCTGGTATGGATTTTAGGGGGACCCCCACACAATTGTTTTAAAATTTTGACATTTCTCTCCTACATGTAAAAATCATTTTTTTGCTAGAAAATTACATAGAACCCACAAACATTGTATATGTTCGTTTAGCAGAGACCCTAGAGAATATAATAGCGGTCATTGCAACTTTTTATCTCGTACGGTATTTTCGAAAAAAAAGTTGGAAAAAAAGTTTCATGCTTTAAAAAAAATAAAATAAAACAAAACAGTAAAGTTAGCCCAATTTGTTTGCATAATGTGAAAGATGAAGTTGCGTCAAATAGATACCCAACAAGTCACGCTTCAAAATTGGACGCGCTCGTGGAATGGCGCCAAACTTAGGTACTTAAAAATCCCCATAGGCGACGCATTAACATTTTTTACTGGTTACATGTTTTGAGTTAGAGGAGGTCTAGGGCTAGAACTATTGCTCTAACGTTCACGGCGACACCTCACATGTGTGGTTTCAACACTGTTTTCATATGTGGGCGGGAATTACGTATGCGTTCGCTTCTGCATGCAAGCACACGGGCACTTTAAATAAAGAATGCAGAGGCCAGGCGTGACGGCATAACATCGCGCTCGGCCTCCGACTATTATAGAGACTCCGGGGGACCAGATGGTTGGACATCTGGGGCCGGCGGATCCGTTCTCCGACTCACCGATCACAGAGGTGAGTTGGTAGAAGCACCGGAGAGCGGGGGGAGAAGTCCCCTCTCGCCGTCCGTGAGAACGATCTAGCGGCTGACCAGCCGCTATGATCATTCTTATGGTGTAGAAAATCGCCGGCTGAAAGCACCGATATCTGAATGATGCCTGTAGCTTCAGGCATCATTCAGATATACCACCACAAAGCCCACGACGTTCAGCCGTCAGCAAGTGGTTAATATTCATACCAGACCCAAAGGGCCTGGTAATGGACTGGGGGGGGGGGGGGGGGTCCCCATGCACTTTTTTTTTCCCAATGAGTTTTATCTATATTGCCGAGACCCGACAATTCATTACAGCCACAATCAGCTTTAAATGACAATTTTCCTTTAGAAATGTCATTTTGCTGTGGTACTGTTCTAAACATGGGAAAAATGCACCACTTTACAGGCATACTATAGGGGGGGCCCCCCCCCCCCCCCCCCGGCACAATATTTAAGGGAATATTTCATTCCTATCGTTTCACTTTAAGCATATAACAAAAAAAAAAAAAACACTGCTCCTGAAAAAACAACCATTAAAAAAAAAAAAAATTGCCATTGATACATGTCCCCTGGGGCAGGAACCATGTCCCCAAACACTTTTTATGACAACAACTTGCATATAAGCCTTTAAAATTAGCACTTTTGATTTTTCATCTTCATGTCCCATAGACTTTAACGGTGTTCGTGTGTTCTGACAGCATGTTTTGCTGCGAACCGAAGGGTGTTCGGCTTATCTTTATTAAAAGAGGAATTCTGCTCTGGTTTAAAAAAAAAAAAAAAGTGCCTCTGGCACTGACATTTTGGATGTGGGATGCCAACTGTGGCTTCATGGTGCTTCACAGCCAGCTTTCCACTGCACATGTACCTGAAACCTCCTGGGACTTACGTAGTAGGTGAAGTTCCACTTTAGAGTGATTGGAAAGGCACAGTTATAAATTTTTAAAAAACAACCATGCTATAGTTGCCTGCTCAGTGCAATGGTTTTGCACAGAGCAACCCCAAACCTCTTCTCTGGTCCCCTGCCAGCGCGCCTGGCCCCTCTCCCTGGCCGAGTGCCCCCATAGCAAGCCGCATGCTTTGGGGGCACTTGTACGCACTCACTCCCGAGGCGACTCGGTATGTCCATAAAACACACAGCACGGCTAGGCCCCACTCCCTGATCACTGGCTATGATTGACAGCAGCAGTAGAGAGAAACCCAAGAGCCTTTGCTTTTATGCACATCATTGTATAAGATTGGGCTTAGGTAAGTACTTGAGGGGGCAAATACCGTAAATTCTGCGCTTAGAACAGCTTTAAGCAGTTTTGCTAAAAGGGATAGAAAAAAAAAAATGCAGTGTCCAGATATCCGAACCCATCCATCCTCAAAGCTGTAAATATTGCTATAAATACATCCACCAAATACTGACAAAAGGGGTGTGTGACGTTGCAATTCATTTTTGGCTTAAAGCGGAGGTTCACACAAAAATTGAACCTCCAATTTTCGGATCACTCCCCCCCTCTGGTGTCACATTTGGCACCTATCAGGGGGGAGGGGGTGCAGATACCTGTCTAAGAGAGATAGATAGATAGGATAAATATAGCCCATCAATGCAGCTTTATCAGTGTTCATCTGCAGCCTTGTCCATCATTGTAGCCTTGCCCAGTGTCCATATGCAGCCTTGTCCAGTGCCTTTGCAGCTTGCCCGTCTCTTCAGCATTTTCTGATTTAGGCCCCTTTCACACGGACGGGCCGTTCAGATCCGCCTGTCAGTTTTGACGGCGGATCTGAACGGGCGCTCCATGTTACTCTATGGAGCGTCGGATGTCAGCGGAGACATGTCCGCTGACATCCGATCCGGTCCGATCCGCCAAAAGCAGACGGATGGCCACACGTCCAGATCCGTCGCTGGCGGATCGGATCGGGTGAAAACGGACACACTGTCCGTTTTCATCCGATCTCTCCATAGAGATCAGCGGGCCGCTCAGTGAGCAGAGGGACTTGTCATCCGCCGGCTCAGCGGAGATCGGACAGATCTCCCGCTGAGCCGACGGACAGAGGCGGGCTCCGTGCAAGCGGAGTCCGCCTCGTCTGAAAGGGGCCTTAAATGTAGCTGCTGGCTTATAATATATTTTTTTTGTAGGCGGACCTCCTCTTTAAATAGTTTTGCAAAAATCTGTTTCCACTTTGACATAAAAGAATTTCTGTTAATCCAGGAAAAAAAAAAATTAATTGACCTAAGCTTTATATAAATGTTACATTTAAGTACATCTGTGAAACAAGTCATATTTTCAACGTTTTAGTTCTTTAACGGCTTCCCGACCGCCTCATGTAGATATACGTCTACAGAATGGCACGGGCAGGCAAAACCACATACCTGTACGTGGCCCTTTAAATGTCTGCCCGTGGGTCGCGCGCTCGCGACCCAGTCGGGAGCTCCGTGACCCCGGCCGCGGGACCAGCGGACTCGATCGCCACTGGTGTCCCGCGATCAGGTTACGGAGCTGAAGAACGGGGAGAGGTTTGTGTAAACAAACCTCTCCCCGTGCTTCCTACTCTGCCTGTCATTGATTGGCTGTTCCCGGTCATCGGGAAAGCCGATCAATGACGTCAGCCCCGCCCCCTAATGTAAAAAACACAACACACGTCAGAGCTAATAACCCCTCCCCTCCCCCTAGTGGTTAACTCTTTCACTACAACTGTCATTTATACAGGAATTAATGCATTTAAATAGCATTTATTGCTGTATAAATGACAATGGTCCCCCAAAAATGTCCGATGTGTCCGCCATAATGTCGCAGTCACAATAAAAAAATCGCTGATCGCCGCCATTACTAGTAAAAAAAATAATAAAAAAAAAAAAATAATAAAATGCTATAAAACTATCCCCTATTTTTAAAACGCTATAACTTTTGCGCAAATCAATAATCGCTAATTGCGATTTTTTTTACCAAAAATACGTATCGGCCTAAACTGAGGAAAAAAAAATTTTTTATATATTTTTTGGGGATATTTATTATAGCAAAAAGGAAAAAAATTTGCATTTTTTTTCAAAATTGTCGCTCTATTTTTGTTTATAGCGCAAAAAATAAAAACCGCAGGGGCGATCAAATACCACCAAAAGAAAGCTCTATTTGTGGGAAAAAAAGAACGCCAATTTTGTTTTGGAGCCACGTCGCACGACCGCGCAATTGTCAGTTAAAGCGACGCAGTGCCGAATCGCAAAAAGGGGCCTGGTCCTTTGGCTGCCAATTGGTCCGGGGCTGAAGTGGTTAAAATGCTGCAAACAGAAAAATTATCTGTCAGCCAGAAATGTAGAGTGCTCCTAACTTCCTGTTTGAGCTGAGAACTGTGCCACTGCTGAGCTGAAATTCAAAAGCAGTGTTGTAAGCCTTGTCTAGTTCTCTAGAGCAGCCTTTTTCAACAGGGGGTGCCTGAGCTTTTAGTGCTGTCACACTTTGAATGACAATTGTGCAGTCATACAACACTGTACCCAAATAGAGCTTTCTTTTGGTGGTATTTTATCAGCTCTGCGGTTTTGATTTTTTGCTAAACAAAAAAAAAAAAAAAAGGAATTTTATTTTATTTATTTATTTTTTTCAAAATAGTTTGTTTGTTATAAAATGTTTTCTCCTTCACCGACGGGCACTGATGAGGCAGCACTGATGGGCACCGATATGTAGAATTGATAGACACTGATAGGCGGCACTGATGCGCAAGTACTGACAGGTGTTAGAGCTGGGCACTGGCAGGGAGTTATGATGGGCCACTGACTGGGCACCGATTGGCAGCTTATGGGTACATTTTGATGGGGGCTGTGCTGATAATCAGTGTGCCGATTATCAGCACAGACCCCACCTCTGACAGGGAGAGACGCCGATCGGCTCTCCCTGTCTGTGCGAACCGAGGAATGCCGTTTACCAGCACTTTCTGGTTCTTGCGATGATCAGCTGTGATCACGTGGCAAGAAGCCTCTGTCAGAGGCTTCTTATCACGATAGGAGATGCGGCATGTTAGACTGACACGCCACACTCGCGATCGCCACATGTTATCCTGAACATCATATGACGAAGTCAGGATAACAGAACCACTTCCCCGCCATCAATCTGTTACAGGCCAGACGGGAGGTTGTTAAGCCAGCCTTTTAGTTACACAAAGTCACAGGTATTGATTGTGCACCATTACAACCTTCTAGCCCCTGGCATCCTAACAATCAAGGACATCATTGGTTGATTAGGAGGACATTGGGCACTTGCACAGAATCAGAATCCCCCACCCCCCAGCTCCTCCTGGTTAGCACTGGGTCCAGTAACGGTACAGGTTCATCTAGCAAAGAACAGGTATAAACTCTGGACTGCCGTACTCTTGAAGAAAATGCCTTTCTTTCTTTAAAAAAAAATTCACATAAAAAAAACAAAGAACACAGCAGGCAAAAGAGCTAGCATCTCGCACTAGCAGTAGTGCTCATTCATAGATAGTTCCGCTTGCCCTGGGTGCTAGACGAACCTGAGCCCCTTTCAATACTGTTAGGCCCCTTTCACACTGGGGCGGTTTTCAGGCGGTACAGCGCTAAAAATAGCACCTGTACACCGCCTGAAAAAACGGCCCCATTCACTCCAGTGTGAAAGCTGGCGGGCTTTCACACTGGAGCGGTGCGCTAGCAGGGCGGTAAAAAAAAAAAAGTCCTGCTAGCAGCATCTTTGGAGCGGTATAGGAGCGGTGTATTCACCGCTCCTTGCCATTGATTTGAATGGGACACCGCGGTAATACCGCGGCGCTTTGTGGGGGATTTTAATCCTTTTTCGGCAGCTCGCGGGGGGGGGGGGGGGGTAAAACCGCCCCGCGAGCGGCCGAATACCGCGGCTAAAACGACGGTAATATAGCGCTGCTTTACCGTCACCGCGGCTCCCGCCCCAGTGTGAAAGGGGCTTAAATGCGTGCTGTATAATAAGTTTACTGCCCTGTGGCCATTCTCTGCCCCCTTGCTCCACTGTGCCCAGGGTAGCAGCCCCTCCTCCTGGCCCTGCTGGGGTCAAATTAGCTGCATGAGGGAGAGAAGCTGTGGAAGAAAAAAAAAAAAAAAAAAACATTGGAGTACTAGTCAGTACCAGTGTGCAAAGGAATACTTTTTGGAAGAATAAATGACCTCCAATGATGGGTGTATAAGTATGTGGATGGCGCTGTTTTTATGTAAAACTTAGTTGATTTTTCACATTTTAGTATGGGGTGCCTCAAGATTGTCCATAAGTTTAATGGGTGCTTCGAATGAAAAAAAAAAAAAAAAAAAAATGTAATTAATTAATTTAAAAAAAAGTGGAGAAACTGTCCTAGAAAACAGACCATCGCCACTTCGAGAACATATGAGAAAGGTGTTCTGAAGTCTAGAAAGGAAAAGTTATTGGGGCTATTAACCACTTCAGCCCCGGACCAATTTGCAGCTAAAGGACCAGGCCCCTTTTTGCAATTCGGCACTGCGTCGCTTTAACTAACAATTGCGCGGTCATGCGACGTGGCTCCAAAACAAAATTGGCGTCCTTTTTTTCCCACAAATAGAGCTTTCTTTTGGTGGTATTTGATCGCCCCTGCGGTTTTTATTTTTTGCGCTATAAACAAAAATAGAGCGACAATTTTGAAAAAAATGCAATATTTTTTACTTTTTGCTATAGTAAATATCCCCAAAAAATATATAAAAAAACATTTTTTTTCCTCAGTTTAGGCCGATACATATTCTTCTACATATTTTTGGTAAAAAAAAATCGCAATTAGCGATTATTGATTAGTTTGCGCAAAAGTTATAGCGTTTACAAAATAGGGGATAGTTTTATAGCATTTTTATTAATATTTTTTTTTTTTTATTAGTAATGGCGGCGATCAGCGATTTTTATTGTGACTGCGACATTTTGGCGGACACATCGGACATTTTTGACACATTTTTGGGACATTTGTCATTTATACAGCAATCAGTGCTATTTAAATAGCACTGATTCCTATGTAAATGACAGTTGTAGTTAGGGGGTTAACCACTAGGGGGCGGGGAGGAGTCAGTGTGACGTGTTGTGGTTTTTTTTTTACAGTAGGGGGGCGTGGCTGTACGTGTGACGTCATTGATCGGCGTTCCCGATGACAGGGAACCGCCGATCACTGACAGTCAGTGAAGGAAGCGCGGGGAGAGGTTTGTTTACATAGACCTCTCCCCGTTCTTCCGCTCCGTAACCCGATCGCGGGATACCAGCGGCGATCGGGTCCGCTGGTCCCGCGGCCGGGGTCACGGAGCTCCCGACCGGGTCGCGAGCGCGCCGCTAGCGGCGCGCGCGCGACCCACGGGCAGGCACATGCACGATCACGTACAGGTACGTGATTCTGCCTGCCCGAGCCATTCTGCTGACGTATATATGCAGTGGCCGGTCGGGAAGCGGTTAATGGTGCTTGGGATTGCAATTCAGCAGAGGGTGTTGTTCAAAAGAGGAATTGGATCCCTCTGGATCCATGGCAAGATATACAAGTACTTGTCTGTAGTTGTAGCCTTTTAAAGAGAGACAAAACATTATGCCACTCGATGGGCCTCTGATCTCAACCTCTCATTAGCCAGTAATCTGGCAAACAACATCTTCAGCCATAAACATAGGTGGTGCAGTAAGGATCGCTAAAATAAGTACAATTTCCCCCCAGAAAGCTGTGGTTGGCTACATTAGGGTCAGCTCATTAAAGTGAGTGTAAAAGGATTTATAATTTTTTTTTTACATAACAAACATCTCTATAGTTATGTGCTCAGTGCAATGGAACTGCACAAAGCGGCCCCGAACCTCCTCTTCTTGGGTCCCCCGCCGGCACACCTGGCTCCTCTGCTCTGTCCAGTGAGCCCATGGGAAGCACTTGTGCATGTTCACTCCCGAACCCTGCTGCTGCATCAATTAACAGAGAGAAGAGAAGAGCTGCAGACATGGTGCTGGACAGAGTGCTGGATCGAATGAGTGCTCAGGTAAGTATAAGGGCGGTAAGGGGCCAAAACCGATGTAAGTGACCCCACTTACAGATACATATACATACACACACATACTAATGAAACAAACCGATAGAGTATACCCCAAATATCGAACTAGACTATTCCTCATAAATTACTAATAAAGCAGTTCAAATAGAGTTTGATATTCATCCCTTTCGGATAGAGACTCTTAAGGCGAAAGATCCACTTAGTCTCACGTTGGGATAATTCTCGAACCCGATTTGAACCCCTCCATGCGGGAAAGGTGCAATCAATGCCACAAAATTGTAGCACAGAAGGATCTTGATTATGTTATTCCTTAAAATGCAGGGAAACGCTGTGATCCTTAAAGCCTTTTCTAATGTTAGCCAGGTGTTCGGCAATGCGTACCCTAAGTAAGCGCTTTGTCCGTCGCACATAGTTCAACCCACATGGGCACCATAACAGGTACACCACATAGGATGAATTGCATGTGATGAACTGCTCAGTGATCCAAATAGAAAGTGCTCCACCCAAAGTGGGAAATAGATTTCGCTCACCAGATCAAAATCGGCCAACAAGTGACCATAAGGCATGGATATTTTAAGATACCAAATTTTTCAATTCATGGGTAAAGCTCCACCATATTCAACATCTATCACCTCTCCTCATAAAGATGCGACCAGCCAGTAATGGTAAAACGCAAGTATATGAGTATACCTCTTCAGTCAGTGAGTATTTCCCCATCAGAGAATCTGCAGACTTGGCTCCACCAAATGAGCCACAAAAAGCAGGTATAGTGCAATACTGCTTTATTAAAAGGCTTCACTTACATAAAAATGGGGTAGGTGCTCAGCACATTAGCAGCTCTAGGGTCTGCGAGAACTGATCCCGTCCACTGTATGACTAGCGCTGGGGCTTTGAATCCCACGCAGTACACTGTAAACCAGTGTACTGCGTGGGATTTAAAGCCCCAGCGGAAGTGAGGAGCTCCTGTGTATTTGTATTCGTGTCAAGCCTCTCTATGCGTTGCACACTCTGCGCGCCATCAGGAACAGGGGCTTACTGCAATGGTCATTTATTTAAAACCTTTATCCAAAAAGGATAAAAAAAAAAAAAAAATGTTGCAACTGATTATAAATACATCTAACACTCCCCTTCCCCCAGACTGACAATGCTGCTGTGATCCCTGTGCTCCCACATCTAGATTGGAGGCACTCTAATACAGGCCAGATTACCAGGCGAAAACAGAGGGAAGAAAGGAAAACGGATGCAGCCACCACATCTAATGACTGGTATACTGAATATATACAATTTTGGTTTGGGGTTTAATATCGCTTTAAAACCCTGAGCAAAACAATTGAATGCTAATAAAGTTGCAGCAGCATACTGATGCTCACTCTTCTCCGTATTTTTCCCCATTAGAACATATAGTATGCATACAACAAAGCCAAAGTATCTCCTAGTAGAGGCCCTACCTGGGCCAAACTGAATGCTGTTGTAAAGGATATCTAAACTAGTTACGTTGAAAGATAACAGGTTTATATGAATACATTTTAGAGCTGCACGATTCTGGATAAAATCGATTTTTTTGCTTAGACGAAAGATCACGATTCTCACAATTCTGTAACATCATTTGTAACATCTTTCACATGCTACAAAAAAATTGGGCTAACTTTACGGTTTAGTTTTTTAATTGAAGTGTAATTTTTCCCCAAACAATTGCATTTGTAAGACTGCGGCGCAAATACAGTGTGGCATAAAATATTGCAAAGACTGCAAATTTATTCTCTAGGGTCTCCAGAGGGTTCCAAGTTAACAAAGAAATACGGATTTTTCACTTGTAAGTAACAAGTGTTAGAAAAAAGGTCTGATCTTTAAGTGGTTAAACTGACCTCATTCGTAGACCGAAGTTAATCCCTTTGATCTGTAAATGAAGAGAAAAATACGTTTCAGCGCTGAGCAATGTTAATAAACATTGCCGGCTGCTTTTATTTTAATTTTTTTGACAACTGTGAGCTGGGAACGGCTCTGCACTTGACACAGATACATTGTGGAAATGCTGGATTAAGATCGTGTGAGGGGGGGGGTTGGTTGAATCGAGATCACGATATTCTAACAATTTTTCATGCAGCTCTAATTGATGTGTTTATACTTCGGTATTCCTAGGGACAAGAAAAAGCTAGTTCAGCCTAGTACACACAAGCCAAATGTCAGATGGCATCGGCCGGTTCAATAGAATCCGGCTGACTTTCTGCCCATGTGTACTGCAGCCGGTCCAACAGAAGCCAGCCGTTTGGACAGCTTCTGTCGAAAGGGCATGACCGAAAAAGGTCTGCCGACCGGCTCCGGGTCATTGCTTTCAGCCAATGGCTGAGAGCACTGGCCGGAGTGTTCTGGCGGGGGGCCGTACCCCCGTCGGAACACAATAAAACAGCAGGGGAGTTTGCTGTACCAATATCGTATTGTTAGAACAGCCCGCTGGGGAGAACGAGAAAAAATAAATAAAAAAAAGGTAGCGTGTACTCACTTTATAGTCATCATAAACTAATTTCACACAGAATTAACACTGAAGGATATAACAGTATAACCTTATAATACCCATTTAAAGGTAAACTTATCTATGAAAGTTTTAAAAGATTACATTTGGGAGAAAAAAAATGCAACGTTACCTGTATGTGTTCTTATATGCTGAATGTAGTTGTTCTTACGATCTGAAAAATAAGAACACTGTGAACATGTATAAACGATCCTTGGAAAGTGATTCCGGAGATGTTTCTTCCAGTGATATTCGCTGACTGTTGTGTATGTACATATGGTGCACTTATAAACTCTTTCATTTTCAGCTGCTTTGTTGTGGTGCTTCAAGTGTGCCAAATAGTGATCAATTCTATTGGTGTTATAGCCACATCGGTCACATCTGATAGGTCCTTTAGAAGTGTCCACCTCTTCAGATGAGCTAGATCCTGATTCTTTTGTGTTTTTATTTGTGTCATGATCAATGAATCTCTTAGCACTGTGGTCCTTAATATGATGAACAAACTCTTCTTCTGATTCAGCCTTATACTGGCATGGCCTACACTGAAAAGGCTTGCTTTTGGTGCTCTTGTTTTTCTCTTCAGCCGCTGGAGGAGCCTCCACATCTTTTTCTTGTTCAGTTACTACGGGATTATCAAGAGTAGGGATTGGATTGTCACATCTATTTTCTTCCTCAACTTGAGGGGGTTGAATTTCCATTATCTCAAAGATGGGTGCCTCACTCTCAATGGCTGATTCTTCCATGTCCATTCTTTCCCCTTCACTATCAGAAAAACTGTTTTCATAAACAGTGGTCAATTCAGCCATTTGCTTGTCCTCTTCCAAAGCATAATCAGAGCAGCCATTGTTAACTTCTCCAGTAAGAGCTACATTTGCTAGCATTATTAATCGAGGAGCTGCTATTTCTGCTTTAGAAAGATCATGTAAGCCATACATGTCACCAATGCCATAGCTACTGTTGTTGCAGAATAAGCTGCTACTGCTGGCTTGGCTCACCATTTGAGTAGCCATTGTGAGAGCTACAGAAAAGATAAAAAAAATAAATGTCAAAACAAAAAGAAAATAAAAAACACAAAACACCAACAATTCAGAAGCATATGGTAATAAAGGTACATTTATAGCAAGAAAGCACCATTTGATTAGTAAATGTAAACATTAAAGCAACCAAATACAAGTTAATATAGTAAATTTTCTACATACAAACATTCAAGTTGGGAACTTTCAAAGATGCAAAAGTGCGTTTGCATGTCCAATCTCACACGTTGGTTCCCGTGTCTGGCATACAATTTCACCCTGTATGCTGGCTGTTTTAATGTACTTTTCAGGGCACTGTACTGCAAGATTACTTTTTTTGTGTTTGTTTGTTTTTTGTTTTTTATATATAGTTTGTGTGAAAGGTATTATAAACATGTTACAGTGCAATACTACAAAAGGTGACTTGGTAGGCTAACTTTGTTGGACTTTCTCTCTGAACAGAGCTTGTTTCATAACTAGGGGACTTGTACTCTGAAATAATTTCTGCATTAGTTACCAGACAAGTAACTGATCATATTTTACAACACCACAAGATCCAGGAGGACTGCATTTTTAATTTCCATACTGAATCTACTCTTGGAACCTTGGACTCTTAATACATTTTAAGTGAAGCAATCCTTATTTAGAATTGACTCTTGCAACCAGGGTAAAACTAGTGAATTAACCAGTTGCAGACCGCTCACAGTACAGATCGGCCGTTCTACGCCAGATTACGTACTTAGTACGTGAGCCGTGCTCCTGGGTAGGGGGGTGAGATAGGATTTTGTAAGTTAGGTAAATTTATACAGTCCTGGCTGGCCTGTTTGTTTTGAACATGGGCTGGGAGTGGCTCAGGGTAGCAGCTGGTGATACAAAGGCAGCATCACCAAGACTTCCCTTTTCTTTCTAGGTTTTGCTGGAAAGAGGAGAGGTGAAGCTGCCTGGGGTGTTTTAGGGGGCCCCGACCAATCCCCAACTTGGATTGGCAGGGAGCAGGCCTCCTTAAATCCCCCTGCGATGTGCAGGAGAAGTGGAGTCTATATACAGGACTGTATATAGTTGTCCCAAGCAAGTTCTACCAATCCTACTGGGCATTCCATACTCCCCTTACCCCATCCAAGTTCAATTCCCTCAATAAAAGAAACAAAAAACAAAGCGCATGGACTGTTATATGTGTCTGAGAGGTGAATGTCAGGCTGGGCAGGGTGACATGACAGACCACAGTACTTTTCAGCCCCTACGGGGGTTCCGCTACAAATGTCATGGGTGATGCCAGATAGCGTCAATCACAGATAGTGAGGACTCGTCATGCTCAGGCTGTCAGAATCAGGCTCAGTATACAAACCTGTAGAGAGCACGACGAGTCCCTCAGCAAAAAAATTTAAATAAATAAAACCTGCAAACAATAGCATGATGTGCTTGTATGCATCGCATTAACATTAACTCCCCCAGCTTGCCCGGTCACCATTGAGGAGGCTGACATGTTCCCTCTGCATATCTTCTGGGTTTGCGGGATCTGGCGCAGTGACTGGCCGAAGCAGCAATGATAATGTCCTTTGTTCCGGCAAGAGCCGCCGGACCATCAGCATGAAAGGGGAATATCTCCTAAACCAGGGGTCTTCAAACTACGGCCCTCCAGTTGTTCAGGAACTACAATTCCCATCATGCCTAGTCATGTCTGTGAATGTCAGAGTTTTGCAATGCCTCATGGGATGTGTAGTTCTGCAGCAGCTGGAGGGCCGTAGTTTGAGGATCCCTGTCCTAAACCATGTAGGATTAGGAGATATTCATTTAACCTACAGGTAAGCCCCATTATAGGCTTACCTGTAGGTAAGGAGGGAAGGAAATTAAGTGCCAAACCGGGCATAGTGTAGCACAATTTGAGTAAAATACAATATAGAACAAATGGCACTCACTAGCAGGAGAGGAGGGGGGGGGGGGAGAGTGGATGACACGTCACAATAGATGTGTAGTCCAGTGGTAAACTGGGAGCAGTGCAATTGTCCGTGGTGGACAAGGCCGGCCGTTGTAGAGAGCAGGGGGAGACTGGAATCCGTGCAGGGAGACTGGAATCCGTGCAGGGAGACTGGAATCCGTGCAGGGAGACTGGAATCCGTGCAGGGAGACTGGAATCCGTGCAGGGAGACTGGAATCCGTGCAGGGAGACTGGAATCCGTGCAGGGAGACTGGAATCCGTGCAGGGAGACTGGAATCCGTGCAGGGAGACTGGAATCCGTGCAGGGAGACTGGAATCCGTGCAGGGAGACTGGAATCCGTGCAGGGAGACTGGAATCCGTGCAGGGAGACTGGAATCCGTGCAGGGAGACTGGAATCCGTGCAGGGAGACTGGAATCCGTGCAGGGAGACTGGAATCCGTGCAGGGAGACTGGAATCCGTGCAGGGAGACTGGAATCCGTGCAGGGAGACTGGAATCCGTGCAGGGAGACTGGAATCCGTGCAGGGAGACTGGAATCCGTGCAGGGAGACTGGAATCCGTGCAGGGAGACTGGAATCCGTGCAGGGAGACTGGAATCCGTGCAGGGAGACTGGACTCCAGCTACCCTATGCGGCCGTGATGGTGTATCCAGGGTTTGGATGTCTGCCCAGAGACAATTTATCCAGCAGGAGAAGTTTGAGGAGCTCAATCCAACTGCTGTATGAGCCAATGGGAACATGTTTCGAAGGCTAGCCACGCCTCCACCAGCCTCTTACCTGTAGGTAAAAATGAGTCCCTCAATTTTTCTTGCCGCCTTGCTTTCAAACAGTTTCTCCCCAGCAAGCGTGCCAGATACAGGGTCTGTGAGAGGGCAACAGGAGCTTCCCAATTTACGAGGGCCTGTAAATACCTACATTAGAGTGTGGGGGGGGAGAAAGCCTGCTTGAGAAACCCTAAATTGCTTGCAATGAAGTGGAATGAGAAATGGGATGCTTTTGTCTAAACACACTAGTGGAATATTAGTATAGGGTACAGCATGCATCATGCACACAGACCGTACAGACGCAGAATGTCTAGGGCACACATTCACACGGGGTCTCGAAAGATGTTAGATAATCAGGAAACTGGCCACCGCATTTTTAGAGACCCTAGCCTTGAACGTTTACAGTTTTTTAGTTACAAAAAGCAAAAATACATTAAAAAAAAAAATCAAAAAATAGTTGTCTTTTTATTGGAGTTAATGTTCTGTTACTGTGTTTTTTTTGTTAACCGTTATTTGCTTTGCATGAATACCATTCAGCTGCAGCACTCATCTGTTTATTCTGACAGCAACAGGGTGTCCTATCAGAATACACACGTCAGTGATTGCAGCACTGTAGGAAGCGATTTTTCCACTGCAAAAAAAAAAAAAAAAAAAAAACTCACGTATATGCCAAAACATGGGGGTTGGGGTGGTCAGATCGCCCCTATGTTTTGGCATATATGTTTTTTCTTTTCTTGGCAGAGATTTCTTCATCCACATCGATCGATGAGACTGGAGCAATCTGTTTTTTTTCTTTTTTTCTGCCATTCAGCCCACAGGCTGCATGAAAAAAACAAAAAAAAAAAAAATTACAAATATATGTCCAACAAGGAACAGCAACGTACTGAATGGTTATACTGGCATGATGCCTGCAGGTGTAGGCATAATCTTGGTATTTTTTTTTTTTTTTTTTTGTCAGCTGGCAGTCAGCTTTAAAGTAAAAGTAGTCCTAGCAGCCGCCAGATTGCTTTTACAAGAAGTGGGAAGTCTCTTCCCCCCCCCCCCCCCAGTTTTTTCAGGCTTTCCTGTCCCACTGGGGAACCCGAGAATGCAGTCGGCTGTTCCACCAGCTAACCATAGAGCAGATCCAAGACCATAAAGGCTCCAATCCTCAAAATGGTCCAAGAAACCGGAAGCGACAACCATTTCATCTTTTTGGTTTTGCCGGCCTTTAAAACAGCGCCATTTTTAAATTGGGCGTCATTTCCTCATTACACTTCCCGACTACCTATCACAGTTTCGGAGGCCCCAAAATGCCAAGATAGCACAACCCCTCCAAATGACTCCTTTTTAGAAAGTAGACACCCCACGCTATTTGCTTAGAGGCATGAAAACCTTCAGGCTTTCTAAGGGTGTAAATTGCTCATTTTCACTTCCTTCCTTCCTTCCTTCCACTTCAAAAATCTAGGTTCTGCATTTATTTCAAAGAATGCTCAGTTTACGTACTTTAAATTTTAAGATTTAAATCTTAAGACTAGAATAAGAATGGCAGTAAAATAAAGCCCTGGACAGGTGGTACTGACCCCTGCCAAACACCTCTTGAACGGGGCAGCTGTTGTGAACTCAGCCAAGTGGCTCAGCATGTTTGTGGTTGGGGTCAGTGCTGCACAGCTGGCTAAACCTTATTTGCAAGGTCTGTCATATACACTTTGCTGGGTGAGTTGTTGGCACATGGTGGGGGGGGGGGGGGGGGGTAGTCCTAATGCAGGGCTCAAAATATTTGCTTTAAATTCTAGGAGCCAACTAAAAAAGTTAGGATCCAGTTTATTTTTTTACGAACAAAGCTTACGGGTAGAACATGTTACATGTTCCCGAATAGTGAATTTTTTGCACACTTTAAAAAATAATAATTTTAGGCCTGAAGATTACATGAAACCCCCAAAAATTCAAGTTAGACTTACTGGTAACTTGTTTTCCAGGACAGTACCTGAGAAAGTGGCTCCTCCCACTTGCTAACAGGAAACACATCTTCCACTGAACTTTAAAAAGGAGGCTCCTTCCCACATGTTGCCAGTAGTAGTGAACCTCCAGCCCCAAGCTGGAACACATAATCACAATAAGGTTAGTCGCAGCATACAAAAAAACAATAGGGTGGGTTGTTGCTGTCCTGAAAGACTCCTGGAAAACAAGTTACCGGTATGTCCAACTTGAATTTTCCCTTAACGTCTTTCAGGACAGCACAACACAAGGGGAAAGTCTTTTATCCCCTTAGGGAGGGACCACGGCCTCCAGGACCTTTCTGCCAAAAGCCTGATCACCTGCTGACAGAAGATCCAGTCTGTAAAGATGGACAAACGTTAAGTAACTTGACCACATAGCCACCTTACAAATTTGATCTGGGGTGGCACCAGCTTTTTCTGCCAATGTAGTGGCTTGAGCCCTAATTCCCAGCAGGGGAGATAGACCCATCTGAGAGTAAGCTACCAAAATAGCAGATTTAAGCCATCTAGCAATTGACCTCTTTGATGCTTGGTGGCCTATTTTGTTTCCAGAAAAAAAAATAACAAAATCGAGAGAGTCCGAAGACCTGAAATCTTTCATTACTTCCAAGTAATGCAATAGGGTTTTTGTCTCACATCCAGGTTGTGAAACTGACCTTCCTTTTCTCGTGTAGGGTTTTGGCCAAAGGTTGGCAGGATTTGTCTTAAAGCGGGGTTTCACCTTCAAAAATTTTTTTTTAAAAGTCAGCAGCTAAAAAAAAAAAATCCAGCGCCGCCATCCTCCGTAAGGGAAACGGCTTCGCGCGGCCCACTGCGCATGGGCGAGTCGGCGCGCGGCCCACTGCGCATGGGCGAGTCGGCGCGCGGCCCACTGCGCATGGGCGAGTCGGCGCGCGGCCCACTGCGCATGGGCGAGTCGGCGCGCGGCCCACTGCGCATGGGCGAGTGTCATTTGTGAATGAGGAACGCGGTGTGTTGTGGGACACAGTTCCCATAACACACCGCGCCCCATTCACCTGAAGACGGAAGAAGAGAAGATCACCGCGGCGCTGGAGGCAGATTAGGACGATCTGCATAGCAACAGCCATTTCTGGTAAGTAAAAAATTACTAACATTTTTTCTAGTTTTCATTTTTAGGGTGTTCCACCACTTTAAGTACAATCCTATCTGGAGAAAAAGGACAAAAAAGGTTCTTTAACTGATGGCGTGTGCAGTTCACTGCTTGTTGTGGTTTAAACAGTTCCTTTGTGAGGGCTTGCAGAACCACTGAGAGATCCCATTTGGGAAAATTCTGAGCTGGTCTGGATCTGGTAAGTGCCTTGAAAAAAAATTTGCGACCAAAGTTTCTGAAAAAATTGATCTCTCAAGAAAAACCCTCAATGCAGCCACCTGCACTTTAAGAGTGCTGACTGCAAGACCCTTGTCTGCACCCTTTCCTAAGAACTCTAATATTGAGACAATGTCTTTCACAGCTCTATTTTCTGAATGACACCAAGAAACGTAGACCTTCCACACCTTGGCCTAAATGGCTCTAGTTACTTTCTTCCTACTGGAAAGTAACGTGGTTATTAAAGGTTCTGACAAACATTTGTTCCTTAGTATCTGCTCCTCAGATACCAGGCAGTGAGGCTAAGGCCTCATGCACACAAGACGCTGTTAAACACGTGTTCAGAGGCAGTTGGACACATTTTTCAACTGCACCTGAATGCATGCAATGTTATCCTATGTGTCCATGTACACAGTCTCGTTTTTTCAAGTTTGTATGCAGTTGCGTTTAACCTCGTTTTTCCAGAAGCAAAAAAAATGGGTTCAGACACTTTGCTTTTCCACTTTTCAGACGCAAAACGCGGCATAAGCGTTTTTAAAGGAACCCAATTTGATGGTAAACAGAAAAAAAAAAAAAAAAAAAAGGATTCAAAATAAAATTGGTTTAAAATGTCGTAATTACTTTAGATAGTTCATAGAGCATATATACTAACTGATGCAATGCCATAAAAAAAATGTTTTTTTAGGTGGCTTAGACAATGAGGAATGCCTCCACTTCTTTGCCCCAACCCTTCATCCAATTTCTAATCCAATCAGTGACTCCACCTAGTCTGACCAAAGCATAGCAATGTCTTTTTTTTCACAAAGAAAAACCTGCATACCAATGTCTAGTCAGCCCCAACCCCCCATTATGATTGTGAAATATCCAACGGACATTCGCTGTGCCATCAACGAATGGGTCCAATATCGACAAGCTCTGACTCTGGACCTCTCATGCAATTTGCGACGGCATGGAGTTATCAGAATTTGCGACACTCTTTCCTTCTGTATTTTTCTCAATACCAGTGGAATCAGCTGGAATGGGGGGAAAGGCGTACCCCAGGTGAAAATTCCAAGTGTGTGCCAAGGCATCTATCCCCCGAGTACCGTAGTCTCTGTGAAGGGAAATGAATTGCAGGAGTTGTGCTCTTTGCCTTGATGCAAACGGGTCCACTTGTGGATGGCCCCCGGGTCCTGGTGATCAATGCAAAAACCTCTGTATTCAGGCTCCACTCTGCCTCCTGAACCTTCTGTCTGCTCAAAAAATCTGCCACTTTGTTTAATGTGCCTTTGAGATGGACTGCAGATAAGGACAGTAAATGGTTTTCCGCCCACTCCAGAATTTCCTCTGACAGCAACTGAAGAGTTTTTCTTCTCGTGCCTCCCTGCTTGTTCAGGTGTGCTATGGTAGTGGCGTTGTCGGATAGGATTTCATGTCCAGATTCTAGGAGGAGGTTTGGAGAGAAGGCAGCCAACGCTAAGGCGACCGCTTTTAGCGCTCTCCAATTTGAGGAATTTTCTGCTTCGTTCTATGACCATGTTCCCTGTGCCAAATCCTGAGCCATGTGGGCCCCCCATCCCCACATACTGGCATCTGCTGTCACAATTTTTTCGATCAGGAAGGACCAGAGTAGACCTTTTTGCAACACTGACTGATTTTTCCACCAAAGTGATCGTTTGACACAAGATGGGGATATTGGCGCTGCTTATAATAAGTATAACATATATAAACCAACCATGATAATGGTAAATATACGATAATATGTTTATCTGTTTGGGACAGTAAGGGAGAAAAAAAATTAGAATCTTTAGACACTATAATGGGTTCCTATTTTTAAGCAGATGATGTGTTGTCTGTTCAGGACAAATAATGATAAAAAAGTGTGAATCCCCAAGCAGTATGATTAAATCCTGTTTACAAGTAACCTATATACCAACAACACTCTTTATCCACATAAAGAATGGGGCATGATCACAAAGTTGATAATAAGTGAACTCCTAATTTGCAAGGGAATCAAGTGAGAAATTATATAGAAAAAAATGTATAGCATCAAAAAAAATGCAATCAAATAAAAACTGTGGGGCAAATAGAATGCTTATTACCAAGTGAATCAAATTGAAAAAAAAAATATATCAAATGTACAGAAATTATGAATATAAAGTCCATGAAAAAAAAAAGGCTTTTAATATCCAGTGTTCCTATTTCCATAAAAGTGACTAGTGTTGGTTGTCAGGTGATGCAACTTTATATCAACTTCTATGCATCAAATAAGGTGACTTCTTGTGCTCCCCCTTAGGTATATGCACTCACCAGAAGTCCCCACCCCTGCAGGGGTAAAAAGCATGTACTGAACTGTGTCTCCAATCCGGATATCACCAGGAACGGTAAAAAAGCCTACTTGCCTGCCAGAAGAAAAACACAAAAACTAGCAACATGTGGGAAGGCGCCTCCTTTTAAAGTTCAGTGGAAGATGCGTTTCCTGTTGGCAAGTGGGAGGAGCCACTCTCAGGTGCTGAGTAGATATCCAACATGTCAAACCTTAAATTTGCGTCCCCTTTATTTTCCATAGGTGACACTTTAAAAGCCCCCTATAGGTCATCAGTTTAGTGTTACCAAGGTAGTCTGGTGCTAGACCTCTCATTCCGCTTTGTGTAGAGATAAGTAACTAGGGCTGAAAAAACTTACCTTTAACATAAGTAGCTCGTAGATGGTCTATATTACTGTTTATTTGTAAATCTTTTCAATGTAACCCTTCTGTCTGCATACTTCTGATATTTACAAAAATCTCATTTATTTTCTATATAAACTTCAATAAAAATCTATGGTTATTAAAAAAAATAAAAATGAGCTGAAAGCATAGCAGAACACAGAGGACACATAGGCCTAGCGCATTATCCTCAATGCATATTTTTAGTTAATAAAATAGAGGTGAATATACTCCCAAACAAGTACTTGTGTCATAGCATTATCATAAAATCATCTACATTAATCCATATGCGAAAATCCACAACACTTGTAGTCACATTGGCTAAAGCTTTCAAGGTTTCCCTCTTCTGTTGAGAAACAAGGAAGCTAGATACAACAGCACTAAATGGAAAGGCACTGATCCTGACTGAAAAGTTCCTCGTCAGCACCAATACATCTAAACAAGGCTCTGAAGAAGAGGGAAACCTTGAAACACTTTAGCCGAGGTGACTACAAGTGTTGTGGATTTTCGCATATGGATTAATGCAGATGATTTTATGATAATGCTATGACACAAGTACTGGTTTGTGAGCATAATCACTATTTTATTAAATAAAAACATGTACTGAGAATAATGCGCTAGGCCTATGTGCCCTCTGTGTTCTTCTACGCTTTCATTTGGACATCCCTAGTCTTTGGAAGGCAGCGAGGCGTGCATTATCCACATATACCAACATGTCAAGATAACACGTTGACACTTACAGCACAGCGCAGGACCCCCCCCACGCATCTCAGCGTGATCGTGGGAACAGCTTAAAAACACATGGTCAAAAAAGACAGAGCGGTTTCCCTGTGGCCGCAGTTTTAAAAAGCTGCATGCACCTTTTTTGTGCAGCCTATAAGGCTTACCTGTAGGTACAATTAATATCTCCTAAACCTACGCGGTTAAGGAGATATTCACCCTGCATGCAGCAGCAGACGTCAGCGGCGCATGGAAGGTCCGGCGTATCATGTCGGAAATGCAGAGCTCCCGCAAGGGAACATGTCGGCTTCCTCAGCTGTGACCAGGTGTCGCTGCGGGCGCTCCGTTCTAAGGCAAGAAATTCACAACGTGCTAGTATGCAATGCATACTAGCACATTATGCTATTTGTTTGTTTTCAGTGATTTAATGCCGCTTTAAAATGGACTGTAGTGCTTTTCTAAAAAAAAAAAAACTCACTAAAATCTGCATAGGTGTGAACTAGGCCTAAGTGTCAGGCCACACTGCAGCGATGTCCGACATTGGACGCGATTCCCACCGCACTGCAAACCACATGCGATCTCTGCCATACAGATAGTGAACTGCTGCCGGACGAAAAATACTGCATTCGAATCGATCGTATGATAATTGGATCGCTAGTACAGAGCTATCGAGATCTGATCACGACGCTTCACCCAATTATCCGATCAGACATAAACAAAAAAATTTTCTCAGATAATACCAGATCGGACGATTTTTGTTTAATCAATACAGTTGTCGGCCCAAAAAAAAAATAGAAATACAGTACAACACATGACATCACTCCGATTTTTTATTCTGTCGAACGAGAATTTTCTGAACCTCTCCATTTTTGATATGCGACTAGCATGCAAAAAAAAAAAAAAAAAAAAAGACTGTTTTCTGATCGTATGTATGGGCCATAAGGCCTGATTCACACCTATGCATTTTTAGTGCTTTTTGCACTCTAGAACGTGTTCCATAGGAAACCATGTTGAATGGACTGTGCAAATATATTAAAAGTGTATTATATTAAAATATAGCAATATAAAAATATGCCTTCAGATTTGCACTATTTTTATATTGCTATATTTTAATATAATACACTTTTAATATATTTGCACAGTCCATTCAACATGGTTTCCTATGGAACACGTTCTAGAGTGCAAATCTGCAAAAAGCACAAAAAATGCATAGGTGTGAATCAGGCCTTATGGCTTAGAGAGAACATACAGAGAGCATAGACGGAACAGAACACTGTCACATATGTGGCTAACGTTTAGGATTGTCTGGACGTGTCTGTGCTGTTGCCCATAGAATGACACAGAAGCCGGCCATAGCACAGCAGCTACAATAATCGTTCACGCCGTTTCCGCTCCTCTTGTTAAACTTTCTACACGCCCATGAACAGGAGACACACCACAACACACATCCTATTCCACCACCGGAGTCCAACACAGGAACCCAACAAACGATAACACAACGCCAGGAAGGGGGTAGTGAGAGAGACGAGGAGCCCCTCTTCATGTAAAACAAACTTTTGCTGCGGCCTGGGAGCGGACACCACCGCTAGCCCCCCCTGCTGTCAGACCCCGGCCAAGCTCCTTCCATGTTTACACGACGGGCTGAGTGGAGAGAGAGAGAGCGAGAGAGAGAGAGAGAGAGAATGGGAGGACGGGCTCGCCCAGCCGTGAAGAAGTTTGAAGTGTCCACCGAATCCCCGGCCAGCTCCTCCGCCGCCCACCTCCACCTTCCCGCTCCGCTCACAACTTCTTTCACACGCTTTCCTCTTCTACAATCCCACTACTAACGCCTAGCAACAACTTCTTACAGTCTCGGCCTAACCACCACCCCGCACCCCCCCCCCCCCTCCTCCAAACTCCGTCCAACTCTGAGCCCGCTCCGTACGGCGGCCCAATACAATGTGCGCTGAGCTCACCTACCGCTCCGTGATCAAAACTTCCACGGGAAACCGATCGCACCTTCTAACCGATGGCTGCCTGGATCACATTCCTACACACGCCGCGCATTCCTGGCCAGGCTCACCCTCTCCAATGTGCAACGACTGCAGGGAGCGCGCACGCTTCTTGCCCTCGGCTCCGCGCTCGTGCCCGCTCTAGTTCTTCCTCAGTCATGTTCACCTGGAGCCAGAGACCGGCCGGGGGGTCAGAGAAGCTTACAACAAGAGCTTTATGTAGATGTTTGGTGTCCTGAGGGTTCCACACAGCCGACCACCAGGAACATGCTTGTGGTGTGGGAAGGAACTCTGGATAATAAGCTGCGAAAGCAGTGCCAGTCTTGGGCTTCTAGTAACCAGGTTAACAGAAACGTATGGCCAAAACTATATAAGCTGCTTCTCTGCTGACCCACAGGAGGTACGCATAGGCCTGCTCCATACAGGCTTTACGTGGTTGGAAAGGCTAACGCCTGGTACACACGATCAGATTTTCATCCATTTGTTGTTGCATGCTAGTCTCATGTCGAATATCCCTGCACTACTTTGGTCCCACTTTGATGCCACTTGAGGTCCATAGACACAGGCATTGCTTCAAGTTGCGGCAAAATCGTGCGTCTTAGTGCAATAGTGCAAACATAGCCTAAGATGGTTATTCACTTGGTGCTTTATCTGCATTAAATTAGCCTCAGAACCTGTGTGATTCATATGTGTTTGGGTTTAAATACTTGACATCCGGCCGCAGCCGAATGACGGCTTCAGCGCGGATCTCAATTCCCAGGAGGCCGTCATATGACGGCCTCCACTTTCCTCGCTCCCCCCTTTCCTCACTCCCTTGGACGCAGCCAGTCACAGATCGTTGTAAATAGCAAATTACAGCAGCCATTTACAGCGCGATTGCCATGGCCAATGAGCGATGATGTCAAATGTAAACATGTGAGATCATCTCTCATTGCCGGGGGTTCTGCCGAGATGGTTCCCCTCGGCGGATAAGGACCCCTCTGTACTGCGCAGGCGCAGCGCTTGCGCAGTACGAAGGACTAGGGATCTTCCGAAAATTGCCGAAGGTAAGCAAGTGGGAGCGAAGTGTACACCGCGCAGGGAGACGATGCTCGCGCTACTCTGCAAGGGGAGTCTAACTAAGGGGCGGGTCTATTATTACTCTAAGCAAGGGGCAGAGGTGTTTAAATAAAAGAAAGGTGGGTTTTGCAATACTTAAAATCTGGCCCTTGGTTACAGTATTAATAATAATAAATGTTGCCCTTGGTTACAGACCCGCCCCTTGCAGAGTAGCGCGAGCATTGGGAGCGTGCGGCATCATCTCTCGTACACAGACATGTTAACTGGGCGTGCGCAGTGTACACTTCACTCGCAGCTGTTTAGCTTCTGCAATTTTCGGAAGATGCCTAGTCCTTCGTACTGCGCAAGCGCTGCGCCTGCGCAGTAGAGGGGGGTCCTAATCGGGTGGGGAACTTTCTCGGCAGGACACCAGCTCTCTCTCCTCACACAGAGACAGTGTGAGGAGAGAGTGAGGATCTGACAGCGATCTGTGCTTTAGTGAGTTAACACAAATTACAGTGCCCCATCAGTACAGTGCCCCATCTGCAAATCGGGGCCCGCCTGTGCTAATTGATGGCCACCTGTGCCAATTGGTGCCAACCTGTGCCAATCAGTGATCAGTGTCCATCTGCACATCTTCACAATCAGTGCACATCTGTGCCACCTCATCAGTGCCCACCTGTGCCACCTCATCAGTGCCCACCTGTGCCAGCTCATCAGTGCCAATCTGTGCCACCTCATCGGTGCACATCAGTGCCCATCTGTGCCGCCCCATCTGTACCACCTCATCAGTGCCCCCCCATCTGTGCCACCTCATCAGTGCACATCTGTGCCACCTCATCAGTGCACACCTGTGCCACCTCATCAGTGCCCACCTGTGCTGCCCCATCAGTGCTGCCTCATCAGTGCCCAGCTGTGCCACCTCATCAGTGCCCAGCTGTGCCACCTCATCAGTGCACATCTGTTCCGCCTCATCAGTGTACATCTGTTCTGCCTCATCAGTGCCCACCTGTGCCACCTCATCAGTGCCCACCTGTGCCACCTCATCAGTGCCCACCTGTGCCACCTTATCAGTGCCCATCTGTTCCACCTCATCAGTGCACATCTGTTCCACCTCATTAGGGCACATCTGTTCCACCTCATCAGTGCACATCTGTGCCACCTCAGTGCCCATCTGGGCTCATCAGTGCCGCCTCATCAGTGCAGGCTTAGCACACATCTGTGTAGTCGCATCACCACCAGCAACCATGTCCAAAAGAGGCTTTTCGGCCGAGGAGGCGTACCAAATACTTTCCCAGGCCTACGAGAGCAACGGGGAGCTCTCTTTTTCAGATTCCCCTTCAGACTCCGATTCTCAGTCAGACATAAATTATGAGCCAGTCCTCAGTAGTGGAACACCAAGTGACTCAGAGGAGGAAGATATTCGGCCCGCCAAACGAAGGTGTTCTGGCACGGGCGGTTGGCAACACTGGGACTGTTGCCCAGAATTGGATAGCATGCTCTAGGTGCGGCCATACAAGAGTCTTGTAGAGCGGAAGAATTATCGTTTTTATCTCTGGAATTAAGCCCCTTTTTAATTCATTCAATATTCTGTTTGCTTTGTTAGAAGCAGCTTGGCATTGCATGCCATTGCTGAGCCTATCATCTACTAGGACCCCCAGGTCCTTTTCCATCCTACATTCCCCCAGAGGTTCTCTCCCAGTGTAAAGATTGCATTCATATTTTTGCCACCCAAATGCATTATTTTACATTTTTCTACATTGAACCTCATTTGCCATGTAGTTGCCCACTCATTAATTTGTTCAGATCTTTTTGCAAGGTTTTCACATCCTGCGGGGAAGTTATTGCCCTGCTTAGCTTAGTATCATCCGCAATACATAGATTGAACTGTTTACCCCATCCTCCAGGTCGTTTATGAACAAATTAAACAGGATTGGTCCCAGCACAGAACCCTGGGGGACCCCACTACCCACCCCTGACCATTCTGAGTACTCCCAATTTATTACCACCCTCTGAACTCGCCCCTTGTAGCCAGTTTTCAATCCATGTACTCACCCTATGGTCCATACCGACGGACCTTTTGGACCTATTTTGTACAGTAAACGTTTATGAGGAACTGTGTCAAATGCTTTTGCAAAATCCAGATAAACCACATCTACAGGCCTTTCTTTATCTAGATGGCAACTCACCTCCTCATAGATTTGGCAAGAACGATTCTTCATGAATCCATGCTGATTACTGCTAATGAAACTGTTCTCATTACTAAAATCTTGTATATAGTCTCTTATCACCCCCTCCAAGAGTTTCCATACTATTGATGTTAGGCTAACTGGTCTGTAATTCCCAGGGATGTATTTTGGGCCCTTTTTAAATATTGGTGCTACATTGGCTTTTCTCCAATTAAGCTGGTACCATTCGAGTCAGTTGACTGTCAGTAAAAATTAGGAACAATGGTCTGGCAATTACTTTACTGAGTTCCCTTAGTATACTCAGGTGCAAGCCATCTGGTCCCGGTGATTTATTAATGCTAAGCTTCCAAAGTCTAATTTAAATTCTGTCCTCTGTTAACCATGGAGGTGCTTCCTGTGATGTGTCATTAGGATAAACACTGCAGTTTTGGTTACTGAAGCCCCCCGATTCCCTCGTGAAGACTGAGGAGAAGAAAAAATCAATACCTTCGCCATCTCCCCATCCTTTGTAACCAGATGTCCTTCCTCATTCTTTATGGGGCCAATATGGTCTGTCCTCCCTTTTTTACTGTTTACATACTTTTTCTTGGGATTTTTTTTGCTCTCCTCCGCTATGTGTTTTTCATGTTCTATCTTAGCCGTCCTTATTGCACCCTTACATTTCTTGTTGCATTCTTTATAAAGTCTGAATGATGATGATCCCTCAACCTTGTATTTTTTGAAGGCCTTCTCCTTTGCTTTTATACATTGGAGTTAAGCCATCCAGGACTTTTGTAAAGTTAACCTTCTGACTTTAAAACCACTTTCACAGACTTCAAGCAAAGCTTCCTCTATGTGGTAATCAGTTGCATAAATTCAAAGGATTATTTGCTTAAAATGGAGTTCTACTCCTTTACAATTGGGATTTTTTAAATCCTGAAACCAGAGAATCATCTGTTCTAATTTCATTTTTCATAGCTTACAATCATTTATTATAGTCCATTCTACAAGCATATTCATCCGGGACCGTGCTGACATTCCATGTAAACGATTTGGATACCATATGATCATTGCCAGTGGGGAAATCCCCTGAATGCTGATCCATTTGTTTTTGTTCCTCAAAAGCCGGATTGACCGCTATATCTATAGTTTAAATCATTGCAGGAAAATCGTCATATATAATACACTGTCCATAAGCCGAGACAAAGAAACAAAAGGCAGCACTTCAACCTCCCATCTCTCATTAAGAGGAAAATATCCACACCAGTGCCTGACTACCAGCCTCTGCAAGCTGAACTGGATCCAAAGAACAATGTATATAAAAGCCGTCAACATGGTGATGCGGCAGTAATACCACTTTAGCCGCTTTTCTTTCTCTCAGTTATTTTACCTCTATGAGTATTTGCCATACATGGTTGTCTTATCCAGGTTCTTTCCAATGTGGGGTAAATATTTACAGGTATTTTTGCCGGCTTTTACATACATTTGTCCTTAATTCTGGTTTTTAAATTTTAGTTCTACTTTAAAGCTAAAATTCAGGTAAACAGCTAATCTAACAGTTAAAGAACATTTATTAGAACTGTCTTTCCTGTATTTATGTTTCTGTCCATCCAGATCCTGAGAATTACAAGGCTCTACCAAATAGCAACAGCCAGCCCGGTGATCTAACTTTTTGCTGCTGTAGTAGAACAACACAGGTTGGTCACTGTCTTTTCTCAGCCTCTGACTGTACAGTGATGGAAAAGCGACAAGCTAATTACATGTGGTTTCCTCTTGTCAGTACGTTCAAAGCAGTGGTATTTAAATTTAGGGAGACCAGGGTCCAGTAAATTCTTCCAAAATCTTCCATATTCCAACATGGGCAAGATTGACCGGTAGATTGCCATAAACCTGTTGCCAACCCCCCATTCTAAACCTTCCCTACTCTATCCATAACAAACAAAAAAGTTTGGGCTATTGGTTAACTTAAAAGAAAAATTCCAGGTATTGTATGGACCCGCTTGGACCAATGTAACTATGTACAGTACATTCTGTATCTAGCCGAGGCCCCTGGAAGCTGGAAATCAATTAAGAAGATACTACTGTCATAGTTGCCAACATTGTAAAAAAATGTATAGGGATTATTACATTGTAATATAGAATGAAATCATTCAACTCACCATAATCCAGAATCAGTGGGACCCCTGAGGGTGTCACCTGCCACGTCGCTTGCCACCAGATGCCATCAGGTGCCCCAGCAGAGTCCGTCCTTGCATCAGTTGCCCCCAGAAGAGTCTGTACTTACATCAGGTGCCCCCAGCAGAGTCCCTCCTTACATCAGGCGTCCCCAGCGGAGCTCCTCCTTACATCAGGTGTCCCCAGCGGAGCCCTTCCTTACATCAGATGTCCCCAGCAGAGCCCCTCCTTACATCAGATGTCCCCAGCGGAGCCCCACTTACATCAGATGTCCCCAGCAGTGCCCCTCCTTACCTTACATCAGATGTCCCCAGCGAAGCCCCCCCCTTACATCAGGTGTCCCCAGCGGTGCCCCTCCTTACATCAGGTGTCCCCAGCGGTGCCCCTCCTTACATCAGATGTCCCCAGCGGTGCCCCCCTTACATCAGATGTCCCCAGCGGTGCCCCCCTTACATCAGATGTCCCCAGCGGAGCCCCCTTACATCAAATGTCCCCAGCGGTGCCTCCCCTTACATCAGGTGTCCCCAGCGGTGCCCCCCCTTACATCAAATGTCCCCAGCAGTGCCCCTCCTTATATCAGATGTCCTCAGCGGAGCCCCGCTTACTTCAGATGTCCCCAGCGGTGCCCCTCCTTACATCAGATGTCCCCAGCGAAGCCCCCCCTTACATCAGGTTCCCCAGCGGTGCCCCTCCTTACATCAGGTGTCCCCAGCGGTGCCCCTCCTTACATCAGGTGTCCCCAGCGGTGCCCCTCCTTACATCAGATGTCCCCAGCGGTGCCCCTCCTTACATCAGATGTCCCCAGCGGTGCCCCCCCCTTACATCAGATGTCCCCAGTGGTGCCCCTCCTTACATCAGATGTCCCCAGCAGCGGTGCCCACCTTACATCAGATGTCCCCAGCGGTGCCCCTCCTTACATCAAATTTCCCCAGCGGTGCCCCTCCTTACATCAGATGTCCCCAGCGGTGCCCCCCTTACATCAGGTGTCCCCAGCGGTGCCCCTCCTTACATCAGATGTCCTAGTAGCAGTGTTTCCGCTGCCATTACAGAACAGAGGCCATGGGGGAACAAAATAGAGGAGGAGCCGGCCGCGTGGTTACACTAGAACCACCGCCCACCCGGCGGCGCTGCAGCAGCTCAATTTCTATTATAGCCACTCAGCCGTGTTCTACTTCTTCTGGTCTTCTTAAAAATGGCGGTCGGCGGACCTCTAGAGGCGGCGAAAAATCAGGAAAAGCTTATTTCTCTGAACATTTCCCGGGAAACAATAAAATTGGGAAAAGTCTAAATCCCAGGAATGTCCCGGGAAATTCAGGACAGTTGGTAAGTATGTACTGTTCAGTGATCTCCACCTGCTTCCAGGTCTAGGTCCAGGTTTAGCAGGGATCATAGTGGCTGGCCTGATGCATTGTGAATACAGGAGGTCAGCTGCTCAGCATGGGCGCCATTCAGAGAATGCTTTGCATTTTCTGAATTAATGCAATGCCTTCTCTGATTGGACAAGATGGAGAGTGTGATGAGCAAACAGGAAACCAGGCAGGCCTGAAGAAAGCTCCTGGCCCGAACGCGGCCATAGCCCAAGCCCAGTGGTTGAGAAACACTGCATAAAGTGTTCTTTGACTTTTGCAGTCACATTAAAGAAAACCACACTATATGTTCCCATGCACAGAGCATACTTCATTTTTTTTTTTTTTAAATGTATTCATACCTTTTGGTAAAAAAATTTGTTCATTCACATGGGCATCTTAAATGCCGTGTTTAAGTGTGTATCCATCTTCCACAGTCTCCTATACAATGCTCATAAAGTGACTGTACCTTAAGCAACTGGCAAAGTCCATAAAGCCCCATACACACGGTCGGACTTTTTCATGGATTCTGTCCGATCGGACAATGTTGTTGAAAAATCAGACCGTGTGTATGCACCATCGGACAGTGTACGTCGGATTGTCCGACGGACAAAGTCTTATCTCCTGCTGGAAAGATTTGCCGACAACACGGTCCGATCACACCAAATCCGATCGTGTGTACGGTTGTCCGACTTAGGCAACAAACGTCACCACGTTCAGGATCGGATTTTCCGACAACTTTGTCCGATAAGAGTTATCCTTTATGGGGCTTAAGAGTTATCCTTTCAAGGCAAGAGCAGTAGCAGCACGTCCAAAGAGGGCGCACAGGCGCCGCCTCCCCTATCCATGGGTCCGGCCCCCTGATCTACATATCAGTGGCGCCGGACCATGGATTCCAATACTGCAGGGTGTTTTTTTAAAGCACCTGATTAGAGCCAAAGGCTCTAACAGGCTTTAAAAAAGGGTCGACTCGGAGCGCAATGCCCACCCAGTTGTGTGACGATAAGCGCATGAATTTTCACTATTATCACACTAAAGTTCCTCCCCACCAGTCGGGAGGCAGGTCTACAAGTGCACTAGGAGACAACAAAAAGAAACACAAGCATTAAATCAAAATCAAGATTTTAGCTGATTAAATATAAAATGTATTCCAAATATGCTGGCAAAGCAATGTCCCCCCCCTACCCGAAAATTAGTCCAAATCATTTTGACGCACTTCACGGGCGCTTTGGGGGGGCAAGCCATGACGGCCCGCTTCCAGGGCCGCCATCGTTTCCTGAAGTCCAGCCTCAGGCCCAACTTAAGGCAACATAATTCAAATTATTTTCTTTTAAAAAGTTGTGCAGGATGCAGCAAGATAACACAATGTGATTAAGTTTGTACTCCGCAGTGTTGCCAACCCGTCAAAGTGAAATTTACTGGCAGAGCGCCAAAATTTACAAACGGCACCAATTTTTTACTGGCACTGCAAAAAAGTACCTAAAATTACTGTTTTTAGTGCTAAACAGTGCAAATATAAATATTTGAACTATAAACACATAGCTAGTGCTATTACCAATGTGTCTAAGTTAAACAAAAGTCAAAAAACATATTTCTCAATTTACATGAAGGTCAGAATATTATAACCCAGCCAGCACAGAGTTCTCCCTTACATCAGAGTCTGCAGGAGGGTGACCAGAGACCACCTTCCGTAGAGTGAATACACTAAGGTAAGGGGGGATTACTAATATAGGGGGGCACCTTTATATCGGTGCCCCCTTTCGTTATTGTATTCACTCCCCCCTTACATCAGTGACCCCCCTCAAACTGGCCTGGCGGCATTGTCATTGACCTCCTCTCAGCTGCACCGTGCAGGGCTCAGTCAGATGGCTCCAGCTTGGCGGCTCTGGCTTTCTAGGATCCCCTCAGAGACTTTAGACATGATAAAACACAAGAGACGGTCAGAGGCTGCAGACATGATACAGGAGGTGGACAGAGGCTGCGGACATACTACAGGAGGTGGACAGAGGCTGCGGACATACTACAGGAGGTGGACAGAGGCTGCGGACATACTACAGGAGGTGGACAGAGGCTGCGGACATACTACAGGAGGTGGACGGAGGCTGCGGACATACTACAGGATGTGGACAGAGGGTGCGGACATACTACAGGATGTGGACAGAGGCTGCGGACATACTACAGGAGGTGGACAAAGGCTGCGGGCATACTACAGGAGGTGGACAGAGCTTGCGGGCATACTACAGGAGTTGGACAGAGGTTGAGGGCATACTACAGGAGGTGAACAGAGGCTGCGGGCATACTACAGGAGGTGGACAGAGGCTGCGAACATACTACAGGAGGTGGACAGAGGCTGCGGACATGACACAGGAGGTGGACAGAGGCTGCAGGCATGATAGTGTCCCCCTAACAATAGCCTCCTCCTCTGCCCACCATCATATTACTTCTCCATATCATCAGTGTGCTGTGTCCTCCTCCTGTGCCCCTTTCACCTCTCCACAGGTCAGGGCAGCACAGTGCTGCCCTGACCTGTGGATGTTCTACACTCCACTCTACAGAATACAGCCACACACTGCCTAATCCCCCCCCCCCCCACTCTAAGGATCACAGACTTCTCCTAGTAATATATAGATATCAGCAGTCACATCCATACACAGGCTGCCATTGTACAATCTCATCTACATCAATATCAACACACTGACCAGGCCAGGCAGGAACACTATGAAGGACTACAAGTCCCATCACACCATTCCAGGACATGCTGAGCCTTGTAGTCCACACCGGCTCACCTCATCCATATCATCGTCCTCCTCAGACTCCTCATCTTCACTGAGATCAGAGTCCTCCTCTTCTCCTCCTCCTCCCATTTCATCCTCCATCTCCTCTTTGCACTGGATGCCAATGCCATGCTGTCCTCTTCCTCCAGGCCCTGTGTGCAGAGGCAGAAGTAAAAAGGAAGTTCAGCGGACTGTACCATCTCACTACTAGTGGGGGGTGTTCATGGAGCCCGGGTGGGGTTATTGGCTTGTCAGCGTTTCGTCCTCCGCACTGCCGGTGTGATGAAGGATTAAAGAGGACAGAGAACATTACCGGGGCAGGCCAGGTGCAGAACCGACCTTCTAACCGGACAGAACACGGACTGTACTACTAATAGAGTTCACCCCCCACCCCTTTCCCCATAGACACACAGAGGCCGGGTCATGTGTGGTGAGTGTGACTGCGAGCTCATGATCGGATTGTGTCTTAAATTTCCGGAATTACGCATGCGCAGTTCTCATCTGAGCCTGTCCTAGCCATTTTTACTGGTACCGTTCGGCTCCTACGGACATTTACAGACACCGGAAAATTGCCCTGTTTTTACGGGCTTCCCGCAAATCTACGGGCGGTTGGCAACACTGGTACTTCGCCATATTTGTGGCCATTTGAAATAGGCGAAACCGGCTGGCCAGGATCCCAAACGCATTCTCCACGATTCCTCTGGCTCTGGCCAGCTGGTAATTAAAAAACCCTTATCTCTGGGGTGAGGGTCCTCTGGGGGAATGGCCTCATGACATGGTCACCCAGACCGAATGCCTCATCTGCGACGAACACAAATGGGTGTCCTTCGACATTCTCCTCTGGGGCTGGCAATCCCAAGCCACCACTCTCGAGACGTCGGTAGAACTCGGTCCGGGCAAATACTCCTCCATCCTCCATCCGGCTATTCCTCCCCTCCCATACAGAAACTCGTATGTCGCCGACACCACCGCCATCAACACAATTCTATGAAACCCCTTATAGTTAAAATAGTATGACCCCGAATGGGATGGTGGGACGATGTGGACGTGCTTCCCATAGATTGCCCCTCCGCAGTTAGGAAAATCCCAATGCTGGGCAAATTGGGAAGCCACAGTCTGCCATTTCTGTGGCGTTGAAGGAAACTGTGGAGTCAAACAAGAAAAATCGAATTAGTAATTTTGCACATAAACATTGCAAGCAGATTAGACACAAACATTCTTGGCCAACATCAGTATAACATTTATTGTAAAGAGTATTTAAAGGCTAAAATATAAGGTCCACTTATCAGATTCCCCCCCCCCCCCTCTGATGGCCCCTTGGAAATATTTTAGGGGGGGTATGTTTTGGACAGGTAACCCTCTCCACTAAGTAATGGAGTAACAAAGTAATGTGTGTTACTTTGGCCAGCCCCTCCTTAATTACAATATTGGCAGCCCACTGGACAGGTAAGAAGTGGCATTATAAAAAAAAAAAAAATGGAAGCACATTTTTAGATTCTGCAATTACCTATCAAGATAATAGGAGAACAAAACTTTAAACAGTATCATTTGAAAGTATTCAGGAGGCCCTTGCACTACATGCTTTTGGAAATTCATACAGATATATGACCACAAAAAAAGGGTAGTAGGTATAGTGTGTATGGGTTTGGCGAGGTCAGCAGATAGAGGATTGGTATCAGCTGACATAGCAGTTGGGGAGGAGGGAGGGTTCCAAATGATTTTGGGCACCAAAAAAAAAAGCCTCTGACACTCCGCATGAATTTAAGGACAACAATAACATTTGGACACATTTTAGGGGGTGTTTAGGGTAAGCACTACAATGGAGCTGACAAAATACATTGTTAAGTGACTAGACTAGGTGTATATGGGCCTAGGAGAGCATGCTGGGGAGGTTAGTGAAGGCAAGTATGCATGAAGGACAAAAAAAGGAACTTTAAAAGATTCCAGCATGCATGAGGACAAGGGGGACATTCACAGCATATTCCAATCATGGTAATTAGGGAATGATGAAAGAAATACAATACATTAGCAATCATTAAATACATAGAATGTGATGTTAAAGGAGAAAACTTACCTTCATATAGTCCTTCTGCTGGACCTGAATGATGGCAGAACAGGTCTCTGGAATAATGATCCCCAGAGCCTGCGGGGAGATGTCTGTCGAGAACTTGAGGTCCTGCAGGCTTCTCCCAGTCGTCAAGTACCGCAACGTGGCGACTAGCCTCTGCTCTGGAGTGATGGCTTGCTGCATGCAGGTAGCTTGCCTGCTGATATAAGGGTACAGCAAAGCCAACAGACGGTGGAAAACGGGGTCCGTCATCCTGAGAAAATTCCTGAAATCATCAGGGTTATTCTCCCGGATCTCATGCAGCAAAGGCATGTGAGAGAATTGGTCACGCTGGAGCAACCAATTCTTCGTCCATGAACTCCTCCCCACCCTGTTCATGGTCTGGGCTTGGGTCAAAGCTAGAAGCCCAATACCAAGCCCCCGCACAGCACGAACTCTACAACGATCATGTACCCGCAACATGGCTTCAAAACGGTCGGCTGGTCAGAACAAACTAAACAGAAAGCACTGAAAAACAGCAAGGCCTGAAAGAACGAGCTGAAAATCAGAAACGAACAGACAAGAACGCACTGAAAATCAAATACGGTACTACTATAAATAGCACGCACTGACAAACAAATGCGAACTGACTACACGCACTGAAGAACAGATATGAACCCACAAGCACAAACTGAAGAGCAGCAACGATCTAAAAAGCACGAGGCTGAAAAGCGTGAATCGTCTCTCACCAAACTTCTACTAACACGAGATAAACTCGAGATTAGCAGAAGGAGCCCAAAGGCTGGCGCACTGGCTATTGAACTTGCCTTTTATAGGCCCATCGTACGCGTTGTACGTAACCGCGTTCATGGCGGTCGGAATTTGGTGTGACCGTGTGTAGGCAAGACAGCTGGAGCGGAACCATCAATGCTTTTTCCGACCATAATTCTGATCATGTGTACACGGCATCAGAATTTTCCAAGATCAAGTGCACAACAATTTTTTTTTCATAAATTTTTTGTTTCAATTTTCAAATAATAACTGGGCGCAAATAATCAAGTAACAGCATGACAGTGCCTCATATGCAAACTAAAGAAGAAGAAGACATACACGCAGGTGTACCACGCATAAAGTATTCAGTGGTACAATATTTCTGATATTTTCCATTCTTTGATGCAAGGGCATAAATGAAGCATCATAAAAAAAGAAGGGGAAGAGGAGAAAATAAAATAAAAAGGGGGTGTAGGGAGGTGTAGAGATGGTAGATGGGAGGGAGGAGTGCTTAGAAGTCTAGAGGAAAAAATAAAAAGGAGTGGTCTGGTGTCACCGGTAGCCCACCTCCATCCCTGAAATATGCAACAAAAGATTCGCCCTAATGGGACTTTAAATGAGGTGGGCACCATTTGGCCAAAAAGCATCATACCAGTGTAGCGCCCACACTTTATTAAAGTGTGCGCTATGCGTGTGTAAATTTAGTTTTCCAGAACTGTAACAGAGTTCTGGGGGTTAATTGTACAGGTCTTTATGGCATCAGTTTGGCTGGTCTGTACTGAAGTTCCGCCTGGTCATAGGTGCAGTGAGGCACCTGTGACAGGCTGAAAACCAAGCCTGTCCGGAGCCAATCAGTGGGCGCGTCTGGCCCCACTCCGTAGTCTTAGAAGGGGTATTTAAGGTGCTGAGGGTTCAGGGTTCGGCTGCTGCTTTGATTCCTGGTTCCGGTCCGGGTCAGCCCCGTTCCAGGAGTGTCTGCCGTCCCCGCAAGCATGGTCACCCTGACCAGCCCCAGAGGCCCTCGGGAATCCGTCCATTCCCCATTCCCGAGCCTCAAAACTGGTTAGTTTGAGGCCCAGTAACTGAAGGAGGATTCAAAGGCATCTCGGTGTGCTCGCGGTATTGGAGGGACACGGCAACTTGTTCAAGCGACCAGGGGAGGACTCTTCGGAGGAGGGCCAAGAAGCTGGCTGCTCGGTAAGAGTGCAGCCCCTCTCTCTCTCACCAGTGCAGCCCCTCTCTCACCAGTGCAGCCCCCTCTCTGTCTCTCTCTCTCTCTCACCAGTGCAGCACCCCCTCTCTCTCTCTCTCTCTCTCACACCAGTGCAGCCCCTCTCTCTCACCAGTGCAGCCCCCTCTCTCTCTCTCTCTCTCTCTCTCTCTCTCACCAGTGCAGCCCCCTCTCTCTCACACCATTTCACCCCCCCTCTCTCTCTCTCTCTCTCACACCATTGCACCCCCTCTCTCTCACACCATGGCACCCCTCCTCTCTCTCTTACACCATGGCACCCCCCTCTCTCTCTCACACACCATTGCACACCCTCTCTCTCACCATTGCACCCCTCTCTCTCACCATTGCACCCCTCCTCTATCACCATTGCACCCCTCCTCTCTCTCACACAACATTGTACCCCCCTCTCTCTCACCATTGCACCCCCCTCTCTCTCACACCATTGCACCCCCTCTCTCACACCATTGCACCCCTCCTCTCTCACACACACACCATTGCACCCCTCCTCTCTCTCTCACACACTATTTCACCCCCTCTCTCTCACCATTGCATCCCTCTCTCTCACCATTGCACCCCCCTCTCTCCCTCACCAGTGCAGCCCCTCTCTCCCTCTGTCTCTGACCAGTGCAGCCCCCTCTCTCTCTCACCAGTGCAGCCCCTCTCTCCCCCTCTCTCTCACCAGTGCAGCCCCCTCTCTCTCTCACCAGTGCAGCCCCTCTTTCTCTCTCATAAGTGCAGCCCCTCTCTCTCACACACCATTGCAACCCCCTCTCTCTCACACACATTTTACCCCCCCCCCCCCCCGCTCTCAAACCATGTCACCCCACCTCTCTCACACACACACCATTGCACCCCCTCTCTCACCATTGCACCCCCTCTCTCTCACCATTGCACCCCTCCTCTCTCTCACACACCATTGCACCCTCTCACACACCATTGCACCCTCCTCTCTCACCATTGCACCCCTCTCTCTCTCACCATTGCACCCCCTCTCACACCATTGCACCCCCTCATTCTCACCATTGTACCCCCTCTATCTCTCTCTTTCATGGATTTCTTTAGAAAAAAATAAACTTATTTACTATAATAATATAAATCATAATAAAAAGTGAACTAATTTATTATAATAATACATTTAAATTTTTTGCAGGTAAAAAAAATGCATTCATTTTTTTTGCCTGCAGAGCATGCATCACTCTCTCTCTGCGATTATGGGAACAGTCAGGCTGCGATTATGGGCACAGTGGAAGGCTGCATTTGATGGGCACTGTGAGACTGCATTGATCTCTTGTATCATGTCTGCAGTCTCTGACCATCTCTTGTCTTATATCATGTCTGCAGTCTCTGACCATCTCTTGTCTTATATCATGTCTGCAGTCTCTAAGGGAGTTTGGAGAGGAGTCAAGAGTGGGAGTGTTGCTGAGATGGGGGTCATGGGAGAAGTCAGGCGTGTGTGGACTGTGGAAAGGCCTTTCATGAACAAGAAAATAATGACGTTATGCTGTTGGGCTGGTATAATAATGCTATGGGGCGTACCCCTGATGATGTCAATTGTGACGAAACGCCGTAGGGTTTGTCACGTACGCTCGCACTGCGCATGCGCAATCGTTTTTTCTCTGTCCATAGACCAACGGAGCCTAATTTACACCTTGCAAGGTCTCTATTTTTTCCTGTTATGTGGATTTTTTAATCAATAAAATCTTCTTGGAACCTCTACACTATCGAAGTCTTCTTTGTTTCCACTTGCATTTGGATGCCTCTTTAACCCCATGGTAACTGAGAGCTAGAGAGAAGAACTGCCATATAGGAGAAACGTAGCTGCAGAGTGACATCTACTGGAACGCTGATGACAACTAACAGCACCAAGGCTGTTCTCCTAAGCTCAGTTTGACTCCCCTGAATAAGGGCGGTCACTGGCTTTCTGGTAAGCCTCCCCTCTTAATTTATTTGTGGTGACGGGCAGCACGAATAGCTACAAGCACACCCTGGAATGCACTTTGGATGTTCTTCACATGAATAATCTTCACATTTATTTATATATTTTATTATTTGGACTTTTACATATGAACTTTTTTTGAATAATTGATGATTGTTTTTTTGGGCAAATATTTTATTCTTCACCATTTGGTTTATTATTATATACTAGTCATATTTCATACATTGTATAATCACTATCCAGCGCTGCACTTTTTTCCTTTATATACCATTCCGTGCCCTATACCGGGGTTATTTAGTGTCCAGCTGCAGGACTACCTTCACTGTATTTTTATATCATTTATTATCACTTATCATTTTTATTGCTTCACACCTAGCGCAATTCTTTTTGTTTAACCACTTGCCTACCAGGTACGAACACCCCCTTCCTGACCAAGCCATTTTTCAGCTTTCAGCACTGTCGCATTTTGAATGACAATTGCGCGGTCATGCAACACTGTACCAAATGAAATTGTTATCATTTTTTCCCCACAAATAGAGCTTTATTTTGGTGGTATTTGATCACCTCTGCTGTTTTTATTTCTTGCGCTATAAACAAATTAAGAGGGACAAGTTTGAAAAAACACAATATTTTTTACTTTTTATTATAATAAATATCCAATTTTTTTTTTTTTTTAAACAAATTTTTTCCTCAGTTTAGACCGATACGTATTCTTCTACATATTTTTGGTAAAAAAAAAATCGCAATAAGCGTTTATTGATTGGTTTGCGCAAAAGTTATAGCGTCTACAAAATAGGGGATAGATTTATAGCATTTTTATATTTTTTTTTTTTACTAGTAATGGCGGCGATCTGCGATTTTTATTGTGACTGCGACATTGCGGCGGACATATCGGACACTTTTGACACATTTTTGGGACCATTCACATTTATACAGTGATCCGTGCTATAAAAATGCATTGATTACTGTATAAATGTGACTGGCAGGGAAGGGGTTAACACTAGGGGGCCCTGCAGGGGTTAATATGTACCCTATCTTAGTGATTCTAACTGTGGGGGGAGGGGACTGACTGGGGGAGGAGACCGATCGGTGTCCCTATGTACAAGGGACACACCATCGGTCTCCTCTCCTCTGACAGGACGTGGATCTGTGTGTTTACACACACAGATCCATGTCCTGCTCGATTACCGGGCAATCGCGGGTGCCTGGCAGACATCGCGGCTGTCGGGCACGCGCGGCGGGCACGCGCGCCTCCTGCGGCGTGCGCGCGCCCCCTAGTGGCCAAAAAGCGAGCGCCGTCATATGACGGCGGCCCGCCACAATAGCTGCACCGTCCCGCCGTCATTTGACAGTGGGCGGTCAGCTACAGGTTAAAAATGCTATGGGGCTGGTATGACATTTTTTCCAGGGCTGGTTTCTATTCCCAGTCTGGCCCTGCCTTTCAGTCTCCTATCCCCCTACTATTCTTGGCTCAGGCTTTCTATTCATATATAGACATATACATATCATTAGTACTTAATGCATGACTATACTTTTTTACGCCTACAGTTTCCATTATATATGGACTCTCTGTTTATACATAGACACATACATATCATTAGTACTCAATGCATTATTATACTTTTTTACGCCTACAGTTTCCATTACACATGGATTCAGTGAGACTCCTGTGGATACACTCTCACATGCGCACCATGCCTGTCCTGTGGTTTGCCCTACTGGGGTCCCGTTTGGCTCCGCCTCCTCAGTTCCCGGTTAAGACACCTGCTGCTACCTCTGGGAATCGCACACCTGCTGTCCTGGCCTCATTTAGTGGTGAGTATGGGACCCAACAATATGGCTCCCACGGTCTGCAACTACTCCATCAATACTATACCACCTACGGCTTCCCCTCCATCCATGTGTGTTGCATGACCGCAATTGTCATTCAAAGTGCGACAGCTGAAAATTGTCCTGGGCAGGAAGGGGGTGAAAGTGCCCAGTAAGCAAGTGGTTAAGCTGCAACTTTTTGAGATAAAGAAATCCCCTGCTGCCTGGTCATCACACAGATCGTATTCAACCTGGATTGGAATCTCATGTATTATCCCTGATTGGGTCCATGCGTATGTGCATAGCACACTTGGTAAGAGTACCTTATTCGTTATTGGTGGAGGATTTTTCACTTTACGATTTATTTGAGTTATGACCTGCAGTCACCTGGGTGTTTATCCACATCACTTCATCCATCTACATTATTTCGTATCTTCTGGATATGAACTTTTGCCATGATATCTAGTTTAACAATATTTTGTGTATTTTTTATTTTGTATTTGATGCGCTGCACTTGTTTCACCTTTTATACCACCTACCCATTTATATTCTTCTATCTTAGGTACATCTGTACATGCATCAACCCCTGAAGAGCGAGCTGAGTCTCGCGAAACGCGTTGGCTACACTAAATGCTTGTGTATCACACGTTTTCTATCCTTAGGGTACACCAATGCCCATGTATTACATGTTTATTATCCATTTATGTACCATTGTCTATTTTACATGTATGTTGTTTTACAACTGGCCATTGCTGATTATACCAATGTATGCATGAGTTTTACCTGAATAAACGCATATACTTTATACTTCAATTACTGGTATGATGCTTTTTGGCCAAATGGTGCCCACCTCATTTAAAGTCCCATTAGGGCGAATCTTTTGTTGCTTAGAAGTCTAGAGGAGTCAATATGAGCTCAAAAAGGTATGCTTATCGACGTTACAAAATCTACCAGTAGGAAGTGTGAAATCCACAGTTTCCAGGTCATTTAAAATTTTGGCATTGGCATCAGATAGCTTTTACATTTTATATTCTCCAAAGGGGATTTGGATGTCAGACTTCCCCTGAATGGATAGTGTTAGCGTGTCTCTGTTTGCATTGACATGGGTCAGCTTCCCAAATCAGCATGTCAACGGAATGGGAATATCAACACATCACTGGGAATGTAATGGTATCCGCCAGATTGCCATTTAACCTGTTGCCACCTAGTGATGCGCTGCAATTTACCCACAATGCGGGTGCAGTGCAGGGTACCTACAGCTTTCCTGCAGGTTAGCTACACTTTGCCATACACTTCTGATATATCCTGTGGGTGTGGTGCACTTTCTGAAAGCACACCAAAACTCCTGAATTTAGGAGTTTTGGTGCGCTTTCAGAAAGAGCACCAAAAAACACGCAAGAAAACCGAATACCAGCATGCAAAACCCTTGCCTCAATTAAGGCCTGGCAGACCTTGTTTTTTAATAAAGGGGATTTACTAGATGACATGGCAGCTATGAAAAATGTAGGGATAACATAGGGAGTGCTTGCATAGAAGTTTGTGGTGAGGTGACACACAAAAGGCAGCTTCACCTTTTTCAGAAACAAGTGTAAAACCAAGGCTACATTTTAGGAGGATGGAAAGCCTTTTCCCATTAGGTGTTCACCTAGGCCTATAGGTTGGTGGATTCAGCCACCATCAGGAAATACTGTAAAGAGCTTCTTTGGCATGTATCTCTGCATGTGTTTCCCTGTGGCTTGGGGAGGGATGAAACATCCCCCTTGAAGTCACCCAAGATTTCCCCCCTCCTCCTCTTTACTGCATAACCCAAGTGCAATTGAGCTTGAGGTCACGAACTGATGGCCGGACATTCTCCTTTAGGATTTTCTGGTAGAGCTCAGAATTCATGGTTCCATCAATTATGGTAAGTCGTCCAGGTCCTGAAGCTGCAAAGCAGCCCCAGACCAACACGCTACCACCACCATGTCTGACTGTTGGTATGATATTCTTGTTATGAAATTTTGTATTAGTTTTATGCCAGATGTAACGGGATGCACACCTTCCTAAAAGTAAAATTTTTGTCTCATTAGTCCACAGAATATTTGCCTAAAAGTTTTGGGGATAATCAAGATGTTTTTTGGTAAATGTGAGATGAGCCTTTGTGTTCTTTTTGGTCAGCAGTGGCTTTGGCCTTGGAACTCTCCCATGGATGCCATTTTTGCCCACTCTCTTTCTTATTGTTGAATCATGAACACTAATCTTACCTGAGGCAAGTGAGGCCTGCAGTTCTGTAGATGTTGTTCTGGGTTCTTTTATGACCTCCTCGATGAGTCGTCGTTGTGCTCTTGGAGTCATTTTGGTCGGCCACTCCTGGTAAGGTTCACTACTATTCCAAGTTTTCTCCATTTGTGGATAATGGCTCTCACCGTGGTTCGCTGGCATCCCAAAGCCATAGAAATGGCTTTGTAATTCTTTCCAGACCGATACATGTCAATGACTTTGTTTCTCATCTGTTCTTGAATTTCTTTAGATCACGGCATGATGTGTTACTTTTTGAGATCTTTTAGAGTGCTTCACTTTGTCAGACAGCTTCTATTTAAGTGATTTTTTTTGATTCAACAGGTCTGGCAGTAATAGGTGTGGCAAGTGAAATTTAACTCAGTTTTTTTTTTTACATGTTGGTTAATCACAGTTCATTCATGATTCAACATGGAAAGGGGGGCAATTACTTTTTCACATAGGGCCAGGCAGGTTTGAACAGCTTTTTTCCTTAATAAATGAAATACCAATTTAAAAACTGCATCTTGGATTTACTCAGGATATCTTTGTGTAATATTACATTTTTTTGATGATCTGAATCATTTAAGTGCAAGAATATGCAAAAAAAAATTAAAATCAGGAAGGGGGTTAATACTTTTTCACAGCACTGTACCTACCTATCTAAGGGGATAACAGTTATTTTGTGATAAATACAATAAAGTGCTGTGCTCCCCTTGTATGCATCAAAGTAAAACATGTGAAAAAACATATGTGATAAATGGTAAACTCATTTAACATGGTAAGTATCCAGGGAAAAACTATAAAGTGAATTCAAAGTTCATCCATCATGTCCTTTATACTTAAATAAATTATATAACCACAAATAAATGTCTCTAAAGTGCTTCTTTATCCAGGTTTCAATATACAGTATGCTCCAGAAAACCTTGTAAGGTGGACAAAACACCTCCTTCCCAAAACACAAAGCCCGTGCACTCTTGGTGCTCACACTCAAATTGTGCACTCACCAGACATGTATGAGCCTCTTAACTGAAAACGGAGAGGTCCACAGTCGTTTAGATTTATACTATACTTCCAGGCAGCCAACCAACTCACCAACTTCCAGTTTATGATTTTTACACCTTTTAATCCTCCAAATGCATTTTGACTATCATGAATAAACAATAGTGCAATAATTTGTATTGCAACAGTAAAAATAAAAACACTTCCAAGTGTGCACTCATATTAAAAATACAAATGTCAGTATTCAATATGGATACTCTACCACATGGTTACGAGATAACCACCACCGACCCAACTTTCTGTTTGCAAGTGTGTTCCAAAAACCGGAAGTGATGTAGGCGGAAATTATGTCATCATTGATCTTACCCTGCGCCTTCAACCTGGAGAGTGACCCTCTGGTTTTCTCCCTTCTTCCCTTCCCCCCTTCCCCCCTTACTTTCCTTATCTTCCCTCCTTTCCCCTAACACCCCTCCCAGCCCTAGCCCACTCCATCTCAGATTTCAAAATGGCTAACTTCCTCTCAAAGGTACCACATGTACTATCCTACATCTCTGATAATCCCATGCTGCCAGTACAATGCGATATAAGTTCTTTCTTCGCCTTTGGATTTTATATTCATTTTTATTCTCGTTGTGTTCTGTATGACTCTCGTGAGACAAGTTTTGTCTCTCTGACATAATAATGTTAAGGTAAACCTTTAACCGCTTCAATACCGCACTATAGTCATATGACGCCCACAAGGTGGATCTACCATCCTGGGTGGGCGTCATATGACGTCCTCGCATTCCCGGCCGCCTGGGGGGTGCGCGCGCACGCCCGCGGCATCGCTCGGGACCCGGTGCGAGTGCCCGGCGGCCGCGATGTCCGCCGGGCACCCGCGATTGCCCGTTAAAACAACGGGACCGGGCGGGACCGTGGAGCTGTGTGTGTAAACACACAGCTCCACGTCCTGTCAGCGAGGAGGAGACCGATCATGTGATCCCAGTACGGAGGAACACATGATCGGTCTCCTCCACTTGAGTCCCCTCCCACCACAGTTAGAATCACTTCTATTAGGGAACACATTAACCCCTACAGCGCCCCTAGTGTTAACCCCTTCCCTGCCAGTCACATTTACACAGTAATCATTGCAATTTTATAGCAACGATCGCTGTGTAAATGTGAATGGTTCCAAAAATGTGTCAAAAGTGTCCGAAGTGTCCGCCGCAATGTCGCAGTCACGAAAAAAAAAATCACAGATCGCCGCCATTACTAGTTAAAAAAAAAAAAAAATTCAATAAATCTATCCCCTATTTTGTAGACGGTATAACTTCTGCGCAAACCGATCAATATACGCTTATTGTGATTTTTTTTACCAAAAATATGTAGAAGAATACGTATCGGCCTAAACTGAGGAAAAAAATATTTTTTTTTAAAAAAAATGGGATATTTATTATAGCAAAAAGTAAAAAATATTGTGTTTTTTTTCAAAATTGTCGCTCTTCTTTTGTTTATAGCGCAAAAAATAAAAACCGCAGGGGCGATCAAATACCACCAAAAGAAAGCTCTATTTGTGGGAAAAAAAGGAGGTCAATTTTGTTTGGGTGTAACGTCGCACAACCGCGCCAATTGTCAGTTAAAGCGACGCAGTGCCGAATCGCAAAAAGTGCTCTGGTAAGGAAGGGTGTTTAAAAGCCCTGTATTGAAGTGGTTAATAGGTAAAGTTGATGCAGGGGAAATACTAAATTGCCTCTTGGGTGATCAGGAAGGACATTTTTTCCCTGCTGTAGCAAATTGGATCATGCTTTGCTAGGGTTTTGTAAACAATGAAATTCAGATGATTTTCACACTGATCTTTTTTTTGTCCACCATACTGTAATTCAGGGGTCTCCAAACTTTCCAAAGAAAGGGCCAGTTTACTGCTCTTCAAACTTTAGAGGGGCCAGGCTGTGGCCAGTGAAAGTAAAAAATGCCCTGGAAAGAGTGGGAGTAAATAATTCCATAGGGTTAATGGTCTGTGGGAGTAAAAAAATATATCATTGGTGCCGCATTTGTCCCGCCTTTGACGGCAGGCTCACAGACACCCGCGAATGCGGCACAATCTCCCGGCTGAGCCTGCACTCCCACTCAGCCTGGAGTAATCACAAACAGCAGGTGTCTTCCGCTGTGTTATGCAGCTGCAGTCTTAACTCTTCGGTGGCCGTCCACTGTAACAAAGCCCCTGCCTCCTCATCCATGATAGACGGATAGATTCAATTGCCCAGCATTGTATCAGTGTTCAGTTGACCGTCTATCATGGATGAGGAGACGGGGCTTTGTTACAGTGGATGGCCGCTGAACAGTTAGGACTGCAGCTGCATGACTCAGTGGGAGACACCCGCTGTGTATAATCTGGTACTGGCGAGGCTGCAGATGGGCACTGCTGAGGATACAGACGGGCACAGTGAGGCTGCATTGTTGGCACAGTGAGGCTGCAGATGGGCACAGTGAGGCTGCAGATGGGCACTGTGAGGCAGCAGTTGGCACTGATGAGGATACAGAAGGGCACAGTGAGGCTGCAGATAGGCACAGTGGAGCTGCAGATGTGTACTGATGAGGATACAGATGGGCACAGTGATGCTGCATTGTTGGCACAGTGAGGCTGCATTGTTGGCACTGATAAGGCTGCAAATGGGCACAGTGAGGGTGCATTGTTGGTGAGTGTGACACAACATTACCTTTTAGAGTATTATTTTATTATGGCATTATATTATTATCTTTAAAGTATTATTTTATTATAGTATTTTATTATGAATGGGGGGGGGGGGGTGGTTGTTGGCACGGAGCGTGACCTCCCTGAAATGAGCTTGCCACCTCCATGAAATTATTTTCTTCAGGTTGTCTGGGTCAGAGATCTCACCCAGGATCCCTGATCGGTTTGTATACAAACAGCAGCCGAGGATCTGACTATGCGTGTCAAAATTGACAGGCAGAAGATTTCTCCTCAGCAACTGGAAGACACGTGAGGCTGTGGGTAATCTCAATTAATGCTGAAATTACAGTTTTCTTTTTTTATTGTGTGCTGTCCCTTTAAAAAAAGAGGGAACAGTGTGGGGTTCCTCCTAAAATTTAAACCACACCTTTATCCAGGCAGATACAACTGCTAAGAGTAAGACTAAATGATAATCAGTTACCTTGCTGTTTTTTGTAAACAAACCAGCCAGGGTCCTGGGTGACGTCATTGACCAAATATGATCAAATTTGGCCAGTTTTTTTGGTGGTTTGGCAGCTCACATTCAACCCAAAACCTAAGCCCATCCCTGCTAATGATTTTTTACCTTTTTCCACTGACACTAATGATTATTTTTTCTTCTCTTGCCCTGTAAATATTCATCCCAATTATTTGTTTTAGGATTTAGTAGAACTCACCCATCAGTTTCTGAGGACATTCACTGTATTTATTATGTAGGCAAATCTTGCATAATTAATTAAATGTTGCCAAGTCGAATGTTGTTTTATTGTTGAAAGTTATTTTCCTATTTCTGGTGGAATCGTGGAGGGAATGTTTGCTTATTTAATAACAGAAATGTACTTTCATTCATTTGCTGACATGCTTTCCATCGCTTTACCCGCGGTATGCGGCCGCTAGCGGGGTGGTTTTAACCCCCGCTAGCGGCCGCAAAAGGGTTAAAAACCTCCGCAGCACCGCTCCCAGGACTTTTTTTACCGTCCTGCTAGCGCACCGCTCCAGTGTGAAAGCCCGCCGGCTTCCCCAGTGTGAAAGGGGCCTAAGAGAGTGAGCCCTGGTTTACACCAGTGTGGCTTTTGAAACCGTGCTACTTCATCGAGACTACAAAGCAGTGCGATTGACCTGCTGATATCTGTATGACTTCATATGACAAATGTCAATGCAAGTCGCACTGAAATCGCACAGAAATAGTGCAGGAACCTTTTTCAAAGTTGCTGCAACTTGAGTCGCGTCAATTTGAACTGTTCTATTGCCATGCATGGGGTGAGACTTGTCATGCGACTTTGAACTGTCAAGTTGCATGACAGGTCGCATTGGTGTGAACCAGGGCTTAATGTCATTTACTGTCATGTCCCTCTGAAGATGTCCCATTGAATGAAACATGTAAGGGTCTGAGCCTGTAGCGTTGACATCATGCTGCTGTACTCAGATGCCAAACAACGGCTTTTAGTTTTTTCTGTATTAGTGCAGTTTGCGGCTGGCTTTCTCTCACCTGGAGGTCATCCATCATCGTCCATCCTGGATCTGTGCTTGCAGAGGAGTGCAAGCAGGCCATGTGTATTATTCATTCTGGGTCTGTGCTGCTTTCTCTTACCTGGAGCTCATCATTAATTCTGGGTCTGTGATGACAGAGGAGTGCAAGCAGGCTGTGTGCATCTAATCATGCTGATTTGAGCTGTGTTACAGCTATATTTTCTTAGCGTTTGTATGCCATGGTGAAGTCATCTTTGGCCATGATGTATTGAGCATTTTATGATCATTTATAATATGATGGTCCATCTGATCTGGTAAAAGGCACTTTTAACTTTGTCACAGGGTGGTGGAATCCCCTCTATCATTGGTGGAGTATACTACACTAGCTGATTAATGGTGATTTCTATTCACACTTTGTGGATTGGATTCTCTCCTGGTTGAAGGATTTCTAAAGAAGGACTTTGTTATTTATCTTTCCTTCTGAATGCGTTTTTTATGGACATTTTATTATTTTGTTTATTCACAACTTTATATATTCTTTTTATGAAATTGTAATTTTGAATGTATGTCACATGTTGGAAATTGAATCATTATTAGCGCTGCTTTTTGTCTGCACTGTTTGATTGACTGGTATCACAGTTACATAGCGGCTGCTTTTTCTCATAATTTAGTGACCTAGCACAGATTTTATTTATTTCTATAAGCATATACAAGGCTAATACATAGCGAATACAAAAGGATTAGGAAACAAAATTTACTTTTACATTTAAATATATTTTTATATGTAGTATAAGTGTATCCTCTTAATCATATAGAGGATTTGTATTACAGAATAAATCATCAGTCTTTAATCCACTAGAAAATAACATATTAAATTGTTTTAATCCTTATAAATGGTGTCCAAAAGCAACCATGAAGTGAATATACTTACCTAATCTAGTCCTGTCATTACATCACAGATATCTCTAGGTGCATGAATGTCATTTCTTTTTAAAGTGTACGCAAACCCTAACAATCAACCTTTCTTATGCATTCCATTTTTGCCTGTTAAATATCCAATTTAAAACATTTGTTCTTTTTATTTCTGTTTTTGATCTGTTCAATAAATGCAAAAAAACTTGCTCCTCTAGCTAGAAATCTTTTGAAATTATGACTTTCTTGCTCTCTAGCTGTTCTATACCACTTTCAGTTAGTATTGTTCCCAGCTATTTACAGTATGGAACACCTCTCACATATGCTATAGAGAAGAGGAGAGAGGAGGTGGTCTGTAGTCATAAAACAAACATTTCCTGTTCTGGGGTGACAGCACTGCATCTCTATAGATACAGTATGTTAGGCATTGTCACCCTAGGATAGGAAATGTGCTACTGGCAGGATCACCAGTTGAAACTACAGGAAAGAAAGTCTGAAAAATAAAACTAATGTAGCCACCACATATAAGGACTGGTAAGACTTAATATACACTGTACATTTTTTGTTCTTGAGTTCAGATAATCTTTTTAAGTATCTCTGGTGACCAGAATGCCCTTGTGCCTTGAAATGTAGAAACTTCCTGAATTCGATGGGTAAATGCTGCGTCCCTTCCCCCTTCACCCCCCCCCCCCACTGCTCCCACCAAGGCAACTCATTACAGTAACAGGCCAATAGTGATGCTTAGGGGAAGGTAATATGCAGGTTTAGGGGCTCAACCCACCTAACCCAGAAAGTCTCAAGCTATCACAGCACCAGGCATTGTGGGCTCTGGAGGCACTTGAAGTATTGGCTTTGTGATGACAGTGCTGGATTAAATGTGTATTTTCCATTTCAGAGTAGCATTAATGGCAAAATACTCTCCAGCTTTAAAGAAACTTTACTCAATACCACTAGAAAAAACAAAGTCATATTTTTCTTAATATGCCACTTGCTGCAAACATTGTGCCTCAGGTGGAGCCCTGGGCAGGAAGGGGGAGGCAGTGCCGGGGAGTTGAATATCTTGGAGAATAATTGGAGCATTATTCCTAACTCATGCTGTCCGTGCCTTAATGTTACGTCAGAGGGTGGGTATCACTAGGGCACTCACTACCACAGTGATCTCCTATCTGTCATTTCAAGCAATAGCTGGTACAAACAGGGCTATCCAGCTGTAATGTCAGAGTATATGGGGCATAGGTATAGTCAGCCAATCGGCTGGGCCAGTTGGCAAGTGACAGTTCCTTATTGCAGTTTCAGTCAATAAGAATGGTAGTTGCGGGATCACTGAGGCAGGCAGCTAGGTGGTGAACTACTGAAAGTGCAGGCACATAGATGTGAAGTCAAATGGTGTCAGTCAAGAAAGCCCACAGCCAATATAGCAGCAAAAACTAAGGTTACCCATCACCCAGTCACAGGCCCAGCGCATTCTACATTGTATATTTTTTTTAATTTACAAAGGTAGATATTTTCAGTACTGTTAGTAGACTAAGGCTACTTTCACACTGGGGCGTTAGGGGCGCTGGCGGTAAAGAGGCGCTATATTTAGCACCGCTTTACCGTCGTTTTAGCGGCGCATTTCGGCCGCTAGCGGGGTGGTTTTACCCCCCGCGAGCGCCGAAAAAGGGTTAATACCGCCCGCAAACCGCCGCTGCAGCGGTGTTTTGCGGGCGGGTTCGGAGCGCTGCCCAATTGTTATCAATGGAAACTGGCGCTATAGGAGCGGTAAATATACCGCTCCTACAGCGAGCCAAAGATGCGGCTTGCAGGACATTTTCCAGCGTCCTGCAAGCGCACCGCTTCAGTGTGAAAGCCCTCGGGCTTTCACACTGAAGACACAGCAACAGCTGTTTCGGGTCGGTTTGCAGGCGCTATTTTTAGCGCAATAACGCCTGCAAACCGCCCCAGTGTGAAAGGGGCCTTAGTAAACTGACACTGATGGGTGCCACAGACAGATGTTGAGACTTGATGATTTCTAGAGTGCTAAAATTTTTACTGGTTGAACTAGATAGACTTGGGTCTTTTTTCAACCTGACTAACTATGTATTACTATGTATAATTTGCTTTGGAGCTCCATAATATATAGTTACTCCCCTGCCATTTAAAACATTTTTGACCTCTATAGAAAAAAATTCTAGGAACGCTAAATAAATTGGTAAAATGAAATGTCTGCCAGTGGAAACAGATTAAACTACATATTTACTTTCCCTCCTGTAATCATTACATCATAGCAGCTGTTTAAGTAGAATACAAAGAGTAGCATATGTAGTGTTTATGACACATTTGTCACAGTTCATTAGACAAGGCATGATATTCTTGTCATAAGCTTCCTATTTTTCGAAGTTCAGCAGATTCTGATTAAGTGGACAGATAAATACAAACACCGTGAGCTCCAAATCCGACTAAAGCACAATTACAGCCTTAAAGCTGAAGATCTTGTTAAGCGCCTCACAGGCAATTAGTTGTAATTAGGACAAGGTTTGGAATATGATGTGTGATGGTTCATTGTAGGAACAGCAGAAGCGCAGCAGAACTGTTAACCAGCATTGGAAAGCTCTATGCATCAAGCCACAGTGTTACAAAAGGAATAAGGCAGAAAAATAGAAACTCAGAGAAAAGTGCCAGTGCAAATAAAAAAAAAATATATATATATATATATATGTATATATTACTTGGTCCAGAATAGAGTAAAACCAGCCAGAGCATAGATTGCCAGTTAGTATATACAGTACATGGACTACTTTCATTCTGAAGCCACACCGATCAAAATAACTATAATGTATGTGAACAATTATTTTATCAATATATTGTAAACATATTTTAATGGTGAACTATAATATTATTGTTTTGTCATCAAACTAATTTACTGCTCTGGTAAGAGCCTTATCATAAAGGTAGTTTTGTTAAAGTGGTTCTAAAGGCAAAAGGTTTTTTATCTTAATTAATTCTCTGCATTAGGGCCATTGATGGCTTCCTTTTAAAAAAGGCTAGCTGTCTGACTGGGTCTAAAACTACTGTAAGGCCCCTTTCACACGAAGCGGGCTCCGCTTGCACGGAGCCCGCCTCTGTCCGCCGGCTCAGCGGGAGATCTCTCCGTTGATCTCCGCTGAACCGGCGGATGACAAGCCTCTCTCTGCTCACTGAGCGGGGAGGGGCTTGCGAGCGTCGCTGATCTCTATGGAGAGATCGGATGAAAACGGACAGTGTGTCCGTTTTCATCAGATCTCATCCGATCCGCCAGCTACGGATCTGGACGTATAGCCATACGTCTGCTTTTGGCGGATCGGACCGGGTCGGATGTCAGCGGAGATGTCTCCGCTGACATCCGACGCTCCATAGACTAACATGGAGCGCCCGTTCAGATCCGCCGTCAAAACTGACAGGCGGATCTGAACGGTCCGACCGTGTGAAAGGGGCCTAACAGACTTAGAACATGCAGGCTGCAAATTAATTGTTTCTTGCTTCAGATAAGTGAGAAAGTGTTGAAAACAAAGCCATATAGGTACGTTGCACCATTTTAATAGGAAGGGCAGCAATGTCAGCCTACATACATGTCGTGTCCTTTAAATATGCACTAATATGCACTCATATAAAGTTTAGGTCAACCTTGCTCAGACTGGCATACATGGTAATTCACACATTCAACACCCAAGCTGAAGTTCTGGATAACCAAGGAACAACCAAAACACTTCTTGTGCACCTTCCATCATATGCTTGCCAAAATGCTTTCATTTTAGCAATTTGTGGAACTTCTTCAGTGATCTCTATGTGAAGTACATAAATAAAAAATTTATTGAAAACGTTACACAAGAAGAGCTACGTAAAATAAATATTTGACATGTTTAGCATAATGAATCAAATTTAGAATTAAGTTTTGAGATTCTATATACCTTTTTAGAATATTATATGTAAGGGTGAAGCTGATGCCAAGGCCAAATAATTGGTACAGCAAGAGACCTTTGTGATTGGTGCTGAACATTTTCCACTAAAGGCCACATTTGATTAAAACTGGAATGCACATGGAGAGAAGGGCACCAGATGCAAAACCTTTGGTTAGCGCAAGGCAGATTGCAGAGGGGTAAGTGAGGTGAGCATCCAAGCACAGAAGACACCCTGTTGAAGACAGAAGTTTGTGAATTAAAATAAATCATAAATAAACAGCAAAGTGAGCAATAATATATTATAAACATTGGGTGAGGTCCAGTTGAAAACTTAGTTTAAAGAGTAGTAATGATTTGCAAAGTGCCTTACAGCTGGCCATATATGTGGCAATTAATTTACCAACAACTACTGTATGTGGAGTGCTGACCTACTTGACTGAATTTAACCTGAATTGATTGTTGAAGTAGACCATTGCAAAAGATGAGATTTGCAGATGATGTACAAGTAAATTTCAGTCAGTATGACCTTCTTTATTTGGACCCTTTGGCAGCTAAATACATGGGTAGATACATATGTGTGAACTGTTTTATCTGCCAAATCTTTTTGCAATTTGGGCATTTCTTTTGACATACCTCTGGTAGTCACTTCTAGTTCACCATTTCTGGTTTAGCATCACTGCTGCCTGGATCAGTTTCACTGCTTCCTAGGTTAGCTCCCGCTCACTGAGATGATAATGCTGATTCACTGTCCAATGAAGAGGCTCAGAGCAGAGAGGTAACATAGGAAGCTACTTTGCTGAACCAGAAAAGTTAATTGCTTGACCAGAATTCAGAAACTACACATGTCACATGTCTTGGTGTACATTGTGGAAAAGGTAGATAAATATCAAGTCTGGATATACTTAAAGTGTTACTAAACCCACAACAGTAAAACCAGTCTGTATATGCAGTAAATCATGCTTGTTATACTCACTGTGGAACCAAAGGGGTTAATCCTCTGCATTGTGTAAAAAAAAAGGCTGTTTGATACTGTCTTCTCTGTTCCCCCTCTTCTTCCACAGCCCCCAATCTCCTGATAAGACAGAGGCTAGGGGACAGGCTGCACATGCTCGGTTTCGAGTGTATTGCTAGAGAGGTTTTTTTTTTCTTGGGAGAGTGTATGTGATCAGCAGAGGGTTAAATCAGCGCTGTACAGACAGAGGGTCAGGGGTCCTGCAGCCTGATAGGACAGTCAAAGCAAAATGAAAACTCCTCCTATAAGCTTTAACCAAACACTGATGGAAGTCATAAGAATGCTCTAACTGCTGATGAAAAGGGTATTTAGCAGTTTATATTTACTAAAACTATTACATTTCCATGTACATGTCTCCGACAGTATGTCAGAGACATGTCTCCGACAGTATGTCAGAGACATGTCTCCGACAGTACATTTCTGTGTACTGTCGGAGACCAGATATAGTGAATGCAGGGTCCTGGGTTTAGCAACACTTTAACTGTAAATCCTTTGCCAGGTTAGACAGTGAACACATATTTATTTCAATTGAGTATCTATATGTTTGCCTGGAGTCTTGCTTTAATTTATCTGATTGCTGTGAACTGAAATTTGATTGGATGTGCAACATCATTGCTTGTGGCATATCAATTAGCTGACCTCAGGTGTAAACATCTTTTCATTGTTTTCAAAGACATCTTTGTACATGTTCAAACACTAACTAAATGCTGCAGATTCAGAGCTCTGGCAGAGGTATCCCTCAGCCACAGATATAAATTTACCCATATAGGGGGTTTCTTAGTTTTGTCTAGCTCTTTTTATTTTCTATGTGCAATTCCTGATGAGGATCCACAGACTTGAGTTAGTACAAGGAGGGAAGGTGGTTTTAACCCCCGCTAGTGGCCGAAAAAGGGTTAAAACCACCCGCACTTTGCAGGCGGGTTTGCAGCGCTGCACCATTGTTTTCAATGGAAAGGGGTGCTTTAGGAGCGGTAAGAGCACTGCTCCTACAGCGCTCCAAAGATGCGGCTTGCAGGACTTTTTTGACCGTCCTGCAAGAGCACCGCTCCATTGTGAAAGCACACAGGCTTTCACACTGGAGACACAGCAGCGGCTGTTTCAGGGCGCTTTGCAGGCGCTATTTTTAGCGATGTAGCGCCTGCAAAGTGCCCCAGTGTGAAAGGGGCCTTAAGAAGAAAATCTTTGATACCCTGTCACTACAACATGCATGTTCATATTAATTTGTGATGTAAATCTAATCATAATTGAATAACTGTGACTCCCTTTTCTTTTCAATTTTGGGCTGTTAGTGCCCTGCAAACAGAGTAGGATTTTATCATCTACTACACTACTTCTAGGGGGGGAGACTATCTTTGAAAATCACACAAGGCTTCCCTAGTCAAATCAGGGAAGACTGGCAAATGTGAGAAGTGGTGCCTGGCTGGAATGCAGAGCCTCCAACAGATGAGAATAATAATATTATTGTTGACAACACACCAAAATCCCAAAATCTGAAAATAATAAGTTCCACTTATTCTAGCTAGTAGTTTTACATGACAGCTTAATACTAGCATGCAATGGAATGATGACAGGGTCTCTCTCCGAGAAATCTTAGGCTGCCATTGCTGATCCACCTTTCTGAAAAAATAGTTGCCTGGCTGTTATGCATACCACAGGCTACACAACAATAGTTACTGTCTGCATTTATTTTCCATAACTGTAGTCTAGATTTAATAATTTTTATCAGATACTGTACATTTTAAGGGTTTCTTAGGAATACAAAAAGTTGAGAAAGGATGGCCTAAACTATCACAACATATGTTGTATTCTGATACAAACAAGTGACTAGCTAAAGACTGGTGTAGGAGTGTATGGGCTACAACCAGGGGCGGACTGACCATTCGGCCACTCGGGCACTGCCCGAGGGCCCTGGGCCACTAGGGGGCCCCATCAGGGTTGCCAGCCTCAGTAAAACCAGGGACAGTATGTAAAAATCTGTGTTTTTTTTACATCTGTCTCTGAAATGTCCCTTACCGACATCCTTTTAGTCTAAAAATCCAGAGATTATAGCTGCCCCACCTCTCCAGTACCTTCTCAGCCAATAGAAACATGTCTGTGTATACTGTGTGATTGTATACTGTGCGTGTGTATACTGTGTGGCCCCAAAATCCCCAAAATCTCTGATTGCCGGGGGGCCCCATAATCTCCTATTGCCCGGGGGCCCCATGAGTTGTCAGTCCGCCCCTAGCTACAACACAAAGAAATTTAATCTCTATGGGCCGTACATACGATAGGATTTTCCAACAACAAATATTCGATCTGTGCTTGTTGTCGGAAATTCGGACCGTGTGTATGCTCCATCGGACATTTGCTGTCGGAATTTATTGCTTGAGAGCAGGTTCTCAAATTTTCCGACAAGAAGACTTGTTGTCAGAAATTCCAAGTGTGTGTATACAATTCCGACGCACAAAAGTCCAAGCATGCTCGGAATCAAGCAGAAGAGCCGCACTGGCTATTGAACTTAATTTTTCTCAGCTTGTCATACGTGTTGAATGTCACCCCGTTCTTGACGTTCGGAATTTCCGACAACTTTTGTGTGACCGTGTGTATGCAAGACAAGTTTGAGCCAACATCGTCCGGAAAAAAATCCACGTTTTTGTTCTCGGAATGTGCGATCGTGTGTACATAGCATAAGACTTTGGGTATACTTCATATTCCCAGGGTTCACCCCACTGCACCTACTTTGCCAGTGTAATCGGTCCAACCTGGCTGCCAGGTACATAGGTTCATATGTAAACATTTCTGCATTTTATTTAACTTGAATTCATTAATTTCACTTTGTAGTATCGTATTAACAAATTTGGTAAATTACAACAAAAGTCTTTATTTAATTTGCTAATTCATTTTCAATGTTTTGGGCCATAAACATAAATTTGATGTTGTTTTAAATGGACAAAGTTTGCACATTTTATTTTACAAAAATAAATTACATATAGTATAACATTTCAGTACAATAGCTAGTAAAATATCATTCCCCAATCAATGGCAACATTTTAGAAATTCTTCTGCTTAATAAAGAGCATACAGGTTTGGGATTCATATATGTAATGATTGTATTCAGCATCTAAATTCTATTTTGTTTTGTATACCAATTTATAATTTTCTCCTTGTTTATTTGCAGACATAGCCATCCAGCAAAAATGACAGAGACATGGCTTTGGACAAACAATAGCTCTGAAAGGTTTATTTTAAATTATTTAAATCAATGATTTAATATATTTCCGCAACTGCTCCAGCAGTTCCTATGCAGATTTGGAAAAATAAATTAATATATAGTAGTTAACGCTATATCATTGCATGTATTAACAGTTATCAGAATACAATATTGCTTGTGATAGATTTACCTACTCTGAGGTGTAACTGAGCCCTTAAGCTTCAATGAAAGGGATACATTATGGCCAAACTACATATTGTCATTGATAACATCTACCATAATAACATTTCTCTTATAGAATAATCACAATGTTGTTTCACTAAAGTGTATTCTAAACATTGGTATTTAAAGTAGCATGATGATGCTTGCATTTGTGAAATAAGGTTGGAAAGCATATTCTTAAATCAGGATCATATTTGGACCTTCTTGAGGCTAATGGGCAAAGTAACTATTACTATCTTTAAAAACATGGCTGTTATGGTATGGATAAACTTGCCTCACCTCTGGAACCAGGTAATGTGACCCTGGGTTGTTTAAAGATCTGTCTATATGATCAGGGACATAACTACAAAATATGATATATCAACGTAAAAGTTTAATGCCCTCCTTCCTTTTACCGAGAACTTTTTAGGATACTGAGTGAGCATGCAGCAAAGTGTGCCATGGTGACAAGTGGGAGACTGCTATGAGTAAAACTGCACTGGAAAGCCTTCCCTTGACAAACTTCCCAGTACAGAGGTAGAGATTAACCTGAAAACACTTATGCCGCGTATACACGGTCGGAATTCTCATCGTAAAAAGCTCTGATGGTTTTCCCGTCAGAATTCCGCGGAATTTCGCTCAAACTGTCTTGCCTACACACGGTCACACCAAATTCCGATGGTCAATAACACCGCGGCATACAACACGTTCGACAGCACTATAAAAGGGAAGTTTAATGCTTCCGAGCATGCGTTAAATTTTTTCCGAGCATGTGTCAAAATTTTGCGTGTCGGAATTGCATACACACGATCGGAAAATCCAATAGAAAGGTTTTAAATTAAGAACAGGTTCTCAATCCAAAGTCCGTCGGAAATTCCAAAAAGACCGATGGGCATACACACTGTCGGAAAATCTGATGAAAAGCTCCCATCGGACTGTTTCCATCAGAAATTCTGACCGTGTGTACGCGGCATTAGAGACTCCCATAGAAATAAAGTAAATGCCCAGGAAAGCTCTGCCTTAGACAGAGAAACACACCCCCCCCAAAAAAGAAGTTTCCTTTGCAGCTCTGTATCAGTATTATTCATCACATCACTAATGATATTTCTCCTTCCAACAGACCACCAATGCTGGGACAGGCTTTCTTACACTGACTACCAATGTAATGGGCAAAGTGACAGTGTCTCTTTCAACATCCACTCCCTAAACTAAAATTTTCACTACAGCCTTGCCCCCATCCCTCAGGATTCATATCAGCTGCCTGGGCTGCTATAGCAGTAGTTATGGCTTTGTATATAATTCATGGGGAGTTGTACAATAACAACATACAGTGGTGTGAAAAAGTGTTTGCCCCCTTCCTCATTTCCTGTTCCTTTGCATGTTTGTCACACTTAAGTGTTTCGGAACATCAAACCAATTTAAACAATAGTCAAGGACAACACAAGTAAACACAAAATGCAATTTGTAAATGAAGGTGTTTATTATTAAAGGTGAAAAAAAATCCAAACCATCATGGCCCTGTGTGAAAAAGTGATTGCCCCCTAAACCTAATAACTGGTTGGGCCACCCTTAGCAGCAACAACTGCAACCAAGCGTTTGCGATAACGTGCAATGAGGCTTTTACAGCGTCCTGGAGGAATTTTGGCCCACTCATCTTTGCAGAATTGTCCTAATTCAGTTACATTAGAGGGTTTTCGAGCATGAACGGCCTTTTTAAGGTCATACCACAACATCTCAATAGGATTCAGGTCTGGACTTTGGCTAGGCCACTCCAAAGTCTTCATTTTGTTTTTCTTCAGCCATTCGGTGGTGGACTTGCTGGTGTGTTTAGGATCATTGTCCTGCTGCAGAACCCAAGTTCGTTTCAGCTTGAGTACACGAACAGATGGTCGGACATTCTCCTTCAGGATCTCTTGGTAGACAGCAGAATTCATAGTTCCTTTTATCACGACAAGTCTTCCAGGTCCTGAAGCAGCAAAACAGCCCCAGACCATCACACTACCACCACCATATTTTACTGTTGGTATAATGTTCTTTTTCTGAAATGCAGTGTTCCTTCTACGCCAGATATACTTGGACACACACCTTCCAAAGAGTTCCACTTTTGTCTCATCGGTCCACAGAATGTTGTCCCAAAAGTCTTGGGGATCATCAAGATGTGTTGTGGAGAAATTGAGACGAGCTTTGATGTTCTTTTTGCTCAGCAGTGGTTTTCTCCTTGGAACTCTGCCATGCAGGCCATTTTTGCCCAGTCTTTTCCTGATGGTGGAGGCATGAACGCTGACCTTAACTGAGGCAAGTGAGGCCTGCAGTTCCTTGGACGTTGTTGTGGGGTCTTTTGTGACCTCTTGGATGAGTCGTCGCTGCGCTCTTGGGGTAATTTTGGGCGGCCGGCCACTCCTGGGAAGGTTCACCACTGTTCCATGTCTTCGCCATTTGTGGATAATGGCTCTCACTGTGGTTCGCTGGATTCCCAAAGCTTTGGAAATGGCTTTATAACCCTTTCCAGACTGATAGATCTCAATTACTTTCTTTCTCAATTGTTCCTGAATTTCTTTGGGTCTCGGCATGATGTGTAGCTTTTAAGGATCTTCTGGTGGACCTTACTGTGTCAAGCAGCTCCTATTTAAGTGATGCCTTGATTGTGAACAGGTGTGGCAATAATCAGGCCTGGGTGTGGCTAGAGAAATTGAACTCAGGTGTGGACAACCACAGTTATAGTATGTTTTAACAAGGGGGGCAATCACTTTTTCACACAGGGCCATGATGGTTTGGATTTTTTTTCACCTTTAATAATAAACACCTTCATTTACAAATTGCATTTTGTGTTTACTTGTGTTGTCCTTGACTATTGTTTAAATTGGTTTGATGTTCCGAAACACTTAAGTGTGACAAACATGCAAAGGAAAAGGAAATGAGGAAGGGGGCAAACACTTTTTCACACCACTGTATATCTACAGGTGTGGACTTCATACAATTAAAACTGCAATTCTGTACATTTCAGGTGTAATAGATTTCACCTGGTTGCATGATTCCACACAGCAAATAATGACATATTTAAAGTGCTCTTCATGCTTCTGAAGTACATAGCAGTGTGTTACAGCACACATTAACCTATTAATTTCACGTGTTAACATGCATTGCATTAGGGCAGCCCATTCATTTTGAAAGGGCTTGCAACACATGAAAATGCACAAAAAAAAGACTTCTACTCTTTAGTTTTTTTATAGCAACACACTGCACCACAATGTACAGATGGTTCCTATCTGTGTATTGTGGTGCTATGCAACACATATGTGCATTGGAGTTTTGTAAGAGAAACCTGGGTAACAAGCGCGCAGTGGTGCGCAGGCATGGACATTCCAAGAAGTGCACAAGAAAGAACTGGCGCACGCGTGAGCGTGAACCGGCGCGCACGCACACGGACGCACACGTGCATGCATTGGCGCCAGTCCGCCTATTTAAACCTGCCAGTGACATGCACACTTTGCTGAGTGGTCTTTTCAGCTAGTGCCTGTTTACCTGATCTGTACCAGTTTCCTGTATCCCGACTCGGCTTGCCTGAACCTTCCATTTGACCTCTGCCTGCGTACTTGTGACCCCGGCTTCTGCTTGACTCTGCCTGATGTCTCTGTACTTCATTTCCCGACTGTGTACCGAACCTGGCCTGTGTCCCGTCTCTGCCTCACGTCTCGGTACCTGCTCTGTCCGGCTGTTGATGACCCCCTGGCTTACGCCCTGGCTATGCTTCCAGCTGCTGATTCAGTGACACGGAGCTCCTGTTCTCAGTTCCGACCCAGCGCTCTCCAGCCACCTGGTTCCTGCCAAGACCCAGCCTGAGCCATCTGCTACATCGGCCCTTGTGCCACTCTGTGTCCTCCACTCCCTGTCATCACTACCAGGGGTGTTGGACAGGAGGTGCAAGAGAAGTCCCCTCTACAGCTCGATCTCCACCAGGTACGTGACAAGTTTCATTCAAATTAAATGCACCACATTGTGCAACACCGCCTATTATGCATTACCGCATTTTTTGGTAACATATGATAAAACCTAATTTTATTTACACAACAAAAAGGCATGAAGCCAGCCCTAAACATGGCTACTTATTGCCTAATTTCCTCATAATTCTGAATATGAATGCATACATTTTTTTTTTTGTTACAGACCTTGTAACTAATGTATTTATTTGTGTACAATGTTTTTAGTTTATTCATGCTTAAAACAATAATAGTGTACACAAACAGTGTGAACAATTACCTGCGGATACGTCTTCTAGTCCTGCGGCGCTGATAATCTCCTTGAGAAAAAGCCTCCATGTTGGCAGGATGAACAGTCCAGTAATGTCCTTTTCCATTATCACTACGTCCTGCCTTAATGAAGCACTCGTTTAAGGAAAGATTATGGCGGACACTATTCCTCCAGCTTTTGTCCTAAGGAAAAAAAATGTATGTAGTCAAAGGCATTAGCAGCATCACAAAATGTTGGTAAGTAAAAAGATGTAAAATAAAATGAACCCAGACAAAATTGGATTAATTTACAACATACTAAAGGAATCAAAACTGTTCTCGTAGAAACTTGTAGGTTTACTTAGCTTAGTGAAAAAAGGTGAAGCTGTGTTCCCTTTCATTATCCCCTTAGATAATGATGATATAAGAAAAAAATACTATTTCAATTTTTCTTCTACATGCTTGGGCATTCAGTGTGAACACAGATTTACCGTATTTCCCTTCTAAGTGAATTTTGAGTTCACTAAGTAAAAAAAGTCTCTACTTATTTAGTAATACAACCCAAATGAATCAATGCATTCCAAAACCACAAATAGGAAGGCAGATACTTACTTACAAAATACATGTTTAGGAAAAGTATAGGGATCCAGCAGGGAAAGATGAAACATATGCATTATTAATAGCACAATGTGTATGAGTTTATAAATCTAGGCTTTATTCAGCTTAGATTTAACAGCTAATAATATTAAAGAGCATGTCAAACACCATATGGGCTTTTGGGACATGTGTTTCATTTCGGGGGGAGAGATACTCCTCTGGCTTAGTTACATAGGCATGTAGAGCGTAACTACAACTGCCTTAAAATCCTACATTTAATATCTAGTAACCTTGAGCAATCGCTTAAATAAATTTACCTAATTTTTAAAGTCAATCATAAATCTATCAATTTCTCAAATTATAACAAAATGGGAACAAATTATTTCTGCTAGTTAAACATGCACATTTAGAAAGCTTTAAGAAACAACATTAACATTGATATTTCCTTGCTAGCAAACAAAACTCATTTAAAAGATGTGTTCTAGTTTCTAGGGTTAAATGCTTTGTTAGCAGCTATGGATACCTTAACTGTTTAATGATTGTAATGTGTACCTGGTTGTGGTAATATGGGTAAGTGTCCATGATCCACTGATATATATCACTTAATTGCAGCCTTTTTTCTGGAGTGGACAAGATAGCTTTTGAAATTAGAGCTATGTACGATTGGTTGGGTTTTTCAAGAAGATTATTCTTTTCTTCATGTTGATTCTTTTCAGAATGTACAGTCTTTTGTTTTAACTGACAACCTGTTATAATTTTCTCTTCGGGTAAGATGCTAGCAGATGACTGTGTACCTGTCTCTGATTGGCTGATGATATTGGGATTCACACTTTCCCTTTTTTCATTACCCTCTGGCTTCAGTGTGTTCTGACTTGTATGGTGTTTAACCATTTTGTCCTTTTCTTCCGACTGACTTGACCTTAGTCCTGTATTTGAGTATAACCCTTCTTCAGATTTGTCTTGGCTAGGTAGGGTTCCAAAGTTCCGCATATCTTCTTCCTCAGGCTGTGATGTCCAACCCATCAAAGCTTCTATGAGAAAAGAAGCTCCAGTAGTATTTACAGAAGAGGACATTCTTTCAGCAAGTTCTCTATAGCAAGTGCCTAGATTGTTTATATTTGTATTCCAGGTGGGTTCTTTCTGTCCAGCTGGATGTTTGACACCTAACTGTCTTTATAGCTGTTCTTCATGCAATAGGAGCACATTACCACTACTGATAAGTGTGCCTGTTTATCCTTTCAAAGTCTTATTCTTCGAGGATTTGCACTCTAATCCTGCAAATAACATGATTAATGCACAAGCCAAACACAAAGCCACATATCCACCTTGATGTTCCACAAACTGAACATACTTATGCCAAAACATATTAAGTGGACAGTAATCAGCACAGCAGATAAACAAAGACCTTCACTTTTACAGAATGTTTCACTGTAGTAAAACAATCTCTGTATTAATATAAAAGAATTTAATTCTATATAAAGGAAAAACTTTTTCCTTTTTTTTAGTTTTGGATAGAGTGGAGATTAGGGATTAGAACCTCTGTCAAATTTTTATTGACATCTATGTCCCAACCAGAAAGATTAACCCCTATATTTGTTGTTGTGATCATTGATCATCATCAAGAAAGTAAGGCCCCTTTCACACGGGGAGGACACTGCCAGGAGTCCGCCTTCTTAGCGGGGAATCTGTCCACTTATGCAGAGCAGACATAGACACAGCCCGCTGGGCGGCCGGATATAAAAAGACTGCCTGTACATTTAAAGTGCATTTGGAAAGTTTTGAAAGCGCTTCACTTTTTCTACATTTTGTTATGTTAAAGCCTTATTCCAAAATGGAGTAAATTAATTTTCTTTTTCGTATATCACAGGACACAGAGCACCATATTAATTACTGAATAAGTTATAGGTGATGGACACCGGCATAATTAAAGACAGGAAGTCCCACTCCCTTTATAACCCCTCTTATTCTGGGAGTACCTCAGTTTTTTTGCCAGTGTCTAAGGTGTTGGTCCTGGTTAAGTTTGTGCTAAAAAAGCTCTTTGGATGGCCCTGACTGGGTCTAAGGAGCTGTGCAGATGGATCCATTCAAAAGAGCCAATAATAAAGGGCTAAAGTGGATGGTACCTGAGCCTCAATACGGAAGAACGAGGTTTTGCCTGTAACTTTTCTCTTAAGGAGAGCTGGGCTCTGGGATCCAGCACCTTGGTCACATTCCTATACCACAGGTTGCCTGGCAGAGCGCTATACAGGTCCAAGGCAGTGGACCCTACATTCAAAGGGGACCCCGTTCTTGAAGCTCTGACATGACTCCAACCCACCGTGATGGGTGAATTGGGTTTCTGTGATATTCCAGCATGTACCCTGCGGGGGGAATGGTAAGTTAAAGAAGATCCTGGGATAAATTCCTATGGACTTTTTTTTATTGAGTAGATGTTGTCTGCCTGTTTGATTTTGTCAACCACTAGAGGGTGTAAATACCATACCTAGTGTTGTAACATTCCATGCTACCCCTTGGATAGTTATGCCATGCAGTACTTAGGGCTGTTTTTTTCGCCTGTTGTCAGCCACCTTGAGAGGGAACAGGGGTCAGGTCTCCAGAGGCTCACCCCCCTCCCTGGGTTTCCCAATGTTAGAGCCGTGTGTGCGTGCGAGCATTCCCTTCTTCATATGTTTTGATTGTGAGGATGTCACGAGGGGGGCGGGACTTGGCGCCACCGGCGTGCACGTGGATCAGCGTGTACGTTTTTCACGGCGCAGGCACGGACCAGCGGCTCCTTCATAAGCTTAAGCTGTGTGAATAGAGTGGTGGCTGACGGAGAGAGACATAGACACTTTTTCCATGGGCATGTAAGCGCTGGGTGTTGGATACAGTAATATTCAGACCCATCTACTCAGCATCTTGCTGTAGCATTTGATATCGGCATATTAACCATTGCTAAGACTAGGCTCAGCAATTGATGCATGTTTACAGTACCTCTGCTTTGTGCTTAGGACTATGTATTCCCAAAGGAAAGGGACAAAAACAGGGAGGAGGAGCGCAAAAGCGCAGCAGTGAAGTTCTGAGTATACTAGTCTTGCCTCCAGTTTCTTCCTCCCCTGAAAGTCCTGAAACGGCTAACCAACCTGAGCCATTGAATCCATCAGGCATTGTAGCTACCTCCAACACTCCAGCCTCTGCATACACAACTAAAGACGATTTGGCCACAGCCCTGGCTGGTTTGGAGGGGAAGATAGCTAGTTTGTTCGCATCCTCCTCCAGGCTGGGAGGAAGCGTGAAAAGGTCCCCTTCCCCTGTCCTGGATCCGTCATCCGCGGATCAGGAGTGGGTAGAGGATTTGGATGTGCCCCTGGGGGATCCACTAGAGGTGCAGGAGGATGGTTCCTCATTTGAGGGCTCTGTCCCAGAGGAATCTTTCTCAGCTTCACAGTCGCAAAGGTTGCTAATCTAATCACTCACTGAAGCAGTGCGTTTTGGTTATAAGTTACCCTTATCGGAAACTACCAAAGCTCCCTTCTCCTCTTTGGGTTCACTGAAACCTCCTCAGAGTTCACACGCTTTTCCTATGCTACGGCTGCTGGATTAGCTTATTTATTCTGACTGGGATCACCCAGATAGGCATTTTATTCCTCCTAAAAGATTCTCTCAAATCTATCCTATGGAGGAGAAGTTCATTAAGAAGTGGAGTCTACCAGCAGTAGATGCTGCTGTTTTTTCTCTGAATAAGAGTCTTACTTGTCCAGTAGACAATGTTCCGGTGTTTAAGGACCCAGCAGATAAGAGACTTGAGTCATTGCTAAATGCCTCTTTTTCGTGCAGTTTTTTTGGTGCAGTTGCACAGCCTGCGGTTGCAGCAATTGGCGTTTGTCAGTCCCTTAAGGACAAACTGAAACAAGTTGTCAAAGGGGAAGAAGTCCTGGACCTAGCAGAACTACCCTGGGCCCTTTGTTTTGTGGTTGACGCTATTAAAGAGTCTATTCATCAGTCGTCCCGCCTTGCCCTTCTGTTGGTACACATGCAAAGGGTTCTATGGCTTAAGCATTGGTCAGCAGAGCTACCTTGTAAAAAACTGATGACTGGTTTTCCCTTTTATGGGGAACATTTGTTCGGGATGACTTGGATAAATACATCCAGAAAATCTTGGATGGAAAAAGTACTCTCCTTCCTGTTAAGAGAAAGAGTAGACGTCTCTCTTTCTTGTACAAAGGGTTTTATTAAAAATTTGCATCAATGGAATAGTACAAAAACAGTGGTGGACATATCGTGAACTAACAGGTTTAAAGCTGTAGGTTTCAAGGAGATTAATCTGGAGTTCGAAAAATTAGAGCCAGTCCTTATAAGACCAAGAGCGGGCATAGGTGACCTGCAAAAAGATGTCTACACCTCTTGAGTCTTGGTAAAGTGGTATTATATTGATCCAAAGTTGTATACTGATTGTCACTCTAGGTCAGGTGTGAAACATATGGCAAGATGACATTATAACAAACAGCATTATGAAAGAAAAACAAACTGAACAAATTACATGAGGAAGGGTAACATTCCCCAATATGGAAGATAAACTGCGTCCTATCAAGTATCCAGTCCCAGCAAAATCAGGCCTGTGGGCTGGAGTGACCAAAAGAAGGAAGAGAGAAGGAATAGAAGGTCAGTGAAGAGAAAGAGGAATTGAAAGTAGTGTAAGCATTTAATGCATAAGAAAAGAGAGAAACGAGAGAAGTTAAGAGGGAAGGGGGGAGAAGGGGGGGGGGTCCCCGGGGTAGGGGGAACAGAGGTTTATTAACTGCTTAAGGACCGCCTCACGCCGATATACGTCAGCAGAATGGCACAGCTGGGTACAACCACGTACCTGCCCAGCCGTGGGTCGCGCGCGCCACCGGCGGCACGCTCGCAACCCGCTCCTGAGCTCCGTGACCGCGGCACCAGCGGACCCGATCGCCGCTGGTGTCCTGCGATCGGGTCACAGAGCTGAAGAACAGGGAGAGGTATGTGTAAACAAACCTCACCCCGTGCTTCCTAGTGACGCTGTGACGCTGTGACGCTGTGACGCTGTCACTGATCGGCAAAGCCGATCAGTGATGCCAGCCGCAAAGCCACGCCCCTCTACAGTAAAAAAAAAAACACACACACACACTTAACCCCTTCCCGCCCCCTAGTGGTTAACTCCTTCACTGCCAGTGTCATTTATACAGGAATCAGTGAAGTAAATAGCACTGATTTCTGTATAAATGACAATGGTCCCAAAAATGTGTCAAAAATGTCCGATGTGTCCGCCATAATGTCGCAGTCACAATAAAAATCGATGATCGCCGCCATTACTAGTAAAAAAAAAAAATTGTCGCTCTATTTTTGTTTATAGCACAAAAAATAAAAACCGCAGGGGCGATCAAATACCACCAAAAGAAAGCTCTATTGGTGGGAAAAAAGGACGCCAATTTTGTTTGGGAGCCACGTCGCACGACCGCGCAATTGTCAGTTAAAGCGACGCAGTGCCGAATCGCAAAAAGGGGCCTGGTCCTTTGGCTGCAAATTGGTCCGGGGCTTAAGTGGTTAAAGGGAGAGGAGCGCTGGGTCAAATCATGAGGGGCGAATATGAGCCACCCAGGGTTGCCATACCCGGAGGAACTTATCATGAGTGTCCAATAATACGGCAGTAAGTTTCTCATTTACAATAATGTCATTCACGCAGTTTTTAACTGCCTCAAAGCTGAGGGCCTGAGGACTTCCAGGCTGTGCTATGGTCAGTTTAGTTGTAGTAAAAATATGTGCTGCCAGTTGGCGTTCAGGACGGAGAAGTTCTGTGATCGGTTTCCACAAAAGGGCCTCAAAAGGGTCCCTCTTTATAGTAGTATTGAAAAGGTTGCGAAGTAGCGCATATTATCTGACCCACAGTCTGCGTACCCCGGGGCAGGTCCACCAGATGTGTGCCATTGTACCCTCTTGAGAGCACCCACGGAAGCATAAGGGGGAATAGGATGGGATAAAGCTTGCTAATCTGGTTAGCTTGGTATAGACCTGAGTACCTCGGAGTAAGCTTGATCCCCAGGTAGGGTAATGAGTAGGGATGAGCCGAACCCCCCCACCCCCCCGGTTCGCACCAGAACCTGCGAACGGACCGAAAGTTTGCACGAACGTTAGAACCCTATTAATTACAATGGACGCGAATGTTCAAAAGATAATGTGCTAATTATAGCGGCTAATATGCATGTTATTGTCCTAAAAAGTGTTTGGGGACCCGGGTTCTGCCTCAGGGGACATGTATCAATGCAAAAAGTAGTTTTAAAAACGGCCGTTTTTTCTGGAGCAGTCATTTTAATGATGCATAAAGTGAAAAAAAAAGTGAAATATTCCTTTAAATATCGTACCTGGGGGGTGTCTAAAGTATGCCTGTGACGTGGCATGTGTTTCCCGTGTGTAGAACAGTCCCTGCACAAAATTACATTTGTAAAGGAAAAAAAGCCATTTAAATCTGCTTGCGGCTTTAATGTAATGTCTTGTCCTGGCAATATGGATGAAAATCTTTGAGAAAAATGGCATGGCTACCCCATCACCCCCCCTACCCCAGCCCATTACCAGCCCCTTTGGATCTTGTATGGATATTAAGGGGAACCCTGCACCCAAAATAAAACCATATACTTAAACCCTATATACTCTGAACAGCAGTATACAGGCGGTGCAAACAAGACAGGGACTGTAGGTTTGTAAGTAGAATCTGCTTGTAATTTATAACAGGTACATTTTTAAGTGTAGCTGCAGCCAAAAAAACTATTTTTAAGCTTTTTGGAGAACATAGGGAAGGGTTATCACCCCTGTCACATTTGTTTTGCTGTTTGTGCACCCGTTCAGAACATTTCACCTCACTTTCCGTCCCAATGACAAATGTTTTTGGAAAAGTGGGGTTTTTATTGAAACAAGGATTGGTGATAAAGCATCAGTAGAGAGGAGACACCTTTTTCCCATATTAACTCTTACAGGATAGAATTCCCCTTCCTAGGGGTAGATTTACTCTCACTTCTCCTTCCGTTTGCAAGTAGGAGTTGTTTATAAGTTGGATGTTTGAAAGTAGGGGCCTGCCGTATATACTCTGCCGAAATTTGCCCCTTATGGCCCATACACACGGTCGGATTTTCCGATGACCAGTTCCGTCGGATCATTTCCGTCGGACTTTGTCCGATGTTGGTGTTGCGTACACACGGTCGGACAACGTTGTCGGAATTTCCGGTCTTCAAGAACGTCGTGACGTAAGTCGTCTTCCACGAGACTAGAAAAGGGAAGTTCAGCACCACGTCCTGCACCCGTAGGGCTCCTTCTGCTGATCCCGTGTTTATCGCGAGTTAGTTGAAGTTTGGGGACTTACGATTCGCGCTTCTCAGTTTTGTGACTCAGATCGTTACTGCTCTTCAGTTTGTGCTTGTCGTGCGTATCTGTTTATTAGTGCGTGTAGTCAGTTCGCATCTGTTGGTCATTGCGGCCTATATCTTGATATAGGACGCTTTGATTTTCACTGCTTATTGTCTGCTCGTTTCTGGTATTCATTTCGTTCTTTCAGGCCTTGCTGTTTATCGGTGCTTTCTGTTTGTCCGTTCTGACCAGCCGACCGTTTGTGAGCGATGTTTCCCGTACGTACTCTTCGCCGAGTTCGTGCTGTACGCGGAATTGGTGTCGGGCTTTTAGCTTTGAGCCAAAACCCCTCCATGAACAGAGTGACGAGGTGTATGTGGACCAAGAATTGGTTGCTTCAGCTTGATCAGTTCTCGCACATGCCTTTGCTTCGTGAGATCTGGGAGAATAATCCTGATGATTTCAGGAACTTTCTCCGGATGACGGACCCCATTTTTCACTGTCTTTTGGCTTTGCTGACCCCTTCTATCAGCCGGCAGGATACCTGCATGAGACAAGCCATCACTCCGGAGCAGAGGCTTGTTGCCACGTTGAGGTACTTGGCGACAGGGAGAAGCCTTCAGGATTTGAAGTTCTCCTCAGGTATCTCTCTCCAGGCCCTGGGAATAATTGTTCCAGAGACCTGTTCTGCCACATTTCTCCTTTACTATTCCCTTCTATGTATGCTCTGTTTGCTAATGTCTTGTATTTTTGACCTCCTTCCCTAATTACCATGATTGCAATATGCTCTAATATGCTGTGACCCTTTTCTCCTTCATGCATTTTTCCCTTCACTTACCTCCTCAGCATGCTCTTCTGGCCCAATAGACACCTATGGCCTAGTCCCTTAAGCAATGTATTTTGTCTGCTGCATAGTATTGTTTTCCCCCAAACACCCCCTAAAATATGCATAAATGTTTGCTGTGTGTATTACTTCTTGCACAGCCCCTTTTGTTGACCTTTTTTTTTTGGGGGGGGGGGGGGTGCCAAACTCATTAGGAACCCCCTCCCCCAACTGCTCTGTCAGATGCTACCAATCCTCTATCTGCTGGCTTTCCCAATGTCAATACACACTATATACCTACCTCTTTATAGTGGGCATCTTTAGGGATGAATTCAGCAAAGCATGTAGTGCAAGGGGCTGGCTCCCTACTTTCCATTTCCTCATTTTTTCGGTTCTTTTCCTCCTATTAGCTTGCTAGGTAATTGCAGAATGTCAAAATGTGCTTCCATTTGGAATGTTCTTTTATGTTTCCTGTGGGCTGCCAATAGTGTTAAGTAAGGAGGGTCTGGCCAAACTAGCACACATTATTGAGCCATTTGGCAATCAATGAAGTGCAGAGGGTTACCTGTCCAACCCCCCCCCCCCCCCCCCCAAACCCCTAGTTATTGTTAATGGCCCATCAGAAGTGGGGGGATTGATGGGGGGGGGGAGTAATCTGCTAGGGGGACCCTCTACTTTTGGGTGCAAATACTTTCAAGCTTACAATTTAAAAGTCTGATCTTGTTCCAAGATGTTAGTGTCTAATCTGCTTGCAATGTTTATGTGCAAAGTGACTAATTATTTTTTTCTTGTTTCACTCCACAGTTCCCTTCCACGCCACAGGAATGGCAGACTGTGGCCTCCCACTTTGCCAGCCGTTGGGACTTTCCTAACTGCGGAGGTGCAATTGATGGGAAACACGTCCGCATCGTCCCACCCCCCAACTCGGGGTCCTACTATTATAATTACAAGGGGTTTAATAGTGTAGTGATGTTGGCGGTGGTGTCGGTGACATAAGAGTTTTTGTATGTGGACGTGGGGATGAACGGCCGGATCTCGGATGGTGGTGCCAGTGCGCACACGGAGTTCTAATGGCGTCTCCAGAGTGGCAGTCTGCTTGCCACCTCCAGAGGAGAATGCTGAAGGACTCCCCTTCGTCTTTGTCGCAGATGAAGCGTTTGCGCTGACTCCCCATCTGATGAGGCCCTTCCCGATGAGGACCCTCACCCCAGACCAGAGGGTCTTCAATTACAGGCTGTCGAGAACCCGCAGAGTGGTGGAGAACACCTTCGGGATCCTGGCCAGCCGCTTCCGCCTGTTTTTGATGGCTATTAACTTGGCGGAATACAAACTCAACCACATAGTTCTTGCCTGCTGCATATTGCACAACTTTTTGAAAAGACACAACAGCAACTATGTGGTGGCCGTTGGCCCAGATGTGGACGGGCCTTCCAATGCCGACCTCACAGCCCTTCAAGCGGCACGTCCAGGCTTGCCCCCTCTAAATGCCCACGAGGTCCGCGAGCAATATATGGACTACTTTGTGGGTAGGGGGGCCATTGCTCTGCCTGACGATGTGTGAGAGGCATTTTTTAATAAATATATTTTTTATACATACCTATGATTTCTTGTCATTTCCTGCTTGTGTTTCTTGTAGGTGTATTCTAGCTTATTTGTGTTGGATATTTTTGCCCTTTCTGGGCAAAAGGAGGTAACAGTCTCTTCTTCCCAAAAAGAATCTTCTCATGTTGTGTGTGTGATACCTAATCTTTTGTCTAGAGTAGGTTTTCGTACAAACCACTGTGGGTGTCATTTACATAAGCCAAATCCACTATGCACTACAAGTGCACTGCAAAAGTGCCCTGGAAAATACACTTGCAGTGCAAACTGGAAAAGGCTTTAGTAAATAACACCCATTGCCCCCCAAATCATTTACTTTGGACATAAATAATGCTTTGGTGTTTTTAAAGAAGGAAGCCACACATTTTTTAGATTAAAAAAGTTTACTTACAACACATTCACAAGTGCCTTTCTAAACTTCGTGGCAAAACTGACAAGATCTTGGTTCTTTTGAACATTGTTTACTAACATTACACATTTGTTAAAACCAAGCATGGAGCAAAACAGCACAGACAGAACATAGGAACTTGCAAAGTTCAACTTTCTAAAGTGAAGACAAGATCAGACATGACTATATGTTGAAAGTGTGTTTGATCTTGCCTTCATCACATGGGGGGGCACCCCTTGAAAAAGGTAATTTAGAACATGCACACAATGTGGGTCTCAAAATGGACATTAGATGGTAAAACACATGCCTAGAATGTTCAAAAGTGCAATTTCCCATCATGGGGATCAATGGACGTGTTTTGGGGGTGCAACCCCTTCACCACACCCACTTTAGTAGTTAGGAAAGTGGTTGCACCCCCAAAACGTTGTCATTCATCCACCATGATGGGATCTAGCACATGTGGACACAATGTGTGCATGTTCCAAATTTGCCACAGTTCTTAAGTTGCAAATGTTGTCACAAACAGCCACAAATGTCTGTTAATTACTTGGTGCGTTTTCAGATTTTACCTAAAACATCAATGATGTTCTTCAATTTTTGTGGAACATCATTGATGTTTTTCTTTATCTCATCTAGATCTCGATTGCAGACCATTATCTCCCCGATGAGTACGTGTGCACTTTCAGTGGTAAAGTGCGATTCTTCTTCCACAACATCCACGTCACCTAAAAACACAAAAAAATAAAAAAATGTCTCTTGGAAATGAGGCAGGCATACATTGATTAGCTTACCAGTAGCTGTGTTCTCCCACACTCACCTGTTGTGGTGACAAGTTCTCCAAGTTCGATGATCTCTCCTTCCTCCTCCTCCTCCTCTGCTTCTGGTCTTTCCCCTTCTTTGGGAGGTGTGGGTTTTCTGGTTTCCTCAGACGTCCCGAGTCTTCGCTCCCCTATGAGAATGTACAAAAGGAAGATTTAGCACAACAATCTATTGAGGGCAGAAATAGGAAATGTCAAACATTGCTTGAAAGTGAGGGACAATATTTTTGGTTGGCCAGTTTCAAATGACAACAACATGAATGTAGTCACTTTGTAAAGGTGCTAAACTTACTACCTTTTTGGTACACCCCTCTAGTATCCACTGGAGCACATGTGTGGAACAGCATAAAAAAAGGGGGTTTGGGTGTCCCAGCACTAGTGCTCTAGAGTCCAGATGGGTAAACAGCTACTGAGTGACCTCTCCTTTACATTGAATAAATTTGCTTTACATTCTTGATGACATCTCTATTGAGAACAAACTTCCTTTCAATAAAAACTTCACCAAACCTCGTATTATAAGTGGCCGAACGATCGAGGTTGAGTACGATCGAATGGACACACACGAACATGACAGTGGCAGAAAGATCGAGGTTGAGTACGATCGAATGCACAGACGAACATGAAAGTGGCCATTTTCAAAGGTACAACATTGAAAAAAACAAAACACATGGAGCAGTATGCAAGCAAGAAATCATACACAAAACACAACTACTTACTTTTTTGAAGAACTCGCTTGATCTTTCTGTACTGATCGGGCTCCCTCAGTTTCAGGTCTGACCAGCGTTTCCTCAGTTGCTCCTTGGATCGTTGTACCCCAAAATTATTGTACAGCCTCCTCCCAACTTTAGACATGATCTTGCCCTTTCTGACATTTGGGTTGAGGTAAGGCCCATACTTCCCATCATAGTCGCTCCTCTTCAATATGTCCACCATCTCCAACATTTCTCCAAATGACATATTGGAGGCCTTAAATTTCAGCCTCCGGGATCGGGACGTTTCTGCCTCCGGCCATTCCTCGTCCTCCTCCTCATTGCTGCAATATTTGGGGCGCACCTGCTGTGTCCCCGCCATGTGCTTTCCACACTGCGCCGTAAAGAGAAGGGGTGGGGAATAGATGAGAAAGATCGTCAGGGGCGGGCGGAGTTTCACGCATGCGCACTGTATATAAAACGTCACACGCATGTGTCGTAGCGACGATCTGTGAGACGAGGGGAGAGAAAGCTCACGCACGAGACGAACGCTAGAACGAAGGTACAATTTGAACTTGGTACATAACTAGCCTAGACTGATTAGACCTTGAGGCTTATTTATGGAGAAGATTAGGAGAGTTTAGCCTGACATTATTTATAGTGTTTTGTGTGGTGTTGTGTCTTGCAGAGATTATGGAGGGCTTCAACCATGTGAGTTTTCTCCCCCTCTTCATTGATAAGTGCAGGGAAATGCCCCTATTATGGCAGGCTAAACACCGAGATTACAGCAACAAACCAAAGAGGTACGCAGCCATGAAGAAACTTCTGGAATTTGTCAAGCCAAGGATGCCCACGGCAACCGTGGAGAAGTTAAGACTCAAAATTGGCAGCCTGAGGAGTACCTATTTCAGGGAGCGCAATAAGGTCCTGAAGTCCCAAGCATCTGGAGCTGCAGCAGATCAGGTCCATGTCCCCACGCTCTGGTACTATGACAGGCTCCATTTTCTCAAAGACCAGGCTAATGTCAGGGAGTCACTCTCGACTCTTCCTTGCACGCGTCCTTCCATGCACGCCACCCCTGATGAGGCTTTCGAGGAGCAACCTGGGCCTTCCAGTCTGGAAGATGTGGAGGAGCCCAGCTTGAGCCAGGTATAGTAGTTTTGGAACCATTTTTGTGAATAATGAATGATGTTCACTTAATTCAGGATCCCCAATTGCTTAGTTCCTAATCGTGTTTGACATATCAACGGACAGTAGTGTTGGAGACATTTGGGGCAAGAATATAAACTGCAGGGCTGAGACTTGTATGGTTTTCTATTTGTAAACATTTTGCAACAGTCAATAGATGAAAATTGTGTGTGTTTGATGAACAAATAACTCAAACTATGTCCCTTTTTCATACACAGGAAGACCTCAGCCAGGAGGTGGCTGTGGAATGTGGCAGTCAGGAGGAGGAAGGGGTTAGTGGCAGCCAAGAGGTGGGTAGTGGCAGCCAAGAGGGGGGTAGGCGTAGGAGCCTGACTGTCTCCCAAGTCCCTCCCCTCCGCTTTCCCTACAAAAGGGCGAGAAGGGTGGGGGAGGTGGGAGAGTCAGCGCTCCGGCTGATCAGAGAGGCTTCAGCCTCCCTACATGCCACACCCACCTACGAGGAGGCCTTTGGCTCCTTGGTTGCCACTAAAATGAAGGATATGGAGGCGGGGCAACGCAGCATGTGTGAGAATGTCATCCTCAAGGTCCTAAATAAGGGGATGGCTGGGGGGATGACCGCACTCACACATGTTTGCGATAGTGACCATGCTCCGCCTCCTCCTCCTCCTTCTGCCACCCCACCACCACCACAGCGAGGAAGGAAGCGTGCAAGGAAGACAAGAGAGTGACGACCTGGATTCAGTCTGGTCTGAGAGAAGATGGAGCCTCTCGTAGTACCAGAGCCTGGGGACCTTGATGGCATCTGCTGCAGTTCCAGATGTTTTGGACTTCAGGACCAGATAGCACTCCCTTATTATTTAAGATAGGCACTCCTCAGGCCACCAAGTTTTGAAGCTTAAAAAATGATGTTTGCCGTGGGTGTCCAAGGCTTTGCAAATTCCCCAAGTTTCTCCATCGCTGCGTTCCTCTTTGGTTTGTTGCTGAGACCTAAATAAAGGTATTTTTGAGTTCAAAAAATCATTGCCTATGTGTTTTACTTTTCTACAATGACAGTTTATTTGTGAGTAGGCAGGTACATTTCACGAATCATAAAGTATAATTAACAAGGTGCACCAACAACAAACAACCTCCTAGTGAATTTAAGCAACAAATACAAATGATAAGAATGTTGTTTTGCTAAGTTGAGACACACAACCCCCCTCAAAAATCTAAATAAATTATCCTGAAAATATGTATTACAAACCAAAAATAAAAAATGACAAATCATCCCAAAAATATAACAAACATTCTTTTACGATCTGACGAAAAATAAACATCTAGCCAAGAAATCCAGAAAAAGAATGAATCAATACGTTTTTGAGAAGTGAGGGTGAATAGGAGCAGCTAAAACACGTCATTCTTCTTGCATTGTAAAGAAAAAGAGAATGCGCTGCATTAAAGACATTTTAACATTGCAGCGTGACGAATGTGCCGTGTCAATTAGGAACGGTAGTTTTACCTGACCGAGCGCTTCCGTCACAGAATTTCTTCTGAGCATGCGTAGCACTTTGTCCGTCGGACTACGCTACACACGATCGGAATTGGTATGATCGGACTTTGTTGTCAGAAAATTTATAGAGCAGGAGATAGAACTTTGTCCCTCGGACAATCCGATGGAAACTGTCCGATGGTGCCTACACACGGTCGGAATTTCCGACAACATTGTCCGATAGGACAGAATCCATCGGAAAATCCGACCGTGTGTATGGGGCTTTAGATGTTGATGTTGCCACAACACTGTAAAGCCCCATACACACGGTCGGACTTTTTCATGGATTCTGTCCGATCGGACAAGGTTGTTGAAAAATCAGACCGTGTGTATGCACCATCGGACAGTGTTCGTCGGTTTGTCCGACGGACAAAGTCTTATCTCATGCTGGAAATCTTTGCCGTCAACACGGTCCGATCACACCAAATCCGAGCGTGTGTACGCTTGTCCGACGGACAAAGTGCTACGCATGCTCAGAAGAAATTCTGTGACGGAAGCGCTCGGTCCGGTAAAACTACCTTTCCTAATCGACACAGCACATTCGTCACGCTGCAATGTTAAAATGTCTTTAATGCAGCGCATTCTCTTTTTCTTTACAATGCAACAAGAATGACATCTTTTAGCTGCTCCTATTCACCCGCACTTCTCACAAACTTACTTCTTTATTACTTTGCAGCATTTATACACTACATGTTTATTTTGACTCTGAACGGAAAAGAATCTTTGTTATTTTTTTACCATGATTTGTCTTTTTTTTTTTTTTTTTTTGGGAATAAATATTTTAATGTTTTTTTTTTTTTTTTTTTTTTTTGGAGGGGGGTTGTGTGTCTCAAATTAACAAAAACACATTATTAACATTTGTATTTCTTGCTTAAATTTACTAGGAGGTTGTTTGTTGTTGGTGCCCCTTGTTAATTCTACTTTAGGATTAGTGAAATGTACCTGCTTACTCAAAGAAAAACTGTCATTGTAGCAAAGTAAAACACAATAGTCAATGATTATTTCAAATCAAAAAAAACTTTATTTAGGTCACACCAACAAACCAAAGAGGAACGCAGCCATGGTGAAACTTGTGGAATTTGCAAAGTCTTGGCCCCCCACGGCAACCATCATTGTTCAAGCGTAGAAAATTGGGGGCCTGAGGAGTACGTATATTAAGGGAGTGCAATCTGGTCGTGAAGTCCAAAGTATCCGGAACTGCAGCAGATGCCATCTAGGTCCCCAGGCTCTGGTACTACAAGAGGCTCCATCTTCTCTCAGACCAGACTGATTCCAGGTCGTCACTCTCAGGTCTTCCTTCCACGCTTCCTTGCACGCTGTGGCTGTCGTGCTGGTGGGGTGGCAGAAGGAGGAGGAGGAGGAGGAGGAGGCGGAGCATGGTAGCTATGGCAAACATGTGTGACTGGGGTCATCTCCCCAGCCCTACCCTTATTTAGGACATGGAGGATGAGCCCCTCACACATGTTGCGTTGCCTCACCTCCATACCCATCATTTTTGTGACAACCACCGAGCCAAAGGTCTCCTCGTCGGCGGGTGTGGCATGTAGGGAGTCTGAAGCCTCTCTGATCATGCGGAGCGCTGACTGTGCCGCATAACCCCCCCTTCTCGCCCTTTTGTACGGAAGGCGGAGGGGAGGGGTTTGGGTGTCAGTCAGGCTCCGCGGCCTAGCCCCCTCTTGGCTGCCACTACCCAGCTGGTGGCTGCCACTAACCCCTGCCTCCTCCTGACTGCCACCTTCCACAGCCACCTCCTGGCTGAGGTCTTCCTGTGTATGAAAAAGGGACATAGTTTCAGTTATTTGTTCATCAAACACACACAATTCTCATCTAGTGACTGTTGCAAAATGTTTACAAATAGAAAACCATACAATTCTCAGCCCAGCAGTTTAGATTCTGGCCCCAAATGTCTCCAACACTACTGTCAGTTGATATGTCAAACACGTTAGGAACTAAGCAATTGGGGATCCTGAATTAAGTGAACATCATTCATTATTCCCATAAATGGTAACAAAACTACTATACCTGGAACAAGCTGGGCTCCTCCACCTCTTCCATACTGGAAGGCCCAGGTTGCTCCTCGGAAGCCTCATCAGGGGTGGCCTGCGCACAAGGAAGCGTGGAAGGAGGAGTCGAGGTTGGCTCCGTGACATCAGTCTGGTCTTTCAGAAAATGGAGACTCTGATAGTACCAGAGCTTGGGCACATAGACCTCATCTGCTGAAGTTGCAGTTTCCTCAGACTTCACGACCTTCTTCCGCTCCCTGATATACGCACTCCTCAGGCTGCCAATTTTCTTTCTTAGATCATCAACAGTTGCCGTGGGGAACCTTGGCTTGACAAATTCCACAAGTTCCTCCAGGGCTGCGTGCCTCTTTGGTTTGTTGGTGTAATGTGGGTGTTTACCCTGCCATAAAAGGGGAATTTCCCTGAATTTGGCAATGAAGAGGGGGAGAAAACTCATGTCGTTGAATCCCTGCATAATCTCTGCAAGACACAACACCACACAAAACCCTCTCAATTATGTCAGTCTAAACTCTCCTAATCTTCTCCATAAAGAAGCCTCAAGTTCAAATCAGTCTAGGCTAGTTATGTACCAACGTCAAATTGTACCTTCGTTTGTAGCGATCGTCTCGTGTGAGTTTTCTCTCCCCTCGTCTCCCAGATCGTGGCTACGACACAGGCGTGTGACGTTTTATATACAGTGCGCATGCGTCAAACTCCGCCCGCCCCTGACGATCGTTCTCGTCTATTCCCCACCCCTTCTCTTTACGGCGCAGTGGGGAGAGCACATGGCGGGGACACAGCAGGTGCGCCACAAATATCCCACCAACGAGGAGGAGGACGAGGAAAGTCCGGAGGCAGAAACGTCCCGATCCCGGAGCCTGAAATTCAAGGCCTCCAATATGTCATTTGGAGAAATGTTGGAGATGGTGGACATATTAAAGAGGAGCGACTATGATGGGAAGTATGGGCCTTACCTCAACCCCAATGTCCGCAAGGCCAAGATCATGTCTAAAGTTGTGAGGAGGCTGTACAATCAGTTTGGGGTACAACGATCCAAGGAGCAACTGAGGAAACGCTGGTCAGACCTGAAACTGAGGGAGGCCGATCAGTACAGAAAGATCAAGCGAATTCTTCAAAAAAGTAAGTAGTTGTGTTTTGTGTTTGATTTCTTGCTTGCATACTGCTCCATTGTGGTTTGATTTTTACAAAGTTGTACATTCCAAAATGGCCACTTTCAGGTTCGTCTGTGCATTCGATCGTACTCAGCCTCGATCTTTCTGCCACTGTCATGGTCGTGTGTGTGTCCATTCGATCGTACGCAACCTCGATCGTTCGGCCACTTATAATACGATGTTTGGTGTTTTTTTGGGGGAAAGGAAGTTTGTTCTCACTAGAAATGTCATCAAGAATGTAAAGCCAATTTATTCAATGTAAAGGAGAGGTCACCCAGTAGCTGTTTACCCATCTGGACTCTAGAGCACTAGTGCTGGGACACCCAAACCCCCTTTTTATTAGGCTTTTCCACACATGTGCTCCAGTGGATACTAGAGGGGGGTCTCCATCACACAAACTTCTACCAAAAAGCTAGTCAGTTTACCACCTTTACAAAGTGACTACATTCATGTAGTTGACATTTGTAACTGGCCAAACTAAAATAGTGTCCGTCACTTTCAAGCAATGTTTGTCATTTCCTATTTCTGCCCTCAATAGATTGTGTTGCTAAATCTTCCTTTTGTACATTCTCATAGGGGAGTGAAAACTTGGGCCGTCTGAGGAAACCCCCAAACCAACACCTCCCAAAAAAGGGGAAAGAGCAGAAGCAGAGGAGGAGGAGGAGGAAGGAGAGATCATCGAACTTGGAGAAATTGTCACCACAACAGGTGAGTGTTGGAGAACACAGCTACTGGTAAGCTAATCCATGTATGGCTGCCTCATTTCCAACACCCCATTTTTGTTTGTTTGTGGTTTTTAGGTGACGTGGATGTTGTGGAAGAAAAATCGCACTTTACCACAGAGAGTGCCCACGTACTCATCGGAGAGATAATGGTCTGCAATAGAGATCTAGATTACATAAAGCAAAACATCAATGATGTTCAACAAAAATTGAAGAACATCATTGATGTTTTAGGAAAAATATGAAAACGCACCAAGTAATTAACACACATTTGTGCCAGCTTCTGAACACATTTGCAACTTAAAAACTGTGTGAAATTTGGAACATGCACACATTGTGTCCACATGTGCTAGCTCCCATCATGGTGGATGAATGGCAACGTTTTTTTGGGGGTGCAAACACTTTACGAACTACGAAAGTGGTTGTGGTGAAGGGGTTGCACCCCAAAAAACGTCCATTCATCCCCATGATGGAAAATGGCACTTTTGAAGCTTCTAGGCATGTGTTTTACCATCTAATGACCATTTTCAGACCCAAATTGTGTGCATGTTCTAAATTTCCACTTTCCGGGGGTGACCCCCCCATGTGATGAAGGCAAGATCAAACAAACTTTGAACATATAGTCATGTCTGATCTTGTCTTCACTTTACAAAGTTGAACTTTCCTAGTTCATAGGTTCTGTTTTGCTCCATGCCTGGTTTTACCAATTGCGGAATGTTTGTAAACAATGTTGTAAATAACCAAGATGTTGTCAGTTTTGGCGTGAAGATTGTAAACGCACTTGTGAAGGTTTTCCTAGTAAACTTTTTTATTTTTCTAAATGTGTGGCTTCCTTATTTAAAAAACACAATGCATTATGTATGTAAAATGTAAAGGATATGGGGGGCAATGGGTGTTATTTACTAAAGGCAAATCCACTTTGCACTGCAATTGTCTTGCCCAGGGAACTTTTTCAATGCACTTGTAGAGCATAGCGGATTTGACTTATGTAAATGACACCCACAGTGCTTTGTACGAAAACACGGAGCACAGCATTTTTCAGAATACACACATGTCAGACCTGGTGATGAAAAGGAGTATTTTGGCTGTCAGTTATGCAGGACAAACCTTCTCTAGACCAAAGATTAGGTAGCAAACACACAACATGAGAAGAATCTTTTTGGGAAGAAGAGACTGTTACCTCCTTTTGACCAGAAAGTGCATTCCCACTGTCGAAGGCAAAGGGAAAAAATGTCAAGGTAAAATAAGCTAAAAACAAGACTGAAATGACAAGAAATCATAGGTTGGTTCAAATATCAGATTTATTAAAAAATGCCTCTCACACATCGTCAGGCAGAGCAATGGCCCCCCTACCCACAAAGTACTCCATATATTGGTCGCGGACCAGGCGGGCATTTAGAGGGGGCAAGCCTGGACGTGCCACTCGAAGGGCTGTGAGGTCCGCATTTGGAGGGCCCTCCACATCTGGGCCAACGGGCACCACATAGTTCCTGTTATGTCTTTTGAGGAAGTTGTGCAATATGCAACAGGCAAGAACTATGTGGTTCAGTTTGTATTCCGCCAAGTTAAATGCCGTCAGGAACAGGCGGAAGCGGCTGGCCAGGATGCCAAAAGTGTTCTCCACCACTCTTCTGGCTCTGGACAGCCTGTAGTTGAAGACCCTCTGGTCCGGGGTGAGGGTCCTCATCGGGAACGGCCTCATCACATGGGGAGTCAACGCAAACGCTTCATCTGCGACAAAGACGAAGGGGAGTCCTTCGGCATTCTCCTCTGGAGGTGGCAAGCACAGACTGCCACTTTGGAGACGCCAGTAGAACTCCGTGTGCGTAATGGCACCACCATCCGATATCCGGCCGTTCATCCCCACGTCCACATACATAAACTCGTATGTTGCCGACACCACCGCCAACATCACTACACTATTAAACCCTTTATAATTATAATAGTAGGACCCCGAGTTGGGCGGTGGGACGATGCGGACGTGTTTCCCATCAATTGCCCCTCCGCAGTTAGGAAAGTCCCAACGGCTGGCAAAGTGGGAGGCCACAGTCTGCCATTCCTGTGGCGTGGAAGGGAACTGTGGAGTGAAACAAGAAAAAAAAAATTAGTCACTTTGCACCTAAACATTGCAAGCAGATTAGACAATCAACATCTTGGAACAAGAGCATTGTATAAAATTGGAGGCTGGAAAGTATTTGCACAGAAAAGTAGAGGCTCCCCTTCACAGATGACTCACCCCCCATCAATCCCCACACTTCTGATGGGCCATTGGCAATAACTAGGGTTTTGGGGGGGGGGGGGACAGGTAACCCTCTGCACTTCATTGATTGGCAAATGGCTCAATAATGTGTGCTAGTTTGGCCAGACCCTCTGTACTTAACACTTTTGGCAGCCCCCAGGAAAGATAAAATAACATTTCAACCCCCCCCCCCCCCACCCCAAAAAAAGGCAGGCACATTGTGACATTCTGAAATTACCAAGAAAGCTAATAGGAGGGAAAGAAGACAAAAAATTAGGAAATGGAATGTATGGAGGCAGCCCCTTGCACTACATGCTTTGCTGAATTCATCCCTAAAGATGCCCACTATAAAGAGGTAGGTATATAGTGTGTATGGACCTTGGGAAAGCCAGCAGATAAAGGATTGGTACCATCTGACAGAGCAGTTGGGGGAGGGGGTTCCTAATGAGTTTGCCACCCCCCCCCCCCCCCAACAAAAAAAAAAAAATTCTAAAGGGGCTCTACATGAAGTAAACCACACAGCAAACATTTGTGCATATTTTAGGGGGTGTTTGGGGACAAACAATACTATGCAGCAGACAAAAGACATTGATTAAGTGACTAGGCCATAGGTGTCTATTGGGGCAGAAGAGCATGCTGGTGAGGTAAGTGAAGGGAAAAATGCATGAAGGAGAAAAGGGGCACAGCATATTAGAACATATTGCAATCATGGTAATTAGGGAAGGAGGTCAAAAATACAAGACATTAGCAAACAGAGCATACATAGATGGGAATAGTCAAGTATAAATGTTACCTTAATATAGTCCTCCTGCAGGACCTGAATGATGGCAGAACAGGTCTCTGGAATAATTATTCCCAGGGCCTGGGGAGAGATACCTGAAGAGAACTTCAAATCCTGAAGACTTCTCCCTGTCGCCAAGTACCTCAACGTGGCAACAAGCCTCTGCTCCGGAGTAATGGCTTGTCTCATGCAGGTATCCTGCCGGGTGATAAAGGGGGTCAGCAAAGCCAAAAGACGGTGAAAATCGGGGTCCGTCATCCTGAGAAAGTTCCTGAAATCATCAGGATTATTCTCCCGGATCTCACGAAGCAAAGGCATGTGCGAGAACTGGTCACGCTGAAGCAACCAATTCTTGGTCCACATACTCCTCGTCACTCTGTTCATGGACGGGTCTTGGGTCAAAGCTAAAAGCCCGACACCAATTCCGCGTACAGCACGAACTCGGCGACGAGTACGCACGGGAAACATCGCTCACAAGGTCACAAAAGGTCGGCTGGTCAGAACGGACAAACAGAAAGCACCGATAAACAGCAAGGCCTGAAAGAACGAACTGAATACCAGCAACGAGCAGACAATAAGCAGTGCAAATCAAAGCGTCCTATATCAAGATATAGGCCGCAATGACCAACAAATGCGAACTGACTACACGCACTAATAAACAGATACGCACGACAAGCACAAACTGAAGAGCAGTAACGATCTGAGTCAGAAAACTGAGAAGCGCGAATCTTAAGTCACCAAACTTCCACTAACTCTCGATAAACACGGGATCAGCAGAAGGAGCCCAACGGGTGCCTGACGTGGTGCTGAACTTCCCTTTTGTAATCTCGTGGACGACGACTTACGTCACGACGTTCTTCCGGACCGGATATTCCGACAACGTAGTCCGACCGTGTGTACGCAACACCAACATCGGACAAAGTACGTCGGACAGAATCCGACCGACCTGGTCCGCGGATTGTCCGAGCGTGTGTATGGGGCTTAAGCCCTCACAGTTACTCTTGGTGGGCGCTGGAACGCCCTGCTGTGAACTATTATATCAGGAATTGTAATTACATGCCATTGTTGAACAGTGGTAGGAAAAATTGGGCCTTTGGTGGTGGTGCTACAACACTGTAAGCCCTCACAGTTACTCTTGGTGGGCGCAGGAATGGGCCCTGCTGTGAATTATTATATCAAGAATTGTAATTGCATACCCCTGTTGAACATGGGCAGAAAAATTGGGCCTTTGGTGGTGGTGGTGGATGGTGTTGCCACAACACTGTAAGCCCTCACAGTTACTCTTGGTGGGCGCAGGAATGGGCCCTGCTGTGAATTATTAGATCAAGATTTGTAATTACACGCCCCTGTTAAACAGGGGCTGAAAAATTTGGCCTTAGGCACTGGTGCTGGTGCCACAACACTGCAACCCCTCACAGATACTGTACTTGGAGCACAGCAATGAGACCTGTTGCAAAGTATTGCATCAAAAATTGTAATTACACGCCCCTGTTAAACAGGGGCTGAAAAATTGGGCCTTAGGCACTGGTGCTGGTGCCACAACACTGCAACCCCTCACAGATACTGAACTTGGAGCACAGCAATGAGACCTGTTGCAAAGTATTGCATCAAAAATTTTAATTACACGCCCCTGTTAAACAGGGGCTGAAAAATTGGGCCTTAGGCACTGGTGCTGGTGCCACAACACTGCAACCCCTCACAGATACTCTATTTGGAGTGCAGGAATGAGCCCTGCTGCAAAGCATTGCATAAAAAATTGTAATTACACGCCCCTGTTAAACAGGGGCTGAAAAATTGGGCCTTAGCCACTGGTGGTGGCACCCATAAACAAAAATGTTCTTCTAAGCTATAATCAGAATCATTGAGGAGAAAGAGGATAGTCAGTAAACATAACAGGACAGTCACTCAGCATCAGCATATGCAGTCTTGAAGGGATGTGACATTTCAAAATAAATGATTCTGTTACATCAGCTTCAGGTGCCTGGTAGCTGGTGGTGATCCAAGACTGATTCATCTTTATGAAGGTCAGTCGATCAACCGAGTCAGTGGACAGGCGCACCCTGTGATCTGTGACAAAGCCTCCAGCAGCACTGAATGTGCGTTCCCGATAGAACGCTGGATGCAGGACAGGCCAGTAGCTCAATTGCATACTGTGCAAGCTCTGGCCAGTGATCCATCCTCAAGACCCAGTAAGCCAGAGGATTTTCGGTGGAAAAGGTGTCCAAGTCTGACCTTGACCCTAGGTATTCCTGCACCATGTATGTCAGACGCTGGCGATGGTTGCTGGAACTGATCATACCTTGGGGCTGCAGACTAAAAAATTGTCTGAACGCATCGGTCAGACGGCCACCTTCTCCACTGCTCCTTCTGCTACTGACCGAAGCCTCAGCAACTTGTTGTCCAGGACCAGGAGTTTGTAACCTCCCAGTCTCTGGGAAAGCGTTGCACAGACCTTTCTGCAAGACCTCCCGGAGATGTCTCATCCTCTGCTCCCTCTGCGATGGCAAGATAAGGTCCGCAACCTTACCCTTGTACCGTGGATCAAGGACAGCGGCCAACCAGTAATAGTCCCTCTCCTTGATCCGAAGAATACGAGGATCCTTCCGCAGGCTTTGCAGGATCAGGGAGGCCATGCAGCGTAGGTTAGCTGAGGCATTCGGTCCGGAGACCTCAGGGTCACTAAGGACGACATGATCCACAGCCACCTCCTCCCAGCCACGTACAAGTCCACCGGTTTCTTGGGACTGTAAATCATCCCTAAAAGACTGCTGCTGCTGAGTGCCAGGCTCCACCTCAATGCTGACACAATCCTCCTTCTCCTCATCCTCTTCCTGTGTGATGGGTGCGAGAGAAGGAACACTGTCTGGATAAAGGGGGCCTTGAGAGGCAAGGAAGTCCTCCTCTTCCTGCATCTGTTCTGCCTCAAGTGCCCTGTCCATTATTCTACGCAGCGTATGCTCCAACAGGTGGACAAGAGATACAGTGTCACTGATGCATGCACTGTCACTGCTCACCATCCTCGTGGCCTCCTCAATTGGTGACAGGACAGTGCATGCATCCCTGATCATGCTCCACTGGCGTGGTAAAAAAAATCTGAGCTCCCCTGACCCTGTCCTGGTGCCGTAGTCACACAGGTACTCATTGATGGCCCTCTGCTGCGTGTGCAGTCACTGCAGCATGGCCAACGTTGAGTTCCACCTGGTGGGCATGTCACATATAAGGCGGTTCTTGGGCAGGTTCAACTCCTTTTTCAGCTCAGCCAGCCGAGCACTGGCATTATATGATTGGCAGAAATGCACACAGACTTTCCTGGCCTGCCTCAGGACATCCTGTAAGCCTGGGTACCTGCCCGTGAACCGCTGCACCACCAGGTTAAGGACGTGAGCCATACAGGGCACATGGGTCAGTTGTCCCTGTCGCAGGGCGGAGAGGAGGTTGGTGCCATTGTCGCAAACCACCATTCCTGGCTTAAGCTGGCGTGGCGTCAACCACCTCTCGGCCTGTCCCTGCAGAGCTGAGAGAACCTCTGCCCCAGTGTGTCTCCTGTCAACCAAACACACCAGCGCAAGCACGGCATGGCACCTTTTTGCCTGCGTACTTGCGTAGCCCCTTGAACGCCTATGGAGCACGGCTGGTTCCGAGGACAAAGGACAGGAAGAGGCCATGGAGGAAGAAGAAGAGGAGGGGGTAAAGGAGATAGGTGTGTCACAACCAGTAGTAGCATTTTGGAGGCATGGTGGCGGAACAACCTCCAACGCTACTGCACCTTGTCCTGCATCCTTCCCAGCTGCCAAAAGAGTGACCCAATGGGCTGTGAAAGATAGGTAACGTCCCTGTCCATGCCTGCTGGGCCATGAGTCAGCGGTAATATGCACCTTACCGCTGACCGCCCTGTCCAGCGAGGCATGGACATTGCCTTCCACATGCCGGTAGAGAGCCGGAATCGCTTCCGTGAGAAAAAGTGGCGTTTGGGAACCTGCCAGTGAAGAACTGCACATTGCACAAACTCACAGAAGGGGGCCGAGTCTACCAACTGAAAAGGCAGCAGTTGAAGTGGTAGCAATTTAGCCAAGCTAGCATTCAACCGCTGGGCATGTGGATGGCTGGGAGTGAACTTCTTTCGACGGTCCAGCAGCTGGGGCAGGGAAATTTGCCTGGTACAATTGGACGTCGGTGTACTGCTAGCAGAGTGCCCGCAAGTACTTGGCTGTGACACACCTAATTCTGCACCTTCATTCCTCTCAGTGCAGCTTTCAGAGAGGACTGAAGGTATAGTGGGGTTGGAGATCTCAGCTGATGAGGAGCAAGGAGATGTCCGCTTTGTTCTTTGGTGTGGGTCTTTAAGGTACGCTTGCCAACGAGCTGCATGGCAGGTCAACATATGTCTGGTCATGCTTGTGGTGCCCAAGCGGCTGATGTTTTGGCCACGCGAGATACGCTTGAGACATACAGTATGTTGCAAATAGCAGCGGTGCGATCTGATGCACTGGTCTCAAAAAAGGCCCACACCAAAGAACTTTTGTAATAACGTGCAGAGGCATCGCCCTGCACAGGCGGAGCTCTGCGGTGTGATTCAGTCGGTGTGCTGCCCTTAAGCTGGCCCCCAGAGGGCATCCTGCCTCGTTGGAGATGTGCCTCCTCCTCTTTCCTATCAGGCACCCACGTGGAGTCAGTGACCTCATTATCCCCTCCCTCTTCACCACTGAAGCAAACCTGGCAGTATGCTGCAGCGGGTGGAACATGACTGCCAGATTGCTGTCCTTGAGCATCCCCTCTCTCTGCGCTCACGCTACTGCCTTCCTCTAGCTGGGTATCATTATCAGAGCCTTCAAAATGCTGGGCATGCTCCTGGAGCATGTACCCAACACTGTGGTCAAACAGTTCGGGGGACTCCTCAGGAGGACATGGTGGGTCTAGGGAAGGAGTGACTGATGACATTGAGACGAGGGAAGAGGAAGCATTGGCAGCTGCTTTGCCAGTACCCTGAGCCTGGGTGAGAGAGAATGAGGAGGATGAGGAGGGCTTGGTCATCCACTCTACCAAGTCTTTGGCATGATCCGGCTCAACACGTCCAGCTACCGAAAATAAGGACAAGCGTGTCCCATGGCATGCTTGACCTCTTTTATTGGCTTGTTACTCTCTGCCTCTCCTTGTTGGCCTTCCAGACATTGTAATGGCCTGCAGGGAGATGGGAAAACCAGCAATTGGGTAGTGTATATTGTGCTGGAGGCACACAACACCCACTAACTCCTGCAGATGGCTGTATCAGAGAACACCAGCTAATATGGGTAGATACAGGTGTATACTGGGCTGTGCTGGAGGCACAGAATACACACTAACTCCTGCAGATGGCTGTATCAGAGAACACCAGCTAATATGGGTAGATACAGGTGTATACTGGGCTGTGCTGGAGGCACAGAAGACACACTAACTCCTGCAGACGGCTGTATCAGAGAACACCAGCTAATATGGGTAGATACAGGTGTATACTGGGCTGTGCTGGAGGCACAGAAGACACACTAACTCCTGCAAAAGCCTGAGTATATCTCACACTGTCCCTGCCTATCTAGCTCTCTCCCTGACGGCCGCAACACACTACACAAGGCCGCCGCGATGGCGGCCTTATATAGTGTGGGGCGTGTACTAAACCCCCTGAGCTATAATTGGCCACAGGCATCCTGCCTGTGGCCAATTATGGCTCTCCTCGCTGCCGGCGCTGTGATTGGCCAAGCATACGGGGTCACAGTGCATGCTTGGCCAATCATCAGCCAGCAATGCACTGCGACTGGCGCAGTGCATTGTGGGCCGTTCGTATCACACAAATTTGATGCGAACGGCCCACAGAGTTCTGGTTTCGTCGAACCGACGAATGGCCGATGTTCTCTATCCAGCCCTGGCCCTGCTTCAGCCACTAGCTTTTTCTGATCAAATGTGGCGGGCTGGATAAGGAGAGGGTTACAGAGGAAAGCTTATTGGCTAAAGAGGTGGTGGGAGGCGGAGCAATTTATCAGCAGCCACTCCCTCCCACTCAGATGAGCAGCGCTATTGGTTTGTTACACTGGTGTGTGCCTCCCCCCCCACCAACAGAAAGCCATGGGAGGGAGAGGGGGAGAGCCGTGCAGGGCACAGCTCTGCAATTGCTACCGCCTGCCCGCTGAACCCCTTACTGTCCGGGCCCCCCTGTTTCCCCGGGGCCCCTACAGGAGGACTGGTAGTCCCCCTCTATCAGCGGCCCTGCTCTCAGTGCTGGTGTCAGTGTGCTCTATCTCAGCACTGGTGTCAGTGTGCTCTATCTCAGCGCTGGTGTGATTGAGCACACTGACACCAGCGCTGAGATGGAGAGCACTGACACCAGTACTGTTAATATATGCAATTACTTTTTATTGCTTGAATTATTTTTTTCCCCCATTATAGACGTGAGTGGGGCCTCATGTCTAGGTTATGCCTAAGGCCTCACAAAGCCTAGAGCCGCCTCTGCCAAAAATGACCTAATACTACCAAAAGGGGAAAGCTCCCCTGGCAGTTCCAGACTGCCAGGAGACACCTGCTGTTGGACCACAGTACTGCACGCCAAATATCAGGCAGTGTCATCAGCAGATGGAACCTTCCCTGACAGTACCCCCCCCCCCCCCCTCAAAGGAGCGGCCTCCGGACGCTCCAACTAGCTGCTGCTGGGACAAGTCTATGGCATCAAGCTGGGCAGCAGGCAAAGTCACACTAAGCTGGGTATAAAGACAGTCCAACGTATCAAACCAGGCGACGTGCAGCTCAAGCTGGGCAGCAGGCACGGGTACATCAAGCTGGGTAGCAGACAGGGACACATCAGGCTGGGCAGCAGGCACGGGCACATCAAGGCAGATGGCGGACACATCAAGGCAGACAGCAGGCTCCGGGTCATCGAGCTGGGCAGCAGGCTCCGGGTCACCGAGCTGGGCAACAGGCTCCGGGTCATCGGGCTGGGCAGCAGGCTCCGGGTCATCGGGCTGGGCAGCAGGCACGAGGGCATCAAGATGGGTAGCAGACAGAGGCACATCAGGCTGGGCAGCGGACAGAGGCACATCAGGCTGGGCAGCGGACAGAGGCACATCAGGCTGGGCAGCGGACAGAGGCACATCAGGCTGGGCAGCAGACAGAAACACATCAGGCTGGGCAGCGGACAGAAACACATCAGGCTGAGCAGCAGACAGGAACACATCAGGCTGGGCAGCGGACAGGAACACATCAGGCTGGGCAGCAGACAGGAACACATCAGGCTGGGCAGCGGACAGGAACACATCAGGCTGGGCAGCATACAGAGGCACATTAGACTGGAAGGCAAGCACATCAGACTGGAACACTGGCAGCGCAACTTCAGACTGGAACACTGGCAGTGCAGCTTCAGGCTGGAACATGGACACAAGGTTATCAGACTGGTCGGCAGGTACTGAAACATCAGACTGGGTAGCAGGCACTGGAGCGTCAGACTGGGTAGCGGACACTGGAGCGTCAGACTGGGTAGCGGGCACTGGGACGTCAGACTGGGTAGCGGGTACTGGGACGTCAGACTGGGTAGCTGGCACTGGGACGTCAGACTGAAGTGGATTAGCTGGTGCAGAGGCAGGTTGGGTTACTGGCAGGATCAAGTGGGTAGTAAAGAACTTCAGTCTCTTTTTAGGTTTGGCTACTGGAGTCCTATAGGTAACTGCAGGACTGCAGGTAGGGGATGAAGCGGACTGGAGAGGAGGGTTGGAATATGGCAGGGAAGAGGTAACAGAAGCTGGAGGAAGTTCGTGAGGGATTGCAGGCAGCCGAGAAGAGGCAGGTGGGTTAAAGGCAGGATAGGTGCAGGGAGTAGAAACAGGGTATTGACATTTGGTGGGAAGCAGAGTATATTGGGCTGAAATGGATGTTGCCATGGGCGACAGGAGAAAAGACATTTGAGCAGGCAGGTGTTTGGTAGCAGACATGGGGTGTTGTGAGCGGAGTGAGGCTGATTGCACCAGGCTTGGAATAATGGCTGAACAAAACTTGGTTTACATGCTGCTTGTCTAACAAGAGATTGCACTGAGTTAACACACTCTGATAACACCTGCTGAGAACATGAGGAATAATGTTCAAAGAAAGAAACCGGGTCATCCTCTAATAACCACACCAGAGACTCAACCTGATCAAAACTGAAAGGGGGGGGGGGGTGGCCAGGGCATGCACGAGTGAGGACGTGCTTTTCCTGAGCTCCGTGTGACCCGCGACCTATAGAGCCTGAACGGCGGCTCCGGAGGGAATTCTTTCACAGCACAACGATGCCACCGAAGCGGAGGACATAGCCACAGCGATCACAGAGGAACCGGTCCGAGTCCCTGGACAACTATTTTGGGGCCCGCAGCGAACCGGCAAGTACCGCCAATACCGGGTCAGATAGCATGGAAGGGCCCACGAACGGAGGTGATCCCTGGGAGGATAAAGACATCCGATCCCATATTCTATCCCTCCCCACCACAGCAGATCTGGAGAGATTTGCTAATAGGGTAGAGAAGGCCCTGAGACAGGACATTGAAAATTTGCAGGCTGACACAGCCCACCTGGGAGGTAAAGTAGAGACACTGGAGGCTCAATGGGATGAAACTGCTCCCACCCGGCAAGCTTTACCTGACCGCTGTGAAAGGAAAGATCGCAGGCTGGAGGCCTTGCTGGATCAAATGGACGATTTTGAAAATAGGAGCCGCAGGGTCAATATCCGTATCAGAGGTCTCCCTGAGGCAACTGGACCAAGGGACATTGTGCCAACTTTGCAGGGGGTCTTTAAGCAGATACTAGGCCTTCATGCTCCTGAGTGCATTGAAATAGACCGGGCGCATAGGGCCCTGAGACCCCCCTCAGATGATCCAGAACGACCCAGGGACATTATATGCAAGTTGCATAAGTACTCGCTTAAGGAGCGTATCATGAACCAGGTCAGGGGAGTTAGACATGTGGACTTTGATGGCGCCAAACTGACATTCTTCCCAGACATATCAAGACGTACTTTGATGCAACGCCGGGCACTTAAGCCACTGTTGGCATCTCTGCAGGACGCCCAATTGCCTTATAGATGGGGCTTTCCATTCAGCCTCTCAGCGACTAAGGATGGCAAACAGTCTACCCTGTGCACTAAAGCTGATTTACCCCGCTTTTTGGAGGACATGGGCCTACCCCCAGTGGACTTTCCAGACTGGAGGACATCACCGGCTATTCCTCTCCCCATGCGCCCTGAGCCGTGGCAACAGGGTTGTCGCAGACGCCGACGCGGGAACAGAAGAAGCTTGTCTGGACACAGATCGCCCGGACACCCTCCACAAGAGGAAGCCTGAACTACAACCCACCTTGCAGATAGCTGAAGAGATTTTGCTCGGTTATATTTGAAATTTCCCCCCCAGCTGCCGTTTGACTTTGCAGCAGACTCTCTACTCCGTATCTGCTACCTCTGCATATGCTTATCCAGTTTTATACGGGTAGATTGAGCCCCATATACTGGTAGCGGGTCCCCCGGTGGACTCGCTCTGCGTGCCTTACCACTACCCCCCAGTAGGACTACTCCTTGGAGAGATGCTCCCTTTTTGGGAAATACTCCTGCTCGCTGGACTCCACCGTTCCCCCTTTTCGGGGGGGGGGGGTGGAGTTCCCCGACCAGGAGACAAGTTGCACTATGTTATGCCCGTAGGGCTGTCTGTCTTTTTCTTTCCTATGCTCATGTTTTTGTTTCAGTTTTTGTGTTTTTTTTATGCCCCATGTTTTCTACATCCGTTGTAACTGTGGTTTATTTCCTAGGATCCTGCTTGAGCTTGGGTGCTAGCTGTGTTCGCTACTATGGGTCTGGACGCGCTGTTGGTATCCCTTCCACTCTGGACCTGTGCCGCTGGCTCGACCCTTTAACTCCCCACCATGGCTGATCTGAAGGTCGTATCCTACAATGTACGAGGTCTAGGTTCCCCCCGGCGAAACGCGGTAAGTTGTGGCTTGAGATTAAACGTATGGGGGCACATATTATTTTCTTGCAGGAAACGCATTTTCATGCTGACTCGGTCCCCCGCCTGCCCTCACACCTCTATAAGTCATGGTACCTTAGTAACTCCCCACGTCCTAAATCGGGGGGAGTGGCTATAGCCACTAAGAAGTCCCTACAGGCGCATCATTTGGTTGACTGTTGGAGAATTCTCCACCCGACGGACAGGGATTATAGCTATTTCTCATCCACTCACAATGTCTATACACGTATAGACTTTCTGATGATGATCAGTACTCTCTGGACTCCCTAGCGAAAGCCTCCATTGGTTCCATTACAATTTCCGACCATGCGCCCGTCTCTATCTCCTTGCGTCCACTGTTTACGGAGGCACGGACGTGGAGCTGGCGCTTGAACAATGGCATCCTAGATGATGCGGTCGCACTAAAAGGATTATCGGACACCATCTCCCTGTACTTTAAGTAGAATCAACCGGGCGAAGTAAGCATGGGTTCAGTATGGGAGGGCCACAAAGCGGTGGTCAGGGGAGAACTGATATCGCAGGGGACTAGACTGAAGAAAGCCAGGGAGGGAGAAGTACAGAAACTCTTAGCCAGAATACGCACTGCGGAGCTAGTGCACAAAAAGAATGTCACCCCCTCACAGACAACAGAACTACATTCCCTTAGGCAGGAACTAGCTGCATTTCTGGACTCTAAAATTAGAGCTCACTTACGTTACCTGTCACACAAATTCTATGAGTTTGGCAACAAATGCGGGAGACTGTTAGCCAGAGCCCTTAAACGCCAAAGGGATACGGGTCACGTACATAAGCTCACTACAACAGCGGGAGCAGCAGTGGTGCACTCCTCGAAAATAGCAAGTGTGTTTAGAGACTTTTACGCACAACTATATAACTTACTAGCCACACTACCTGGGTCCTCAGAACCCCAAAGGGTTACCCGCATCAAGCAATATCTTGAAGAAGCCCAGTTCCCACAGCTGAAGGCCTCAGTTTGCGAACAGCTGGACGACCCTATTACTGTGGCTGAAATCCAGGTAGTAGTGAAAGACCTCCCCAATGGGAAGAGCCCTGGCCCAGATGGCTATACCAATACATATTACAAGAAGTACTCTGATCTTGTAATGCTTGCGCAAACGCAACACAATCTGCTTGCAGGCCACATGTGTAAATACTTTACGGCCTTAGCCCAGGGCACAGTAATGCCCTCTGAGGCTCTAATGGCACACATCACGGTACACATCACGGGAAAGACCACACCTTACCTGGCAACTATAGGCCTATATCGCTTCTTAATACTGACATTAAGATCCTAGCCAAGGTATTGGCTAATAGACTTAAACCGATCCTTCCGACAGTGATTAACCCTGACCAGACCGGCTTTATCATGGGCAGAGAGGCCAGGGACAATTCTAACAGAGCCCTCCAGCTGATCCACTGGGTAGAATCTCAGGGGGCGGTGCATCCCTGTCTCTTGCTTTCCACCGATGCTGAGAAAGCATTTGACAGCGTGGACTGGACCTATATGAAAACGATGCTGACGAGGCTCGGATTGGGACCTAACATGTTAACATGGATATCCTCCCTGTATAGCTCCCCGTCCGCCAAAGTGAAAGTGAATGGACTTTTGTCCGATCCCTTCCCCATCAGTAACAGGACACGCCAGGGGTGCCCATTGTCACTGCTGGTCTTCGCCCTTACCCTCGAACCTCTACTTAATAAAATCCGCCTGAACAAAGACATCAAGGGATTTACGGTTGGCCCGACAGAACATAAATTGTCCGCTTACGCAGATGACGTGTTATTTTACGTCACGGACCCCCTTATATCCCTGCCCAACATTATGGCGAAGTTACAGGAATTCAATGCGCTGTCGAACTTCAAAATTAACTATAATAAGTCTGAGATCCTATCTCTAAACATCCCTTCGGACTTGCGTACACGGCTGCAGGCTGCCTTCTCATTTACATGGTGCTCTAAAGCACCATGAGCTGCTCTCGGCTATACGAAAGCAATTATGCCCCGTTACTCTCTACCGTCAAGGCGGACCTTAAAAATTGGGACAGAGCGGCATTTTAGTGGATGGGCCAAGCTAGCGTCCTCAAAATGAATGTGCTACCCCACATATTGTTCCTCCTGCAAATAGTCCTGATTACTTTACCAAAGGCATTCTTCTCAAGCCTCAACAGCATGTTTTCTCAGTACATCTGGAGTGGGAAATGCCCTAGGCTGGCACTCCGCATGTTACAACGCCCTAAGTCTAAGGGAGGTTTGGGGGTACCGGTAATTCGCAGATATTATAAGGCAGTGGCCCTGCAACGCATATTAGATTGGTACCACAATGTTGCTTATAAACTCTGGGTCCCCTTGGACAAGTTTCTGGCTGGCTGCAATTTGGCACATGCCCCTTGGGTCCCCCGAGAACATAGGGGCTTCTCGGCTTTAGTGTCCCCGTTGGCCTCCCATGTGATGACGATGTGGGATGCCCTGAATAGGGGAGGGAAGCTGGCACAGCCAACCTCCCCACTGGCACCACTAGGTGGCTTCCCCTGGTTCACTCCAGGGGAACACCCCTCTTTCTTCCGGACATGGGCGGCTGATGGGGAGTCCAGATGCGGCAGATTTGTTCAGGACCAAGACCTGCTGTCATTAGATACTCTGAGGGCACAGTTTGGCCCCTTTCTAATGAATGACTGGCGCTATAGGCAGCTACAGCATTTTATAGTTAGTTTACCACACTGCGTCCGGTCACCCACCCAGGCCTCACCTTTTGAGCAGCTGTGTATGTCAGATTCGGCTACCCCACACGCCATCTCTGTACTGTATGACCTATTGCAGGCATTGCAGATTGAGGGGACACCAGCCTTTATCAGAGACTGGGAGAGGGACCTTCAGCGCGTCTTCACCCAACCTCAACTTGAACACATGTATAAACTTACACACTCAAGCACAGTAGACACAAAAATGCAGGAGAACAGCTATAAGATTCTAACTAGGTGGTACAGAGTGCCAACCAGGCTCACCAGAATATATCCATCTTTGTCGGATGCATGCTGGAGAGGCTGTGGCCTTAGAGCAGGGGTCTCAAACTGGCGGCCCTCCAGCTGTTGCGAAACTACAAGTCCCATCATGCCTTTGTCTGTGGGAGCCATGCTTGTAACTGTCAGCCTTGCATTGCCTCATGGGACTTGTAGTTTCGCAACAGCTGGAGGGCCGCCAGTTTGAGACCCCTGCCTTAGAGGCTCGTTCCTCCACATATGGTGGGAGTGCCCCATGCTGAGACCCTTTTGGTCAAATGTTCATGCGCAGATCAAACAAATACTAGACCTGGAACTCCCAGAATCCCCATTAGAATCCCTACTGCACTTCCCCACCATCCCTCTCAGCCGATACAGCAAATTGATTCCAATCCACTGGAAGACATCCAGAATACCCACTCGTGCAGAATGGGTGAAGTTAGTCAATAATATCATGGCTGCAGAGGAATGGATGGCGCAGTGCAAACATAGGTATGAGAAGTTCTATGCCACATGGGCTACCTGGATACACTACACCTCCTCGGGACCTTCGCCAACCGGGACGCCCCCTACGTAAGGGGACTGAACGGTGAAGGGCAACAGGCACTTGGCTTGGGGAAGCACGCAGTCTGGGCATCAGCAGGCCTATAAAGACCTTCACTAAACTAAAACATTGGCACATTTCAGCAGATGTCGATACCCAACCCCCCCTTCTTTTTGTTGTTATTGTTACCCTACTTATCTTATTATTCCTTTCAGTTATTTTTCCTTTTTCCCCTCTACCCCCCTTTGGCATGTTCCTCTTATAGTATTCTAGCTAAGTGTTTGGGCAGGATACCAGAACTGAGGCCTAAAGCTGGCTCTCCGACTGGAGACCCATGTCCCTGACATGGACCAATAGACAGAGAGGCCAGGGGTGACCTAATGTTGTTTGAATTCATATAATGGGTTTGACATGTAGATAACTACCTCCCCTGAGTCAGTTTCTGTTGGGTGTATAGCCCTGTGTACTATCCTCGGCGCCTTATGTTTCGGGCGCAGGCCCTACATGTTATGTGCTGACCTTGATGCCAGTGTATATGTTGTTTTTGTTTATTAGTTTGTATGTTCAAAACCTTTTTATTCTCAAAATAAAGATTATATAAAAAAAAAAACTGAAGGGGGGAGAAAAATCATCTCTTCCCTCTGGAGTACTGGACAAGGCTAGCTCTGCACACAGCTAAATCAGAGGCTGAACATTTTCAAATAGCATACCGCCCTGATCCACCAGAGAATGGGCCAGACGGATACACTCTAATGCCCCGTACACACGGTCGGAAAATCCGACCACAAAATCCATTTTTTCCAACGGATTTTGTCCGACACTGGTGTTACATACACACGGTCGGACAAAGTTGTCGGAAAATCCGATCATTCTGAACGTGGTGACGTTTGTTGCCTACGACGGGACTACGTAGAGGCTAGTAGCCAATAGCTTGGGTCTTGTAATGTGATCTGAGCATGCGTGGCACTTTGTCCGTCGGAATTCACTACACACGATCGGAAAAAGTCCGATAGGACTTTGTTGTCGGAAAATTTGAGAGCAGGAGATAAAACTTTGTCCGTCGGAAAATCCGACGGGAAAAGTCCGATGGAGCCTACACACGGTCGGAATTTCCGACAACATTGTCCGATAGGACATTTTCCGTCGGAAAATCCGACCGGTTGTACGGGGCATTATAGTTGATCCCTGGCCCACTCCTTCAATACCAGACGGCAACAACAATTATCCTCAGTTAACAATGAGGCAAGATAGATCACTATTTCTGCCTGCATTTTCAAAAAGGCTCCTCAGTGCAGCCACTCCTGGTCAGAGATGGCCTTGGTATACTGTCAGGAGAATTAGTAGACCAGACTGTGTGAACTGCACAGAGATAACCAAAAATGCATGTAAAGTGAATAATTATATTTATTAAGATAGGTGATAAATAAGAAAATACAAACAGTGCACAACCAACCCAACAAACCCACCAACAACAACAGTATACACAGCAAGGGGCAGTACCAGAAACACAGATGTCAGCCAAGCCAGGGTCACACACAGCAGATCAGCAGAAGGACAAGGGATATTCCAGAGACATAAACGTTAGCCAGGCCAAGGTCATACACAGGGAGATCAGTAGAAGAGGGGCTGGGAACAAACAGGACAAGGAGAGGATGGATCAGAATGAAGGTTAAATGTAAGGGTACATGAACACAGGATCAGGATGGGATCAGGTACAGGCTCAGGTTACAAGGTTACAAGTCTACAAGGTTCAGGACGCAGGTACAGGTCAGGGCACAAGGAAGATACCAAGGCAAACATGTTAGTGTTTGCCGGGTATTTATACGCCTGTAATTGGTCTCAAGTGACACCTGTTTACAAGAGGTGCTGTCTGCTCCACACTGCCGTGATTCATCCGCTGGTGGATGCCAGTACTGCGGCCCAAAGATGACCTAATACTACCAAAAGGGGAAAGCTCCCCTGGCAGTTCCAGACTGCCAGGAGACACTTGCTGTTGGACCACAGTACTGCACGCCAAATATCAGGCAGTGTCGTCAGCAGATGAAACCTTCCCTGACAATATGAATGATAACACGAAAACATTTCTTTCACTCATGGTTAGAGTTTGACTAAAGCCATTTATTATCAATGACAACAGAAACTAATCAAATTACCCTGATCAAAAGTTTACATACCCTGGTGATTTTGGCCTGGTAACATGCACACAAGTTGACACAAAGGGGTTTGAATGGATATTAACGGTAACCATCCTCACCTGTGATCTGTTTGCTTGTAATTAGTGTGTGTATAAAAGGTCAATGAGATTCTGGACTCCTGACAGACCCTTGCATCTTTCATCCAGTGCTGCACTGACGTTTTTGGATTCTGAGTCATGGGGAAAGCAAAAGAATTGCCAAAGGATCTGCAGGAAAAGGTAGTTGAACTGTATAAAACAGGAAAGGGATATAAAAAGATATCCAAGGAATTGAGAATGCTAATGAGCAATGTTCAAACTCTAATCAAGAAGTGGAAAATGAGGGTTCCGTTGAAACCAAACATCGGTCAGGTAGACCAACTAAAATTTCAGCCACAACTGCCAGGAAAATTGCTTAGGATACAAATAACTTCAGGTGAATAAAGGAAACATGTGGTGTGGCTGTTTAAAGATGCAAAATAATGAGCCGAGACCCAGGTGGGGTTTCAGGATGTGATGGCGGCCATTGCCTTGTGTCAGGCCACCCTCACTAACAAGATCGAAGCGGTCAAGATGGATGTGGGCCTTATAAGGCAGGATATGGACAAACTTCGCTCGAGGGTCTCGGAAGCAGAGCAGCGAGTGGGACACACTGAGGACACCGTTGTGGAACATACGGCCTCCATCCGCACCCTCCAAACCAGGGTTCGGGCCCTGGAATACAAAGTGGAGGACGCCGAGAACCGGAACCGGAGGAACAACCTCCGGATCATCGGGCTTCCAGAGGGGGTGGAGGGGAAGAACCCCACAGTTTTCGTGGAGGAGTTGCTGAGAGCGGTGCTACCGTCGGCGCAATTCTCCCCATATTACACTGTGGAACGTGCTCATTGGATCCCCCCGGTTCCTGGCCCACCCGGCTCTAACCCTCGCACAATGATTTTCCGGATGCTTAATTTCAGGGACCGGGATGAGACTCTCTGGGCTGCCCGCAGGACGGGCGAAGTGCAGTATCAAAACGCTAAATTAATGGTCTTCCCGGACTACTCTATCGAGACTCAGAAATTGCGCCGGTCCTTTGACCAAATCAAAGTGGGGCTTCGTGCCCGTAACATAAAATACAGTGTCCTCTTTCCCGCCAAGTTGAGGATTCAAATGGGGGACACTGTTAAGTTCTTTACAACACCGCGCGATGCTGCTGCATGGCTGGACACGTTGCCCCCCACTCCTTAACTGTTCCCCGTGGCCGGCTCGGATGGACCCACACCCCGCTCTAATGCTCTCCTGGTCCTGGGACGATTGTCTGTCTTGCTGGCTTGACCCGAATCGCCTGAACCTCCTATCTACGGACATACATCGGGCTGGTGGCCCCCCCTCTTTGCAGCCGGTGATGTGTGGACCTTGCCATGCTGCGGATTGATCTCCCCCTCTCTCCGAAGATGTCGGGCTGCTCTCCATGAACTACGTCGGAATAGTTATGCAGAAGCCAAGTGCGCTGGAAATACTTTTTGCCTATGGGGTCAGTGTATGTGAAGAGACAGCACTGCCGCTGAGATGACCCCGGATGGTATGTACTATGTGATCGCTTGGGTGGAGTGATGCTAGGTTGCCACCGGCATGTGATGGGTTAAATGTTCAGAGTTGGGCTGTATGCCCCCATCGGATACCATGACTGGCTAAGTGCAACTTGATTGATGACTGATCCGTGGCGAGAGGGGAAGCGGTCATACTGTGGTCGGCATGCGGGAAAAGGAGGGGGGGGGGGTTTCTTCCCCCTCACCCGTATAGGCACACACTGTTGCTGGAGCTCCTATTCTTGGCTGGGTTCGGACCTGTACCCATCTAACCTGCACGTGGGAGGGCCACTGGGCTGTGTGGAGATGGTGTTTTGGGAAATGGTATTCATACTTACTTGCCATGACAGACAAGGACTTCCTAATATATTCTTATTTGAAGCTGGGGTGGAGGGGGTGGGTGCCATCTGTAGCAGGCTGTAGTGAGTTTACTCTTGATGGCCCCCTGTGGCGCCGGGTAGATTCTATGTTATTTGCACTGGTTATGCATTTTAAGGGTGGTGCTCTCCCCCCCCCTTTTTTCTCTTTTTGTTTTTCGTTCTCCAACAAAGTACTGTACCCCTGGTATCATCTAGGAGACTAATGATGACTTTCAATGCCAGCATCTCTGCTGATCTGCCCATCACACCTCTCGCTAAATGCGTACACCCTCTGTAACCTAATGTTTTTGTTGGGGGTTTGGGGTTTCATTCACCTTCAGTTACTACTGGGGGTGGGGGTGGGGGGGGGGTTTCTCTGCCGTTGCAGAGACTTGGAAACTGTTCAGTTTCTGTTTTTAGTTTGGAGTTGCTTACCAAGGAATGGTACTCTGTCAATACATCTGAATACAGTTCTATTGAATTTTTTGATGCAAAATGTACGATTGCAATATGTGTATGTTGTACCCAATGGGAATGTTTCTATGGGGGGAGGGGGGACCTGGGGACCTTGCTCAGTTATTCCAACTCATTCCTCCATGGCTAATATCTCTATAATTTCATGGAATGTTCGGGGCATGAATTTGGCCGTTAAAAGGTCTCTTGTGTTTAAATACATACAAAAATACAACCCCCACATATGTATCTTTCAAGAAACTCACCTGGTAGGCTCGCGGATATTGGGGCTTAGGAGAGCATGGGTTGGAGTACACCAACATTCCACGTACTCTACGTACGCTAGGGGGGTGAGTATATTGGTCCACAGGTCCCTTCCGATTCAGATACTTGATGTCCGAAATGACCCGGGGGGCAGATATGTACTACTACATGTCTCTCTCTATGATAAAGTTATGGTGTTGGTGGGCGTCTATCTCCCTCCTCCAGCTAAGGTGCAATTTTTATATGACATCATGCAAATTGTAATGACGTATGACACAAGAGAGGTTTTCTTCTTTGGGGATTTTAATATGGTGCCGCAGGGCCTGGAAAGACTACATGCACAGACCCGCACTTCACCAGACTTGCAAAGTTGGGCAGACACGTATAGTCTTGCTGACATATGGAGGCATTTTCACCCGTTCGACAGGGAGTATACGTGTCATTCGTCCTCCTATAGGACTCTTTCACGCATTGACCTGGCTTATGGGTCTTCTGGAGCCTTGAGCTGGATTAGGGAAGCAAAGCATCTGCCTAGGGGCATCTCAGATAATGCTCCAGTACATGTCACGTTATCTCTGTCTAATCCCCCGGTTCTGAAGCTGTGGCGTCTGTCCAGGTTCTGGGCAACTGACGAGCGGTTGCAGGAGGGTGTGACAGAGGCCATATGCAATTTTTGGCTGAGGAATGGGACCACGTCTAGTGCTGCTGTCCTGTGGGATACTTTCAAGGCCTGGGTAAGGGGTGAATACATCTCACGCATAGCCTCCTTGCAGAGAGAGGCTTCCCGGTCGTTGGCGGTCCTGGAGGGGGATGCAGCGACTAAAGAAGCTGACTATATTCAGTCTCCTACTATAGAAAAACAAAGGATGTGGCAGGGAGCGCTCCGAGACCTTTCACTACACAATGTAGAACAGACCAAAAAATCCATGCTCCACTCCAAGCAACGGATTTTCGAACACGGTAATAAAAATGGTAGGTTATAGGCGTGGTTGGCGAGAGATCAGACTGCTTCTACTCATATAGCTAATATTGCCGACGCTCAGGGACATATCTTGTCTTCCCCGGAGGATGTGAACTCTAGGTTTTTGGAGTTTTTTCAAGGATTGTATGCCTCTAGAGCTGACTTTTCTCAGTCGGAATTGGAGGAATACCTGGCCAGCGTCCCTTTCCCAGTTCTATCCCGAGAAAATCAGAAGGTGCTGGACGAGGCCATTACTCTTGAGGAGGTTCAGGTTGCGATTGGTAGTCTGCAGAGTGGTAAAACTCCGGGGGTGGACGGCCTACCCACGGAGTTTTATTCTCAACATGTAGAGTTATTGGCACCTAGGCTAACGGCTCTCTTCACGGATCTCACTGAGACGGATGCCCTGCCGGAATCCATGGAGGAAGCCGTAATTGTCTTGATCCCCAAGCCCGGCAAGGACCCTCGAGAATGCGGGTCCTATAGGCCCATCTCGCTGCTCAATGTGGATGTGAAAGTCTTGGCCAAGATATTGGCTATGCGGCTGGCCTCAGTTATATCTACTTTAATCCACACTGACCAGACTGGTTTTATGTCGGGTAAGGGAACGGACATCAATATCAGGCGGCTATTTTTAAACTTATCCCTAAATCATGACAATATTGGTACTCGAGTTATTGCCTCTCTGGATGCCGAGAAGGCATTTGATTCGGTAGAGTGGGAGTATCTCTGGGAGGTATTAAAACGTTTCGGTTTTGGCCCCAAGTTCATACACGCAATACAGTTACTGTATAGGTCACCAAAGGCTAGGGTTCGTACAAACAATGTGGTATCCAGCTCATTTGCCCTCCACAGAGGAACCCGACAAGGGTGTCCTTTGTCCCCCAGTCTCTTTGCCCTGGCATTAGAGCCGCTAGCAATCTTGGTTAGGGAATCACAGAGGGTTCGTGGGTTGCAATTGGGTAGCTTGGAGGAAAAAATATCGCTCTATGCGGATGATACTCTGCTCTTTTTGAACGATGCTGGCCCGTCCCTGTCGGCCGCACTAGAACTATTCGATAAATTTGGTAGGATGTCTGGTGTCCGCATTAATTGGACCAAGTCGGTGCTGTTTCCTATAGATGACCGTGCCCGGGCCACCCTGGATCCAATACCACTGGTATGGGTGACTGACTTTAAGTATCTTGGAGTTAGGGTGTCCAGGGAGGTTAACCAGTATTTTGCTTTGAACATGGCCCCACAGCTCCAACTTGTCAAGGACAAGTGTCAAGTGTGGTCTAGTCTCCCTTTGAATTTATTAGGCCGCGTGAGCATCCTCAAGATGATCTTGCTGCCCAAGCTGAACTATTTCTTCAGGAATAGCCTGGTTTGGATACCAGGGACCTTCTTCAAGGAAATAGACAAATGCATTTTAGAATTCTTATGGCATGGATCTGTTCCGCGATTAGCTAAGTCCACGTTACAATTGCCACTTGAATTTGGGGGGCTGGCCCTCCCGAATTTCCAAACATATTATTGGGCTGGTCACGGTACACTGGTGGCTCGAGGCGCGACGTACGAACGCAGCAGTTTGTATCGAGGCGGCCAGTGTGGGTTCCATGCAAGCCTTACAGACGTTAGTGTTTAGGGGAACGGGGGCGTGCAGGGATCTACCTACCCCAACTAGGGCTACGGTTAAGGTATGGATAATGGCCAGAAGTAGATTCTCCCAGTCGGACCGCTGGTCTCCTGATCAACCCCTCTGGGATAATCCGAATCTGTCACAGTTAAAAACGGTACCTGACCCACAAATATGGTCTAGAATTGGCATCGGGACTTTGAGGGCGGTCATGCCCTCGGGGATCCTACTTCCATTCTCCCAGTTAACTAGGAACCATGACCTACCAGGTTGGATGTACTTCCGCTACATCCAGCTTCGACATGCCATAAGGGCTCAATTCAACTGCCCTCGGACCCGGTGGAGGACCTCTTGGCCTCCGCCGACCTCAAGAAGCCTCTCTCTGCACTGTACGCTACAATCCTGCCCAAGGATTTCCAAAAGCTGGACAGACTGTAGGATAAATGGAAAATGGATATACCAAACCTTGAGAGGGAGGATTGGGAGGATTGTTTGGAATGGGGACCTAAGTTGGTAGTCTCGGCAGCTGATAAATTAATACAGACAAAGTTCCTCCATAGAGTATACTTTACCCCGGAACGACTATCCAAGATATACCCGGCCAGGGACTCCCACTGTCCCAGATGCAGGACACAGCTGGGTACGTTTATCCATATGTTCTGGGATTGCCCTCAACTATCTATGTACTGGGCAGGTATATTTGAGCAGTTGAATGTCCGCCTTGACCTATCGGTGCCCGTGACACCTGAGGTGGCCCTGTTGGGGGTATACGACGATGATCAAAGGTCACACCATAGTAAACTACTGATTGCATATCTCCTTTTTTATGCTAAAAAAGAAATACTGTGCCAATGGACCTCGTCGTCTCCCCCGACGGTTGCCACCTGGGAGGCTAAAGTTAATGCTGCCCTCCCCTTGTACAAGCTGTCTTACATCAGTCGTGGTTGTCCCTGGAAGTTTGACAAGGTGTGGTTACCATGGACTGGAGAATAGAGATGACGGGTGTGATCGAAGTCCTCCTCTTTCTCCCTCCCCTCTCTCTCTCTCCTTCCTCTACCTCTTCCCCCTTCCTTCCGTCCCCCATCCTCTTTTCTTTCCTTTCCTCACCTCTCTCTCCATTAAAGTTACTTGACTACTTTCTCTCCTTGCTACCTGCTTCCCATTCTAGGCAGGAAACAGAAGGACTGAGGTATGTCTTGAACGAAGGTTAGATAATACTACTTAGACTGTTTTATAATACATGCTGCAATAAGACAAACATCTTGTATCCTGTAACTAGGCTACGTTAACATCCTGTATCATTTGTACTGATTGCATCTATGGTGTCGAATGCATATTTATCCTGTATTGTATACTTTCCTTCAATAAAGCACTCCTGTTTGTTAAAAAAAAAAAAAAAGATGCAAAATAATGAGGCACTTGAAGAAAGATGGTCGAGTGGCCAGAAGAAAGCCATTACTATGCAAATGCCACAAAGTATCCCGCTTACAATACGCCAAACAGCACAGAGACAAGCCTCAAACTTTCTGGCACAAAGTCATTTGGAGTGATAAGACCAAAATTTAGCTTTTTGGCCACAACCATAAACGCTATATTTGGAGTCAACAAGGCCTATAATGAAAAGTAAACCATTCCTACTCGGAGGTGGAGGTTTTGGGGATGTGTGAGCTACAAAGGCACAGGAAATTTGGTCAAAATTGACTGCAAGATAAATGCAGTATGTTATCATAAATTACTGGAGGAACATTTGCATTAATCAGCCAGGAAGCTGCGCATGGGACGTACTTGGACATTCCAACATGACAATGATCCAAAACACGACCTGTCATTGGCTACAGCAGAATAAAGTGAAGGTTCTGGAGTGGCCATCTCAGTCTCCTGACCTCAATATCATTGAGCCACTCTGTGGAGATCTCAAACCTGCAGTTCATGCAAGACAGCCCAAGAATTTACAGGAACTGGAGGATTTTTGCCAAGAAGAATGGGCAGCTTTACCATCCGAGAAGATAAAGAGCCTCATCCACAAATACCACAATAGACTTCAAGCTGTCATTGATGTTAAAGGGGGCAATACACGGTATTAAGAACTGGGGTATGTAAACTTTTGATCAGGGCCATTTGGGTAGTTTCTGTTATCATTATGATTTAGAAAGAGTAAACACAGTTGATTGATAATAAATGGCTTCAGCCAAAAACTAACCATTAGTGAAAGAAAAGTTTTTGTGTTATCATTCATAATCTCTGAAAAATGGCCAAGAAATCATAAATTCTGCCAGGGTATGTAAACGTATGAACACAACTGTAAATGGGCTGTTTTCCTTTCCCTAGAGGACACATTTCTGCCATACACACTTATTATGACTACCTGTAATGGGTGTCATATATGTCCGATGAGTAGAATGTTTGCCTAGGGGCTGGTGAAAGAAGGCACTTTGGTTTTTCACATTATATTGTTGATGGACTATTAAAGAGGAAGTAAACCCTCAGCATGAAAACGAAAAAACAAAAAACCCTGCAAGACAAAGGCATAATTAGCTAGTATGCATAGCATACTAGCTAATTATGTATTACTTACCTCAGATCGAAGCCCCCGCATCGGTCCACGTCTCCCCCTCCGACCACCATGTTGTCCCACAAAGGCGTCGCTCCGTGCATGCACGCGGGAACGGCACAGTACAACTGAAGCAATGGCATATGGCGGCATTGCTTCAATTGTCTTAAGTGCACATGTGCCGCATGACGTCGGCACATGCAAATACAGGGATATCTCCTAAACCGTGCAGGTTTAGGAGATATCCTTGTTAGCTACAG